>CM031237.1:396737561-397937561 GCA_018340775.1 Taxus wallichiana var. yunnanensis | reverse complement strand
GGGATTCCATCACTTGAATGAAAATCATGAGGAGAATGCAAGCCATGGAAGAGAGCTAGCTTCCATACCTACGAGGCATGAAGAAATGATATTGGGAGCTCTTGTTTCTTTTAATGTGTTTGTTCTTTGTGTAGGCACAGGAATAAAGAAGAAAGAGCAACTGAATTTGTTATCCACCCGAGCATATGGTGAAGAATATGGGACTGCAGCTGAAGATGAAGATGCCATAATGGAGGATGGCAAGTTTGTGATTGCAAAAGGTTTCATTTTGCATAGAAATAGAGTCCCTCCAATACTTGGATTGGGAGTGAAACATAAAGGCTTTGAGGAAGGTACAGCCCAACCTAGGACAGTGGGAAGACGGCAGCCTAGTCAACCTTTTGAGCAGCCAAGGAGGCCACTACAACAAGGTAACTCTAAGCTAAGTCACCACATTCGGCGGATTTTATCCAAGAAAATTGAAATTCGCCGAATTAGTTAATGAACCCAAAATTTGCTGGCATTCGTGAATTTAATCATCCGGATGAAGTCCCTATTTTCGAGGGCGAATAATATTAAAAAAATCGTTGTAGTCTGTGGAGTTTGCAGGCTGTCATTTGCAGGATTTTTAGTGATTTTAGTGGCTCTGGTTTGCAGGTGTTTCAGTCCAACACCAACAATAACCAACTCGAACCAGTTGTTGGCACCAACCACTTGCGTATACTCAAACCCAAACTCGCCCTTCACTTGCATATCGGGTAGCACATAGTAGTGCACTAATAAGCCCATCGGTGACTCGAGCCACCACTCAACGTGAAACTTCAAGCTTCACTTCGCGACTCCAAAAGTATGAATAAAAGTTAAAAATTATAGTTTGTTTTTAGGTTTGATAAACTTTAGGTTTAACGTTTTGATATTTTATAGGCTATAACTTTATTTTTAAGTTTAATAAAATTTAGGTTTAAGTTTTAACGTATAGATATTTTATAGACTATAGTTTGTTTTTAGGTTAATAAAATTTAGTTTTAATTTTTAGCTTAACAAATCTTAAATGAAAATAGTTTTAAAAATAATCATTTATAAATTTATAGAGTAATTTATTTTATTTTATTTTAAATATAAGATAATAAACTAATAATTTATTAAAAAATTAAAGTTTTAGTTTAACTTTCATGTTACGTAAACATTTTTTTTTAATCATTTATAAGTATATTTCTATTGGCCGAATTTAATCACGAATTTTATCTATATTTTTTAACAACGAATTTTATACTCCACGAATTCAAATGCGGTGACTAAGACTCTAGGTGTTTGACTTTGGATCAGTTTTGCATGATGCTCAAATTTGTCTTTCCGAGTTTGTTGTTGAGTGAAGAATGCAATCAAGAGTTGGGGAATGAGGTGTTATCTACCCCAAGTGAGAAAAGATTATGGCAGCCATGAGCCAAACTGCCATCATTGATGCTACTGTCATCATTTCTAGCAGCCCCCACCTGATTTCAGTTGCATTTGTATTTGGGAATATGGAGTGTTCTTCCACCTTAGTTGACAAGGATAGAACAAAGAATGAGGATGCCACATTGGGACATGGATTAGCTTGTCAAGTTGCTGATTATTCATCAACTTCTTGCTCTATGACTGAGATTACAATAGTTTGGAAGGCTTTTTATACAGCTGAGTATGCAAAGGAAGAAGTTGTTACTATTGTTTTTGAAGTTGAAGATGAAGAGGACTTCAATGAAGAAAGGGGCAGCAGGTGTTTGAGTTTGTTTGGGAAAAAGCTCCTTCATTTGACAAGCACAGATCCAGATTATGGGAGCACTACAACATGTTCCTTCACCTTGGTATGATGGCACTTGGGCATGAGAGCTTGCAATTGCTTGAGGGAAAGCAATTTTGGGAGGGGAGGACTGTAATGTCCCCTTTTCCAAGCTAGTTTGTTTTGGAGACTCGAGCCCATTCCACTTCCTGTGGGCAAGGAGTTGAACAAGGGAAGTGATTGTCATATTTTTCAGTTATTTTCATGAGCATTTGCATTTTTCCTTAATAGTTTTCTACACAAGTCAGGTCGGTTGGGCCAAGAAGGTGAAAAGCCAAAGGTAAAATAAAAAGCAAGCATCCTTATGAGGTCAGTCATAGTTGGAGACTCCCTAATTGATTTTGGCACCACAAAGGGGTATAAAAGAGGGTTTGCTTGGTTCATTTGGCCATCATGAAATTGTCAAAAATATACTTGCATGGTTTTTAGGCTGATTGCTCAAATCCTTCCACTTAAGGGCGAAAATCCTTTGGTGTGGCTAACAAGGAGGACAAAACCCTTCCTTGCTTGATTGAAGAACAAAAACTCTTCAATTTGTGGTTTCCAAGAGCTTCAAAGAAGGTTGATATTGCAGATTTCAGCTAGGGTTTGATTGGAGAAGAGCTGCTAGGGTTTGATTGTCATTTTCAGGCCCTCTCCTAGGGTAGCGACTTGCTTGGAGGAGTTGGGTGCCTTCTAGGGCACATCTTGGCATTTGGAGTTGGTATTCATATTCCTCATAATTTTAGAGGCTGATTTCACACTTTCATGAGATTTTTGGGGCTTGGAATCTCCATTTCCAGCCATTATTGTGAGCTGTATTTCTGTTGTCATTAATTTAATTATAGCTGTAAATATTTTCATAATTTGCATATATTTTGGAGTACTTTTGTTTGGTGTTTATTCCATTGGTTGAGTATAATATTTAGGAAAATTTATACATCCATTTTCAGCTTGTTTGGAGGGTGTTTGATGCCCTAAAAGTGCAAATATAGTTCGTTGCTAGGGTTTCTAATATTTTCAGATTTATTGTCATAAAAATCAGATCACTCTCAATTGGGATTGGTGTTATTTCTTTGTTTTTCAGTTTCAGCCCAGAAAGGGACATTACAGGTGAGTATCGAGCTTCAATCTTCCCAACTTGAGGGTCTCCATGTAAGAAGATCACAAGTACATTTGCTATCAAAGGAAGGGTAAGAAGAATTCAAGGCAGCCACTTGAGATGGATAGTATGGGCCACAGAGATTCCGAAAAAGCCAAGTTGAGCAAACTTTGTGATGATGTTAGGGTTGAGAGGTTTGCCCTAGGGCAAGAAAGATTGGCGAATAAGATGGCACAATTGATCCATGCCATGCAAAACCTAAATGGTGAAGGAAGCTCTTCAAGGGCAAGCAATAATATTCAACCACCAAGAATCATGAGTGATTCTTCATCTAGGTCATTCCGGCCTACCTTCCTCCCAAGAAAGGAAGTCATTCCGGTGGTTGAAACATGGCATTCAGTGGGTCACAACATTGTAGACAACTATGAGGAGTATAGGGCTCTTCCAAAGAAGATTCGTGATGCCATATCACTCGCTGAGTTCATAGGGTTGAAGAAAGGTAGAGTGGGAATTGGACCAAGGTCTAAACCCCGAGCTATGCCCAAGGAAAATGGGAAAGATGTTCCATCCCTAGAGGGAAAGAATCCCTCCATTGTGATCAAGGAAGAAGAGAACACTCGAAGTTGTTGGGCATTGAGAGGGAGCAGCCCTAAAAGTACCTATCACTCTTCCTAGGGATGAGCCATTGATTGATTTTCAAGATAGTTGCGTGAAGGGGCATGTGTTTGATGAAGAAACCATGGAGCATAAGCCCAAGAAAGAAGGGAAATATGATGCACCAAATTGTGGAGGGGAATTGGTGGTTGAAGCCCAATCTTTGGGTGATAATGAGAATACTTAGCTTGCTGGAATTTTCAAAACAGCCGCTCATAAGAAACAAGTTGATGGTGTTCATGACTTTGGCAAGAACCATGAAGAGGCTCCATGCATGTGCCAACAAAATATGGATGAATTCAAGGTGCGAAGAGCTTCACTAGTTGAATTTGAAGAGATCTCAACCAAGCTTCATTTGGAAAACGAAGACAAACAAGTTCAGGACAGCCCAAGTTAAACAAATTGGTTAGGTTTGGAAACAACTTTAACCAATGTCATTCGGCCCTCTGCTGACAGCCACCTATTCATCCATTTCTGCAATTTATTGGTGGCTTTATTAATTAACCAATGTCAATCTTTGATTTGCTTGCTGCCAAAGGAATTCCCAAATATTATAATGGCAAAAAGCCCTTTCTAAATTTAAGGATATCTAAAATCTGAGTTTCTTGGCTCAGAGAACAATGAAAAAAAAAGATGCTAGATTTACCCTCATTAATTAATTGTTTTTGGTTCTAGTTAACAACTGAAGACTCTTGTGCAGACGAGTCACCTCTGCACGAGTGGCCTTGCCAAGTAGTGTAGAATCATCCACAAATTGTAGATGTGAAAGCGGTTTAACTCTTGTAGTCGGTTTAATCCCTTATATTCGTTTGTCCTGGACAAGCTTTGGTCAACACCACCGCCTAGAAATTCAGCCAACATAATAAATAGGAAAGGGGAGGGGGTCACCCTAGCAAAACCTCCTTGAGGATGAAAAGATTTTGGATGGGCTACCATTAACCAAGACAAAATAAGATACTAAGGACAAGCAAGCTTGAACCCACGCTATCCAATCTAAAGAAAAACCAAATTCCGCCAACACCTGAAACAAAAATCTCCTTCCACTTGATCATAAACTTTTGAAAGATCAAGCTTGATGAACAACATCAAAGGTGATTTTTGTATATCTCGTAGAATGAAGGGCTTCCTGCACAAAAATTATCTCATCATGGATTTGCATGCCCTGGACAAATCCTCCTTGCTCGGGAGAAATGAGTTTATGCAAGAGAGGCTTCAACCGATCTGCCATAAGCTTTGTTATGATTTTATATGATACGTTACATAAAATGCAATGGGTCAAAATCCAGCTATATCTTCCACCTCGATATCGTTATTAATCAAAGCAATAAAAGGTTTTGTTAATCTCTTTTAAGATGGTTTTAACAGCATGCTTCTTCCACAACCTACGAAAAAATCCAGCTGCGAGAATGTCCCAAAAAGTTTGATAGAATTCAATAGGGAACCCATCAAGTCCTGGTGTTTTTCCTTTTTTCATGCTAAACACCACCCTCTTTAATTCACTTTCGAAAATTGGAGATGTGAGCTGCGCATTATCCTGATTAGAAAGAACCTTTGGAATATGGGCAAGCCCCTGCATTTGAGCGGGATTATCAAGAGACCCGGAAATTAACTCGAGAAATAATCTCACGCTAGTCACTGAAGCCTTCCCATGAATACTCTACCTTTCCTTCAGTTGTTTTTAGAGAATGAATACAATTATTCACTCTTCTAGCCAACACATATTTGCGGAAAAAATCAATTTTTCTATCACCTACTTTGAGACAACGAACTCTGGATTGCAGTATTTATAAAAAAAATATAAATACATTCAATTTATTATTATAAAATTGAATATATTAACAATATAAACTTATAAAGTTCTAACAATTTTATAAAACTTTAAACCTTAAAATCTAAAAGGTTTATTAAAGTTAAAACTTAACATGAATAAAAATTTAATATAATAATAAAATGTGAAAAATTAATATTGATTAAGAACTTCATAAATAAATAACTTATTACAAAACAAAATCAAATAAACCTACTTGGTGAGCTCCTTGCACAAGGACGCTTGCAAGCTTCGTTGGCATGGTGAGGTTGTGAGCCTCCGAAAAGCGATCGAGTTCATAATACATAGTTCATACTTCAAGCTTCACATGAGTCACGACCTTCACATTGGCCTCTAAATGGCAAACGACGAGCGTAGACCTTGTAAACTCGATGGTGACTTGCGCATACCCATGGAAAACACTAATAGTGGCGTGCAAACACTACCGATGTGACTTTCAACAGGGTTGCAAGCTCCTCCAATTTACTTCACACTCACAAGCTCCTACATTTCCGAGATACGCCCGACCTCTCACGTTTCATATCGATACGTATCCGATACGGATACGTATGGATATAGATACTAATACGCCAAGGATACGTCTATGTACCTCCAAGATACGCCACGGATACGTCATCACGTATCAGTGACGTATCCGGGAAGTACCCAAATGTATCTATGGCGTATCCCTTCCCAATACATCTTTTAAAGGTTTTACTTCATTTTTATTTATTTATTTGTATTCCTATATCATATGGATGGCAGCCACATGAACAATGAAATGTAAAATCTTAAGTATATTGTATGTTTTGAAAATTTGAACATGGATCCTAGTATATTTTTCAAATTTCAAGTTTTGATCGTATTCATGTTGACATGATATTCGTATATCATATGTATGGCAGCCACATGATCAATAAAAATGCAAAGTCTTAAGTATATTGAAAATTTTGAACATTGATTCAAGTTTTATATTACTATTTCAGTTTTTATGGACTAAAAATGAATAAAATGAGTAGATGTACATAAATATATATATATATAATTTTTTAAATTTTTTAATATATATGTACGGACGTATTCAAGACGTATCGTACTCGAGGGTTTTTAAAATTGACGTATCCGCGTATCGCACTGCACTACATTCTTGTACCAGTATCCTAGCAACGTAGACAAGCTCCTTACGTGATTCACGGTTCAAACTTCAAAGCACAAGCTTGGCGAGGGTATGCGAAGTTTGGGGCCACGAGAGGGGGTTTCAAACCCAAATAACGACACTAAAGGTGGAAAACCCTAAAATCCGAAATTTGAAAATCTAAAACGAATTTCAAGTTTTTTGGAACGATTTTCAATTAATTTCAAATGTGATTATATAATGAATTTCATTAAAAAAATCACATCGATCTCTGTAAGACTTAATTTGTGATTTTGGACAAACTTGTTTGTGCCTTGTTAAATAGGGTGACTTTCAATTTTCACATTCATATTCGGTGAATGCGATTACAAAAGTAATAAGTAGGTAAAATGACATCTAATGAAATCTAAGAGAAACTAAAAGCGATAAAAGATGTGACAATGTCAGTAATAAGGTAATAAAGAACATCCAATGTAGAAATATATTGAATCTTGTAAACAAAGAATGTGGCCAAGGTAAATATAACATCCAACACAATCTAAAAAGATCAATGATAAAAGGTGATAATAACAAAGCACCAAAATGAGTAAAACCAACTCAATGCTTACGTTGGACTTTCTTAGGTCATAAAATAGTACCATCTAATGTCATGACTAAGGTGAATGGAGATGGTATGGATGCAGAGGGATTATTTGTGAGGAAGGCCCGAAGGTCTTACAATTTGAACTCACAAATATTTCACTGGAGCCAGCACTAAGGGAGGTAGATATTTGTAGTAACACAAAGAGTAGGATGTCAAAAGAGTAGCAACACGGTCATTAACCAGCAATATCTATGAAGGGGTTAAAAGGATCAATCACAAAATAAAGGAAGCAATGCACCACAATTGCAATACAAGATCCATGGCGAAGAATGAGACAATGTAATCAATAGGAGATGACTAAAGATTTTTCTCATCAAGGTATGAAGAAACCCAAGTATGCAAGTTGTGCTTAAGCTAATTAATGACATATAAATATATCCCATGTCGATCCAATGAGATGCAAGAAAAGTAAAGGTTTTTACCTTCCTATGACATGTTCCTCGTTCCTCGGGACTTAACGTGCCATAGGCTTAGTACAACAATTAGGTACTTGCGTGAAAAGGTAAGGGCACTAACAATAGATATGTAGCCTCTTATTGCAACTACAAAAACCTACCACACCTCAAAGGACCTCAATCTTTGTGACAAGGCCAACTAAGCATATCCACTTGCATAATTCTTCGGTGCTCTTCTTTTGTTTTCCCTTTCTTGCTATCAACTTTGGATATGCATTTGTTTGGTTTTCTTCGCCCACATGTAATATCCCCTTCCCGTCCAAAGACCTTAGCCTATTTTGTCTACCCGACGGTGAAAGGATGAAAATAAGGGTGACTTAAGTTCTAATATTCTATTATAAAGTGCAAAATAAAAATAAAATGAAATAAAACATTAGATGCACTTATAATAATTTATTAGTGACTTAAAAATAGAAAAAGACAACTTAAAGTGAAAAGCATTTGGGCCAAAAGTTATTTATTCTAGAAAAATGCAACTTGCATTAGGAAGGCAAATTGGAGGTAAAAAGACATTTAATGGTGAAAGAGTTGATTGGTCATGGAAGGTGGCTATTTGGGTCTTAAGTGCTATAAAGGCAAGTCGACTTGCCTTAAGGGAGACACATTTGAATATTTCTCTAATATCTAATTTTGTATGAAGCTTTCAGCTTTGTCTATATTATTCCTAAATACGAAATCCTTTAGAAATACACTCTTGAGGACAAAAACCCTCCAAGAGTTCAAGGGGATTCTCCACCTTGGGTTTTCCATTGTGGTTCAATGGATTAACAAGTATTTTCAGTTTATTTCCAGTAGTTGATTGGAGAAGGTTTTGCAAATTTTGCCTAGGGTTTGAAGGGAAAATATTGCAGTTGTGTTTTCTTCATAATTTCAACCCTTTTTCCAGTGGAGTGACCTATCTCTAGAATAAATCTGAGTTGTTTGAAGGTATTTCAGATCTTATTTGTGTTGTTACATCTTAATCTAATTTTTATGAATCAAAGCAGCCTGTTTTCAGCATTTTTGGATGATTAAAAGTGCTATTTTCAGTCATATTCAAGGGCAGCTTATCTGCAGATTTAAATAAAATTATTTCAGCCTTGTTTGCATCATAAATCTGTATATTCTTTCATATTTTGGATTTAAAATCAGTATTTCAGATTTGAGTGGAAAGATATAAATATAATGACTGATTTGTTTGGGTTTTCCACCTAACCCTAGTCGCATTTTTTAGAAGATAATTCAGATCTGCAGAGGTTGAATTGATATATAATTTATAAAATTGTCTTTGGGGGTTTGGATTTGCTAAAAATCCACTTGGGGTCAAATATGTCCTTTTGGGGACATTACATTACATATGGATTCTACCATGTGGATCACGATTTGCATTATTTGTGCAAATGTGTCTTGCATGCTTTGTTTATTGGTATTACTTGTATGGTGTGGGCGAGTGACCAAATGCATCAACTTTTAAAATGGTAGTTATTCAAGCAAGATGCAAGCACTGGAAATATCCAAGACACATCTTGACTATGATAGTTCCTACATAACAACCCAAATGATACCTCGAGTAAGACATGCATCCTCAATGTCTTGAAGAGAATCTCAATCATCATTAACATAATGTTAAGCTCAAAAAGAGAAATGCAAAAACCGACCAAAACCCCAAGGAAACATATTTAACCAAGATAACAAAGTTAACAAGAATAAAGAGAGATGGAAAGAAAACAACCTCAAATGGTAGGATCAGAAAGTTAGCTTCTAAGAACATAAGAATTTATTGGGTAGCTAATGATAAGCACATTGAAAAACAATTCAACGCAAAAGGAAACACACAAAAGGATGACGAAAACCAGCTCTTTAGAATAGTCACATTTGGCAACAAAACATAATCCTTTTGAAAATAAAATGCATGAATGAATATCCCCAGCATGAAACTATTTCTCACAATCTCATTTATTAATTTCTCTCTAAAAGTGTGTAATAATTTTTTTCAAAAGCAACATGGAGAAACAGTTCTTCATGTTTTGTTCAACTATACATTTTTTTAGCATTCAAACATAAGTGAATTGAATTCTCTATTTTGCTTTTCTTTTGAGCTGTTTATTTAATACATTTTCCAACTCCTTTCTTGATATTCAGTTGCAGATTTGCTATTAACTAGTCATATAAAGATTTTAATATGAGAATTGCATTAGTAGCCTCAAAATGCATGGCCATTGAATGGTGCATAAACTCTTCACAAATAATATCCCTTGTGATCATAGTAAAGAGAAAATAGACTACACCCAACAATATTTGAGCTTTGCCATTGCATGCTCATTTAATCGCAAATGTGAGAATCAGCTTCCCATTGCTTAAAAACCATGGGCCTAATTAAACTCTCTTTGTTAAGGATCATTCACTTCTTTAAGCTCTTTCAAGGATATTAGCCAAAACTAGTCATGAAATTTCTATGATGGATATGGCAGAGCTAGTTGGAGCAATAAATTAGAGAATATAAATCCCAAGAGTAGATTGGTGATAGAAGTCAAATTGGGGCCTATAGAGGATTATGACAATAGGGTTGGTGATGGTCATTGTCACACCCACTTTCTATTTGTTGGATGAAAAGACTTTCATTTGGGAAATAAATTTTACTATCGGCATATTTTAATCATTATTTGATTAATGTTATTTTGAGCAGGCATTATTATGATGATTGAAGGTTAATGATGTTTTATTTAGTTCAAATTGGTTAATTGCAATTGCTAATTAATAAGCATCTATTATATCTTAATTTATTTTGATTAGATATCATTATGTATTGATATTGTTTTACATGTTGTTGACTCAAACTAGATATGAGGTGGCAGAGGTTATCTAACCAACTAAAGCATTGTTGGCATTGTCTTGAAACCCTAATTTGATTGACCATAGACTTGGACTTGGGAAAGGATAACATAAGGCATTTTGACCTAAATCGCGGCATCATTTTGATTGCAGTCCATGTGAATGTGCTACTCTCCTATTATGATTGCAGTTCATCAAGGTTTCATTCTACTTTTAAGCTCATTCAAGGAGTGACAGAACATGCCAACAATTTTGGACAAAGCCTTAGTTGCATTTTCTCATTGGTGCATTCATCAACTTGGTCTTTTGTAGTTGGAATTCGTCTTAAGGGTTTTAACAACTCTTTTAACCACGGGGATGAATGGAGATTTTGTAAGTTGTTATGACTTTGTTTTGCATTTAAGTGTGGCTTATGCCATGAATGATCGAATCAAAGTTTCACCTTAGTGAACTCAAACATGGTTGTTGATGGGTGGTATGTATGTCCCTTCGATCTTAAGAACGGGAGCTTGCCTGAAAAGAAATTTGGTCTATATATTGTGAAAGGGATCATCTCCATTAGCACATGAGTGGTTTTGCTTGATATCGGGGTGGAGGATGGTGGTATTATGTTTTTAACTTGTGGAAGGACTATTCTTTGTTGGATCATGCTTTGACCTTCCATATCTCACTCACAAATATAAGCCATGTTTTTATGCTTCTAATAAAGGAATGAGAAATATGCATGGTGTGGATTTAAAAGGAAAAATACAATTACCAGTCTTATATGACTTGTTCAATGTCTATGTTTTCTAGGTAAGTCTAGATTGTCATTTGATTGAGCTTCGTCTTGTTTAAATATGACAAGACTCTATTCCTTGAAATTGCTGGTTTGTCCTAACTAAACCCAAGTGCAGATTGACACCATCAGCACTATATGAGATGAATGACTTCTAAAATAGTCCTAACACAATCAGTCTTCACATGGCACATTTGCACCACCAAGCACATTGGACTCCTCAATCCTTTGGGCTTCTTTTATTGCAACCTTCCACATGCTCGTGTTCTAGCCTCTGCTCTACCACCTCTTATCTCTTTTCGTGCTCAAGCATGCTCACTCGCCACAGTCCACCTCTCGCTCTCTTCTTGCTTCACCAAACCGCATATCCTATCATAACACCTTTTTCAAATAAAGATAATGCTCTTAAGTTGTCAAGTCACTCACTTTTTATTAAAAAGGTGACAACTTAATATAACTTTATTCCTAAAAAAAATAAAGGTGACTTTCCAAATAAAGCAAAAGCCAAAAATAAATTAGAAGATGGAAAAGTCACTTTAGTAATTCCACTGGAGTGCCCAACTTGGGAAAAGCCAATGGATGATCAAATGCTCAATATGATGATCAACTACTACCTACTAACCCCTATATATACTATTCTATGATATGGCCATCACCAAGGCCGACGCACTAATGATGATATAACATGTATGAAAGAGATACATCATGATAAGAAGTTATGATAGCCACAAGTCAGCTATATATATCCAATGTATAATATATGATTAAGGGCGTAACATGCCCTTCCCTTCAAAGCAACATTGTCCCCAATGTTGGAAAGCCCTGGATGTTGTTGCACAAATGCTTCATCCTTCCATGATGCATCCTCAATATTCATATTCTTCCACTTGATCGGAACTCGGTAATGACTCGGTCCTCAATCTTTTGGTGCGTGTCTCGAAGAATACCTTGAAGTTCCATATGATTCTTCCTTCCTCATCCAGATTCGGAAGCACTAACTCGGGTGGATATGTGTTGCCCAATAACTTTCTTCAAGCAAGAAACATGGAAGACTGGATGTATTTTTCTTGGAGGAGCTCCAACTTACATGACACACTACCATTTTTGTGCACACTCGGTAAGGACCATAGTATTTAGGAGCAAGCTTATGATCCTTCTTACATTGTTTTAATGATAACTTGCTTATATGGTTACAACTGCAAAAAACAAAGTCACCCTCTTGAAAGTGGCGCTCACTATGATGTTGATAAACTGTTGCTTCATGCGGTTTTGTGCCCTTGCCAAATTCTCTCTAAGACTAAAGAGTACTTTGTGCTGGTGTTGAATGTGATCTTTGATTGCTCTCACCTTTGGTTTGACCTTCAAGCTAGAGATGAGTGATGGAGGATGGTACTTGTAATGTGCCGAAAATGAAGACATTTTGTAGGAGGTATGAAATGAAGTATTGTACCACCATTCTCGCAAGTGGCGACCATTGCATTGCACCCAACAATCATGTTTATCTCGAAGTAAAACGTCAAAGATATCCCTCGAACATTTATTTACCACCTCAGTTTGCCCATCTAATCGAGGATGATAAGATAAGATGAACTCTAATCCAGTTGGGTACCCAAACAAGAGAACAAATCAGTCCAAAAATTGCTTGTAATTATTGGATCACAATCACTTACTATAATTTTGGGTGTGCCATGGAGCTTTTGAATGGTGTCCATAAATGAGATGGCAACTATAATAGCTATGAAAGGATAAGCCATGACACAAAAATGAGCATACTTGGTAAGTCTATCCACTACGACCATGATGACGCTTTTCCCTTCTGATTTAGGTAATCCTATGATGAAATCCATCGATACCTCTTCCCATCTCTCACTAGGAATAGACAAAGGTTGGAGGAGACTTGGTGTCTTAATGGTCTCGCCCTTATTTTGTTGACACACCAAACATATCTTGCCGAAATTTTTGAACATCTCCTTTTAACCCCTCCCAAAAGAAATCCTGCTTAACTCTATGATAAGTCTTGAGAACCTAGAATGGCCACCTAGTGAAGAAGATGGAGATCTGAAAAAACATGGTATTTAATTGTAGAGTTCTTACACAAATATAACCTATCTTTGTACCACAACGTATCCCCCTTCCATATAAATTGTTCTGATATGGTTGGATCTGCTTGGACATTCTGAATGAGAGTGTTGTTGCATCTTTCTGCCATTCTTCCCTTGATTGATCTACCCAATCTTCCTTAAGTATAGAGATGGCACATAACAATGCTTCCGTGGACTCATCCCTCCTAGATAGAGTATCAGCGACCACATTTTCCTTCCCTTTGTTATAAATAATCTCAAAGTCATACCTCAACATCTTAGCGACCCATTTTTGTTGTTCTTGTGAAGATAGTCGTTGCTCCAAGAAGTATTTCAAACTATTATTATTAGTTTTGACCTTAAAGTGTCTACCCATCAAGTATGGTCTCCATTGTTTGATTGCATGTAATATTGAGAAGGGTTTTAAAAAATTCTTTCCTTTTAGTTATCGGTTCTCAAATGCTATGAGATGACCTTCTTGCATGAGTCTTCTCCGATCCCATTTCCTAAAGCATCACATTCAACTATGAAAGTCTTGGAGAAATCTGGAGTTGCCAATACTGGAATGGTGCACATTGCCACCTTCAATTTTTAAAACGCCCTGAAAGCTTCCTCATTCCACTAAAAAGAGTCTTTCTTCAATAATTTTGTAAGTGGTGTTTCTTTACCGCCATAATTTTTACAAATCTACAATAATACCCTGTGAGACCTAAGCAACCTCGTAAATGCTTGAGGGTTTTGGACTTCCCATTCCACCATGGCTTGGATCTTGTGAGGGTCCACCTTAACACCTTCATGAGAAACAATATGGCCCAAGTATTCCACTTCCATGTACCCCAAAAAGAACACTTGAAGGCTTGGCATATAGTTGATGTTTCTCTAAGACTTATAAGATTGTATTGACATGTTGTAAATGTTTCTCCCATGATTTTTGTAGATGAGGATATCATCAAAAAATACTAAGACAAACTTCCTTAGGAATGGTCTAAATACTTGAATTCATCAAACTCTGAAATGTGGAGGGTGCATTGGTAAGACCAAAAGGCATCACTAGGAATTCATAATGCCCTTGATGAGTTCTAAAGGTTGTCTTATGAATATCTTCTTTCTTTACTCTAATTTGGTGATACCCATAACGTAGATCTAGTTTTGTAAAATAAATTGCACCATGCAACTCATCTAATAAATCATCAATGACAGGAATAGGAAACTTATCTTTGATAGTGTACTTGTTGAGTTCTCGGTAGTCTGGACACATGCGCCATCTTCCATCCTTGCGGCGCACCATCACCACTAGAGCAGAATAAGCACTCGACCGTGACGAATAATACCCATTTCTAGCATTTCCTCAACCATCTTCTCAATCTCACTCTTTTGCACATCTAGGTATCTACAAGGCCTAATGCTGGGGGGTTGGCTTCCTAGAATCAAATGAATGGCATGATCATGCTCTCTTTCAGGATGCAATCCTCTAGGATCTTCGAAAACAACTGCATGTTGATCAATAACCTTTTGAAGATCAGGATGCACTATCGTCATTGGCAGTTGAACTTCCATGGAGAATAACCGCGCTACAAAACCTTCAACCCCCTTTTTAAGAATCTTTTGCATTTGGTCAGAACTAACCAATTGAGGACTTTTTGCCTGTAGTCCTTGAAGTTCAAATTGTTTACCCTCATAATGAAAGCGCATGAACAATTCCTGGAAATTTATCTCTATAGTGCCCATAGTTGTGAGCCACTGAACACCTAAAACAATATCAGCTTCGCCCATGGGAAAAGCAAACATCATAGATTCCAATGTGCAATTACCCATCATAAGTTTAATTTTATAGCATTTACCTGAACATTGGACTATGTCAACATCATCAATAATTACTTCAAATTCAGGTGTTGGGCAAATGAAACAATTTAGTCTTGCCGCCAGCTTATGATTGATGAAATTATGTGTGCTCCCTGAATCAATCAATATTGTCACCTTCTACTTCTTAAGCTAACCCACGACCTAAAGGGTTTGTGGAGTACTAATACCGATAGAGCATGGCATGAGATAGTGGGTTCGGGATCTTGATTCTTCCTCTAATTTTCCACTTCCTCATTTGGATGTTTCCTCATATTCTTCCTCATCACCAATCCTTTCAATGTAGAATAATTTTTTCTTAAAACATTTATGATTTGGTCCATATTTGTTATCACAGTTAAAACATAACCCTTTTGCTATTTTTCTTCAATTTGTTGTGGTGTTAGCCGAAATGAGCAGTTTGAGGGTATGGAGGCAAGGTGCTACTGATCTTTTATGTTAGAGAAGGATTGCCTTCTGCTGGAAAGAAATTTTTCCTTTGCCCTATGCGCCATGATAATAGAATCAGAAACCTTGAGTGGATTAAACATGTGCACCTCATGCTCAATGTGGTCCTTAAGACCCCCAAGAAATAGGTCATTTAAATACTCTTCTATAATATCCTCCACACGCAAGGAAATATTTTGGAATTGATGGACATACTCCTTAATTGAACCTGTTTGTCGTAACTTTGCTAATTGGCTAAAGTAATCTAGAACTATAGTGTAATTGAAGCTCTTCAGTGAAAATTGTCCATGTGACATTTAGACCATTCTTTTGCCTTTCAGCACATAGCCAACGATACCAAACAAATTGGTCAGGTTCTAGATATAAGGATGCCACAGTTACCTTTTGTCCCGATGGGATCTGATGGAGATCAAAGAAATTCTCCATTTGGGTAATCCAATTGAGCGGATCCTTTCCATCGAATTTACGCATTTCAACTTCTAGAATCATATCCTGCCATTGGTGAGGAGATTCACTTGAATGTGTAAAGGACCCTCCTGGATTGGAGTGATTTGGACCTATGTGAGTATTGCTAGAGGAACCCATATGACTAGAATTAGGAGTTGTGTTTGAAAGAGCAAGCAACAACTCCTGCTTCATTGCTTGAAAATCCATCTAAAGTTCACCCCTAAGGCTACCTTTCAGATGAAGAAGCTCATTATTAAGGTCATCCTTACCATATTATTTACCCTTTCCTAAAGTTGGATGACCACCTCAAATACTCCCAAACTAGAAGATTCTAAATCCATATCTTCCTTATTTTGGGTCATTCCTGAAGTTGCTTGACCTTTCCGTGGCCTTGGGTTGATCTACTAGTCATGATGTAGGGTTTGGGACTCGGGGTAGACGGAATAGGGCAAAATTTTAGGGTTTGGGGTTTCGTAAATTTACTAGTCGAATAGAGGAAATCATAAAAAAGAAACCCTAGCTAATTTTTGGAAATCTTTCCGAAAATATAAGAAACTTAGAAAAATTCCAAAAATTGCACCCTCGGTAGCCGAATTATGAAAATACATAAAACTGCTATAACTTTTGCAAAACAAGTCAAAAATGCTTGAAATTTGGAGAGGAGCTTACTTGACTAATTTCGCCACACCACAAAAAAATTGCAAAAAAAATCGATACCAATTTTGAGATATAGCCGAACCTTCACAATTAGGGTTTGACGCAACGCCACCGAGATCAGGTTTTGATACCACTTGTAATGAAATTACTTGTATAAATCTGATTATGAGCAGCAATAAACACCAAAGAACAAAATATTGCAGATAAATGATCTCAATATGCAAGTAGAATAGCTTAGCCACTTCGAGGGGGCAACCTCCAAACCATACAATAAGACTCAAATGCTCATATGATGATCAACTACTACCTACTAACCCCTATATATACTATTCCTATGTTATGGCCATCACCAAGGCTTACCCTCTAATGATAATATAACATATATGAAAGAGATAGATCATGATAAGAAGTTATGATACCATACCTACTAACCCCTATATATACTATTCCTATGTTATGGCCATCACCAAGGCTTACCCTCTAATAATAATATAACATTTATGAAAGAGATACATCATGATAAGAAGTTATGATAGCCACAAGTTGGCTATATACATCCAATGTAAGATATATGATTAAGGGCTTAACAGGAAAATTATAAGAGGGGTTGGGGTTTCATTTGAGACATCTTTGGTCGATGTCTAATTTTTTTTTAAAAAAATCCAACTAAATATTAAACAGAAAGATTTATGTACAAATTCCCCATGCCAAGCATGAAAGTTGTTAGCCATATCGGTAGCCTCATAAACACTATAATCAATATTCCCATTCATCAAGCAAAATCTAAATTAAGAATAGTCCTAATATCTTCTTGAATATTATTAGACCACCATAAAGGAGGTGTTCCATAGCAAAGGAAATCATTGTTGTCCAAGGCCCAATTCGCTAATCCATCCGCAACTATATTCTGCTGTTGAGAATATGCTTGAACAAAATATGGCAAAAATTATGATGCAGTTTTTGGATTTGAACAAGTTCTTTTCATGAGTCGCCAATTAGGAGGATATCCAGTGTTAGATTTTCCAAGTAAATTCATCATGATTTTGGAATCGAGATTGCACCTTCATCTTTTTCATTCTATTTTGATAGCTTATTGCATTCCTCTACAAATAACTCTTATTTCTGCGATTATTCGTAGAGATACCCATATTTTCCGCAAAGATAAAACATACCTCTCCTTGTCCATTGCGCCCAATTCCACTCGTGGTGGTTCTCCCGAGATTGCCCCTAGAAGCACCATCGGTATTACGAATACCATGATAATCAGTGGATCCCAGTCTAAAACAATATTATGTGAAGTGTTCTTAGCATGAAAGTGAGGCATAGAAGCTTCCTCGGGGTCCAAAGAAAGTTGTTTGTATATATGATCCCATTGTGGAGTTGACTAAGGCTTTAAGCAAGATCTTGTGTTTTAGGCCTTCAGCAAAATTGGATTTAATTCTTTCCCAAACATAAATAGCTTCTTTGTTGGTTTGTCGGAAAATCCTATAGTTTCTTTCCTTCCATGTGTTCCATAATAGGAGGGAAATGCCACTCCACATAACTGGAAGCAGATTTTGTCTCATTAGGTATTGCTTCCTTCCATGTGGCATGATATTTCCTAGTGATCCACAAATATTCCATTGATGCCTAAACACCAAAGCAAATTGTTGCCATAGAGGTGACACCCATGGGCAATAAAAGAAGAGATGATCCATAGTTTCCTTAGATTGTGTACAAAGCTCACATCTAAAAGGGCCGTTAACACCTCTTTTTAAGCCTTTCACCGCTTAGGAGCCTTTTATGTGTGAGAAGCCAAAGGAAAAAACTTACCTTGGGCCATAACCACAGCTACCAAATATGCTTAAACAAGGTTTGATCTGGATGTGGTTGAGCTTTCATTAAAAAGTATATACCGAGGAAACTTCATATTTCCCGGAAGTCTTTGCATCCACACCCAATTTCATCGAGGCTCGAGAGGAGAGAGAAGAGCTCGATCCTCAAAATCTGGTTCAACAATATTTGTTGATCTTGGGCAATCATAGTAGGCCATACCCTAATAGGAATCAACAATTATCAACTCCCCACGGTCGAGTGATTGGTTAAATATACTTTGCTATCTTAATCCATTACAGGCTGCATATGTTCCATGATTGGTTTTAGGCCGAGGAAAGAGTGTAATAATTGGGGTTTTCCATCCCAAGAATAAGTCCAAAAGTTTGCTAGTTGGCCATTATGAACAATCCAAAACAACTACTTTTAATTAAATTTTCCCCTCTTTTGACAAACATTAATGTTGTGGACCCTTTATTCTGAAGAGTTGTTCTAATAATCTTTTACGGATTGTTGTTTTCCGCATATTTACCACGGAAATTTACAGCCCACGGGTCATCAGGATAAACAATAAATCTCCAAGAGAGTTTTGCCACTTACGCTATATTCGATGAATGGAAGACACAAACCTAATCCCCCTCTTTTTGGGCTTACATAGAGATGTCCATTTGACCAAAGACCACTTTTTCTTTTCCCGAGTTCCATTCCATAGAAACCTCTGAAAAAGAGAATCCATCTTTTTTAAGACTGTAGCAGGGTTGTTTACTACTGAGGCAACATAAATCGGCATAGCTTGAAGTATTGATTTGATGAGAGTCATCTTTCCTCCTGTTGATAACCACTTATTTGTCCATTTCTGCAATTTTTGTTCAACTCACCAACAAGCCATTGCAATCCCTTATCTTCCTAGGGGATAAAGGAACACCCAAATATCTAAGAGGGAATGTTCCTTTTTAGAATTGGAGAATATGCAGAATCTGACCTTCTTGTCTTTCAGAGCAATAGAAAAAGAAAATATTGGATTTTCCATTATTTATTAGCTGACATGTGGCCGAAGAAAAAGTATGGATGATCTTTTGAATTTGTTTGGCTTCTGCCACATTAGCGTTGCCCATCATAGAGGAATCATCAACAAATTGCAGATATGATAGTGGTTTGACCGTTTTAGCCAATTGTATTCCTTGAATTTTTTTCTCCTGACAAGCTTTTTTGCTCAACCTGCCCAAACATTCAGCGAGGATAATGAAAAGAAAAGGGGATAGAGGGTCTCCTTGCCTTATACCCCTTGAAGCACCAAAATATGCCGAGGGAGATCCATTAATTAAGACAAAAAGATGTAGTAGAAAAGCAAGCTCTAACCCAGTGAATCCAGTCAAGGGAAAACCCAAATCGTTCCCAGACTTTACAAGAGAAAGTTCCAGTCCACTCTGTCATATGCCTTTGATAAATCTAATCGACGAACATTGTCGGTCTCTTCGCATCTCCATTGAGTGTAGAATTTCCTGAGCAAGAACTATCTCATCATGAATATGTCTTCCTAGCACAAATCCCCCTTGTTCAGGGGATATTATTTTTGACAGAAGTGGCTTTAATCTTTCAGCAATAACTTTTGTTATTATCTTGTACAACACATTAGATAGAGCTATAGGTCTGAATCACGAAATATCTTCCACCTCGCTTGCTTTAGGTATGAGAGCTCACGAATGTCCTATTCAACTCTTTAAGCATGGTTTTCGCTGCCCTCACTTCCTCCACCACCTGTAACAGATCAGATTTTGAAGTTTGCCAAAATGCTTGAAAGATTTCTATAGGAAACACTATGTATTTGAGCTCCTCCTCCGAGACTAGTTGGAACAATCCTCAATAGTGATATGTATAGGAATCAGATCTAACAATTGTTCTTGAGCATTTCTATCCAACGCTTGTTCCACAAAAAAATGTTGGAAGTATTGGCTCGCCACCTTCTCCATACCATTAATTGAATTTTCCTTAACACCTCCTTACATGTGAAAGGCATTAAAGGTGATTTTGGGCTCTCCGTGCTAATAAAGATTTATGGAAGAAGGCTGAGTTTTTGTCTCCCTCCTTTAGCCATGGAATTCTGGATTTTTGTTTACACATGATTTCTTCTCTAATTTCCCATTCCTTCAAATCTGCCTTCAAATTGCATTCTTTCTTAAAAAGATCCATAGACATACCTGAATTTCGATGAATATCATTAATTTTCCCAAGCTCACCTAAGATCCGAGCTTTTTCTTTAGCAATATCACCAAATCCATTCCAGTTCCAATTCTGAAGTTGAAATTTTAGGTACTTCAGTCTTTGGGCAAACATATACATCTGTGTTCCATGCCTAGGCCTTCCTTCCATCCACCACTTACGAACTAGATCTTGAATATCAGCATGACGAAGCCACATCAATTGAAATCTGAATGGAGCTTTGGGATGAATAGTTTTTCCTATTTCCAAGCAAACAGGCCAATGATCAGATCCACTATTATTAAGTATCCGTGCTTTAGGAGCACATCCTCTCATCCAACATTCTTCAGAAACAATGAATCGATCCAATCTTTCTAGAATACATTCATGTCCCTGTCTTCTGTTGGACCATGTCATTATCCCATTGTCCGTAGGAACATCCACTAGATTATGAGTCATTATGAACTGCTGCAACTCTGTTGAGCTGGCATCCAAATGATTATTTCCTCCCTGCTTTTCTGAAAGATTAATAATAGTATTAAAGTCTCCTCCCATTATAAGCGGAATGTGTGGGAAAGAGCGTATGATGTAGTCCATTCCTCTCCTGTGTTGCCTTTTATCCTCCACTGAAACTGGGGCATATATATTACACAGTATGAACTGCTGGTCTTCCATCTTATCATACACATGTAAGCAGATAATTCCTTTCATGGCACATGAATTAATAACAGAAATTACCTTAGGATCCCATAGTGTAATCTGACCTCCCGAAGCTCCAGCTGAACTAATAGAAATATGTTGAGATTGGGGCCACATGTTATTAGCAAGAGTAGAAACTAACTCCATAGAAGCTTTTGTTTCCTGAATACTTACCATAGCTGGCTTATTTAACGCAATCATCCTTTTAAGCTCTTGAAACTTAGAAGGGGATCCCTTCAAACCTCTAATATTCCAGGTGATGATTTTCATTGGGTTGGGTGTTGGAGATATTGGGACAAGTCCCTAATTGCTCCTGAATTGCTCAACTTTTGTCCTTCCTGCTGAATTTTAGTCTGATTGGGTTTCCTTCCCACTTTAGTATTATTATCCAATTTAAAAATTTTGTTTGTTTCCTGTTCTACTCCGAATACTAGATCTTCCTGATGTGTTCTAGAGTTCTCCTTAATTGCTAATGCTTTGCCCAAATCTTTCTTTTGCTTTGAATTCTGCTTCTCTTCCCAAACTCTATCATTTAGCTTAGTTTTCCTTTGATAACTCCTTCACCCTATCTGAACCTTGTTAGTATTTGGATTGGCTTGGAAAACTACCATTTGATTCTGTATATCCATTGGTTGCGGATTAACTATTGTTGTTGGAATATCTTGTTGGGTTTCTGGGACATGTGATTCCATCAAGTCTTCCAAATTTTCTTCCTCATTGTCCTCTTGAAGACTGGAATATCTATTAGAAATGCTAATTCCAACCTGTTTCTTCCAAACATCTTAATCACTTGCTTCTTCTTTGGAGTAACAAATTCATCTTTGTTTTTCCCCCTCCTTTGGTTCTGGAATTTTAACATCACAATCTTTTAGTAAATGTCCATATTCATGACAAAGTCGGCAATGCAGAATGGGATATTCTCATAATCCACCGCTTGTTCCCATTTTTCTGTTTCTAGGACGAATTTTTTTGAAGGGAAAAATTTTAAAATATAGGAAATTTCAAATATTCATATGATAACATGGATAAAGCATTCGTCACACACATTAGAAAACCTCAATACATGAAATTGGAGCTGAATTGAGATTTCACATAAGATTCAAGTTTCAATTACAATGAAATGCCCAAGGGCTGCAAGTTTCAACTACAAAATGTCTGAAACATAGAAAATGAAAATATATTGCTGCCCCTAATCAAAATCCACTAAAATGGCATCAAATTGTTCTTTTATTTGTCGTGCCTTTAGCTTTGTTATAGTCGAAGGAACAACTCTCTTCATATGGTTAGACTGAAGATGAACATCAATTTTGATAATATTAATGCACAGACTGATACCAAAGAAAAATATATTACAATTCAATTCTAATATAATATGATAAAATTAAAAATTATTGCTTGCACCAAAGTCAAGAGGTAATGGCATTCAAGATATACAAATATTTTAAGTATTGGTGAAATAGCATCCCAAGAGTTTAGATTCCAAATAAATGGAAATTGTGCCCATACATATGCATTAAATAGAATACACCTTATTTCTTAAAAATCTATTTCCAAGATATAAAATTGAAAAGCCCACCTTAATGCAAAGTTGCAACATAAATTTCAACTAGTACCACCTAACATGATAGAATTTAATAAGAAATTGTATAAATAAACTGATAAATAAAAGAACAATTTGATTAATATTGTATCATGGCATAAGCTTTACAAGAAATGAGCTTTTTTTTTTGTTTTAGTTGTAAGAGAGGTTGTTTTAGGTTTTGTTTAGTTAGGAATGAGTGTGGGGTCCTTATGGACCCCCACATTCCTTTTATTTTTATTAACTTGAATTTTTTTAAATAAAGATTGCCTTTGCTGGGATGTAGGGGCGCCGGACATCCCGGTGCGGTCGGGGACTTGTAGAAGTCCACTAGCCATGCCGGGACATCACGGGTGTCCCCATCCCCTACCATCCCCTCTTATTTTTGGCGTCCCAAGGACATCCCCAATTTTTTTGTAAATTAAGGACGGGTAGGGGGCATTTCCTACTGTCCCGCATCGCCAAAACGTCCCCTATAATTCCCCAGTATCAGGGATGTCTGGGCATCCCCTGCCATCCCCTACCGTCCCCTTCTTATTTTTAGCGTCCGGGGCGTCCCGTATTTTTTTTGTAAATTAGGGACGGGTAGGGGGCATTTCCTACCCGTCCCAGCGTCGTCGAAATGTCCCCTATTGTGGACATGCCTAAATATGTCAAGGACGTGTCCCCATGGAACATAGGTTTTCCCATGTTTAATAGTTGTTTTTAGCGGTAGAGCCCAAGGAATAAATGTATCTCTATTCTTTGTTAATATCAATGACTCAATATGAAATATGTATTATGAACAATAGATATGTCATTCTAGGCTATGTGATGAAAAATTGGATTAATAGTTTCATTCTTCAAGCTTTCGGCTTTAAGTCGTTTTATTTATGTTATATTTGTAATATATATAAATTTTATATATTGTTTTATTAGCAGTCTTGAAAATTTGGAAAAATTGCCATCCCGGAAACCCCGTCCCTATGTCACATCGTTCATGTCATCTCGAGTCTTAGGTAATTATACCTAAAAACAATAGTTGAAAGCAAATGTGTATTGAAATTTTCTAATAAGCATAAGAAAAAATGGTTCAATGATTAGAATAATTCAAGAGTTGGAGGGGCATTTAGCTTTGATGTAAAGCTCTCAAACCCACGAACATGTAAGCGTGAATCAAACATTATTCAACTAAAAAATAGAAGATTACATAATTCCATTTATACAAGCATCGTAGCTTGTAATACTACCTCTAAAATAGGAAGACCAAGAAACCATGTTCCCTTTAAAATAGGGTTACAAAGCTCACCTCCCAAATAAGTTATGAGGGCAACAAAACATATGTTCTCAACTAAAAAGATTTTTAGAAGATACAGCAACTTAACTAACCTATGTGAATAACTAACTTATATTTATTTTCTCACGATGATTGTGACACTCCATTCATTATCTCTGCTTTGCGCATATGCAAGTTTTATTTTTTTCCATTCATAGAATATTTACTAACTTAGAAGCGGCTAATAGGGTGCAATTATATGTATGGAATGCCAAAGAATATAACAGAAAATGTAATGAATTGTACCATAGATCTTTTTACAAATCAACATTGGAGAAAAAGTGCAATATTATAACAAGTCACCCAAGATGATGTGGGAGAAAAGTTATAGTACAAATATTTTAAATACATCTAATTGAAAAATGTCGATAGATGTCAATTTTAAGTTCCCTATTTTGGATTTTACGCATTTCACATTGATTAATAGTCCCATTATATTATCTTCATATTTTACATTTAGTGCTGACAAAAAAATCTTTCTAAGAAAAGAATGGTCTCAAACTTTATCGTATGGTCAAGATATTACTATTTCTGATCGACTACTCCAAGCAAAAAGAAATTGCTTTTGAGTTACAGTCGAATGAACATCAAATTTATGGTTGAAATTGCCTTGTGACAATCAAATGAACATCAAATTTAATCTTAAAAATAAAGTTTATGCGTTCGCACCATCACATCCCACCCCTTGCTCCCATTACAGAATGCCTATCGGCATAACAAGAGCAAGGGCACCTAAACGAACACACACAATACTAGCCTAAACAAATGCCCAAACACTAATCAAGGAATTAAAAGATATAAGAAAGAAAATTCAGGCCAAACCTATGGACAAAGAAGCTGAATAGGAAGAGAAAATACCGCATCAAGGAATTCAACTCCACATAAGAGCACCACTAGAAAGCTCACATGGTGGCAGCAATCAAGTGGAAAACTAAAATGGTGATTGCTCAATTGAGAATCAGCCCGCATCAACTTAGGTGCAAGACATGTAAGTGTACAATGCCCAAGGAAGAATGGAAAGACAGAATATGCACATTCTGTATATCAGAGGCAGTAGAGACAAAGTACCTCCCGTTATGGAATGCTCAGCCTACAATGACATTAGAGTTAACTATATTGGCATCCCAGCAGTTGGCTGATTGACTACCCTCTTCATAGGGGAAATCTTAGCTAAAGGAATGTGGTTTCTAAACAAATTACGAGAAGGTCTAGCCTCAAATCTCAAGCACTTGCACA
The DNA here is from genome assembly GCA_018340775.1 of Taxus wallichiana var. yunnanensis. NCBI lineage: Eukaryota > Viridiplantae > Streptophyta > Pinopsida > Cupressales > Taxaceae > Taxus > Taxus wallichiana. The sequence continues at coordinate 397,912,067 of CM031237.1, read as the reverse complement.
CTTAACATAGGTGGCAGGGATTTTATAGCGTACACTTCTTTTCAATTGTTTCTTGGTGGTCCCATAGACAGCTTTGGTCTCGTGAACATTATTGAAATCTTTCAATCATAAAAGATATTTTGTTTTAAATATTGTACTGTAAAAAAATATTAGAAATTCAAATTGCAATCAAGAACTTATTGGCTTGTGCAACATAAATTATTTCTGCTGCCATTAAAATAATTTAGAAAATATATAGAAGTTAACCACATTTTCTTTAATCATAGCAAAAATTGAGAAACTCTGGAAAAACAAATGCATGAAAAAACAAGAAAATAGTCTTGAATGTAAGTGACTGATCTCACCAGTGCTTGTTGAAGTTTAGCTTTACAATTATAGACCCAGTAGAGTCTTCAATCTTCATAAGGAAAATATTATCACTATTACCACGAGCACGGCCAAGAAAAGTAACCACTCCATATAAGGAGAAACTTGACATTTTATTTTGGATGTCCACCACAAACAACTATTATATGCAAACAATAAAAAGTTACCATCAGCCATTTACACTAATAGAAGAAAGATGAAGACAAAGCTAAAAAATGCCATAATATCCAAACATTAACTAGAAGGGTGGGTTGTGTTCATTGGTACAATTATTCTCTTTCATCTTGAGTATGTGCGTATCCAGAAAAACAGGCTAATACGAGCCAATATTGATTATTGGATTTTAAGATGCAAAGATAATGTCAAATGTGAAAATAGTATGAAAATGTTATTAAAATTACATTTATAAATACAGAATCGATTTTATCAAGTAAATCAAACTAGATTCGCATTAGATTAATTTTCCTCTAATTCCACAAGTTAGAGTAAGTCTCCTCACTAAGAAAATTTAGGGCATAACCAAGAGTTGATATTATTTTTCAAATTTGCACACACAGTTCGAGGCAGACATCAGAAGCTTTATAAAGGCACAATGGGAAAATATAGCATATACCATCATGACCAAGGGGTAGAAAACATACTTTTGGTGCCAAACACAGGGAGAAGGGTATTTCTTAAACTACATAAGGAATATCATTTTTTGGATAGAGTGGTAGATTAATTGGGAACATATCAATGACGAAATTAAAGGTCAATAGATCAATTGGCGTACCATTCCAAATGACTTTATGTTATACCGAAAGTAGCAAACAATAAGAGGTTAGATCTTGAGAACAAGTATGAGTCAACTAGTCAACATGTTCAAATAGTTTGAATTGACATTTGATGTTGTAAACATAGAAAGCAACTCCACAAGTCTGAGAAGCAAGAAAGAGTAAAGGATACACAACTGCAAAGTGAATGCAACCAAGTAGACCAAGCTAAGAAGAAAACAGATATTGCTTCTAACAAAGTAGCCAAGTTCAAGATGGATCTAGCTGAGTTTCAACATAAGGAACAAAAATTGGAGAAGCAAATGAAGGCAAGAATGCAGTGAACAGCTAGGATGGCAGCATATAATGTAATGTCCCCTTCTTGGGACATTGTTGAAATTGAAGACTTGAAGACCCTCAACCCATTCTCTCTTCTCATGGGTTTGAGGATTGAGCTTGAAGATGGTCCTAAGATGTCTGTTGTCTATTTTGTAACCCCTTGGCATGCCTTGCGCTACAAGGAGGGCTCTCTAAGTTAGTTTAAATGTGCACATAGGATAGTTGTTTTTATTATTTAATTAAAAATAATATAGCACAAATAGTCTTAGTTTATTAGAGACTTTATTATAATGAGAGTTTATGTTTTCCCTCCAAAAGGGAAAGGTCGGTCTTTTTGAATGTTGCACCCCTTAACTCTATAAAAGGAGGTCGCATTTCCTTTAGTGGGTTATGTTGGATTGATCATTTGATTTTACTCCATGCTTGGAGTAATGGGATGTATGCCCTAGTTCTTGCATTGTGCTCTCTCATTGTAAGCTTCATTTGGATCCATTGTTGAAGATATTGAAGATTCCATTGTTCTCTTCATTGTGCTCTCTTGTGTTGAGTGTGTTTATGCATTGTTTCTCCATTCTAAGCATTGGCGACTTGTTTAGAGTGTTGGCGCATTTATTTGGAGGGTAAATCTGCATTTTGGTGAAGGGTTTGAGGTACTTTTGTGACTATTATTACTGCTGCAATTTATTAGAGCCAAAGCGACTTGGATTGGGGTTTATTTTATCATGTTTTGAGATCATTTGTGCTAGATCTATAATCTGTTGTGTGTGATTAATTATTTCAGAGCAAGGGCTGATATTTTGGGTGTGTTGGAGGTTAGAAAAGAGCTGGAATTAATTTATATAATTTATTCTAACCCTAGCGACTTGGAATCAGATTTTTGGGGCTGTTTTGAGGGGGTTTTAATGTTCAGAAAATTCAGATCTATAGTGCATTAGAAAGCTCTTAATTTCTAGTTTATTATGCACTTTATTTCATGCAAAAATATGGAGTATTGAATGAGTTATGAATTTTAGAAGATTTCAGTTGTCTGCAAGCTATCTGGTTGTTATTAATTAATATTTATTTTAGATCTGCAGTTTGGGGTCAGTTTAATATTGGATTTGGTTGTAGAAATTAGGAGGAATAAGGAGAAAGTAATTTTATAATTTTTGGAGTTGATTTGATGCCCTAAATGTGCTGGGCGACCTACTTTTTAGGGCAAAATTAGGGTTTCATGTTGGTTGTGCGAAATCTGATTTTGGAATGTTATTCTTCATATTTTTGTGGCCCAAGATCCAAAGTTTCAGCTCATTTGGACTTCTCTAGCCAAAGATATGAATTTTTGAAAATTGCAGCAATTCAGGGTTTGAATATTAATTAATTTCCAGTTGTGTAAAATCTGGTTTTGAATGTGTTTGAATTCTTATTGTTTTCTTCCAATCTATCCCACCACCTTGGCTAGTTCCAACCCCATTTGGGTTCGAAATAGCTGACATTGGGATATTTTAGGTTGATACAAAAGGGTTTATCCATTCTTTGCCTAATCTTTGACAAGTATTTCTCCATTTTCTAACTTGTCCTAAGAGGGGACATCACATATAAGCAAAGAATTAACATCTTGAGGAAGATAACAAATCGTAGATAACACGGTGTTCCTATCAAGAAAGGAGTCAAGGAAGTTTGAGGGGAATGTAATGTCCCTTCTAGGGCATCAAACAAAAAACAAGGGTTTGGACTCAAACCCCAATCACAACTTCTGATTTTTATTACAACCACCTGTCAATCACTTCAAACCCTAGAGGAGCAAACTGAAAATGCCATTAGCAACCAAGAGCGATCTGAATATTTATGGCAGCAAAGGAATTCATATGACAACCAACAATATCACCACTTAGCCCTAGCAATGAATCTGATTTTCTATTTCCTAGGGCAGCGAACTGTATGGGCTCTTCAAGACAATATTCTCATGCAATATAGACTGAAAATCAATATAGAAATATCCCAAACACTTCATAAGTCCAGCAAGATGAAATCTAGAGCAAACATATATTTAATAATTTTAGTTCAAGTGCAAACACAACTGAAACTTTGAAAATGCATAACTCCATCGATACTTGGAGTTTCAACACACGGAGAGACTACCTATCCAATAAAAGTGAAATAAAGTGGAGGAAGGTTGCCAAAACCCTTGAAAGTGCCCTAGCTGGAGTAGAAGTGCCCTATGCACAGATAAACACCTTGTTCCAAAATTTGCCAATGAAGTCCGCTTATGACTCTCAAACAAAGCCACCAATGCACACAAGTGGGTTTCCGTCCCCAAGTGTGATCCTATTGAAGGTTTTCATCGTCAATAGGTAACCAAGGAAGGGTTTCATACTTCAATAGAGAGAGAAGCTACACTAGCTCCAAATCCAAGTAAATGTCAAAATGATGAATGATAATGATATGCTCCTCCACCATTTGAACCTCCTTAAGTACCCCTCTTTGGCGCCAAGGATGAATTAGAAGACTAATTCCCATGGTCGACCTCTTAATGAAGGGGAAGTGTACTTTTAATCTTCACTTGGTCCTCCAAGAAGACCAACCCCATGTGGAAAAGATAGAAATTCCTTTTTGTTGTGTCATTCACCCGTCACCTAGTCGAATCACTCCAAGCCATAATTAGTAATTAAATAAATAAGGAAAATACAATCACTTACAATTATGGCAATGTTCACCTCCCTTGTTTTCCTTCCTTGAAGCCCACGAAAGGTGGAATGGGCCCAAGGCCTTCATAGTGACTTGCTCGAAAAGGGAACATTACAAGAAATCTTCATCATTATCTACTTTGTCTCCTAAATTTTACCATTACCTACACTTGGCTCCCTCTCCCACGACCTTGCCTTTTGAGCACGAAAAATCTGTAACTAGCACTACATCATCTCCCGGTTCCCAGCCTAGTGGTTGTCAAAGATGTTGACTCGTTCTAAAAAGGTGGATAGTTTTAGTAGGGGAAACTAATCATTGTACTTAGTCTTGAATAATAGAAGGATAAATACGAAACAATAACTAGCGTTATGAGAAGGATATCTAATCATTGTACTTAGTCTAGAATAATAAAAGAAAAACTACGAAACTATAACTTTTGTTATGAGAAGAATGTATGAGAATAAGTTGATTACTTTTTTGTTGAGAAGGTGGTTCCTAACATGATAGACCCCAGCCATTGCACCTCCTTTGACAGTGTACTATAGTTTGTTGAATTGTATGGCATAGGATATCGGCATGGCCAATTGTGATTAAATGTCAATCATAGAGAAGGGATTGTATTGTACATCATTAAGTTAATGGAAAAAAAAGTTCATATTTCATTTTGTCAATAGAAGGATAAATGAAAGATCATATCATTCATACCATGGGATCCACTGTACTGGTCTTGGAGCTGGCCAATGAAATTCAAAAACTAAAAAGCTAGCTAGGCTGCCAAACAGCCCTAAGAAGCTGATGATCGAATTGGAGCTATGTGATCTAAACACAATGTTCAAAAGATAGTAACGTGCTTGGCAATTGAATTCTTAGCTTTTGAAGGAAGTAACTTTGTAAAATTAAAATGGTTGATTTGAACTAGACAGAAAGAAAATTTATCTTAATGTCCATGGATACCCAAAGCAAGTAAATGGGGCTCAAATGTACTGCATGTTACAACAGCTAATTTAGGAATGCAAAAAAAACTCAATAATAAAAAAAAAAGTATCTGCTACTAAAACTAGGAAGAAATAAAACTCAAAAAGCAAATGGGGTAAACCCAAATGGGTAAAACCTCAATAAGCTCCATGGAATGAGATATAATTTTCTGAAAGGAAGGCCCTTCTTAAGAGAAAAACAGTGAGCAGATACTTGGAGAAGCAAATGGTTTTTACAAAGAAAGTATTAAGTGTAAATCCCAATTTGTTGAGAACCTTTGAGTTATCATTGATTGTGGTATGTCATTCGATTATACTTAGGTTAATGTATAACTTGCACTTTATATGTATTGAGGTTAGGGCATTTTATGGATCGGGCTATCTTTATCTAACTCGTTGACAGGTATATAAATAGAGACATTGTTTCCCACCTATTCATCATCTACTAATCTAACATTATATTTGATCCATTATTATATATTGTGATTCTTTAGCTGTTATTTGACGACACCAGATGTCCAAGTTCAATTCTTTTGTTTGTAGGGTTTTCTATTGGTTCAATTATGGACATGTGTCATCAACGTGGCATTAGAGATTAGGATGTAAGGTGTAAAACACACTAAAATATGGTCCTTTGTAGTCATGAGGGTGCACAGAGGTAATGTTTCACAAAGTATTTGGTCACAATTTTTTTCCTCTATAATAGGGTTTTTCTCAAGAAGAGAAAAGATCCAATAAATTTATCAAAGAAGAAAAATTCTGATCTCATATCTCAATTCTTTACAGAGATAAGAGGCAATTGAAACTCATTTGACGAGAATCGAGTTTGTGAAGCTCTCCAGATGCAAAGCATGGTTCAGAATTGCAGAGATGAACAAAATAATAAGATTGTATATACCAAACGAGACGATACAGCCATACCAATAGCAAAACAGCTTCCTATAAAATAAGAGGACATAACAACAAATAACCCAGTAATAGTCACAGGTAATAAACTAATCACTACATAACAAATAATAATTGTATTAAACATACAGTAACTAATTACAATTTCACAGTATTAAATATTATTTACTCACACATAAATAAACACGTGAACACTAGATTTCCTAACATTCCCCCTAGTGTGAACATGGGGAGAAACACCATCATTAACCAAACAGCACAGGGTCTCAATCCTCAACACTAACTGTGGTAACTACATCATCGAGGAATAGGGGCCCATCAACCTATCCAGGTGAATACATGAATTGGTACCCATCAACTAATTCACATCAACATCTAGTCAATCTGATCAAGAACATGACATGCTATAGTATCAATGGTACAAATTTCCATATCATCATCATAATAGGGATAACATAGAAATTGTATTGCACACAAGAACATGGATGCTCTTTTGTTGTTATTCATCACACACAAAGCAAAAGGTGTCACTAAAGCAGTATGTGCCCTTTGAGGTAGTGACAAACTCCAGGACGTTGATCTCTCCTCTTGCCTCTAACCTCCATTGAATGTTATTGCTTACTCAACTAATGAAGACATGAAGTGTATTGGTTTCCACATTGTTCTTATTCTTATCTCCCCCCCACAATGTGAAAAACTTTGTTTTATTAGATGTCGGGTTACACTGAAAATGCGTCGGTAAGGTGATTTTTTTAACTTTTGACTTTGACTCGTATGACACATTTGACAAGAATATTAAAATGACAATTAAGACACTTTTACAATAAAGGTGGATTTTTGACTTTTGACAACTTAGATGTTGACAAGAAGACAATATATAAGGACTCTACATTCAATGTCAAGACGACTCTTTACTCACAAAGACTCTAAGGCAAGATAATAATATACAATCTCTATATTCTATTATAACCAAAAGTTATCATTAAAATTTACACCTTACGACAATATTTTTGACTCTAAGAATTGGACTATATAAAGATTTGACAAATTGACTAAACATTGATAAAACTATGCTTCAAATCTTTTACATAATTAGCACAAAACACAAAATGAAACTATACTCAAATAACTAGTCATCACCGCTAAAAACAATGAACACAATATGAATGACCGTGTACAGTATACATAAAACACGTGGAGGCTGGATGCAATGCATGGGCTCAGAAGAATTTCAAACTTGATATGATCTCAATGAATGCGGTCCCCAAATTATAAGCCAACGCAGCACATACCCAAAAGGAATGGATTCGATGCAATGGAACCTGCAAGCTTAGAACATGTCAAAACTGTAGGAAACTGAAGTCTGATCCCAGAAATGTGGCTGCAACATATGCACAAAGAATTATATAGAAACCAGATGCATGGGTTATAAGATGTCTCCTTCCTTAACATTTTTACAGCACTAGGTCCCTGCAGAAGCTCCAGTATCCACACGCATGCCAGATCTTTTCTTTTATATGCACGTGTCCACAGGGCCGTGAGGATGGGGTTATAAAAGATACACTGATGAATAGATTTGTGCTTGCTTGGTATGGCAAATATATATGTAATAGCGTAGATGAATAGCTTGGACCGCAGAAGATTAGGGTGCAAGTCTACCTTGGAAATTACGAATTCTAATGCAAGCTTCTTCAGGAAATGCAAATCACTCACAGGTTTAAACAATAACTTCTCATTCAGATCCGAGGCACAGGTGGATAGATATTTGCATGAATGTTTGATGCACAGGTGGATGGAATTTCTTGAAGGAAAGAAACTCACAGCAGAGAAGATCTGAAATGTGTTGCACGTGGTGGAATAAGATGCACGAGGATCAGATTTGCAATGATACGTGTATATATATATGTCGATCAATTTTGACAGATCACCAGTTGAATAAGCACAACCATGATGTCAATTTCCAGGCACACAGAAATAGCAAGGCTTGAACAACAGCTGCGTACTAAGAATCTCTCGGCTTCTCTGTTTCAACCCACTCTGATGCATGGGAACAGATATAGAGATTTCCTTCGATCATCAATGCATGGAGACTATCAGCATGCAAGTAACATTGAAACATAGCTAAACTGATAGCACTGGACTCTCGTGACTAATAGTTAATGGATCATGGCTCTGATACCAAATGCAGAGCATGGTTCAGATTTGCAGAGATGAACAAAATAATAAGATTGTATATATCAAACAGGACAACACATTGGCTAATATATAGCCATAACAATAGCAAAACAGCTTCCTATAAAATAGGATAAATTAGGAAGACGTAATAACAAATAACCTGGAAATAGTCACGGGTAACAAACTAACCAACCACCACATAACAAATAATAACTGTATGTTTATACGGTAACTAATTACAATTTCACAGTAGTAAATATTATAAACATGTGAACACTAGATTTACTAACACCAGATGCAAGATTACATGTATAGAAGTACGGTTTCTAAATGAAATGATGGTTTGGTGCAACATTTTCCAAAATCGATAGCATTTTGGATTCCTTGCAGAAAAATAGTAAAGATCCTTTTTTGTTCATCTTTAATTTGCATGTTTTGACTTCCAAAGTTGACCTCAAAAATTCAAAGGTCGTTGGAGGCAAAGGATTAGCGAAAATTCATATTGGCGACCTAGGGGCTAGCATGCAGGGGTTCAGCGGCAAAGGGAAGCAATAGTCGTTGGGCACAAGCCCCATAGGACTAAGGGAATGAAGCCAAAGACCATCAAGGATACTAGTCAAGTTGGGAACAAAACCTGATAGCACCCATTGTGTGTTGTGTGTAGGCTCTTTTCCGCCGGCTAGCACAAACGAGTGAAAGCACCCAAGGGCAGTTTTTGTTGGGTCTTTGATCTCTATTGGACCCCATTCAAGAATATTGTTCGTTGGTGATTTCAGGTTTGTGCGTGGTAGCTACTTTGGCAGTAATGCCAAGCAGCTTGGCAATGTTTCCACTTTCCAGGACCGTGACAACATTGCCACACAACTTGGTAATATTGTCAGTTCATTGGGTGTTTGACCCTTGTGGGATCCCTTGTGAGAATATTGCTTGTTGATGATTTAAGGCTTATGCACGGTAAATTTACAAATATTGGCAGATAATGGCAAAATTGGCAATGTTGCCGGTAAATTGACAATTGTGTCAGGCAACTTGGCAGCTGTATCAGGCAATTTGGCAAGCAATTTCAAAACTGCTAGTGGTTTGTGACAATCAGAAACTGAATTCACACTAGTAATGTGGGAATTCCGTTTGGTACCATTTGATTGGACAATTGGGATTAATAAAAATTCCGCAATTTCGGGTGAGTTGGCTGACACATGTCTAAATGTCATTGGGCAGAGTCTTTGCCTATTTATGATATTTTCCCAATCAAAATTTTTAAATGGATCAACGAATCATTGAAATCCAAGTGGCAGTGCCACATCAGCAAAGCAAGTACAGTCAACAAACACAGAAGATGTAGTGAAGACATATATGCATAACCAACGAATCTGTTAGTGACAAGTGCAGCGATCAAGTGATTTCCTGGCGATTTTAAATTTTTGAATATGTGAATATTCGAATTTCAAGTTTTTGGTGTTAAGGGGGAAAATTGGTTGTGGTACATAAACTTTACACGACCATAGACTTGTTGTGCGAACTCAATGCAGAATGTTGAAAGAGAAACTATGCTACTTACATAGTTACCGATAATATAACATGCACATGTAGAAAAGAATTTGTAGCAACAGTTAGCCTCCCATTAACAAATAATGCATGCAGTACAGCGAGGACCTAATACAAGCACCCCTACCCCTTTGTACAACAACTATTTGAACTCGTGATGCAATGATTAACATTTGTGACAACCACTCAACTGATCTTAAGCAATTGCTACCAATTATGTATGAGAACAACATGAATTACAATTATATATTAATAGAGACCGCCTACATTATCCTCCCCATATAGAAAAGTTTGAGTTCCATCCGGCAGTAGCCATAAAAAATTTAGCTATGCAAAAATTAGCTAAAGGATGGGAAGAAGATGACATCCCTATAGGCAAAGAGGGATGAGCTCGAAGAGAACCCGAAGAGGCTTGCCCATCCTGATTTCAATTGCTGAAGGTTGGCCCAAAAAGAATACACCTCAGCGATATGTTATTACACCCATTTTACAGCCTTCACTTCACATTCTCATGAACCTTTGACCATTCAGGCAACTTCTTGTAACTTCCTTTTGCAATGTTGGTCTCTTCCTCAGCTACCTGACAGTTGCCATTCAGTGTACACACTGCTGCCTCACACTCAGCAACTTTTATTGCCTGAGCTTCAGTGAGCTAAGTTTGTTGTGCAAGCTGATCCTAGAAGCATTGTTGTTGTTCCTCCAACTAAGTCCATCTTGAGACATTCTCTGCTGTAGCCTTATCCTTTTCATTGTCAGACTTTTTTTTGCACAGGTGAAGTAATAGCGTAAGGAGCAAGCATGGGTAGTCATTCCTTGTGCATCTCTGAAATATTTTGTTGAGGCCACCCTTTCTTGACATAAACTGCTGTGAACTCTACGTGGCAATCTTCCTAAACAGAGTTTTGGGTGCAAGTGACAATCATTTATATCTGGGATGGCCCTCCTAGCGCATCCAGATGCCCAAGGATTGTAGATTTTGAATGTACTCGTCATATGGCCAAGGATGGCAGTTTGTTCCAAAACCTTGGAAAATTTGATGATGATAAGGTTTACTTACATTGTGGATGCTTAGGCTCTTTCTATTGTTGGTAGTGATGATGTTGTGCTAGATGGCATGATGAGGAATGTTTCCCATGTACCTCATTTGAGTGTGAATCTGCCAGTGTTACACGGGAGACAGTTCCCCACTCAAAACCCAGGTGTCCGGAATGTCCCGGACGTCCTAGGGATGTTGGGACCGGGGCAGGGAACGTCCCCTTAACATTTCCACAATGCAGGAGAAGAGGGGAAACGTCCGAGGGAAGTTTAAGATGTTTTGGGGACATTGGGGACATCTAGACATCCCCAGGCAGATGTCCCGGGCACATCCAGACGTCCCCAACATCACAGCACATATTTCAGAAGTTTTTCTTTAAAAAAACACTTTTTTAAAATAAATTAGTGTCAATGAGAACATTATTTAGAGGGTTTGACAAAAAAATTCAAGTACTTCATCAGTGAAAGCAATGCCTCCCTTTCTCTCTGATCTATATAAGACTGCTAAAGTCTTCTTCAAAATAAATCGGGGAAGATTCTCTACTCTATTACATAATTTCACATGGAGAAAAAGGCATGTAACAGAAAAAAAAAAAAAGTCTTATCAAATTCAAAGGAAAAAAAGACTTGGCTCTCATTCCCCAAATTATCTGTAGGACCATAGTTTTGTCATATGCTAAAGAGCAACAGTCCCTCCCAATCATCCATTTGATCTCCACTGCAATGATCTGGGCTACTGGCCAAATATGTTTGGATGAATAAACCATTTAATAAAGAGAGTAGAGCTTTGTTTCTCATGGAGGAATCATTTCTTATTGAGTTTTTCAACGATGTGCTTTAAGAGCTCACTGTTTAAATTTGAGATCCTTGCCATGAATATTCTGTGAAATTATCTTTATGAGGAAATATATAATTGTTTAAAGCTTTTTAAGGCTTGATGTTATATTGGGTCTCTGACCCTCTGCTGACGTCGTTGGATGTTCTATGAGTTTGTTTGAATAGGAGCCACCTTCTATGCTTACATTTTTAGAGAGTATTCTCACACTCAACTGGATTTTCTAAAGCAACGTCCTCAAGTCTTTCTCAATCTTTTCTGGAAGGGGTTTATCCAGATCAATATTCAGTGTTCACACAGTTTTTTGCATAAGTGAGTACAATGGTGCAAAGTGATTTCAAACACAAATTCACCTAATGCATTCCCATTCTTATGGAAGGATAGCCTTCTGTGGAGCTGGACGGTTAGCAGGCAATGCCCATATACATGACAATGCTTACATTTGACGGGAGTATTCTCACAGTCAACTGAATTTTCTAAAGCTTTGTCCTCTTAAGTCTTTCTCATTTTTTTCTGGAAGGGTTTTGTCCAGATCAGTATTCATTGTTCACACAGTTTTTGGCATAAGTGAATACAATGGTGCAAATATTAGGAAGCTGGTGGTGCAGTGCTTCATATATAATCCTACCCTGTTAGAAAACTTGGGAAACATCTGAAAAATAATTTCTAAATCTGGCTTGGTAACAAAGACAACTGTGATGTATCCATGAGTTTGGGAATAACTTCAACACAACATGGTGTATTTGAATTTGAGATTAATGATATGAATATCAGCTATTGTCACTTGATCAATCACAATGGTTTTATAATTTATTTCAGCTTATTTAATTTTTAAGTCTCAAATTGAAATGGTTTTATTAAATTATGTATAATTATTAATTAATAATTTAAATGTATTTGATATTTATGATTTCAACTTATTTAAATCTCAAATGGTTTTATTTCATCTTATTTAAGTCTCAAATGGTTTTATTTCAGCTTATTTATATAGTTTAGTCACTATATTTTTATATTTTAAATATTTATATATATTTTTAATTAGCCATCCCCCCGCAGTCCCCAAAAATTAGAAAAATTTGCCGTCCCGAGTCTTAGATAACACTGGAATCTGCTATATGTTTACCAAATAACTCAGCAAGGTAAGAAAGTCAGAGTTACCAAGTCCGGAAATCCAAATCCGTTCGGGAGGCGAAAAATTTGGAACTCTTGAAAAAAATCAGAGAAAAATGATGTAGAATATATACACATAGTATATGTACATAATTTATAAATACACAAAAATTGACAAATACAAAGAACAAATAGTGTAATATCAAATGTTAATATATTTAATATTAAATAATATATAAGGGTGTTGGGTGTCTTTTTATAGGTCAACCTACCCTCATGTAACTTTTTGTAGGTGTATAAATAGAAAATATCTCCCAGCATTCATCGTGATTCGTCTATTGATCCTACATTGTATTCAATCCATTAAATCATATTGTGATTCTTTGGATGTCCTTTGACACCAACATACATTTTGATTGTTTCTTTGCTTGTTAAGTTTTATATTTGTTTGATTATTATGATCATATCTCACAAAAAGTAATGGGGAGAATTGGCAATATAGAACAATTCTATTTGACATTGAGATGGCATTTCAAAAATTTCGCTATGGGTTTAGGATATGACAAATTGCTTAGCACTGACAAGCAAATGCGGGATAGAGCTAGGAAACAACTCAGAATTCATCCAAATGCACCTAGAGTTGAGGTGTCTAGCCTCTAGCATACCTGAAGCACGGGAACTGTAAGTCCAGGTATTGATTGACTCTGCTAGAGTAATTCATATTTAGTCACAGGCAGTTATAGTTTTCATCTTCAGTCTTAAGTGCCTGTCCATGATTATTTTCTGGTTGATATTGCTGCACATGATTTTGAGCAGCTTTGGAATGAGGGTATCCATTGTTTTTCTTGGCCCAAAATTTGTCGGAAGCGGTCTTTTCAAAATCAGCAGCTCTGAACCTTGATAGATATTTACAGTTATTTTTTTAATAACTACAAAACAGACATAAATAATAAGGTGGCAGGTGTGAAAGAACAGTTAATAGTTGCAATAAAAAGAGTGATGTGTATGATACCTATGCTAAATTACAAAATGAAAATAATAATGCCAAACCACTATCAAATGAAGCCAACTTCATTTTTATGCTCAAAAAGAAATGATTTTCTGTGAATAGTGCTATGCAAACCACGCCTTCAGCATCTGTAAATGGATTCATAAATTATCAAAAATATCTATCACCTTCCAAAACAGAAAATATATGATAGAACTGGATATTAAAGTTTCGCCTGAAAACTAGGTCTGTAACTGATAATGTCTCAAAAGCAACCGAACAAGATGCATAGCATGTGTCAGTTAGAAATACATACCCGAAAGGGAAAATTACTGAAGTCAAGAGAACCTTGAGAGTCGCAACGCAGTAGTATTTGAGAGGTCCCAACTCCTTGGGATCCATATTCCAATGTGGAACAATTAGAAACATTTGAAGGTCTTATTAACTGAGTCAGATTTTGTGAAGGTCCTACAATCACCTGGTCAAGAGAATGCCTCTTAGTCTTGGTTCCAACTGTTTATGCCAAACGCTCAGGACAAAGCTAAGATATACAGTATAGGCTTACCTGTTCTTCATGGTAAACAAGTGGTACACAGTACAGCCGTGTTGCGCTACCATACTCGAGACAAAATCCTCCAGATGTCTCTATGCCGCAGTCGGAATCCCGTGCAATAAAAGGCTTTTCCAATGCAATCCAACTACCTTCACTGTCTAGTGTCTCACAATCAGAATAATGTAACTAGAATCTTGAAATCTTGCCAAATATGAAGAAAGGGGTATATGGTTAAGGTTTCTTTCAGCATAGCATTTGCCAAAGAAAAAGAATAAAATTATTTTTTTCTTTAAACTATACTCGTTCATTTTTTGGACTAGCATTTTCTCAAAATATTCTTGATTTTGCATTACCTGAAAAGATTCGAGAGAAGAATTTGCTCATCCCATATTATAAATTCGAAACTGCTACCACAATTGTCAGCAATCAATATCTGACGCCTTTTCAAATGACCAGACTGGCCTTGAACTTCTATTCCTCCAATCTTTTCAACCCTGTACATTAAATGGACCTACCTTGTGTTATTAATTAATAAATCATAGTTAACCTATAAGTTGTATAGGTTTAAAGTATTTAAAGCTATTACACAATGATTAGTCGGACCAATCTAGTAAGGATCCAGGGGTGTTACAAAATCCAACTAGACAAGAGGTTGTTAGAGGGTTGAGAAAATAACTGCTAAAGTGGATAAGTGTTGTTTCTTAAATATAGTACGAACACAACAAATCTTGATGTTGTATGAATATCTGTTGAATTTATTACTGAAAAGATCTTGATCTGGCCTACGGAAGCTTTCATTTGGTCTCTGAGAGGAGAGCTCGGCAGAGACTAGAACCTGTGAGAGAAATGAGAGTTTTTCTATGAGTGTTATTTTTATTGTGTGAGAAAGGAGAGCATCATCCCAGGAGAAGCAAAAGTATTGAGTGAGGAATAGAAGGTTGAAAAGCTTTTAAGAGGTGGTGGGTGGGTCGGTGGGTGTGTGTGTGTGTGGAGGCTTAAGGCGTGGTAGAAGTGTAATCAAAGTCCCTTTTTGGAGTAGCTTTTAAAGTGCCATTATGGTATAATTCTATAAATTTTAGAGTTGCACAAGTAGAGGGGCATGTGTTGTTTTAGGGAAAATAATTAGAAAATAAATAATAATATATATTTGCAGCTTTATCATTCGGCATAGAGGAGAGAGCAACAAACAATTCTTACTTTGTAAATTACGGTCACAAGCAATAACTTTAGCTGGAATTACTCTGATTTAGGCATCCTGTTCTTCATGGATGGTTTGCCTTGTGAGTTCTACAAGAAACTTTGGAGCACAATTGGTGATGACTTCGCCCATTTGGCATGAGAAGTATTTTCTATTAGTTCTCTGTCAAAATTTCTCAACCAAGGGCTCATAAAACTCATCCCCAAATCTTCTGCCAAGGATACTATTGGTGGCTGGAGACCTATTACACTTTTAAGTGTTGCATATAAAATTATGGATAAGGCTTTATCCCTTAGAATTAGAACCATTCTTCGCAGGATTGTTCACAAAGAACAAACAAGTTTTGTGCATAGCCGTTTAGATCCTCAACACTGTTCTATCTGCTTATGAAGCAATGGATTGGGCACGTGAGACATACCAAAAGATTCTCTTTCTCAAAATTGATTTTGATAAAGCATATGATCGAATTGATTGGTCCTTCATTACAGAAATGCTTCAAAGTCTGGGCTTTGGGAAGACTTTTGTGAAAATGGTCAATACCTTATTTTCATGTGCCTCATCCTTTGTGGCTGTTAATAATGTACTCTCGCCACAAATTGTGTTACATCTAGGTAGCCGGTATGGGGGTACGTGCAGTGCAGGTGCGGGGTACAGTACACTGGTCTGGCAATTTTTGGGGGCCTGTACGGCACTTGGGAACGGTCTTACAATATATATATAAAATATTAAAAATATAGCCAAATAAGTAAAAATTCAGCCTTATACATGAATAGAGTAAACAAATTATTAATTAAGTGAAATAGCCAAATAACGTATTAATAATTCAATGCATTTTGTCATGATATTCATTGATTGAACTTCGAACAAGTACATTGTTCAAACTCCAATTGTTACAATGTCCAATTATTAACATAAATAATAACATTTTACCTAAGTCACCGCATTCGAATTCGTGGAGCATAAAAATCGTAAGAAATTCGTTATTAAAAATATTCGAGATAAAATTCGTGATTAAATTCGTCTAACAAAAATATACTTGTATTTTGAAAAATATAAAATATAAATATATAAAATACAAATATACATATATAAAACATAAATATATAATAAGATTATCATCTATAAAACGTAAATTTAATAAAAACATAAAAAATAAAATATATACTACAAAGCTAATAAAAACATTAAATATATATATATAGTAAAGATGTAAACTATAAATATATAATAAAAATGTTATATAAAACCTAAACTAAAACGTAATGATAAAAAACAAAAAAGTAATTATAAAAAAACAAATCTTATTTTCTAAAAAGTAATGCAACAAAACAAATCGTATTTTTCCTTGCATCTTCTAAAGCTAGGAAAAATAAAACAAAGCGTATACGTGTTAGGTATAAAACAAAATTTAAAACATCAGTATCACCTGCGCTGTCCTTGCGCAACATACGGCAATGGAAGGTTGAAGCCCGTGACAGAGATTGCATCTAGAACCTCTGCAAAAGCTCCCCGCAGTCTAGGGCACATAGCTACCAGTCGTGTTAGGGCACATAGCTCCCAGTCTTTCCTCCAACTCCAAACGCAGCGGCTAGGGCAAAAAGAGCTTACTGTCAACATATTTTCAAGTTTTTAACGCGGTTTTGGTAGGGGTTATTAAAATCGCGATTTTTGACGAATTTCTTGCAACGAGTACCCTGAGCGTATCCCGGTGTACCGTACCATTGCCCGTACCCATGCACTACAGCATACCTACCGGCTACCTAGTGTTACATAGCTCAATCAGACAAGACTGCCCGCTTGCACCCTATCTTTATGTCCTCACTACAGATGCCTTGGGGTATTTGTTGGAAGATGCTTGTGCACAGAATAGGATACGTGGTATTTACTTACCAAATGCCTCACAGATGCTCAATAATCATTTTGCAAATGATTCTCTTATGTCCATACGGACAACTTCCAGTTCCATTTCAGGTGCTAAGAGTTGTTTGGATACCTTTTGCAATGCTTCTGGAGCTATTATCAGTCATCATAAGACTGAATTTTGGCTTGTTGGATTGGACACTCCTCAAGAGATCCCATCTAAATGGACTTTTGTCCATCCTGGGATCATTGTCAAATATTTAGGTATCCCTTTTGGACAAGATCTCTCTCTGGTTGCTATGTGGGACAGGGTGCTGCAGAAATTTCAAGTTAAACTAAGTTTTTGGCTGCATAAGGATCTCTCCTTTGCGGGCAAGATAACTGTGTTGAGCCAAATTTTGCAAGCATCCCATATTTATTATATTTCGTGTTGGCTCCCCTCCAAAACTCAGTTGCTTCGTCTTGAAAAGATTTTACGAATTTTTTTATGGGCAAATTATGGTGGTGATAGAGGTCTCCCAATGGTCAATGTGCATAATGCCTAAAGAATAACGAGGGCTAGGGCTGCCACACTTTATCACGCAAGGATAGATTTTGTCAGCTAAATGAGTCACTTGATACTTGGAAGGTTCTTTAGCTTTGGAAATTCTTTCTACAACACAGGGTACTCATTGCCCAACACTTAAACAAGGTCAGAGGAAAATTTGGACTCTACGACATTATTATGGATCCAAGGAATTTTCAAATACAGGGATCATTTATCCTCCGCAGCATTTGGAATGCATGGAAAAGAGTTGCAGGATTGCTTACATCTAGGGCAAGCGGGGCTCGCACTAGTTGTGTCCAGCTCAAAGATCTATTGGGTCTTAGAAACTACAAGGCACATCTATTGCTTTTTTTATTCACCACTTCTAGGCTCGTAGATTGAGCAAAAAGGGAATACTGATTTGGAAGGATTTATGGGATACCACATCACGTGACTGGAAGGCCTGGAAGGAAATATCAAGAGAATTTTCTCTATCACCTACTAACCGATTAGTGATTAAGGATATCCAGAACCTTATTTCTCCTGATGACATCTTCAAGCTGAACTTGGAATTGAAAGGCCCTATATGGAGAGATTGGAGATGGATATATGATAAGCCCATTTTTCAGTATGATACACACAAATTATATCATCTCTTACATCAGAAATGCCTTTTGTCCCCTATTCTTAATCCCAGGTGGCTTACTTTTGATGCAGAATCATTGTGGATTCGCAGGTTGCACAGTGTTTGGTCAATCAAAGTGGCTTATAAATTAAAAGTGTTTGCATGGCTTGTCATTTACCAAGGGCTGCCTAAAAATCTCGGCTTTCGAAGAGTGGCTTTACAGATGGTTTTTGCCCCTATTGTGCTAAACTAGAAACTGTGAAACACCTCATGTGGGAATGCCCCTTTGCTAAAACTTGTTGGCGAGACGTGCAAACTAGGTTGGCAATTGTTTTTCAGCGTACTCTTCAATGGAAGTTAGCCTTACTTGGAGACTCAACTTTGCTGATCCGAAAACCCTTTGTAAGTCTATGGCAATGTGTACATGTATCCACCCTCTTCATCCTTTGGAAACATAGAAGCAGGCACGTGTTCAAAGAAAAATGGGGCACATTGGAGAATTTTAAACAAGCTTGGCAAGGTGAAGTTAGAATGCAATTTCTTGCAAGAGGACATTTTCTGCTTAAAGAACCTAGGCAATCCCTCCGATTATTCTGAATTAACTGCTCTTGCCTTTAATTTTAAAAAAGAGTAATACCTTTTGTATATATCCTGTACATTTGCTGATTCTTTCTACAAGCCGTTGTTGTAAATATTTTTTGTTAGTATATTAAGCATATATTCATTATTTGTTGCTTTGGCTGGCTGGTGAGTAGGGACCAAATAGGATAAAGAAGCATAAATCAGCCCATGAGGGCACAAAAGAAAGTTTATTTCTTTGTGCTGTTTTGTGTTGAAAAGGCGTGAGTGTATAAAATAAACAAGAAATATGAAGGAGGGAGCAGTTGAAGTTTTTAGCAGCGCCAGGGTCTGAGAAATAAAAGCAAATATGATGGCACAGTTGGTTTTGGGTAAGGCACGTTTGCAAGTGAAGAATGGATCAATGTGCCCTGGACAATTCACAATTGTGCATAGTAATTCACGTGCCCTGGGCTATTTGCAACTATGCATTGTGATTCACAAGCCTTTTACGATTCACAACTGTGCATAATGATTTGTGACTGGTTCACAACTGCAAAAAATGCTTTGTAGCTCTGTGAATTGAGCGTACATGATCCCCACAAGTGTGCATAGTGATTCGCAGCATTTTGTTTACCAGGACCACCGAGACAAATATGTGTTTCTATAATGAGGACAAGCTTTCGTGATCAGATGAGATCTAGTTCCCTAGACGTGATAAGTATGTCTTTCATCCTCTTACAGTTCACAATTGTGCATAACAGGACTGGGAATAAAGCTTTGTAGCTGTGAATAGAGTGTACATACTACCCCACAACTGAAATCCTTTGCAGATGTAATTCGATGCATTGTGCTTGTGAGCTCGGTTTCCTTCTTTTCAGTTTGCTTGGACCTTGCCTCAACCACTCTTTGATGCCAATTTATCAAGGCACAGGCTGTTCAATGGAGGCATAGATGGCTATTGAGGGGATGATGCCTCCTATTGATAAGGCTCTTATTTCCAAAGTTGAAGCTGAGAAAGTGGGCATAGGTGGGTCTTTTCTGGGAGACCTCCACTTTATTGTTGAAAACCCGCTCTCGATGATGACCTTAAAATTGCAGCTATTAAAGTATTTCAACAAGCTGGGATACAGGGAATTTCAAAGCAAGATATTAAAGGTATCGCCCTTTAGTAGCAACGACAACAAGAGATTGCTCGAACGAAAAGAATTTCTATTTCAAACAACTTGCCAATAAACGAAAGAACCAATATGTGCAAGCTTTATTCAATGGTCCTTTCTCTGAAGCATCTATAAAGGAAAACCTCGCATATACTTGCAAGAGGGGCCAATGCTTAGGAGGATTTCCGCACCCAACTAAGGATCTTTTAGAGTCAGATTTTGTCATTGATAGGCAACGGGATCCATCCTTACAACTGTCTCCCGCCCTCGGCTGCGAGAATTCGATATGGATTTCACCAATGATGCTGAGATTAAGTTGGTTGCTGAGCAGTTGAAGAAAAAGGCAACCATCCTCACTTTTTTCATGGAATGCCATTTCAGAAGGACCTTTACAAATGCTATGTAGAAAAATGGGAGGTGCGGATGGAGGGAAGACTCCTCTTGGGGCTTGGGAAAAGGTTATGTTTGTGTCCTTGCTACAGAGAAGTCTACTAAGGGCATTTACCAAAATGGTGTATGGATAATTGTTGGAGCTTTAGCTTATGTCAGACCATGGCATGAGGATTTCAGTCCAAAATCTGCTTCCTGCCATACTACCCTATTTGGCTGCAATTTCCTCACTGTAACGCCTGTTAAAACAACCCAATTGAGACCCAAGAACAACCTAGGATTAGTTAGGAAAATTATGGTCGGGGCTAAGAGGGTACATAGACTGCGCCTCGCGCGTTGGCTTAAGAGACGCCACATGTCCTTTGCGGACTCACGGGAGCGCGGTCATAGAGCTGACTTTCCACCCGCATGGGAGAATTTGTAAAATGTCTCCCGCCGCCCCGCCTTTCCTCGTTTTCCCCACGCTGCGTTAGGGAGTGCCACGTGACCTTTGCGGACCCACGGGAGCACGGGCGCAAATGTGACTTTTGCCCCACGCGGGAAAAATTTTACAAAAGTCTCCCTATGGCCCGCCAACCAACCCTTTGGGTAAATTTTCTCCCCTGGGCCCGCAGGCCTGCCCTTGGGGAAAATTTTCACCCCAAGGCCCGCCGCCCATAACTTGAAAAATATGAGTTAGAGGACTTCTTTATATCACTTTGGAAAGGTGAGGAAATTTCCTATCCAATGGGAGTGATTTAGGAAAATTTTGAATGCATTAAGTATGAGAAAAATCAAGTTGAAACTTTAAGCCTGTTAGAGAATGGGTATGGTGAGGAATTTTTCCCTCTGAACCTAATTGGAACTTCTAACCCCAAATTTTGGACCTTATGACCTCTAATAATTATTAATAAAAGGAAAGTATACTCTAGTAGATTTGAATAGTTCGGAACCTGTTAGTGACAATTGTTGCCTTGTAACATGATTGTAGATTCTTTTAATCAAAAAAAAATATTCCATAATTTTCCTAACTAATCCTAGGTTGTTCTTGGGTCTCAATTGGGTTGTTTTAACAGCGTTACACTCACCAATCAAAACACTCTTGAGCTTGCATAGAAAAGATTGTCCAACCGTTTGGTCGCTTACTTGTAGGAGTAGAGGTAAACATCTCAAGGAAACGCCATCCGAAACACGCTTCTTTTTTATGCTTCTCTCTTCATTTAAAAGTTGTTGTATCTCAACCTTCCCTAAGTATTGTTTAGTGTAATGTCCCTTTTTCAAACTAGCTCGATTGGAAGACTTTGAGCCCATTCCACTTCCCATGGGCAAGAAGGAAATGAGCAAGGGAAGTAATTGTCATGTTTTTCAGTTATTTTCGTGAGCATTGCATTCTTCTTTAGTAGTTTTCCATATAAAGTCAGGTCGGCTGGGTTAAGAAGATGAAAAGCCAAAGGAAAAATAGAAGAGAAGTATCCATTATGAGGTTGGTCCTATTTGGAAGCATTCTAATTGGTTTTGGCACCACAACAAGGTATAAGAAGGGGTCACTTGGCTCATTTGTGCATCATCATCTTGTGAATTATATACTTCTCTTTTGGAAATTGGAGCATTGAGCTCTCATTTTCACCCTTTGAGGACGAAAACCCTCATTGGATCCTATTGGGGACGAAAACCCTCATTTGTTGCATTGGTGGCTTCATCCGGAGTCACATTGGAGCTTCAAAATTCAGAATTTCATAACACCAAGGGTTTCTATCGGTCTAGCGCAAGCTTTTTGGGGCTGCAACATTCATTTCCAAGATCACTTTTCAATGGGTTTCCGTGGTTGGAAAAAGCTTATTCTAACGCTTTTTTATAGCTATTATTTTTGTGATCATTTTGAGCTATCATTTGCATTTTTTCTCCAAGTATTTATGAAGATATCAAATTTTGAAGTTTCTATTGTTTTTGACCAATAATTAATTCCAGTGAGTCCTGTAATTCATGGTTGAATCTGTGTCATAGGGTGTGGTGAATTTCATCCATGAAGTTCAAAATTAAATGCGTTTTCAAAGCTATGAAAAAAATCGATTCATTCGGTATGAATTGGGTAAAAATGCTGGAAAAAATCACATAAGGACTTCTTAAATAAACAAGTGGAAGATGTGTGGACATCATGAGCATAAGCAGAAAAGTTAACCTGTGAGGGAGCATGCCCTAGCTGTCGACTTTGAAAAGTGTGAAGGATTCTTTACAAATGCTTTTGCCCCAATCTGAGATGCGATCATGATGCTATGCAATGGATGAACCTCCATACAGTAGTCGTCATTGAAAGACTGGACGTATTTCCTGTAGCTCGTAGAAAAATCCATTTGCGGCAGAACATACCTAGCTGAAGTTCTTCGTGCCTTGTCTCATGTTGCTATAAAGTTTAGGTTATAAACTATATTTTTATTTTATGTTTTGTTGTTTATTTTAATTTATTTTTAAGTTTTACTTTTACATTTGTTTTAATATTTATTCAACATTAGTTGTTATGTTTCTATGCATTTTAACTTTAAACTTTAAAATTAACTTAAAGTTAATGAACTTTAACTTTAGTTATATATATTTCTATGAACTTTAATATTTTTATAATGATGAACTTTAGTTATGTTAATATTTTTATTGTAATGAACTTTATAATTTATATCTAATATTTTTTACATTCACTTTTACGTTTAATGTATTTTTTATTATTAATTTACATTTTATATTAGTGATTTATTTTTATGTTTAATGTATTTTTAAAATATCTTAATAATAAAAATTTTATTGGTAGAACATAATGGCAATTTTTTTTCGAACTTTATTTATTGGCGAACTTGAACCAAATTTTATCCTCATCAAACTCGAACACGAACTCAAACCTTGTGACTTAGGTTGAAGCATTTATTCTGTATATTTTCATCAAGAGTTTCATGTTGATGGTGTATTTTTTAATATTTGTGTGTGGAAAGGGCAAAAATCTGAATTTACCCTAGGTCGCTTAGGGTTAGGTGGGCCTAAAACAGGTTGTTGCCCTAATTTTTGTATAAAATCAGTTTGCTCTCATAAAATCAGTTTTCCTATATGTGGCTATCATAATTCCCAACAATGTTCCATAAGATTTTTGGAAAAATCCAAGTTCCTCAAATTTGAGCCCGAAAGCAACGAGAAAATTTTGCATGCTTTTCTCCCACTCATTTGATTAAAGATTGTCCTTCACATGTCCAACAAAATGTTTCTTTAATTGTTGATGTGCATAACAAATCCCATGAGAGTGATAATGTAGCACACTCCAAAAATTTCGATGCTTCTCGAGGGTGGTAAACTAAATCAAAAAGGAAGAATAAGCAAGTACCACAACAGGATAAACATTAAGGAGAACATAAATGGATTCCCACTTGGGACTCTCAATTGAATGGTGTCCAAGATGACGGTAATTCAGGTATGAAATCACAAGGGCCACACTTGACTGCATATGATAAGACTAGAGGTAATAACAAGGGTCAACCATAGGGCCAGCAATGGTGGCGATAAATGTTGAGTTGAATAGCACGCCAAACAATGACAAGGTCCCTCGTATTCCAATTGCCAACCAACCACCATAAAGACTGAACCTTACAACCACAGGATGCTACTCTATTGCAGTCCTCAAGCAAGGACTTGAGATAAATTACCCATGAAGTTGACAATAGCGGCCTGGAATGTTAGGGCACCATTTATAAGTGGTACGCAAGCTCATGCTTGCTCATTCATGGCCAACCTTCACACAAATGTACTCTTCCTAAGAGAAATAAAAGTCACTAGGTTCAGATTACAAGTGTTGATGAACAATTGGAATCGAGATAAATTATAATATTGCTACCTCTCACGAGGACAAGAGTGGAGCGATTGTGTGTATTATTGCTTCTTGGCTTAGTCTTTGTGTAATTGATAAAGATGAGGACCCCATGTCACAAAGGTGCAGCTGGGTAATAATCGCACTTTGAGGCAAAGTATGGGGTTTTTGTTCGGTGTATGCGCCTAATGATACACTTGGTAGAATTCAATTGTGGAAATGCATGGCTCACTTGCTCCCACCGTTGAATGGGTCATGGGGGCAACATTAATATGCTTGAGTGGGATGGGGGCCGGGTTGGGGGATGTGAAATTATTCTTTGGCCAAAGGTATAGTGAATTTGGCTTGATTACAAAAGGATACTTGGTCTTTCTGATATTAATTGTGGACAAAAGGCTCTAGATGTAGCTTGATGGTATTCGTGGTCCAATCGACATGAGGACCATAATAGGATCCAAACTAGGTTAGATGGTTTGTATGGAAACCTTCAAGCTACCACCTTCTCTTCTTGTGGAAAACGTTTGGTTTTTGTAGATGCCTCTATATTCTGGATTTGATCATTTGCCAATCTCCACTCAATTGATAGGTGTTGTTGATGTCTATGGAGATGAATTTCCCTCAGTATAAGCTCAATGTCTTGCTCCTTGAGTCCGAAGAATGCTTAAAGGCTATTGCTCAAATTTAGTCCTTGGTACCTATTCCTAACAAGGATGAAGGGTGGATTCTTTGGTGAGAAGCAACCATTCTTCGCGCCACCAAGTTCTTTCGCAAACAGAGCCAAATGGTTGCCCAAGCACAAAAAAGGAGAGAAATAGAGACTTGATTTAGCTTAAAAACATTATACACATGTTGGAGTTGAACCCTTTCAATGCGAAAGACAAAGGGATGCTAGTGAGTTGGAATCTCGCCTCAACAAATTTGAAGAATATAAGGCACACGGAGCTCAAGTTAGGGTGCGTCGCATTGGTTTGCAAAATGTGATGTGCCATCCAAATTTTACTTCCACTATCTTAAATGTAAATGTAAGCAAATTGCAAAAAGGATTCTAGAGATGTGAGACTCCAAAAATAATCTATCGGATGATGAGATTCAAATACAAGATATTTTTTAGGGTCATTTTCAAAAAAAATCACATTTGTGGGTACTGATTCTTTACCTATTACTTGCATGGATTTAGTCAAGCAATCCATTCTTAAAAAAGATAGAAACCTACAAGAAAGTTTTATCTCAATAGAACCGGAGATAAAGGAGCTAAAGGCAGCAATGAAGGCAATGAAAAATAAATCTCCGACTCCCGATGGTCTCCAAGTGGAATTCAATAAGAAGTGGTCTATGGTTGGACCAACTTGTCTAAAAATGTGTCGGGAATCCATAAAGCAAGGTGTCACAGGAAGCTCGTCAATCGGGATTGATCAAACTCATTCCAAAGGGCTCCAAATGGGAGTGGGTAATGATTGGCGGCCTACTACCCTCCTTAATGCTTCCTATAAAATTTTGGTAAAGACCCTTGCTAGAAGGATTATGTTAATAATGGCACATTTAAAAAAAAGAACCCCATCATATTAGATAGAAATCAAAGTTTACATATTCTACTATGCTAGGCCTGAAAGCTATTAGTCCAAGCCTGGGCATTATGCAAAAAAGGATACATATTATAATTCATTAGGACAAATCTGAATCCAGAATTTTCCTCAAATCCTCTTGAAGCTTGATTGACCACCCCTGAGGAGGCAAACCATAACAAGTAATGTTGTAATTGTCAAGAGCCCAATTAGCTAACCCATCTGCTACTTTGTTGCATTCTCTGGGTACATGTCTAAATTGAACCTCCTGCGCAAGCTATCAAACTTCCCACTCTCTTGCTATTTTCCAATTTTTGCTATGAGTATCTTTTGGATCAGATAACAAGCTAACAATTACCTTAGAATCAAATTCAATTTGGATTTTTCGCCATCCAAGTTTGAAAGCTTCTTGTGTACCTTTATAAACCGCTTTGATCTCCGCTAAGTTATTAGTTATATATCCCAATTTCTCAACAAAGAAGAAAGCTATTGATTTATCATAATATCTACCAATGCCTCCCATACTCGCCTGACCCGGATTACCCCTTGAGGCACCATCCGTGTTCAACTTAATGTACCCAAAAGGAGGGGCTATCCAATGACTCTCCATCTCACTTTGCCTTTGAGATCGAAAGGCAGGCATTGTTGAAGTCATAGGCTACAAAGAGAGTTGATTACATAAATGCTCCCAATCTGGGGTAAGAATTTGAGGTAGGTATATCTTATGCTTGATAGATTCAACAATATTATTTATGATCTTCGCCCAAATGTAAGTGATTTCCCTACTTTTTTGCTGGAAAATTTTGTTGTCTCTCCTTCCAAATGTTCCAGAGCATAAGGGAGATGCCAGACCACGTCTTTAGGAAAAAGTTCGACCCTTGGGTATTTGGTTTTGCCATGCTCTAATCAGTTGTTCAAAGGACTAAATGCTAACCCATGGCAGGTTAAACACTTGGGATAAATGTTGCCATAAAGAGACCACCCATGAGCAATGAAAAATAGATGCATGATAGTTTCCTCATTATCCACACAAACAACAACTGCGAAAGGGGCCATGAAAGTCTCATTTCATAATTGTATCTCCAGTTAATAATCTCCCCTTCACAATATCCATACAAAGAAGCTCACCTTAGGCCATAAAGCAAGCTGCCATATACGTTTGAAGATATCCTTCAGTGGATGTGGAGTACTCCTGGTTAGAGAAGCATAGCCTTGATGAAACTGTATATTCACCTATAGGGTTGTTCCCCAAGCTAATTAGGTGAGGTTGTTGAGGACGGCCCAAGATAATTTTATTTATCTATGTTTGTTGCTCTTTCCCAACTTGGATTGGCCATTCCAGAGAAGGAATCCAGCACTATCCAATCTCCCAAGGATGAGTATTAGGCTAACAATAGTGAGCAACTTTAGTCCATCGTCTTGCTTGTAAATCATCAATGGTATAATTTAACATTGGAACTCGAGTAAAGATTGGCAGATGCCCATCCCAAGAATCAGTCCAGAAGTTAGCATTCTGACCATTATGGATAACCCAAAACAAATGCTTTATTATGATAGCTTTCCCCACTTTCAAAACAACAAGAATGGGTGATCCCTTGGATGGAAGAGACAACTTAATGATTCTGTCAAAGAACTTGATTTTTGCATATCTAGCCCAAATATTGGCAGCCCATAACTCATTTGGATCCATAAGCATTCTCCAATATAGGTTAGCTGCCATAGCCATAGCCTTGTTCGAAAAGAGCAAACTACCTTTATAAAGGCAGGTTTATATTGGATAATCTCATCACTACATGGGAGGGTATGGTGTTATATCCCCTTCTCGGACGAAGACCCTTAGCCCATTTTGTCTTCCTAACGGCTAAGGAATAAACTAAAGGGGAGACTTAAGTTATGATATTTTATTATAAAGTGCAAAAATTAAAAAAGAAATATTATAAGCACTTATAATAAATTATTATAAACTTAAAAATAGAAAAAGGCAAAAGCATTTGGCATTAGTTATTCATCCTAGGGAAAAATGTGACTTGCCTAGAAAGGTAAAATCAAATGGGAAAATATTAAATGAAGGGACAAATCTGATTGGTTATCCAAGGTGGCTATTTGGGTCACAAGTTCTATAAAGGCAAGTCAACTTGCCTTAGGAGGATCACTTTGTTTATTCTAAAATTTCAGATTTACATGTTGAGCATTGTTTACTCGCATTTTCACCTTTGAGGACAAAAACCCTTTCTCTAGTTTGCGAGGATTCTCTACACAAGGGTTTCCATTGTGCATCATTGGGTTAGCAGTATTATTTCAGTATTTTCCAGTTGTAGAAGGAAGAAAGTTGCAGATTTTTGGCAAGGGTTTGAAGAATAAATTGCTATCATTTTTCTATGCCCTTATTCCAGTTGGAGCGACCACCTAAGGAGTTGATTCAGGGTGTTTGAGGGCTGCTTTGGAGCTGTTTTTAGTTGCTGTTATTACTCCTGATTTTTATACATCAGATTATCTCATTTTCAGAATTTTTGGAGTCCTGGAAGTATCATTTTCAGTTGTGACTATGGCAGCCTGTCTGCAGAAATTTTATTAAATAAATTCAGCCTCTTGTGAAGACTAAATTTGGTATTTTTCTTATGATCTCACCTTGGCAATATTTATTGAATAATTTGAGCTAAATTTCAGTGGTTTTAATTCAGCTCTTTGTGGGTTTTCACTTCCATGCCTAGTCGCATTTTCCTTCTAAAAATCAGATCTGCATTAATAAGTTTGGGATATCTCTTATAAGTTATTTCTTTAAGCATGGGAATTGCCTCAAATCCATTTGGGGCAAAATTTGTCCATTTGGGGACATTACATATGGAATGGGTAAAATAATTTGGGCAAAGGGATCTTTTCTTGAAGATCAATTATGATAAGGCTATGATTCGATAAGAGTGAGATTTTATTTTAAACATGCTTGATTGGCTTGGTTTTAGTTTCTTTTTTTGCAAGGCAATGGGAACTTTGTTTTCGCATGTTTCAGCAAGGGTTGGTGTGAATGTCATCCTCTCTGAGCATATTCAATTGTAGAGGAGGTCCATCTGACAGGTTAGTCTTTTGGCCCAGTATCTCTATGTTATTGTTGTCGACACTCGGCTACTTATTGAAGGCAGCAAAAGGTCAGGCTCAATTTCAAGGTATATCTTTACCCAATGACAACAAACTCAACAATGTTCACTTTGCAGATGACTCAGCTCTAACTCCTGAACTTACTCAGCACTCGATAGAGCGTACACTAACTTTCTTCAATACCTTTGTTGAGGTTGTTGGTGTAGTTGTAAGTGAAGAAAAAACAGAAGTTTGATCATTGGGCAAGAGAACCCCCTCCTCGGTTGAACCAGCAATGGTAACTCATAAAACCAGGTGAGGTCATCGGATATTTGAGTATTCCGTTTGGTATGCATCTCTCTTTGGCTGATCAATGGTGGTGGGTATTAGAAAAAATTGAAAAAAGTTGCTAATATGGAATAAGCTTGACCTTCCTCTAGCTGGGAAGGTTACAATTGTTTACAAAATTCTAGCAACGTGACATATGTTATACCCTTCTTGTTTGTATCCTTCCTAAGGAACATTTGAAACGCTTCAAAGAATTCTTAGAAGTTTTCTCTGGGACAAGCAAGGTGGGAAAAAAAGAGTTCCTCTTGTTGCTTGGATGTCTACACTCTTTCAATATCTCAAGGGGTGTTGGGCATTCCAAACATAAGAGCAAAAGGAATATTCCTTTGCCACATATAATTCAAAGGACTTGTATCATCAAGTATGCCATTTTAATCTTATTGCGCCACGATTGAACAAGCAATGGCGATTCAATGAACCTAAAGTGAGATGGCAACGACAGTGCCAAGCAATTTGGAAAACACGAGCATCCTTCAAATAAAATGTCCTAGATAGGTTAGTAGTGTGTCAAGGTCTAGCGATCAAAGCATGATCGAATAAGATTGGTTTCAAAGATGCTTTTGTATTGCAAGTGGGAAAGACGAAACCGTTGATCATAATGTTTAGAAATGTCCACTAGCACGAGGTTTTTGGCAATGGTTTCATGTTGAAGTCATTTTCCTTTTTATTGCACCTCTCGCTTGCAAAGGGCCTCTTTTAGAAGATAGTTGGATAGTTAGGGAAAGATGCAAGAGTTTATGGCATACAACTTAGTTGGCAGCAATTAATTTTTTCTGCAAGACAAGATGTCAAATTGTCTTTCAGGAGACTTCTTCCCCCCCAGTTTGCCATGATTGAAACTCTTCAAAAAAGAGTTGGTTCTGCTTGTACAATCTAATTTTGAGTGGTTTCAAAAAGATGTGTACTCTTTGCCCATTAAACCACCAGATTGGGCGCTTTCTTTCCTTGCTTATGTAGGGAGATATTATTTTAGTTAGTAGTGTGTAACTCTGATGTAAGCTTTTGATCCTTGAAGTAATATACAACGCAATTTCTCAAAACAAAATGTATAAAATGGCACGATTGCAAGCATAAAGCTTCAATGGTGATCAAAACGCAAATACAAGTTTAGCATAATGTTTTGATGGCATTCTAAAGACAAATATAAGTTTAGCATAAAGTTATGATATAAAATAATTCTTCATACACATTTAGGAATTGAACTTTATGTATTAAATTGATTTATTTATAATTTTTTAGAAAAAAATATGATACTTTAAACTTTAGAACTATATCTAAATATTTTACCTTGGGCTAAATGGAATCAAATTGATCCGATTTCTCCTCTTCTAGGTTGAATCCTTCCATAATTTGTATCCCACATAAGTGAAACGGGATTCTAAAACATGAAACATTTTTAGAGATTTGTCCTAGGATTAAAGGGTTGTGGATCAAGTTAATGTAATAACTTTTGATCCGGATAGAGTGCTGATGTAAAAATATTTTCCAAAATAAGCAAAATAACATTGATAAACACCTTATAAATGAGTTTTGCTACAGTTCTTATTAGCGTGTCCATCTGATGTAAACTTTCAATCCTTGAAGTAATATACAACGCATTTTCTCAAAACAAAATGTATAAAATGGCACAATTGCAAGCATAAAGCTTCATTGGCGATCAAAACGCAAATACAAGTTTAGCATAATGTTTCGATGGATTTCTAAAGACAAATATAAGTTTAGCATAAAGTTATGATATAAAAGAATTCTTCATACACATTTAGGAATTGAACTTTATTAATAAAATTTATTTATTTTTAAATTTATAGAAAAATATGATACTTTAAACTTTAGAACTATATCTAAATATTTTACCTTGGGCTAAATGGAATTGAATAAATTTGATTTTTCCTCTTCTAGGTTGAATCCTTCCATAATTTTTTTCCCTCATAAGTATAATAGGATTCTAAAACATGAAGCATTTTTAGAGATTTGTTTAAGATTAAAGGGTTGTGGATCAAGTTAGTTTAATAGCCTGCAATCCGAATTGAGGCCAGGTTTTTGAGGTTAGCTTGCCCTCGCGGGAGCGAGTGTTGGCATAAAAAATTTCCAAAATGAGCAAAATAACATCGATAAACAAGTAACACCTTATAAATGGGTTTCACTACGGATCTTATAAAAATTCATATTTAATTATTTGTCACTTTATCGTTATCTAAAAATAATATTGAGCACCTAAGGTATAATATTGTGAAATGATGCATTTTAAGGAGAACGTAACATATGTCAAAAAAAATATTGACAGAGGAATTATATTCCAATGGAAGACAAAAACACACTGCCATACCCACAAAGCTCTTCATGAAATGGTTTGTGGTCAACATTGCCAAGAAGATCAACCTAGCTAATTGAATTCGGTCCAGAGGGGGATGGAGTACCAGAGCAGGATGGAGAGTAATTACCAATTTTGAGCTTGCTACTAGCTAAGAGACTAGTTTATTGCTTTAATAACAATCCAGAGCAAAACGATTAAAGCCAAAGGCGATGATCACCATTGAAGGTGAAGACAAAGACCATAGTCCTACTACACACAAAGTGAGATTAGTACCGTTTCGTGAGGCCCAACCCCACCTACAGATTAGTATTGTTTGGTGAGGCCCAATCCCACCTAAGGACCAACAGAGGAGAGGCACGGTCTCACTTTAGGATAAAGTGAGGCCCCATCCCGCTACTGATGTTTTTGATATCCAGTGAGGCCAAATCCAATTTAAATAATGCAAAGCCCAATCTCACTATTGTTTCTAGGTAAATAGTTGGGTGTGTCCTTATTCACATTTTGTAGAATTTTAAACAATGAGTGTGCAATGTTCATATAATCACAGTGAGGCCAATTCCCACAACTATGTTTGGAGAATGGTAGAGTACATCCCCATTCATATTGATTGTTCGGTGAGGTCGTTCCCATTTAGAAAGTGTAGTGAGGACATTCCCATTACTAATTGTATGTCAAACAATAGGTATGCCCCACTTCACATAAGAATTTGGTTCTCTCCCAATATTTGAACTATGATGTAAGGAGAAGAATTTTAGGAATTATTAAATAACAGTTAGCTCACTTATAAAGGTTTAAACTTTAAAGTATTTAAACCTATTATAGAATTCGGGTGTTATAACATCCACCTTCATTAGAAGTTGTATTGGGGTTAAGAGATTAAGTGTTGAGTAGGTAAGTGGCGTTTCTGAATAGTAAGAACACAACAAATCTTGATATTCTTATCCGGTGAATATATTAATAAAATGTTCCCAATACGTCCTATTGAATCAATCAAAGTGAATGTCTGAAAATAATAATAATGTTTTTGCTCAACATTTTTCAAATAACCATGGAGGAATGCAACTCGGTTGAAAGAAGATAAGCTGACATAAATTGTTCAAGAGGGTAACTAGCATAGATATCTTAAATAAATCTATCTAAAAGACACCGAGATATATCAATCTCGAGGTGCCTATCTAACTTATGTCAGAATACCAACATAGGCATCTCGAGATGATATCTCTCGTTGTCTTTTAGATAGATTTATTTAAGATATTTATGCTAGTTTAAGATATCTATGCTAGTTTCACCCATACATGTAAAATATCTTACCATAGATTCTATATAAGTAAAAACTAAGTTAAATATTTTACCCCATACATATTACTAACTTAAATATTTTACCTAGTACATATTTTATTTCACTATTATTTTAATTATGCATATAAAAAATTACTTAGCTCATATATGTAAAATATTTTACCATACCATAGATTCTATATAAATAAAAACTAACTTAAATATTTTACCCCATACATATTTTACCTCACTACTATTTTAATTATATATCTAAAAAAATTCACCCCGATACATTAAAATATTTACCATTTTTTATAGAAGTATAAACTAACTTAAATATTTTACCCCATACATATTTTATTTGGATAATAATTATCTTCCACTTAAAAAATTTAATTAGTTAGATGTAAAAGTAAAAACTAAAAATAATTCAATATAATAATAATATAGTTATAGTATAGTTACTTACCTATTATTTACTCCACAAGTAATTATCTTCCAATAAAAATTAATATCCTCGCACCAATTTACTTCGGCAGTAATATTCCCACACAATTATTTACCGATTCACACTTTTCACACTTTGAAAATAACTTACATTTCCATGTATAAATACATAATCATATATTTATTTTATGTCCTAAACATTGAGTCGGCATTAAAAAATAAATTATTTTAACCATTATATATTAGTCGGCAAATAAATAGTTTTTTCAATCAACGCACGCCATTACACTCCTTGCCTACCATTCGAGGACACCTCTCTCGGTGCAAATATTCAATTGCCCAATAACAGCATACAAATATGGTTGGTGTAAGCATCATATACTATAAAAACAGATTTTGTAAGTTTTAAAATGGCTTATTAATACACAGCCAAAGTCCAAGGTTCTTGAAAAACCGTAGTAGAAAATTTATAGTCATATTTTTATTTTCTTCGATACCTTTCAAATTAGAAGCACGCATATTGATTGACCCATATCCTTCTAGTACTTGTCCAACAAGAAGAACATCACAATAGGATTTAGCCTTTCTACACCCGTCTCGTGATTGCAAACTTGTTTGTTCCGCTTACGATGCGTTTAGTGCACTAGAATTAATTCTCCATAAAAAGGCATCTTCCCAAAGATGGGATTAAAATTCCCCTATCTTTATGGGATGCACTTCAAACAAGAAATGTTGCACATTCATCCACCATTGCTTATATGTACCGAGACAATTTTTATCCTTCATAGTATCGGTTTTGCTTTGGAATGGCATCTGCGCCATATCCTTCACGAAAAGATATTATTTGTCAACTGGGTAAAAGCTAAATTGTACCTAGTGTATGTTAGGAATTCAAAAAATATCTTGAGCTTTTCAATAATGAGAATTTCGTCTTATAGCTGATATTATAAGAGCAGACCTACTTCATACTATATGAGCGAAAGAGTTGAATTACTTGACACTCATTTTTCAAATTTAGCAAAAATGAATAACTCAGATACAGAAAAAGTCACAAACTAATTATAAATGAAAAATTCACACTATATTATTGAGCTTCATACAATGCCTTAATGATGTATGAAGTTGAGCAAAATTGACCTAAGAAGCTTATGGTCTCCTCATGTTCTATTCTGACTGGGCTTGACATGGAACCATCAGCACTTCTATACTCCAAGAATATTTTGACTCCTTTCAAGGAATTGAAACAAACAAAAAAATTGAAGCAAATGATAATGACACCTTCCAATAGTAAAATACAATTTAAAGCAATGTATGTCAGATTCAATACAATATAATGTCCCATTTTTCAAGATAGTTCGCTATGGAAGACCTTATGCCCATTCCTCTTCCCGTGGGCATCAAGGAAGGAACAAGGGAGGGGAACTCGCCATGGTTGTAAGTGTTGTACTTTCCTAATTACTTATTTTATTTACCAATCATGGCATTGGAGTGGTTCACCTAGGTGGTGGAAGACTTGTCAAACAATACAAGGAGGATTTCTATTTCTTCGTTATGGAGGTTGGTCTTGTGGAAGGCCTACATGGTGACTTTAATGCTTTTTCCTTCATTATTAGGGGATCGACCTCTCTAGAGGATTCTATTTGCCCATTGACATCTTCAAGGCCTATATAAGGTGGTTCGACCTGCTAAAGGAGGATTATGCTATTTGGATATTGATTTCTCTTGCAGTTGGAGCAAGTAGCTTCTCTTCTTACCATTGAAGCACGGAAACCCTTCCTTGTTCATCTATTGAGGACAAACCTTCTATACGATCACATTAGCAGACATAAAACCCTCTTGTGTGCGAGGGTGATCTCACACGGAGGTCACATTGGAAATTTAAAGTGATTTTATGCAGTTGTTCTTCATTTCCAGCTCTAGGTGACTTACTTGAGGGTTGAGTTTGGTGCCATCTAGGGCACAATTTAGTATTTTGAGCTGATATTCTTGTTCTTCATATTTTGTAAGGCTGCAATCTACATTTTGGTGAGTTTTGGAGAATTTTATCTATTTTTTCCAGCCCTTGGTTTTCGTTGTACTGTTGCTGTCATAAAAATCAATTACAGCTCTGATTATCATTTGTTTCTCCATATTTTTTATGTATTTGAGATTGATAAATATTATCATGGTTGGATAAATTATTTGGTCGCATTTCAGCTCTATTTGCATGGTTAAATGTTGATGTGAAACTCATTTGCAGTTCGCTGCCCTAGAGGGCTGATTGATATTGTGTGTTGATTGTTTGAAGAGCATTCTCAGTTGTTTCAGATTGATGCTTGTGCGTTTGAAGGTGCAATTTCAGATGTAATTCATTTGGGTTTTAGGCCAAACCCTTATTTCCAAATTCAGCCCTAGAAAGGGACATTACATGGAATGCCTAACCCTAATTCAAGAGGTTTGTGAATAGATACCCTCATAGACAAACATTTTAACATTGCGGAATAAACTGAAGACTGCCTTTGCAGTCAACAATAGGACCTACATATATAACAGAATTCCTTATGACCAGTGCAATGTACCTATGATGTCCAACAGATCATCTTTCCCATTTCTTAAAGTCTTCCTTGATGATTGGTTCATTTATAGTACCAATCAGTCACACTTCAGAGCTTTGGCTGCATGTATGTGATTAGACAAGTAACCCAAGTTTTCTCTTAACCCCAAGAAATGATCCTTCATGAATCCTTACAAGCTATTGTGTTGTCTTTTCCACGTTCAATTGAATACTGATCCTGAGAAGATAAGAATGGCGATGTAGATGAAAGCATCCAGAGATGTTAGTGCCATAACATAGTATAACATGATACTTGCTCTTACAATCTGTCAGTACCATACAGTTGTTTGAACAATCGAGCAGTTAGCATAATCTGGAATAAATAGTTCATCGGACTCTCATTCTGGAGAGAGCAATGTTGAAGTCTGCCGTTCAATGACTAGAAAAAATCATGTCTAGTTAATAGCAGACCATCTAATGGTTTGTTTCAGAAAATTTATGATATCAAATCAGGCAATCATATATATCAGCAAACGAATTACGCATTGCAAGTCAAAAGTCAACTAGAATGAAAGTTAAATATATTGAATGATATTGAAAGCAACTCTACCGTGCATAAAAGCAGTACCCATTTCCAGCTTCAACGGCATCAAGAGAAATAGAAGCAAAAGAGTCCGAACAGAACTGTGCACCAATCAGCATTAGATCATCATCTTGATCCTATGATA
Source organism: Taxus wallichiana var. yunnanensis (assembly GCA_018340775.1). Taxonomy (NCBI): domain Eukaryota; kingdom Viridiplantae; phylum Streptophyta; class Pinopsida; order Cupressales; family Taxaceae; genus Taxus; species Taxus wallichiana. Next base: position 397,875,403 of record CM031237.1, on the reverse strand, counting down.
AGTGAGAAACAACCACAACTTTGTAAGAGATTTCATATAGGAAAAAAAGAATGTTAAGCTTCAAACAAATACTCAAATCTACACACATGTGAATAACATCAAGCAAAAAAACTCATTCTAGCATAATGCTAAAGGAATTCTCCATTGTCACAGTAAATGAGAGTCGCTGTTCTATGTTCATTGCCACATTTTTATATGCTTCAAATGGCTATTAAAGATTCGGTTCTGAAATACTACTTAGAAGCTCTACCTGTTTTTGGAATCAAGACATGGCAACGTTAGCTTCAAACCCCAAGTAAAAGTTATGTTGATTGATTTCTGATGGCTCGTAATGCTTATAGTAACTCTCGAGTCATTGAGAATATAAGGGATTAGCCTTCCATCCAGTCAATCATCAAAGAATACTTCAGCTAAAATTAGCGAAGGAATCTATGCATAACTAGAAGCCAAGACACGGTAGACTTTCTTTTAGCAAGTCTAGAACTACCAAAGTTTTAGAAGATTATACAACTCTAAGCTAAATTTAAACCAATGCAAAATGGGAGATCATTCTAAAAGTACTAAAAGGACCAGGTTTCTATTTTCTGGAGTATCAATGTATGCAATATGTCAGTGCTGGAAACAGCTACCACTCTATACAAAAATGACACAAAAAGAGTACAACAGAAATGTTTTCTTATAGATATCCTTCCTCCTACATGTACACAAACACATGGAAATAAGATCTTTCTATTCAAACCATTGGAATGAAATCCAATACCACTTTGTCACCATTAGAGAGCGTCAATTAATTAACCTATTGAAAGGTTTGTATTAGATAAGAGGTGTGGCCAAAATCATACAAACCATTAGCACATTGTGGTACCATTTGACATTTATTATCCAAGCCAACAACCAGTCAGGTAGGGAAAATCCTCTTGCCAGGTATGCAAAGGTGACAGGAATTGGGTTTTACCAGGCAAATCTGGGAGTAGATTCAGGCGGTGGACCCTGTACTCTTGTATTTGTGTTAAGTGTATTCTACAGGTCCTAGGGGTCACATGCAGGTTGATTGCGAACAAGGTGGTAGCAGACACTAGGGAGGGTGAACTGTGATGTCAACCAAGGGAGTCCCTCAAGTGGTCGAGGTTCAAACTGAAAGGATATTAATAAGCGCGTGAATGTGTTGTGCACTAAAAATCACCAACTCAAAAACATTAGGGTTACCAACTCACCTTATTTACTTTCCATGTCAAACAGCAATTAGGCATTTACATTCCTTCATAAGAGAAATTAAAGAGCCAGAAGAACAGCTTCAGTCAAAGAGGGAATAATACGCCATAACCTTAACATCATTTGAGCCATAGATGCTCTCTTGTTGAAATAAATTAAAACGTCACTAATTTCTATTGTATTTGTTTCAAATCACCTCCTTTTTATACTATCTGCTACAGATCGCCCGCAAACACAGAACGGAAAAACACAAAAACAAAATGTACACTAGAAAAAGGCATGGATAATGGCCAAACTCACTCGAAGATAGGTGTCCTTTCACATTCACTACTAGTTCTTCCATTGGGATACTTTACGTTACTAATTAGGCCTTAAAACAACTAGCCATCCACAACTATCTTTGTAACATTGTAATAATTGACCAGCAAGTTATCACTGACCAAGCACAAAATCATGGACGGCAAACAAAATCTGTACACTAATAATCAAGCTTTGCACTTGGACCAAGCATGATGGCAATAATAGACTTGGACCAAGCATGACGGCAATAATAGACTTGGACCAAGCAATAATAAAAATGGAAAGAACTAGTAGCTTGAACAGCAATTAATTACAGTATTCTCTCACCATAGCAACAAATAACCAAAATTAAGCAACAGGAGCATAAAATGCTAGAGACAAATCATTGCATACCTGATTTTTTATAGCATAGCATAGCTTGAACTTAATTAGATCATTTTGCAAGCATAATTGCCCATTTAGCACTCCCTATAATATCTGTATGGCTGCTATCAGATTGCTCATGTGAAAACTCGTAAGTAACTAATCTCAATCTGCATCATAATTCCATTCTCTTTCTGGTGAGCATAGTCAAATGAGAGAAAACTTATGCAATGATGTCAAATGGCCAGTTTGAAAAATAATGTTTTAGAGCCCAGATTAGCGATAATGCCAACTTGGCATAGTAAAACCTGTTGGGACTTTATATGCATATGCGTGTGTATGTGTGTATGTATTGTCTATGTGTGTGTGCATACACACGCAAACATATATATATATATATATATATATATATATATATATATATATATATCGATTAGTTTTTTAATGGATGACAAACTTGGGAGTAAACTAAACATTGTCAATGCACCTGCTGATCCAAGTGCCATCTCCCAATCCAGCATCAGCAGTACCATTGAGCCCAAACTCATGGAATGCAATAAGGCCCAACCATCCTCCATGGTCTGCGGTCATGGCAAACCACCTCCTACGGTCTGTGATACTACCAGGATCAACATTCTACCCAGTCAAGCCATACTCAGTGCTCCACCAGATATTGCACCAGCAATTCGAACAGCACAGAAGAGTCTGGGAAGCTTGACCACAGCATGCTACATTTTCAATTCACCAAATTTCGTATACATCATTGGACCTACCAGGATCCCAACCACCTATGGTACAAAACCACAGAACCTAAGTCTCCCTATGTAGAACTGCCAAGTATTGGCAGTATTTTTGTTTCCATTTTTTCTGGGGTAGAGACCCTCATATGACTTGAGGGGTTCCCCTTGCAAAGCTTGGGGGCAACGCCCTCATGGGGTGTGGGGCAATGTCCAGCAGGCAAGACATGAGCATTGCATTTTGATGAGGCTCAACCATAACTGAAAAAAGGTGAAGAGACGCCTGGGGAAAAACAACTATTTCATCTTACATAGCAGCTCTTTCCTTTTCCAGCTCTATATGATTATATGTATATATGTAGGCAGTTATAAAGCAAGAGATGGACAAAGATAGAGCAAGATAGATAGGACCATTCATTTTTTTAAGAGAATGCCGATTACAAAACATACATATTAATAAAATTACTATTACAGTTCTATATCTTATCTATACACCATTTCTGAATATTACACTATTTCTGAAGCATATAGTAAATCTGAGTTCTAGCAATTTAGAGTGTTCTCCCCATATATTTCCTAGGATCTGGATCACCTACCCCAGGAGTAATACGTGCTAAAGAGATATTACCTCCAGCGTTCAATTATCACAAAAACATGTAATGGCATTATATACGAGGAAGAGATCATTGTGCAGTTTATGTTCTGCCATCATATTGCAAACATGACTAGTCAAAGCAACACAATTTACAACAAAATCGTCTTTTTTTCCTTTCTGGATAGCGCAGTCAAATGTGAGAGAAAATTGTCTATATAATCGATAATTTAATAGGTTGGATGACATTCTCATGAAGCTAGTGCTTGTGCAGCACTGGTAGCCCATAATCTACCAACACATTTACATAGTGCAAATATTACTAGGGTTTCCCCCACACTCCAGTACCCTGTTGGATACGTACCCAATACGGATACATACCGGGTACAGTAATGGTTCGTCATTGAAAAGTCCAGGTACGTTTTGACATACCCGATCATTCCCAAAGCATATCCACAGGTTTGGATGGTGGGAGGGCCAAAAACACTTTTTTTTTTTTAATTTTGATTTCGTTAATGACCAAAAAACAAACCCTAACACTTAAACTAATAAAATATTAATCCCTAATCTCCTCAAAAGCTATAAAAACACTCAACGATTCATTTGAAATCACACAAACAACTCATTCTTGGATTTTGCAAGTGTATGAGTAAAGATTCAAAGAGGAATTGACGAGGAGGTAAACATTGGAAGGAGGATTTGTTTGGAAGCAACCATTGCAGGAAAACAAGATTGAGGACTGCCATTGCTTGCAAGAAGTTCAAGCTTTTAGAGGAAGCAATTGTTTAGAAGAAGACACTGTTTTAATGTTCATTAAAAGGAAGAGACATCACGTTTGGAGGTAGCCTTTGTTTGAATTCTATTAAAAGAAAGATCTACGTTTGGAGGCCACATTGTTTGTTACTTGCTACCCTTGTTTACACCTACAGGTATTTTTATTTAATTCAACATTCTATTATTTATTTTTATGTTTTTTTTTCATTTTTTTAAAGTTTAAACACATCATAAATTTGTGTATGCTCTCACCTCACATCGTTATAGTGATCTTGGTGATCAAAAACAGATTAGGATAGCACAGTTAGAAAAATTTAAATTAATAATTATTAAATATTGTTATTTTAAATTTTTGAAGGCATTGTTCAATGTTAATAATTAATATTTTAGCATTTATCATTTGATTTATGTAAAGGAAAAATGTTTTTTAATTTTTTTAACATCCAAACTCCGTGTATGCTCTCACCTCGCGCCTTTATGGTGAGCTTGGTGATCAAAAATGCATTAGGATGACATCACTTCAAAAATATTAAATTAATAATTAGCATGTCATTATTTTTATTTTTATTTTTTAAATTTTATGTATAGGCAAAATGTTTTTTTTTTTTAACTTCCTAACTCAGTGCATGCGCTCACCTCGAGCCGTTATGGTGATCTTAGTAATCAAAAACATATTAGGATGACATAACTTAGAAAATCAAGAATTTAAATTAACAATTAATAAGCCGTTTTTATTATTAATTTATTTATGTAAAGGCAAAATGTTTTAAAAAAATTAACACCCTAACTTGTTGTATGCTCTCGCCTCGTGCCTTTATAGTGATTATTACGTCCTTAATAATATATCTTACATTTGATGTATATAGCCGACTTGTGGCTATCATAACTTCTTATCATTATGTATCTCTTTCATATATGTTATATTATCATGGGTGGGTCGGCCTTGGGGATGGCCATAGCATAGAGAGTATAAATAGGGGTTAGTAGGTAGTAGTGGATCATCATATTGAGCATTTGAGTCTTATTGTATGTTTTGGAGGTTGCCCCCTCGAAGTGGCTAAGCTATTATACTTTCATATTGAGATCATTTATCTGCAAAATTGTGTTATTTGGTGTTCTATTGCTGGTGATAATCAAAATTATTCAAGTAATTTCATTACAAGTGGTATCGAGCTGCGATCCGGGCCAAAATTAGGGCAAAAACCCTAATTTTTTGTTTCCGCTATATCTTACGAACCAGAGTGAATTTGTCGAGATTTTTTACTAGATTTATGAATCATTCCAAGTAAGAATCCTGAAAATTTCAGACTTTTTTGCTTTATTTTGCAAAAGTTATTACAAATTTATGGTTTTTCATAAAATCGCTCCCTAGGCTACAGTAAATTGTGGAATTTTTCAATTTATTTACATTTTCGAAAAGAGGATAAAAAATTAGTTGGAGTTTGTTCTTTAAGTTTTTTTATATTTGGCCGAACTCTTATCGAACTCCCAAACCCTAAAATTTGACCTTGATCCCTAAATCCTACTATTTTGGGGCATCATGGCGGGGCCTTCCACAAGAGGCAAAAAGAATCCCATCACTCCGGGTAAAACACCAAAAAGGATGAGATAGTAGTTGAGGAGTTGGAGACAGAAGAGGTAACTACAGATTCCTCAGGGTTAGGGTTTACTTGACGGACCATAAGGTAAGCCAACTTGAGTTTAACCTGAGAGACCTCGAGTCTCGGGTGGCCAACAAAGAAGATGTGGAAAGGATTGGACAACAATTGGAGGATTTCATGAATAAATTCAGTACACATATAATGGGTAATCATAATTCTATCAACCAAGGTGGATCTTCAGGTCAAGGTAATAGACAAATGAGCCAGGGTGGATCTTCGAGCATGCCCAATCCAAATACAAGCACTCTGCAGCCCGTAATATGTTTCCAAAAGTGGAGATGCGCAAGTTTGATGGAAAGGATCCACTCAATTGGATCAACCAGATGGAGAATTTCTTTGAACTACATCAGATTCCATCAGGACAAAAGGTGACCATGGCATCTTTGTATCTCGAACCTGACCAATTCGTTTGGTATCGATGGTTATGTGCTCAAAGGCAAAAAAGTGGTCTTAATGTTACATGGACAATCTTCACCAAAGAGTTACAATTACACTATAGTTCTAGTGTGTTAGAAAATTACTTCAGCCAATTGGACAAAGTTAAGACAGACAGGATCCGTTAAGGATTACATTCATCAATTCCAAAACCTTTCTTTGCGGGTGGAAAATATTATTGAAGAGAATCAAAATCACCTATTTCTTAGGGGTCTTAAGGATTACATTGAGCATGAGGTGTGTATGTTTAATCTTCATCGTTTCGATTCTATGATTATGGCACAAAGGGCGAGAGAAGAAATTTGTTTTAAGTAGGAGACAAAATTTCACTAATATTAGAGATTGCAACACCCGCCTCCCTTGACTAGTTAGATTGATACCTCAACAAATTGAACAAAAGAGAGCGAGAAGGGTTATGTTTTAACTGTGACGTGATAAATATGGACCTCGGACATAAATGTATTGAAAAGAGGTTGTTCTACATTGATGGGCCTAGTGAAGATGAAGAGAAGGATGAAGATGCACAAATCGAGAGGTCTTGGTCGAGCCGGAGGAGGAATCAAAAGATCCTCACCAATGATCTCATGCCATGCAATTTCAGGTATTAGCACCCCCCAAACCCTCAAGGTGGTTGGATTCTTAAAAAAAGAGAAGGTCACAATGTTGATTGACTCAAGAAGTACTCACAACTTTATCAATCATAAGTTAGCGGTCCTCCTAAACTGTTTTATTTATCCAACTCCTGAATGTCAAGTAATGATTGTTGATGGAGTTATTGTTACTTGTTACGAAAATGCCATAGCATTAAGCTTGCCATGGGAGATTACAGCCATATAAGCAAATGTCTTTGAAACAACAACAAAAGGATAACAAACTTTCACCAAAGTATTATGGCCCCTATCAAGTATTGCAGAAGATTGAGTACATCAGTAGCATACAAATTAGAACTTCCACAGACAACCGAATACATTGAGTCTTTCATGTTTCTTGCACGAAGAAAGTAATTGACAGAGAGTATCAGCCCAAACAAGTGATACCCGAGCTAGATGAGGAGGGGAGAGTCATCTTGGAACCTGAATGCATTCTTCAAAAATGCACTAAAAGATTGAGGACACAGTTATTACTAAGTACCTGATCAAGTGGAAGAATATGGACAATGAAGATGCAACATGGGAAGAAATGACATTCCTACAAAGAACACCCAGAGCTTCTCAACATTGGGGACAATGTTGCTTTGAAGGGGAAGGGCATGCTATGCCCTTAATCATATATCTTACATTTGATGTATATAGCCAACTTGTGGCTATCATAACTTCTTATCATTATGTATCTCTTTCATATATGTTATATTATCATGGGTGGGTCAGCCTTGGGGATGGCCATAGCATAGAGAGTATAAAAAGGGGGAAACCGAAGTGGCTAAGCTATTATACTTTCATATTGAGATCATTTATCTGCAATATTGTGTTATTTGGTGTTTTATTCTTTGGTGATAATCGAATTAATCAAGTAATTTCATTACAAAGTGATCTTGGTGATCAAAAACAGATTAGGATGACATCACTTAGAAAATTAATAATTAGTAAGCCATTGTTTTTATTTTATTATTTATGTAAAGGCAAAATGTTTTTAATTTTTTTAACATCCTAACTTTGTGTATGCTCTCACCTTGCGCCTTTATGGTGATCTTGGTGATCAAAAACATATTAGGATGGCATCAAGTTCTGCTTCAATTGGAGTGCAACACCCACAAGCTTCTGAAAAACATATTGGTTCCTATGAAACATGATCCTAATTCTCCTCTTTGGAGACATGTGACAGTGGTAGAATACCTTGTTGGTGGTGGGGATTGTATTTGGATATGTCATGGTTGTCATACTCAATACAAATCCTCATATAGTTGACTGAAAATCCATTTGACTGGGGTTGGAGGTGTGGGGATAAAGAAGTGCCCCAAATTATCAAAAGAGAAAATGGCAGAGTACTTGAGAAAGCAACAAGAGGTGATAGACAATATGAAAGAAATAGATCTAAAACAATTCCATTACAAAGAAGGTCTTCATCAAGACCACCCACACCTACATCTGCTACTCATCCTTTTATCCAAACTCAAAGTCACACTCATGCTCATCCACTTGATACCCCTTTTGATGAAGAGAGTCAAGAGACCTCACGAAAAAGCCAAAAGGAGCATTGGAAAAAGCATTCAATAATGACAAGAGGGACATTGTTGATGAGGTGATTGCTCGATGCATTTATGCATGTGGGTTGCCCTTTAATGTATTGAGGTCTCCATATTGGCAGCAAATGGTGAAGGCTATCAATGAAGCTCCACAAGGGTACAAAAGCCCAAGTTATGAAAAGGTTCAAACCACACTCTTGGCAAAGGAAGTGGAACACATTCAAACCTCTTTACAACCAATTAGAGATTCATGGAAGGATTCAGGGGTTTCCATCATTTCAGATGGATGGAAAGATGCTCAAAATAGACCCCTAATAAATGTTGTTGCAGTATGCCCTAAAGGGGCAATGTTCCTAAAAGCCATTACTATGAACGGAAAAGTCAAATATGCACAATTTATCGCCGAAATTTTGATAGAGGCTATTGAGTCGATAGGCCCCTAGAGTGTTGTCCAAGTCATCACAGACAATGCTAAAATTGTAGAGCAGCAGGATTGATTATAGATGGTAGAAACGAGCACATATTTTGGACCCCTTGTGTTGTCCACTTCCTTAATTTGATGTTCCAAAAGATTCTGGAAAATTTTGTGGATTAAGCAAATTTACACAGAGGCAAATGACATTCAAATGTTTATCACAAACCATCACATGTCACAGGCCATATTCAAGAGATTCTCAAGGTTGGAGTTGTTGAAGGTTGCAGAGACAAGATTTGCCTCTCACACACTCATTTTGAGACGACTTGTGAAGGTAAAAGAGGCCTTAAGCAATATGGTGATCAACAATGTTTGGACAGTGTGGAGGCAAGCAAACACAAAGAAAGCTACAAAGGTAAAATCATTGGTGCTTGATGATGAGTGGTGGGCCAAGGTTGAGTACTTGCTTAGTTTTACAAAGCCCATTCTCTCCATGATCAAATATGTAGATATTGATGCAACATGCATGGGAGAGATTTATGATGGAATAAATTTTATGCTTGAACGTATGAGAGAGGTCATACAAAAAAAAAGAGCAAGATCTAGAAGAGACCTTCTATAATGAGGTAAAGAATGTCATAACGAAGAGGTAGAATAAAATGACCACCCCATTACATCTCCTTGCTTATGCACTAAACCAAAAGTGTTATAGCTCCAAAATACTTGGGCTACCTAACAGGCAACCATCATTCTCTAACTCCAAAATTGTGAATAAAACCAAGGTAGCATTCGAAGACGTCTACCGCAACAAAATGGGCATGTTTGTAGCTTCAGAAGGCAACATGGAAGAGGTTGAGGCTCTCTTCGACAAGTACACCATGAGCCCAATCAAATGGTGGTATGTACATGGACATGATGCCAAGTACCTACGACTATCGCCATCAAAAAAAAATTCACAGACATGATATTTATTGAAAATTTCAACTTTTATTAAGTTAGTAGGATATTTTTATACATTCTTAATATGTTACTAATTTGAAATTTCTAATGAATGTTTTTGCAATAGGTGGCTAGTGATTCTTTCATATAGTGGAATTGGAGTACTTATACCTTAATCCACTCAGCTAAACAAAACAAGTTGGCATCTAAAAATGTTGAGGATTTGGTATATGTGCATTCCAATTTGGGCCTCTTGTCACACAAGTCTAAGGACTATATTGTAGCGTCCTCACAAACTTTGGGATCTTCTTCCAGAGACCACAAATTTGGATGTCTCTGCAACCACTCTAGCCAAACTTTCAATATTTGATGACAAAGATGACATTCAAGGGAGTTCATAAGGAGTGGAGTGCGGAACTAATGAGAGTAGAGTTAGCACATGTGCCATGCAAAAATTTGATTTTGAAGAAAATCTAGATGATATATTCTAGATTTATTTGTATTCATGTTGGCATGATATTCATATATCATATGTATGGCAGTCACATTATCAACGAAATGTAAAATCTTAATTATATTGAATGATTTACATTTGAACATTGATCCTACTATATTTTTCAACTTTTGTTTGTATCCATGTTGACTTGATATTCTTATATCATCTATATGGCAGCCACATGAATCCACGATCAATGAAAATGTAAAATTTTAAGTATATTGAATGTTTTGAACATTGATCCTACTATATTTTTCAAGTTTTGTATTTCTTATGGACTAAAAATGAGTAAAATGAGTATATGTGTGTGTACAGATCTATCCAAGACGTATCGTATCCAAGGATTTTTTAAAATCTACGTATCGAACCAAGACCCAAACCCGAACCCGTACTTGTATCCTGCAACATCGCTTGCCAAATAACATAAACGATGAGATGCAAGCTATGTAATTAATGCACAATAAATATTCACATCAAAAGTACATATAGCATGATTTGGAGAATGTGTATTCTTTTAATGCAATTGCGCAAACTACCCAATAGGATTGACAATGGAGAATTAGAAAGTCTCATAACCAATATAAATAATTTACAACATACACCAAGATGAACTCTGCTAATAATGTTCGGTCGGTTAAATATGCAAGGCAACAAGCCCCCGCCCGGTCCACGACAATTCTTTAGTCACTTGTCTACAACAACTCTTCATCCACTTGTCCACAACAACGATATACAACACAAGCTCCCACTTTCATTTCCCAACCCAACTATTATGGTTACCTTCATAATACTTCTAAAGTTGTTGACAACGGTCTTGTGCTCCTAGTCATCCAAATGTCTTCCAACAACTCCATGTGATAAATCCCCTCGAACACCACAAATATTCAATGACAACTCCTTTGCCACCAAGTCCACCAAGACATTCGTCCCCTAAGTGTCCAACGTTAACACAACAAAACCCAAAACTCCCTCATGTACCAATGATGGACTACACACCTAGCTCACACCAAGACTCAACCGAACAATTCTCCTCTCCACAATTAGATTGCTTTATTTGCCTATAAATATTTGTAAAGTGTATCTAATGTACTTTGTAGTACTCTTATTCTCCCATATCCTTCCCCACCACCCTAGATCAATGATGCCTCGAACACCTTTCTTGAACCCAAGTGATGACCAACTCTATTTCTGCTCGAAGATAACGGGTGAGGCCTCCTTCATGCTCAAGATAGAATTTGATAGTGGGGTTCCACTGGGAACTCCTAATCCTTCCCTTCATTAAATGGATGTAATTGGTTGCCATGGAAGATAGGATTCAACTTCATGTGGTGAATCAGCTCTCTGAGATGCTTAATCATCAACCATCTCCATCCCCAACAACATGTACAACGGCCCAACATGTGTACTTGTCCCTAGCATTATCGTTGTCTTACTCGGCCTTTTGTGGTGGTAGCTCGATAAGAAAAAATCTCCTAACATGTAGTCTTGGAACTCATTTTGTATACTAGAGGCAAACACCATTTGTACCTTGCTGATTGCATCATTTCTATTGTACTTACAAAACAAGCTTCTACGGATTCAACGTAACCGAGAAGTCCAAATGAGTCACTACCATCACTTTATCCAATATGATAAACTCGACCGAAAATAAAATCAAAATCATCCATTTTAATTTCCACGAGATCCATGTGGCCCTACCACTCTCCTTGTAAAGACATTCTCTTTGTCAATGAATTCACAACCTCGAAACAAACTTGTGCCTTCCTCGACTTGAAGACCTAACTCTTATGCTTGCCCAATTGATGTGTAGCTTTCGTTAGCCCTAGTATCCACCATAGCCACCATTGTCCACCAATTGATGACAACTTCCATAGACACAACTTATGCCCTCGTCAGTTGAGGAGCTATATAACACCACTCGAAAGAATCTCTTCTCCCGATCATTCCCATTTAACCAAGTTTAAATGTTGTTTCTCCAACCAATCATAGGCATAATGATATCGCCCCTGAAATGAAGCAACAATTATCCTTCCCCTTGAATTCATGCTGACCCATCCTCCTTCGCCAAGTCCTTCACGGATATTTTGAGCTTGTTGAACCCCTCTACTTGTAAGTCCAAGAAAAGATCTCTTGTTGTTATTACATTGGATAGATTAAAAATATTTTTCTGCCTAAGATCATTATAGGCCCATGGTTGAAGTCCCTTCAAGAAGTTAAAGAATATGTCCTACTCCGGTATGTCTTTAATCTCCAACATGAAGGCTAAGAATGTCTTCGTATAATCCCCCACCTCCCAAGTTTCCTTGAACTCCATGAGAAGTTTATGAGAGATCTATGTAGAGTTTCCTAATCACACTTGGCCCCTTGATGTGTCCTTTAGCTCTTTCTATTGTTCACCTCAACCACCCTCCTACCATCCATCTTGTCTTCACTTTGATCTCCCCCAAAAGCTTTACACTCCTGAGAGGTATATAGCTCATCTTTACTATGGCCTCCTTCACCTAACCGAACAAACTCGGGGAATGATACACCATATTCCATAAAAGCGTTCTCAAGCACCTTATCCTCCCAAAGACACGCTCTCTATTACAACATTCTACTCGATATCAATCCAAACAGATAAGGGGGAATCCAAGAACAGTTTATGTGTTATCCTCGTGGGGAAGAATTCAATTTGTGGATTTATAGTAATGTAGATCATCCCGCATGAAATAAACACATTCTCTTACAATCTAGCACTTGTTATGTTCAATGGGTTGTTCGGTAAGGAGGAAGACATGGCATGTTGTGGTTCGACCAACTTTCCATTCAATTGTAATGTCCCTTTTCCCTCGCCCATGGCCTAAGGGCCAATGCGTGCCCTAACCCTAGTCATGCCCAAGGGGTTACGGACACTATTTTGCTATTGGGTATGGGCATCTAGTCCAGTTGTTATTATTTTTTATTGACTGGGTCATAAAGTACTTTTAAAAAGGGACTAGATGTTATGTTTCATCATTGGGGCCACTTAAAGTACCTTTTTGGCGACTTGAGAGGACATGCATGGCATTAAATGTTATATTTCTTCATTGAGGTTACTTTATGGGCCTAGGCGCCTAGGAAGGGAAAAGCAACTTAAAGTTATTTTTAATAAGGCCCTCTTTTTGGGAAAGTGCGCCTTGAGTGGTTTTAGGGTTTCTTTGGCATGAAAAGGTTATAAAAGGAGGTGAGGGGTGAAAGGATAATCATTCATACATACACTCATATTTTCTTTTCATGGTGCAACTGTTGTTTGCAACTTTTAGCTTGTGGAGTAAGATCCCACGGGAACCCTAGCTTCGGTGGTGAAAGATCCAACCCTAGCTAGCAGGGCATTCTTCGGTAGTGAAAGATCTACCCTAGCTTGTCATTTGGAGTGGATTTCAGGGCTGTTTTACAGAGGTATTTTCAGGATTTGCAGAATTAGGGTTTGAAGGGTTTTGAGAGTTTTTGTGGAGATTTTCAGCCGGTTTTCGGATCAGACCTACGGCAGCCATAGAAGAAGGATTCGGCATCATCTACAGAGGGTTTCACAAGGGTTTTGGCTGTTTTCCAAGGGGGCGACTTGTTTGGGAATTTGCAGCCCTAATTTCTAGGGTTTCTAGCAGTCCTTTTCAGATCTGAATGTTGGAGAGTTATCTACTATTTTTATATATATTATTTCCAAAGTTTCATCTTTATTGCATTTGTATTCGAAAAGATATTAATTTTCGAAGTTTTCCGGCTATTCTAGGCATGCTGTAAATTTCTGGCAGCATTCTGTTATCTGAAAAATTCCAAAAATATTTCCCTTGTGTTCTACATATTATTATCTTGTTCCAGTTAAAATTTCAAGTATTTTGGACGGGTATTTTAAGAGTTATTCACATTTTTCTGTTCGCTGCCCTAGCTGTACTTTTCTGTGTAAAATCTGCAAAAATCAGATTTAGTATATTGCTGCAATTTTCTGTGTTTGTCATTTTTTGTGGTAAGATCCCAATAAGGGATATTTCAGTGGTATCAGAGCGGTTGTTCCTCCAGCCTGTTAGGGTTGAAAGATGGGAGACAGAGATAGAGACAGTGAAGAAATGGGAGTAGATCTGATGAGACAACTGTTCACCAACATGGTGAAGCAGCAGGAGACTACCAACCTCTATTTGAGCCAGCTTACTGAGAGGTTAGCACAGGGTAGGATCGAGACTCATGCGGAGAAGGGAGAGGCCAGCAATATGGGTCAACATGGTAATAGAAGTGAGAGTCGACATTCGGGACAAGGGTCCCCTCATGCATCTACCAGGCCATTGGGACTCCACGAGCCTTCATTCTTAAAGGATCCGGAAGTTTCGCAGACACGACAGCCCGCAGACATTGTGGATGAAGAATCTTGCTGGGAGAAGTACCGGACTTTGAGCGAGGGTTTCCGAGACAACATGCCATTTCAGGAGTATTGCAAAATGAAGATTGGCAGCAGGCCTAGGAGAGATTACCAGCCACAGGTACCTGAGTTTCAGAAGAGGTTAGGACAGATCTCTATTCCACACTTCGATGGCTCTAGGAAGTGTACCGCCCAGTCTTGGATTCAGAAGTTGAAGACTTACTTCGACTTGAATCCCATGCGCGAGGAAGATGCAATTAAGTTTGCTATCCTACACCTCGAGGGAGATGCCCATGACTGGTGGCATCATGGATTGATCACACAGGGGCACATGCATATCACTACATATGCAGATTTTACACAGAGATTGATGAGCAGGTTTGACAGGAGGGACCCAGATAGGCACTTCAGGGAATTGACCCACTTGAGGCAGACAGGTTCTCTGGATCAATACATTGCAGATTTTCAGAGGTTGTCAGTGATGGTATCTGATGTTTCAGAGATGAGGTTGACTTCACTCTTCATGGCAGGTTTGACGGACTCTTTAGCAGGATTTGTGAAGGCATTTGAGCCTTCCTCCCTACATGAGGCGATTAGGCGAGCACGAGATTTGGAGTTGTCCACTCCAAAATCGAGGTTTCCCCCTCGAAATCAGCCTAAGGGTTTTCCTTCGAAAACTGAGGGTTCACAGCCAAAGGGGCCCCCACCCAGGCAGGATACCACAAGGAGACCATTTGTATCGAGAGAGGACCGGGAGGAGTTGAGGCGAAAGAAACTCTGTTTCGATTGCCGCACACCATGGGTTCCAGGACATGATTGTAGAGGGAAAGGAAGGGCCCAATTCATAGAGGTCTTTGAGGAGAGTGAGAACGAGGAGGAGCGGTACCATCAGGAGTTAGAAGATGAAGATGAGGAGGCATTGGATAGTGCAGGGATTGAACAGGAGGAGGAGACTTTTCCCCAGGAGACTATTGCTACTTTGTCGAGTACCCCGAGGTACAAGGCATTCAGAGTTAGGGGAACATTACAGGGCCAGAGAGTTGTAGTGCTCATTGATAGTGGGGCCACCCACAATTTCATTGATGCATCTTTGGTAGAGAAGCGGGGACTGCAGGCAGAAGACTTTGAGGGTTTCAATGTAGTGGTAGCCAATGGTGAGTCCATGAGATGCATGCAGCGAGTTCCGCAGTTGAGTATCACCATGGGTAACCATACAGTCACCGATGACTTCTATGTGGTTGGTATTGGAGAGACCAACCTTGTGCTCGGTGTACAGTGGCTCCATTCTCTTGGAGAATTTCGGACTAACTTTCAGACCATGGAACTCAAGTTCAAGTCCGAGGGAAAGAATGTAACCTTAAGAGGTTTATCTTCAGAAGCACCCAGAGTTGTTTCAGCAAAGAGGA
Organism: Taxus wallichiana var. yunnanensis; assembly: GCA_018340775.1. Lineage (NCBI taxonomy): Eukaryota > Viridiplantae > Streptophyta > Pinopsida > Cupressales > Taxaceae > Taxus > Taxus wallichiana. The sequence continues at coordinate 397,859,519 of CM031237.1, read as the reverse complement.
TCGAGAGGATTCACAGACACAATGGGGTTGATTGGGCAGTACAGTGCTTGGTTTCTACCAAGAACTCAGAGGATGGACAGCCAGAGTATCATGTAGATATACAGGGGCTATTGGACAAGCACAGTACAGTTTTTAGCGACATACCACCTGGTGTACCGCCAGAGAGGGGATTTGAGCATGTGATTGAGCTCGAGGACACTAGACCAGTGGTTACTACTCCTTACCGTCACCCCAAACGGTTTAAGGACGAGATTGAGAGGACCATCCATGAGCTTATTGACATGGGACACATTAGGCCGAGTTCTAGTCCTTTCGCTTCTTCAGTAGTATTGGTGAAGAAGAAGGATGGGACCATGCGGATGTGCATTGATTATCGGGCATTGAATAAGAAGACAATCAAGAACAAATATCCAGTGCCGCGTATTGATGAGCTACTAGATGAGCTACAGGGAGCAATCTATTTTTCTAAAATAGATTTGCGATCGGGATATCACCAGATCAAGGTTAGGGAGCAGGATGTGCATAAGACCGCTTTCAGATGTCATTATGGACATTTTGAGTTTTTGGTGATGCCCTTCGGTTTGTCTAATGCACCAGCCACATTCCAGTCTTGCATGAACCACGTGTTCAACCGCCACTTGCGGAAGTTTGTTTTAGTCTTCTTTGATGATATATTGGTTTACAGCAGGACTTGGGAGAGTCATATCCGCCACCTTGACGAGATATTGGGAATACTAGGAGCTAATCTGCTATATGCAAAGGCTTCTAAATGTGAGTTTGGCATGACAGAGTTGTTGTACTTGGGATATGTGATTGGCGGAGGGGGAGTCAAGGTGGACAGAGTGAAGATACAGGCAATTTTGGATTGGCCTCCACCCAGGACGTTGACACATTTGAGGGGATTCTTAGGACTATGCACCTATTACAGGAGGTTCGTGAAGAATTTCTCACGATTGACTGCCCCACTGACAGACTTGACCAAGAAGGGAGCCTTCGCTTGGTCAGAAGCGGCACAACAGACTTTTGATCATCTCAAGGAGGTGATGAGCTCATGCCCCGTCTTGGCATTACCAGATTTTGCTCGTCCATTTGTTCTAGAGTGTGATGCATCAGGTGAGGGGATTGGAGCAGTGCTTATGCAGGATAGGCACCCCATTGCTTACGAGAGTCGGAAATTGAGCCCCGTGGAGAGGGGGTATTCAATCTACGACAAGGAGATGTTGGCCATCATGCATGCTTTGGCCAAATTCAGACAGTACCTTGTGGGCAGCAGGTTCGTGGTACGTACAGATCACAATAGTTTGAGGTTCTTTTTGGGACAGAAGGATCTCAACGACCGCCAGCAGAGATGGGTGAACAAGGTACAAACATATGACTTTGATATAGAATACACTAGAGGTAAGAATAATGTTGTTGCTGATGCTTTATCTAGGAAGCCTTACCTTACTACTATGTTGAGTTCTATGTCCGAGATTTCAGCAGATTGGAAGGCTCACATACTGGTTGAGTACTCCAAGAATCAGTTTGCATGCGAGATCATGGATGGTATTATCAAGGATGACCGATACAGGGTGGTAGATGATCTCATTTTTTATAAGGATCGGATTTTCCTTGTACAGGGGTCTAAGATGAAGGACAAGATCCTTCGTGCAGTACATGACACACCACTAGCTGGACACCCCGGATATTTCAAAACATACAGGTATATCAGGGAGAGATTCGCTTGGAAGGGGATGAAGGATGATGTCCTTAATCATGTTAGAGAGTGTATGGTTTGCCAGCAAACCAAATCAGAGCATTCTTTTCCTGCAGGTTTACTTCAGCCTCTTCCCATCCCTGAGCAAAAGTGGGAGAGCATATCGATGGACTTCATCACAGGACTCCCTCTGGTGCATGGGCACAATTGCATTTATGTGGTAGTTGATCGATTGACCAAGTATGCGCACTTCTTTTCTCTACCCAAGAAGCATGAGGCAGCTGATGTGGCTCAGGTATTTTATACAGGGATTTTTAGGCTACATGGGTTGCCTAAAAATATTATTAGCGACAGGGACAAGATCTTCATGAGCACTTTTTGGCAGGAGATTTTCAGACTTGCTGGTACCGAGTTGACTCCTAGCACGAGCTACCACCCTCAGACTGACGGGCAGACGGAGATTGTCAACAAATGGATAGAGGGCTATTTGCGGAGTTATGTGACCGGACATCAGCAGGCATGGATCAGATGGTTGCATATGGGTGAGTATTGCTACAATACCACATATCAGATGAGTATTGGCATGACGCCTTTCAGAGCTTTGTATGGATACGATGCCATGTCATTTGCTGATTTAGTATTATCAGATAGTCGAGCTCCCAAAGCTCGGGATTGGTTACAGGAGAACCAAGATATCCTGCGAGCTCTTAAGGAGAATCTCCAGAAGGCGCAGAATCAGCAGAAGGTTTATGCGGATCGACACAGGGTAGAGAGGTCCTTCGAGGCAGGAGACTTGGTGTTCTTGCGTCTACAGCCGTACAGACAGTCATCACTCAAGCAGAAGGGGGCGGAAAAGCTGAAGCCCCGGTTTTATGGTCCATACAGGATAGTCAGGCGAGTGGGTGCGGTTGCATATGAGTTGGATCTTCCAGAGCACAGCAAGATACATAATGTCTTCCATGTATCATGCCTTAAGAAGGCCTTAGGACAGCACATTGTACCTTCTACAGAGTTGCCACCACTGGATGAGGAGGGGAAGCTGGTTTTAGAACCGGATTCTATTATTGAGGTCAGACAGAGGAAGCTCAGGAACAGAGATATCACAGAATATTTGGTGCGATGGAAGGGTTTGCCTCTTGAGGATGCTACTTGGGAGGGAGAACAGATTCTACGGCATCCTAGTCTGCATTTGCTTGGGGACAAGCAAATTTTGGGAAGGGAGGACTGTAATGTCCCTTTTCCCTCGCCCATGGCCTAAGGGCCAATGCGTGCCCTAACCCTAGTCATGCCCAAGGGGTTACGGACACTATTTTGCTATTGGGTATGGGCATCTAGTCCAGTTATTATTTTTTTATTGACTGGGTCATAAAGTACTTTTAAAAAGGGACTAGATGTTATGTTTCATCATTGGGGCCACTTAAAGTACCTTTTTGGCGACTTGAGAGGACATGCATGGCATTAAATGTTATATTTCTTCATTGAGGTTACTTTATGGGCCTAGGCGCCTAGGAAGGGAAAAGCAACTTAAAGTTATTTTTAATAAGGCCCTCTTTTTGGGAAAGTGCGCCTTGAGTGGTTTTAGGGTTTCTTTGGCATGAAAAGGTTATAAAAGGAGGTGAGGGGTGAAAGGATAATCATTCATACATACACTCATATTTTCTTTTCATGGTGCAACTGTTGTTTGCAACTTTTAGCTTGTGGAGTAAGATCCCACGGGAACCCTAGCTTCGGTGGTGAAAGATCCAACCCTAGCTAGCAGGGCATTCTTCGGTAGTGAAAGATCTACCCTAGCTTGTCATTTGGAGTGGATTTCAGGGCTGTTTTACAGAGGTATTTTCAGGATTTGCAGAATTAGGGTTTGAAGGGTTTTGAGAGTTTTTGTGGAGATTTTCAGCCGGTTTTCGGATCAGACCTACGGCAGCCATAGAAGAAGGATTCGGCATCATCTACAGAGGGTTTCACAAGGGTTTTGGCTGTTTTCCAAGGGGGCGACTTGTTTGGGAATTTGCAGCCCTAATTTCTAGGGTTTCCAGCAGTCCTTTTTCAGATCTGAAGGTTGGAGAGTTATCTACTATTTTTATATATATTATTTCCAAAGTTTCATCTTTATTGCATTTGTATTCGAAAAGATATTAATTTTCGAAGTTTTCCGGCTATTCTAGGCATGCTGTAAATTTCTGGCAGCATTCTGTTATCTGAAAAATTCCAAAAATATTTCCCTTGTGTTCTACATATTATTATCTTGTTCCAGTTAAAATTTCAAGTATTTTGGACGGGTATTTTAAGAGTTATTCACATTTTTCTGTTTGCTGCCCTAGCTGTACTTTTCTGTGTAAAATCTGCAAAAATCAGATTTAGTATATTGCTGCAATTTTCTGTGTTTGTCATTTTTTGTGGTAAGATCCCAATAAGGGATATTTCAATTGTATATATTGAGCTTCGGACTCTATTTCAAAGGTGGCATCATTCTTTTAAACTCTTATCTTTTTTCACCCAATTTTGTAATCAAATGAACTCTAAGGAGTCTTGTCATGGCTTTTAGTCATAGCTAGGCTCTTCTATGCTTAATGCTAGTTGGTATTCAGACTTGAATGCAGTTGTGTATAAGTGAAACATTTTAATAAGGATTTTGTGGCTATTTTTCTACCCATAATATGAAATTTTATGTGGATAATTTGATCTATTCATCGTATCAGATCTCTTACCTTGTGCATTCAGTTGTGTAGATCACTAATCTTAGAACTTAGATCAGATTGAGAAACTGCTATGTATTTTGTTTCTTTGAGTGGAAAGAAGATAACACTATTTTGGTACATTGCATTTTTATTCTTGTTTTATACTCGTGTACCTATCATTCCCTTTTTCACCCCAAACCTTCTCAAATATAACTGAAATAAGGTAGCTGGCCCAATCTGGAGGCTACCTTGGGCAAAATAATCTGCGCTTCCCATTGTGATTATGCTTTGATTGTGGTCGCAACCTAGAAGGCAATCAGGCAATCAACCAGTGGATCAACAATACCCTACTTTCATTTTTAAAAATGTTAAAAGAACCAAAGAAAATATATATATTAAATTTTAATGTCCACAGAACCAAAGTAAGTTAAACACACTCAAAAGCATGAGCTGCATTAGATAAACGTTAGTGCTTTATTTAACTCCATCAACCAAAAATAAAGTTTCTAGGACTAAAAGTCTAAATGTAAGCAGCAATAGAAGGAAATAGCAGAGGGATACCGCAGGAGGGTGGGGGGTTGGTGGTGGAGGAGTGGGTTTGGGAGGAGGGGGCAGTAGGCGGGAATCCCTAGACAAGGCAATACGCAAACACCATACAATACTAAATAATATTGTGAAAGGAAGACCCTCAAAAAAGTAACCACTAGTAGAACAAAGACAAGGAAGTGATGGAGAAAAGGCTCTACTTTACATCAAAAGCATAAGGATTGGCTCCCCATTGATCACCACAGAAGGGCCAATATAGAATTTGATCGATACATCAATGATTTTTCTCAATTTCTTACTTTTTTCAATTTTTTGACTGATTATGATTGTGGGTTCATGTCGCTTATGACAAATGATGATTACACAATGTTTGGGCTTTATACACATGATGAAGGAACTAAATTGGAAATAATGACTCTAAGAACTTTATTTGCTCAATTCAACATTTGAACATTTACAAAACTCTCGAACAAACAATGGGAGGAGTTCATGTCAAATGAATGCAAAATTTTCTGTCAACAAGAGGGCCTTTGCAAGCAAATCGTAGCCTCCTACGTGCCGAAAAAATTGGTACTACAAAGAGGAATAACAGACAATCATGGAGATGGCACATTATATGTTGAAAGTATGCATTATAAAGTGTGAATTCCAGAACAAGTAGTGCATTCTGTTGTTTTCTTGTTCAATAGAAGTCTTGCCTGTTGGTGTGAGTTATCCTATGTGTCCTCCACTCACATATGGAGGGTCATCTCACATGGGATAGGTTTAGGGTTAGGTTTAGGGTTTGCTATTGAGTCATGCACTAGGGTTACTCAGCACCCTATATGTACCGTTTCACTATTCATTTATGAGCATGCCAAGACACTCCGTTGTCTTTTCTCTACATGTGCAAGCTTTGTTCTGTTATGCAAGATTGTTCAGTTATTGATCGATTCTTCTTGTGATTACGTTGGAGCCATTACGATTCAACCAGAGTGCAACTTGATCGTGGTGCACAGTTTTCGATATAATCCGTCAACTCTTTCATGCTTCGAGTTGTACGACTTTCCATCACACCAAAAACTCGAACTTGTGGTGGAGAGGGATCTCATCGTGTTAATTAGTTGCTACGCAAACACCCTCCCACACGATGGAGCCGGGTATACACCCAATAGGCCCAACAATTAGGAGCGGTGACACACCGGGAATTTCTTCGGGAGGTCACCCATCCCAACATTACTGGGGTTGGCACGCTTAATGCGCTCAGCTGATACCAAACGATTTTCCGTCACACCAAAAAGCTCGAATCGATGGTGGAGAGGATCTCATCGTGTTAAACAATTGCTACACCAATACCCTCCCGCACACATGGAGTCAGTATACACCCAAATCGACTAACAAAGACATAAGGAGGAAGTGACACCAAAAATTTCCCGGGAGGTCACCCATCCCGAGAACTACTCGTGGCTGGCGCGCTTAACCGCCCGGCATCAAAGCCGCGACTTGCCGTCGAGTAGTCTGGGATGGGTGACCTCCCGAAAATTCCCGATGTCACTTCCTCCTAATGTTGTGGCCCTAATGGGTGTATACCCGCCCATCGTCTGGGAGGGTATTGGCGTAGCAAGAATCTGTTTAACACGATGAGATCCTCTCCACCATCGGTCCGAGCTTTTTGTATGATGGCTAATCGTTTGGTATTAGAGCCAGGCGCTTAAGCGCACCACCTCCAGAGCGCTTCCGGATGGGTGACCTCCCGAAATTCCCAAAGTGTCACTTCCTCCTAATGTTGTTGGGCCTAATGGGTGTATACCCGGCTCCATCGTGCGGAGGGTATTAGCGTAGCAACCGTTTAACACGATCAGATCCTCTCCACCATCGGTCGAGCCTTTGGTGTGAACTCTCAAAACAAACAATGGGAGGAGTTCATGTCAATGAATTCAAAATTTTCTGTCAACAAGAGGGCGTTTGCAAGCAAACCGTAGCCTCCTACGTGCCAGAAAAATTGGTACTGCAAAGAGGAATAAAAGGACAATCATGGAGATGGCACATTATATGTTGAAAGTATGCATTATAGAGTGTGAATTCCAGGAACAAGTAGTGCATTCTGTTGTTTTCTTGTTCAATAGAAGTCTTGCCAAATCAGAGAAAAGTATGACTCCCAAATTGCCCTAGTCAGGACAAGGGTCACATGCAAGACGGCTTCGAGTCTTTGATTGCACAGCCACAACCTATGTTCACACTCCAAATGAAATGAGGCATCAACTTCAAGAAAAAAATGAAAATATGCATTTTAATTGGCTATAGCTTGGAAGGCACACAAACTATATGATCCTGCTAACAAGAGAGTGATCATTGATAGAGAAGATATTTTCAACAAAAATACAAACTTTTTCTCATAAAGGCATAAAGCCTCTTCTTAATGATTTGCTCAAGAAGTTCCTGGAAAACAGTCATGCGTCCTCCACAATATTTGGTTTCTCAAACTCTTCTTACATTTGGAAGAAGAAGCAAGAGAAACTAAAGAGCAGCACAGAATACAACTGAAAACCCGTAAATTGACGGGAAAAAGTCCCAAGTGGTACTATAGGACTGTGAAAGACCTACACACAGATCAGCAAAGAGCAGAAAGAACTACAAGTTCCTCCAATAATAATTTAAACCTTGCCCTGAAGATCATTATTGCATCTTCTAAGAATAAGTTAAATCTTGCCATAAAGATTGTTAGTGCATCCTCTCGTGATCTAGATCCTTTAATTGTATCTAATGCAGATCAGATTTTGAGGGATGCTATGCATGTAGAGTTTGATGCCTTGATGCACGTCAAGTAGACAAGAAGCCAACTGAAAGCAAAGTACAATTTGAACAGTCCAATTTTAAAGCATCAAGCTATTGCCGTGGTGAAAGGAATTACACAAGTATTTGCACACACTGCCAATATGATCAAAATCAGAACAGTGTTTCCAATTGCAGTGCAGTTTGGATGGCAAGTCCATTGGGTGGACATCACAAGTACTTTCTTGAATACAGATTCCGAAGGAGAAGTGTATGGCACAGCCAGAATGATTTGTAGTTTAGAAAAAGCTCTTTATGTCATTAACCAAGCTCCTCAAGCCTAGCTTCAAAAGATTGATCAAGCATAGAGAATTGACAGCAAACTTGTACATAAAGGTGAAAATTGGAGATATGGATATCATGGTGGTGAATTTGATGATTAGATCACCACAAACAAAAATTCCAAGCTAGTGGTTTGCTATAAATAAAATAAGTACCCAACTACTTGGCATACACCCCAAATTACGAAAGACTTTACATGTGCAAAATAGATATGGTAATACTTCAAAACAAAAGTGTGTTTTTCTATTTCTTTCTTTCTCTTACGCAACCAAAATACCTATATCCATGGTCTTTAAGATCAATATAGATTACTTACTTTCAAGAACATCTCAATTGCAAGAGAATAAAAATATCTTCAAATCTCCTCCTTAATATTATTCAGAAAGACTAGCATGGGTATAGGGTCACCAAATATACAAACAAATAGAAACTAAGTTTCTATGATCTACATTAAGTAAGTGGCTTTTTGTAACCTGGCATGCAATATCTATATCAAGAGAGCTCCAGAGCATGTTAAATAATGTGAATTACACGATATGCTGTATTATGGGACTGAAAGACTTGATATTAATAAGGCATACAAGTGAGGTAAGGATGCCAAGCCATTAGACAGATAAACCATCATTTTGCTCTCATAGTTAATCTGAATAAAGCCATATCATATACCGTCAAGAAGTCGTTAATACATACGTTTAAATGATGTAATCGCTATATTATGATATTGTCTCAAATTTCATTAATTCCCTTGTGTTTCTCTAACAATGTTATTGCTGTATTACAACTTGAGAAGCAATATTCCCACAATATTCCAGGCTAAACAGAATTCGTTATATATCATCTAAGAGCACTTGCACTGTGCAGTGACGTGTGATGTAGTTCTCCCACTGGCATTGAAGTTTTTGGGCCATAACTCACCCTCTTACCATGCAAGACATATCATAGATATCCAATATGACATCTATGTCATGATCATAAATGACAGTATATAGCAAGCTACCTCATCAAGTAAAATCACAAGGTGTTCTGTTGGAAGAAGTCGTGGCTGACCAGATCCTGTTGTATTTCGTAGGCGACAACCTGTTAAGCGTATTTCTCGGCCTTTTCTCAAAATCCCATGTTCAGACTGTACAAGGTCATAGAACCTGCACATATTTACCAGAAAAAGGGAACAAGAATAGTTAGCATGTGGGGCCATAGATTATATGTAATCATAAGCACTCGTTGAGCATTAATCCACACTTCCATGAAATGCTTGCTTGATGAAAAAGTGTAAAACACAGTAGTTCAGAGAAACTAAAAACCTCATAAGCTTAATGATGGCCGGAGACTGTCATAAATACAAGGAAAAACAAAGAATTCTTGAACATAGATTTCTTACTTTAGAAAGCTATATATGTAGACCTAGACTGTTTCAGTACAGGTACAGGTACGGGTATGGTATGCTGAAACGGTAACTTTTTAAGAACCTAGGTACGGTACACTTTGGGTACATTTGTACAATATAATTTTGAAAAGTAAAAATATAGATATAGATACAAATTTAAAGAAAACAACAAGCTTATAAAATATTAGAAACCTATAAAATATTAGAAACTAACAGGCTTATTATGAACCGAGATTGAGGCAGGTTATTCAAAACTCCTTCATCTATGAGTCCATCTACTAATGGGCTCACAAACATTCGACTTATTGTTAAGGCCCAGGGAAAGGTTTGGGGAGAAGGCAATATTTTAAGAGAGTTGTTTGGAGGTAGCCTCTTGGAGAAGGGGCCTCATAGTATCCCAAAAGTCATTCTCGTCCTCCCTAATTAGTCTAGTAGAGGGAGCTGTGAAAGCATTTCTGACCATTGTATACGTTCTGAACTGAGATTGTGGAAGCTTATAGAAAGCTTTAATGTCTGTCCATTCCATCCACTTCCCAAATCTGTACAAGTCATGAAATATTTTAATTCCTTTCTCAAACCAAAGGAGGGTAGAGCAGCCTATTGTCAAGGCAAGGATCTTATCATTATATTTCAGATTTGACAAAATCAATTTGTAGGCTTGACACCTAGTGTCAAAGGAAGAGAAGATAGGCTTCCCAACCACCAAGTGCTTCACTTGTTTCTATGCCTTCCAAATTGATTGAAGAATAAAGGACCCATGAGGAGCAACAAGAAAGCACCCAAATAGTAAGTCAACCAAATGAAGTCCTTTTCATCTCTCTTGACCCTTTGGAGCCTATTGGCAATATTGAATCTCACACAAACTTTCCAAGGTTCAATTCCAGTCAAAGCCCTCAAGTTTTATTTATTTTTTGCACTTTAAAAAAAAACATGTGGGTACGCTGTGGGTACGTACCCACAGGCCCTGGGTACATAAATTTGTACCTGGGATGTACCCAAGGCTTGTGGGTACATACCCACAATGTACCCGTATCAGGCCTAGTACGGGGGTACTTGGCGTTTCCGAGCAGTCTAGATGTAGACGCATGCATATGTTTGTGTATGCATACATATACAATATATAGACACCATGGTTAGGAAATCCGGCCGGATACAGATATCTCTGCCAGCCCAGATAAGTTCTGTCCAAGTCGGCCCAATTTTTTTCCAAAAAAATTATTATTCTTCACTATCCACTACTGTAACATTAAACCCTTTGAAATCTTCTAATGGCAGCCCCAATTTCTTAACCAAATCAGCATCTATGAAATTATGAGTTGCACCACTATCAATTAAAACAGTGACTCTCTTACCTTTTAGTTCCCCTCTAACACAAAAAGGGTGGTACCTTGGAGCTCTGAATAGTGTGGCAAGAGTACTATCCAATTGGTCAACTTTTTTCTTCTCTTTATCTTCATCTCCATGAGTCTCTTCCTTATTTGTTTCTTCTTCTTCCTCCCCATCTGAAATTACCTCTATGTAATGTACTTGACCCTTGCCTAAGCAACGATGGCTAGGAGTCCATGGATCTTTGCATGTAAAACAAAGATTTTTCCTCCTTAATTCATTCCTTGTATTATCAGCATCTTTGTTGTTCCTTGGAGGCTCTCTTTGGGGTGTCATACCCTGCTGAAATGGCTTCCTTGCTTGGTTAATAGGAGTTGTTCTTGACTGCCCTTGAAATGTGTGTCTAGGCTGCCCCAAAGAAGTCCCTCTTGGCTGTCCAAAGGGCAGATTTTTACCCTTAACTGCTGTAGATTCCAGATTCAACGATCTTTTGATTGCATCCTGAAGAGAAGGAGGCTCAAAAGCCTTCACCAAGCCCCTAAGAGGTTCGGTCAAGCCTTCCATGAACAAAACAACTAACCTTCTTTCACTTACATCTGAAACCATGACTGCAAGTTTCTGAAAATCAGCAACATACCTTTCTACTGAAGCCTCTTGTTTGAGTTGTGCCAACTCTCTGAAATGTACTTCTGGATCCTTCCTATCAAACCTTTCTATTAGCCTTTGACTGAACTCATCAAGAGTGGTAATAGAACCATGTCCTTGTGTAATTATACCATGATACCACCATTCATGAGCCACACCCTCTAAATGCAAAGTAACAAATTTGAGGGCCTCTTCTTCATACATGGGGTTTAGTGACAAATAAGTATCCAATTTTTGCAACCAAGCCCTAGCAAAACATTTATCAATACCATCATATGTAGGAAGAGTGATCTTGCCCAATCTATGTTGGATATCTTTTCTTGGCTCTTGTTGATGACTCGCCTTATTCTTCCTTGGTCCTTCGCTTCTCCCCAGTTGGCAAAAGTCCCTGAAAGAAAGCAGCTCTCTTGTGTTGTGATTCAAAGATGCATATTCTTCTCCATATAGATCCATTTCTTCAGCAACTCCAAGTGCTTGTGGCTGTTCTATCTCCACTTGTGGCTCTATTCTTTGTAGAAAATTGGCACGAAAGAATTTAGAGGGGGTCTTGCTTGAGACCCTTTCTCCATGATTGGTAGAAGAGCTTCCTTCACCATGATTACCTTGATTTCCTTGAGAGTTCGGTCTGGTAGTGCTCAGCCCTTGTATAGATTTGCTCAAATCAGCTATAGCTCCTACTAAGGAGTCTCTTAGATCCCTATGATCTTCCATCAAACGGCTTTGCAATTCCTCAGTTACTTGTAGTGAATATCTCATTCACATAGCTTAGTTCATATAATGGTAGGGGCCTTTCTCTATCACCCATTCCTTCTTTTCCTAGAGTTCTTCATGAGTAGTGATATCAAAAACCCTCTTCACTTGTGTCCATGCAAAACTAATTTCTTCACAGGCTAGGAGAATCGCCGCTCTGATACCACTGTAATGTCCCCAAATGGACAATTTAACCCTTCAAATGAAATAGTTGCAATTTTGATCTCAAATGATCAGTTTATAAAATATGTAGATGTGATAACTATGCAAATTTGAATTAATTAGGAAAAGTGTGCCTTGCCTTGAGGATGGAATATACTCACAATTGAAGAAAGTCCACCCAAATATTACGCAAAACAGATCAGCAATATTTATTTGTGTAAAAACATTAGAAAAATACCAAATTTGGAGCAAATGAAGGCTGGAATTTATTTATTAAAATTTGCAGATGAACAGCTCTCAGACAAGCTTGAAAACAGAGTTTCCTCAGCCCAAAAATTACACCAACCAGCTGAATTTGGCCCTTAAAAATCTGATAATTGAATCACCAATCAGATCTGCCCTCAATATGCCCTAGGGTGTTCAAAACACACCCAGAAGTGGGTCACTCCACTATAGAAATGCTAGAAAATAAAGGTGGATCACAACAACAATTATCCTCCTTCAAACCCTAGCTGGAATCAACATAAATCTGCAAAATCAAACCTTCAACACTGCTGGAATTAACTGGAAAACACAAGGGAAGAAGAGTTTTCGTTCTTCTTCCAAAGCTAAAGAGGGTTTTCGTCCTCTAAAGCAAACTACAAAGGGTTTTTGTCCTACAAAGGGTTTTCGTCCTTTGGAGTTGAAATGGTAAGCATGCAAGCTTGTACCAAATTTCAAAAAATTATCAGATGCAAAAATATGCCCTTCCCTTCCATGGCAACTTGCTTTTATAACTTATCTTGGCCTTTTTGCCACCCAATACAACATGAATCGGCAAAATCAGACTTTCAACACTAATGGAATTAACTAGAAAACACAAGGGAAGAAGAGTTTCCATTCTTCTTCCAAAGATAAAGAGGGTTTTTGTCCTCTAAAGCAAACTACAAAAGGTTTTTGTCCTTTGGAGTTGAAATGGTAAGCATGCAAGCTTGTACCAAATTTTAAAAAATTATTAGATGCAAAAAGATGCCCTTCCCTTCCATGGCAACTTGCCTTTATAGTTTATTTTGGCCTTTTGCCACCCAACACAACCAATTAGATCTCTTTTCCCGCATTTAATATTTTCCTTTGCCTTTTTTCCTTCTCCACATGGGTCGCATTTTTCCTTAGGGGAAAATAAAAATTATAAAGTCACTTTTTTTCTTTTTTTAATTTGTCATTAATAAATTAATAAAAGTGCTTATAATAAAATTTTATGATGCACTTTATAATTAATTCATTATGACTAAGTTTCCTTTGTTTCATCCCTTAGTTGTCGAAACAAAATTGGGCTAAGGGTCTTCAACCTGTTATTTTTGAGAAGGGGATATTTCATTAGCCTATGCAAAACATTGAGTAACCTAGAATAGCACAACATTTGGTTATGTTTTTGGGAACCTATTTGAATGTGTTGTGAAGATCATTGGAGAGCATGGCATATGAAGCTACTGATCATATCACCCTTGGGGGTGTTGAGGAGCGGGAACCATTAAGTTGCAAGTGGATGGAAGTAGATGGATAGAGCAAATGCATGTTGGAGAATAAACAAGAGGGAAAGTGCATTTCAAATGGTCATTTGCAAACTTGGAAATTTTGAGACTTAGGCAAGTTACAATCCACTTGACTGAACATTTGGGTAAAAATATTAGCTAGGCACTGTTACCACAAAATTAGTCCTTCCTGGATTTTGTGTCAAGGTTGGTGTTTTCAGTTTTCAAGCCATGTTTAAGGATGCAAAGACTCTAAATCGCAGCCAACACAGGTTGCTGGTTTTTTATCAAATAATCAATATTGTGGTTCAGTTTTATTACATGCTGCTGTTAGACTGATTGTAAATGCTAAAAATAGCAAGAAAAGCTTGTTAAAAATAAAGAGTTTGGGTGCCCAAGAGGAAAGCAAAGTTTGGTCTATTATTAAAGCATGCTAAAAATAAGATAAGAGAGCTGTTAATTAATTAAAAACAGCTGTTACACTTCAATTTTAGACGCCATGTTTGGAGGAAATATTTGTTGCATGCTGCTATCTCTAGTTTTGGTGCCAAAAGAGAAGAGTTTGAAGTATTAAAACATTAAAATTGCAGCAACATGTCCATTTTTGGCACAGCAGACTAGAAGGGGCAAATTTTTATTATTTTTATCCTCTTGCATGCTTCCCGATACCAAAGAAAATGAATAAAATAATAGATTTTATTTTATATGCAGAGGGGGTCTGAAAATAGGACGCAGCAGTCCTTATAGTCTGATTTTTGTGAAGAAATCAGGGATACACACACTACATCCAGTTGTTTTGCCATTGTGATCATAGCTTGTACTTGCATCTCTAAATAAAAAAGCTCCATTTTGCCTTCTCATATTGCTGGTTTTCTGATTTTTCATTATGTTTAGCAGGGTATTGTATTGCTTTGGTGTGGAAATTTTTCCCTATACTATTGTCCTTTAACCCAAACCTTTAAATTAATTTTGCAGATTAGCTTAGAGTTGTGCAGGTGTGTGGATCTTTGTCTTCCTTGTATGCAGTAGTACGTATGTGTGTCAAATTATTGGTGTATCACCTCCATTTCCTTTTTCCGCATTCCTTCTCCTTTTTCCTTGTTAAAATTTTAGTTTTAGGTGATTCACAAGGGAACCAGCCCTCTCTGGAGGTTCACCTCAGTCATAGGTTACCCACAACCTTGAGGTGTTCCAATTTTGTCAAAAAAAAGAGAGTACACACACCATTGCCTATCGTAATCTCGTCTCGCCACAAGAAGCGTACCTTCATTGCCCATAAAAGAAGGGATCTCCACACTTCACTTTTGCATTCCCCCAAACGTTTTTGGCGTACCATCATTCCCCGACGCTCCCCCTTACCCCTGGATCTTGACCCCCACACTATGTTCACCCACACCTCCACCCTGTATGATATCCTTGGTCAACCCCAAACCCAGGTTGTGTCCCCACCCTCCACCTGCCACATCTTCACCTACACAAATGTTAAAAAGGCCATATCGGTGATGAATTGCAGCAAAGCAACAGATGAGGAAGGCTTTCAAGCAGAGTTCTTCAAACATGGGATCAGCACCATCAACAGTTATTTGGTAGACCTTTTCAATCAGGTGGTGTGTACTGGCTTCCCACATTCTTGGTCCCACCATATTATCCACCCTATCCACAAATCCGGTCCTACTTCTGACCCTAATAATTATAGGACAATTATGGTGGGTCACACTTTCTCCAAGTTGTATGCCACTGCTCTCCATTTGCAACTATCCGAGTTTTTTTGAGTAGTACCGGTCGAGCCAAAGGACAAAGAGTTTCGGGACGTGGTACTAGACTACTAACCACATTCTCACCCTCCGTGCTATCATTGAGGAAGCACATCACCGTTCATCCAGAGTCTTCTTGTTTTGTGGACTTTCAGAAAGCCTTTGACTTTGTTCCGCGAGAGGTCCTTTTCCGCAGACTTAGAGACATTGGTATTTCCGAAACCCTTCTTGTCACCATCACCCTACATTTGTATGAGAAGGTCTTGGTCGCCTTCTCAAATGCTTGTTGTTGGGCTTTACGACTTCATCAGAAGCACCATCGGAGTCAAACAAGGTTGCCCTCTCTCTCCTACTCTGTTGGGATTTATATTGATGAGTTGGAGGAATTTCTCTGTGATCACATACAGGACGGGGACGGTTTTCTTCACCAGCTTTTGATCTACATCCTTCTCTTCGCGAATGATGTGGTCCTTATGGCTTCTTCTGCGGAGAGGTTACAGAGATAGCTTGACACTTTAGCCCTCTTCTGTGATCATAGACAACTTACAGTCAACCTGGGTAAAACCAAGGTTATGGTTTTCAATGTGTTGAAGACATCTAACTTCCATCTCTTCTACAGATGGGAGGAATTGGAAATCACAACCTCCTACACTTATCTGGGGGTTCTTTTCTCTGGACCTCACTTCAGTCTACGCTCGGCTATTCAACCCCGCATCAACAAGGGGTACAACTCCCTTGCGATCTTGGAGAAACAATGCTTCCGTCACCACTTTCAGGAAATTTTGTCCAAGATGTCTCTCAGACTCTCTTGTGAGACCCACAGTTCTCTATGGTTCTGAGACCTGGGGTCCCTCCCTGCTCGAGTCGAGATTGGGCTTCATTAAGCGTGTTCAAATCCCTATTCTCGATTGCAGATCATCAAGTGTAAAGAGACTATTCCTCATAATATCATCCTTGCCGAGTTTGGGGCTCGTCCTTTCAAACTAGAGGTCATTTTTGGTCTCGTCTCACTCTTGCACCGTATCTAGGGACTTTCGGATTCTTCCACTGGCAGAGACAGGTACATTTACCTTGCCTACCATTCTTTTGAGGTCATCACTATTTCAATCTTGGTGTCCCCAAATTTCACCCTGAAATCTGGGACTACCCATTTGAAAAAAATTGTTCTTTTTTAAAATAACAGGTCTTTTTGTGTTTTTATTGCCAAAAGATGTCTGTATTATGTTAGGATATTCCCAGTGTATCATATGAGCCAATTTCGACAAATACCCAGATGCCCAAACTTGTTTTATCCCTCCGCCAAGTTTTGTCTGCGGGAAATTTTTATTTAATTATTTATTAAATAAATAGTGCCCCGTTTGAAGTAAATTGTGCTCCAGTTGAACCCTGTTGAAGTTTCGCATGCCAAGTATTCACATATATCAATAGGGTTTTCATCATAAATGAATCCTGAGCTTTGTCTGCAACTTCTGGCAATGTTTTTTGCTTTTATTTATTTCTTTTGCGTTTTTCTTCGGTTTTCTCCTCGATTTCTCTATGAAATTCCCCTAGGTCAATTCCTTCGCTAGTATAGTCTGTTTAATTGCCTGAAGCATCTGGAGATCATCTACCGACACAGCGCCAGAAGGAGTCAACCTCAAAATTCAAGCTTCTCACCAAAAATGTTGAAGTCATGCACAAAAAGCCTCTCCCAGGCAAGTCACACTTTTTGGGAATGAATAGGTTTAAGCTACAGTGGGATTTTTAGTAGCAACAAGAAGGTGGGAATTTATTACCTGCCTTGTAGGGTAAAAATTCCCATGAAGTCAAAGTCACTTAAGCTACGATGGAAAAATTTGAGGCGGCAGGCAAGCGGGAATTTCTTACCTGCCTTGCAGGTAAAAATTCCCATTATAAAATAAAGAGAAAATCACTTAAAGCACCGATGGGAATTTTCCGCTTGCCTAGCAAGCTAACTTTTCCCATCAGAAGGTTTTATTCACCCAAACAAGTCGCACTTTTTCAAAGGAGGCTAATTTTAATGCAAGTCACACTTTTTGTAAAGTCACTTAAGCTGCAATGGGAAAATTAGAAGCGTGAAGAAAGGGGGAATTTATTACCCGCCTGCAAGGTAAAAATTCCCATGATGAAAGGTAAATCACTTAAATGGAAGAAGAGATTTTTAGAGCTGCGGTGCAGGGTGAAAATTCCCACCCGAAGTTGACTTTTTAAATTTAGAATTCACTCATGTCAAAAAGTATGATCCATTCGGTGATTAAACAATGATATTAATGGTATTTATTAATAGTTGTTTTGCCTAATTTTGGCACCCAGGATGAATAGAAAGTCAATGCATGAGGATAAGCCAAAGTGAACTGAAGGTAGCATCCTCAAAATAAATAAATTAAATTTATTTAATGGCAGCCAACAGCATGCAAAAATAGGCGCCCAATTTAGCTGAATAAACATGTTTGTTTATTAATTAATTGCCAGAAATAGGATGGACAATTATTAGAAATAGAATGTTGAGGGTTATATAAGCATGGGCTGCCATAGTGAAGATGTAATTAATTCTTTTTGCAAAGGATTGCAGCCCGGACAGTTTTGGCACCCAAGGAGGATTTTTGCATCAAAAAGTGTTTTTCATTGCCGAAAAGCTTCAAAGTTTGGCACCTAGGATTGGAGGAGCTTGATTTAAGCCTTGTTAATTATTTGCATGTTGGTATAAGTGCCCAGTGAAGTTAAAAATATTTATGCTTGCTTTGCATGCAAGCAAAGCCTCAAATTTTAGGGCAACGGGCTTTATATGCAGATTTTTGTGATAAAAATCAAGTGTTCATGCTCTGGATTCCGTCTTTGTCTGAATTAATTGCAAGTATTCATTACAAGTGCTTATATAAGTGAAAGGAAGTTCAAATCAATGTCAGGTACATTGAATATATCTTCCGAATCTGAAGAAATTACTAGATCTGCACCAATTGCAAAGAATTCTGGCAAGATTAAAAGAAAAAGAGTTCAGACAAAGGTTTCTCAGATAAAGATTGCTTCGGCCATGATGAAGCGGGATGAAAGAGAAGGATCAGCGGAATCATGCATTACTTCCAAATTTGTTGATATCAATGACACGGATTTAGGCCCCGAACCCCTCTCCGAATTGATTGACAGATCCAGGGCTGGAAAGACGTCTCTTATGCGGGCAATAAAAAGCAGTGGAATTATTCGAGCTTCAGCATTCCCAGTCACAGCTCAGTTGCCTGAATTTGTCATGGAGTGTGCAAGGTCATACCATCTCCTATCCAGAACAATCTAGGATGTTGCAGGAAAGACGATAATCAGGCTGGATGCACAATTTATCAATTATTGTCTGAAGATTCCAACGCGACCGGTGGTGACTACAATTAGCTTGGCAACAGATGGGAGAAGCACAAAGCAGACTGTGTGGGCATAATGAATAACAGATATATGAAGAAGCCCAAGTCTCCATCAAAGTTCCCGAGGACTCTTCCATGATCCAATTTGGTGCAGGAAGTGGATGATATTACTAAATTGCTATGCAGATAAATGGAGAAGCCAACACTCACAACTTCCGCTCATGGATGTATGCCTTCATTAGAACCATTGAGATCAACAAAGCTGATTCAATAATCAATTGGGCGGAGATCATCAGTGATAACATCGGTGAGCAGCTCCGAAGTGTGAGGCGGACATACAACTTCAAGATGACTTCATACCTGGTATACGCAGCAGCTTCGCAGGGTATATTTTCCAAGCTGGATAGACGGGCATACTCTCGAAGGATCCCATTTTTGAGTGCTACCCGCAGTTGACAGTTCCTGAATGCCATAAAGATTACAAGGTGGTCAACGATGGATTCTTCTACGGATTCATTTGCAAATTGAACAGTGATCTGAAGACCAACAGGGTGAGCAAAGAAGCTTGGGAAGTTGTATCCCAGCATGGTTGTATTTTCATCCAGTTTGCAAACTTCACATACCTCAGGGTAACCGCTTTTCAGAGAACCAGTCAAGTTGCCAAGATATCCAAGCGACAAGTGGGTCATCATGGAGTTGTGCAGGCAGCTCGTGGAGATGCATGACCTACAATCAAAGCGGCACAAGTCTACAGGTTCCTTTCCGATCACAATAGGCTATTACAACTACCGTGAGCATCCACAAGGCTAGAGGAATCGAAGCTGAAATGTTTTCTGAGTATGAGCATGAGTTCTTCCTAACGACAATGAACTTCGATCCATATGGGGTAGCAAAGAAGACAATCTCCTAGGAATACTCGCATGTGCCTTCATTAGAAGACTTCTGGATGAAGTGCAGAAACGAGTACGAAGTCAGAAAGAAAGACTTCAGCAGGTTATCGGCGCAACAAGTGTTTGATTATGGATTAGCTCAGATACCTGCAGATCTCACAGATGATGGGCCTGTGTTACTTGACACTTATCATCAGATGGGAGGGGATAGAGCTGCTCTTTAGGAAAACATTGGTGGCTGCCACACGATCGAGGAAAGATCTGCCGCGGTTCTAGTCAACACCTCGAACTGGTTGCTGACAAAGGGGTATTGCCTTGATGAAGCTTTGATGAATCAGATCACAGGCAACCTTAGCGCAAGAGACTCCATCAAAAGAAAGCACGAAGGTGAAAGCAGTAGAAGGCCTGAAAAGCTTAAAGTGCACAAGAAGTCTCAGACACAGGAAAAGGACACTTCTACGGCTATGGTGCTAGTTCCAACTTCTCCAGCGTCAACTCACAACACTTCACCGCCTTTGAACCTCAGGGAGATCTTGTCGTTCCTCCGTTGAATCCAACAACATTTGTGTTTTCTCCTCAGCCACTCCAATCTTCACCTCTTCATGAAGAAAAGCTAAAGTTGCAGATGGCAGAGTTTGAAAGGGCATTGTCTTTGGACAATTCAGAAGATGGCAGTCACGACACTGTAGCAAACTTGGATGGAGAGGAACCAGAGCATGAGATGGTGGTGCATTCAATGACTTCTCATTCTCCGAAAAGCAATTTCTCAAAGTGGTTGGCTTCAGTCAATCCCAGAAGCTAGAGAGGAGATCAACCTGGAGGAACATGACTTGCAGCTGCTCCTGAGTTTGGGCGGAAAAGATAGAAAACCTAAAGTTGCTAAGGTGACTTCTAGGTTGATTATTGAAGAATCAGGGCAAAAGTTCGCTGAGGTATCAGTTCCAGCAGAGGGAAAGCAGAAAGGCAAGCTTACGGCAACAGATATATCAGTAACCAAGGTGCCAATAGGTCAAACTACTACCGAAGGATTAAAGCAAGACACGCAGACACTAATAAATGCTTTATTCCTTAAGCTTGACAAAGAGAAGGCAGAAAAAAGTTGAACTTCAAAAGCAAGTTTCCCAGTTGTGTGAGATCATTGCTAAGGTTGCCAAACCTTTCTCTCAGCCAATTTCAGCACATGAGCAGGTGAGTGATCATCTGATGCAGGAAGTGGAAAATGCAGGTAACCAAGTTAAAGCTATCGATGAATGGAAGAGCCTAATCATTCGCCAAGCTTCTGTATAGCTCAGGGAGGTGCCAACTCGTCTAAAGGTTATGAAGGATGCATTAGTTCAGCTGAAGCAACTAGTGACAAGCATGGTAGATATGAATACAATGGCTGAAAGTAACCTAGGCACTTTGGTTGAGATAAATAAGTTGCCGAAGGAGGTTTTGATTGCAGAACGAATTGTGCCTGATGGATCGGTTGAAAAGGGGAAGCAACTTGAATTCACAGTCTCTTTCCGCTTGGAGATCTTCAGAATTATGTTGAAAAGAATGCGGGTGCTCGAGGGTATGGCATCGCATCGCTAAGCAATGTAATTGCTTTCACCAACGAGGAAGTGGTTGGGAACGTTTCTTCATACAAAAGGACCATTCCCAACAAAGTGTTTGATTCCCTGGAAGGCTCTCTTCTGATGATTCAAGAGAGGATTGATGAAGTTGTTAGGCCTTTCACGATGAATTCAATCAATAAGTTGGTAACGCTGCAATCAGACATTAAGAAGTTTGGGCCTAGTTTGAAGGAGGTGGAAGCGAGCATCAAAGTTTTGAACGAAGGATTGCTGCAATTCAAGACAGAGAAAGAAGTTGTGGCTAAAGCGGATGGGAAATTGTTGAACTATATGTTCGAAAAGTATATTCAATATCAAAACAAAAAGAAAGTGTAGAAGTTACAGCTGGCAGATCTTCCTTCTTTTCTTTCTTCTCTTATTTCTTATGTCCCCTGGATGTAATTGTAAACTTAAAAGTTATTGGTTTGAAAACCATTACTTTAAGTTATTTGGAATGACTCTTTGAGTTAAGTGACAGATGTGCACAATTTTAGCTTGAACTCTTGATGCATGTCACTAAGAGAGGAATTAAAGGAAGATGATTGCCAGATGTTCTCTTTACTTCTTGTTTATGATCTAGTTCAGTTATAGTCTCTCATTTGTAATTTCCCCTCTACATGCTATAAGTAGAGGAAGAACCTACGGGTTAAAGGATCGGAATTTGTAATCAACATTCTTGTGTTCCAAACTTTGAGCTGAAACCCCTAATTTCTGCAAGCAGAGGAATATAGAAGAGATTTCCGGAGAACTTTGTGTCAATGGTGCATTTTGCTTCTTACTTTCTTTCTAGATCTGTTCATAAACTTTGTGTTATTATAGATCTAGATCTAAAAGTTTCCTTTGCTTTGAATTTTGTGCTTAATGATCTATTTGTTTTAATCTATGTGCATGCAATCAACTCTGTAAACTATTGTTTGGGTTGCACATCCTCTCTACTTTCTTCCGTTTCCTATTATTTTCCTCTTTTGCAGATTTTTCCTTTCTTTTACAGTTGCTTACTTGCTGCAAAACCGTATAGCTATGGTTCATGAGCTACACGGTTAAAGTAATACCAACAGATAGATATTAGGACATATAAACTGACAAAATCTTACACGGAGCCTCACCGGTAAATGAGGGAGATTTATCTCATGATCGCTAGGTTTTTCCGCGTAATGCAGCAAAATCTAGCCAACATGACTATAGTGGTCATGTTCGTTGCTGGTATGTCGGGGTCTCTCGTCTCCTTAGATCCATTGGGATCAAGGTGGACCGCCCCCCCCCCTTTCAGGTGCTCCATGGATGCTCCTGCTCATCTCCTTCCGAGCATGCAGGACTCCG
Organism: Taxus wallichiana var. yunnanensis; assembly: GCA_018340775.1. NCBI lineage: Eukaryota > Viridiplantae > Streptophyta > Pinopsida > Cupressales > Taxaceae > Taxus > Taxus wallichiana. Next base: position 397,836,822 of record CM031237.1, on the reverse strand, counting down.
CACGTAATCATCGAGACAATATTTACCGACAGTTCATTCAGATTACTTAGACCAACCCCGTGATGAGCTACGCCCGAAGATGGCCTTCTACGCCAATCACTTTCTCGAAGTCAACAATGGACACATCATTCGACCCACCTATATCTCCCGTCATTGGATGCATGCTCTCTGCATCTCCCTGGGTCAGTTCAGAGTTGGCTCTCACAGGATTCGGGTCGAGAGCGATCACCAGTTGGATCGGGCCGAGAGGATCTGCCAGCTTTGCTCCCTCCAGGAGGTTGAGATTGAGGAACACTTCATTTTCGATGCCCCATCTACTATGAGATCAGAGGAGGTTTCACTGTCTATTCCGTGAACGTCCAACGTTCACGACCTTCTTCAAGTATTATGATCAGAGGTGTCTCGCTCTCTATTTACAGGAAGCTCTTAAGCTTCGTGACGGGGTCCTCCACCCACCTTCTAGGGAGACTACTACTAGACGGATCACATCTTTCTTTGTCGTGCTCCCAGGTGAGAGGGGCACCAAGCGGAGACCTGATCCTAGTGTGGACCCCCATTCTAGATCTGTCAGAACCAGAGGTGCTTCTTCCCAGGCCAGAGATTTATGGAATTAGACCTGGCCAAGGGCCCCTTCTCATAGGCATCAAACCATCAAGGCTCACCCAGAGCTCGACTCTCCACGGATCTTAGGCGTCTCAAACAACCTCCAGTTCCCGACCCCAGACATCAGCACATCATCGGATTCTTTCCGGCTGACCTCGGGCGACAATCATAAGGTTTGGTGTTGAGGCTTTTCCCTCCACCTCCCTCTCTTCTTCTTCATTCTCTCTTTCTTCTTCTTTTGTTTTTCCCGAGATCCATTTGGGTTTTCTCATTGCTTCTGATTTGCTTTGTATGGTGTAGTCCCATTGACCTATTTTTGTGGTCACTTGTTGGACATTTAATATAATTATCTTATCTTATCTATCGTGGTGCACTTTTGGGTGACAACGGTATAAAGGCAAGGGTTTGAGAGGTTGTTGTGGATTGCGAAGTTGATTAGTGTGAGACCGAAGAGTTGAAGTTGTTGTGATGCTGGATTTGGACAACGATACATACATGATGGGTAGGATCTACAGAAATGGCAAATAAATTAGCAAAAGAGTAACAAATGAAATCTAGATATGAGGCGACACGATTGAGAGAAAATAGCAAGAGGCATGCAAGCAAAAACAAATGGTTGTTAGAGGACCAGCATAATTTTAAATATCTTTGATGTCAGTATCCTAAAGTAGTGAAGGGGAGCCATTAAGAACGCAATCGTGCTTTTGTGAAGTTATTGATTATAACCCCGAAGAAGAGAATTCTTGAGTCAACTAGATGTGGAATGTAAGGTGACGTTAAAGAGCGAGGAATGGTTCATAATATATTCATGTTCGAGACAGACATTTCGGTGTTAAATGAAATCTCCTACTTTAAAAAAACTCGTAGAATTTATAAATAAAAATTGTCCCATACACACAAGGATCATATGTATATTGCAGACAAAATATCACGTTGTCTTCAACACCGATCGGAAAAGTAACAAACTTCTCGGATCGTGGGAAGGATTTGGCCGTTGCGTTGAGGAATGTGGAGGCATGTGCAAAAGTAGTAGAGTTGTTGGATCTAATCAAGAAGAGCAAGGTTGTGAAGGTTTCATCCATAAAGGGATGGTTGTCATCAAATTTTACCGCTAAGGGAATGTGGAAACTTATCCCCAAGGAAGTGTTATACCTGACATGCATGATTGGGAGGGCACAACACAAGTATATTGTCAAGGAATTAAACAACATTGTGGAAAAGGTGAATAAGGACGAGAATTTTGGCGGATATACTTGGTGTTGATCTTGTTTAATGAGATTGGAGTTCCAAGCAAAGGATAGTTTAAATATATGACTTTGTTTGGCAAGATGTCTTAATCTTCTTAATGTTAAGCATTTAGTTGCAAAGGAAACATAACCATGGAGTCTAGAAGAATGACGCAAGACATCGAAGTGGTACGATGAAATTGTGGCGGCGTTTCAAGAAGAGTATAGAATCTTGCCTAGGCTATAGTTGCATATTATGGGTATGCAAAATTCAAGGCGATGTCACACTTGACGATTGATTGTATTTTGGGAACAAAAAAGGTGCTTTTAAGATATGGAGAAGTTACCACACATGGTGGCGGTAATATTTGGAGGGTACATTGAATAGGTTGAAGGGTGTACTACATACACAAGTGAATGCGAAGAGATAGATACACATTAAAGAAGCCCTTTTGGAAGGTAAATTTGAAACATGTTAATGAAGAGTCAAACAATGACACGTGTACAATGAAGCAAGGCTAGAAGATAATGTTTAAGGGAGAGGATTTTATTTTGTTCTGCACGCTCAAACTTGCTAACATAAAAACTTAAGTGACCCAGATGAAGACATTAGGAACTGCAATGATATCGGTGGCACAAAAGATTCATATTGATGAAAAGGTTAAGAGGTGAAGGACAGATGAGGAAATGCATAAAGAAAGATGAATACCCAAAGTACAAGGTAAGGGAAAGGAGAAAGCGACTATGGAGAAAAATGCCCCGCAACCTTACCACAAGAGGAATGGTTTTGTATGGTTCAAGACACGTGTTAGGCAGGTCATTTGAGCCAAATAGGACACCACTATTCAACACTAAGCCAATAGAGATTCCAATCCATCAATGCAAAAGTCAAAAGTGATGTGGTTGGTACGAAGAGATGAAATCTGGGACACATGATGGTGAGACACCTAAAACCCAAGTCGATCCAAGACAAGGTGCGGCTACGCCTCGTCATGGAGAACAACTCGTGGGATCTAAAGCTCCATTTGTAGATAATCCAACGAGCCAAGGGCCAATTGTTGATGTAGAGATGGGAGAAACCTTGCAAGATGATTTAGAGGAGAAGAAGAAAACCAAGCAAAAATCCATGCAAAAGATGACATTGAACAAACTATAGAAAAAGAGGAAATTGCTATACATTTAACGATGAAGCATTAGCAAAAAGAATGGAAGCCATGGTGCAAGAGAAATGATTTCACTTTTTGTGAATTTCCTATTTCATTCCCTTTTAAGATTTAATGTTGTTTTCTAATTAACATACATAAAAGGATGAAATAATGCAACAAGAGGCTATTCTGATTTAATTAACTTCCAAAATTAATTTCCCAAATCTCAATAATGCTTAAAAATTGATTCTTGATCTAGGAACTGTCAAAACACAAAGGATAGATTGCACTTAGCTGATTCTATGTGGATCTGGGAGATTTTGAGTGCAGGAATAGGCTGATCTGAGATCAAAGTGCTTCATTGTTGGAACTGGCATTAGATACTACATGTGCTCAAAACTGTACAGCTAGGTCTAAAGCATTCGTACGGTCCCAACCCTTTGTACGGTCTTGGACTTGCTTGGATTTTGGCTCTATAACTTTTTGTGTGCCTCACCTGCCTAAAAATGAATGTCGTTGTGTGTTGGTCTTCTTACCTCTCTTTTGGAATGGCTCAGTAACTCGATCAAACCCTCAAACCCTCATAGTGCAAGATGGAGTTCATGCAAAACAAAGTTAGGTGGATTGTGGGCACCCCTATGCACCGCCAACGTCGTCCACGACTTTGAAGAGGGCTCAAACCGCACGCCGTTCTCCTAAAGCATGTGATGTCTACCATAGTGCAGTCAAAATTTGACAAAACATTATTTGACAATACCTTGCTTGAGTTTCACACTTGCTCAAATACTTGGGAAGGGTCACTTTGCTTGCTTGGAGAGTTAAGATGGAGACTCGTGGACCTAGTAGGAGACTTCAAACCTATAGAGAGTACTTGCCTAATGGATGTCGATGAGTTTTTTCGCAATTTTGGGAGTTTGGTGTGCCTTTAGTGCTTGCTTTTACATGAGGAGCTCTTCAAGTGCCAAGCCCTAAAATGAGATCCGATTGACTTGCTTATATAGGCTTTTAATGGTTATTATGTCATGAAAGGCTCACTAAGAGGAAATATTCATCCATATGAAGGCAATAAGATTGAAAAATTTAGTGCATAATGTGTCAATCCAAAACCGTACACTAAGGTCAGCTTATAGATTTTGAAAATCCAGCCAAAGCATACGTTTTCGACCCGAGAGGAAAAAGTTGATTTTGACTTCATGGAGCTGGGGATAGATGTTTCTAGGTATGTTTTGTGCAATTAAACCTCAGAAATTGACGACAGAGAGCTATGCAAAGATAAACAAGTGACCGAAGGGCTATTAAGGTGTGCTAAGCAAGAGTGAGGAGGGTGTATTTGTGCATGCAAGTGTGCAATGTCAAGACCAGCAGTGTCAAAGGATAGATTTCCAAATTTGAGTGTCTACAAGAATGTGATTGATATAAATGATGAGTCCTAATTAGAATCATCGAGAAATCCAAAGGATATATTATACGATACAATAAGGTGAAGGAATCTACATGTGCGTTGTTAGACAATATGGTAAGCCAATACCCAAAGGAGCCAACTTTTGAGCTCCTAATGGGATTTCTAAATCGTGCGACTAAAAGAGAGTTTGATGTGGATGATAAGCAACTCCATCATAAATAAAGCGAAAGGGCCACTTTATTAAGAGAATCGACAATCAAATAGAGTTGATGACGACTCTAACTAGGTTATTATTCCCTTTTCATAAATAAAGCGTAAGGACCACTCTTTTGGGTTGTTAGGGCACATCTACTCATTACTTGTGCAACTAAGGATGACTTTAGTCCTGTGTGTATTGAAGTGGGAGACGAGAAGTAAGGTGGTGATTTGACATTCACGCCGTGCCACGATCCCAATTGAGTTATCAATATTCCAAATGCATGTGCTCCTAATTGACTTCTTACCTATCTATTTCCAAATCTTCAAGTCTATTCTTGTTGCTTGAGTGTGGAGTATGCCTTGTCAATTAAAAGGTAAGAAGAATGAAGTGGCGCAACTCTCCTTCAAGAAAACTCTTTAATCAATGTCTAAAAAACTATCTTTTGTCGAGGATGAGAATACTCTTTTCATGGTGAAGTCGGTGTTGGGTCAGTAAGGGGATAGTGACATAGGAGAGGAAAACAAAACATCAATCAAGGCATTGGTTGTCAAGAAAATGGCTGAACTAGTGGCGAGTGCAATAGTGTGTTGTATTAAATTTCGCCAATACTCTACAATTGGGTGTTGTTTTTTATGGGCGAAGGCTATGGTAGGCAAAGGAAAGAGAGAGCATCTAATGATTCAATCTAATGTGCATGGGGAAATTCAATGGCTAAAAGCAGAAATCGCTTTGTATGAGGGAGACTTGAAGCATTGAGGGATTATTATATAGATTTCATTCACTATGAGAGAAATTTAAAGGTTAATCTGATCGATGAGCAATTTCTTTTACATAGCTCTAGCCCCTACGATTTCTCAAGCAAGCCATTCTAGAGACCCTCGTGGAAACCCATGAGCCCTCTTTGAACAAGCAAAAGAAGACATCAAGTAGGAAGGCAACGGTTTAATCAAAGCGACATGGGGAGTCATAGATTTATCACGGGGAATAGCATTTTGCATAGACTTACAATGGGTGGGAAAAGAGCGGGTTAATAAACAAAATGGCCCTCGCTTTGTGGAAACTATCATGGTTCTTCTATGAGAGGAAAGCAAGGAAGAGGCGAAGTTGCAATGGCTCGAGCTAGGAAGGATGCCCAAGCTTAGATCACTAACATAGATCTAAAAATTATGTTTCTATATATATTTTTGAGCAATGGGAGATGGAGTTGAGTGCTCCTTTGCTTATCACCCAAGGTTGTTCCTTTACTTATCACCCTAGGTAGGCGGGCTCTGCCGCATTAAATATTTCATGTTGTTTAGTGCTCTTGTCAAAGCATAATTTTGTATTTCTAGAAGCTTGGACCATTTAAGGTAGATCTTTCTACTACAAGGCTTAGATCAAGTTTGTAAAGCTTTTGATCTTGATGTTAGTAGTAGTAGGATTATTAGTCTAGCCACTTTGGCATATGATGTCATGAGCTTTGATGAAAAATATAAAACTAGCATAGATATCTTAAATACATCTATCTAAAAGACACCGAGAGATATCAATCTCGAGGTGCCTATCTAACTTATGTGAGAATTCCAATATAGGCACCTCGAGATTGATATCTCTCGGTGTCTTTTAGATAGATGTATTTAAGATATCTATGCTAGTTTTTAAATATAGAATTGTATTTATAAAATTTTAATTATAAATATAAAAAATTATTTATATGTTTTATAAAATACATCTAAAAGTAAAACTAAGTAAAATCTAACCTAAATATATTAAAAATATATTTAAATGTTCTATAAAATGCATCTAAAAATTAAAAACTAAGTAAAAACTAACCTAGCTATTTATAGATTCCTTATAAATTAAAACTAACCTAAATATTTATAGTGCATAGATATATGTGTTGCACATATTGATTTAAGTTTTGCGATAGGGTTTTATATGTTTTATAAAATACATCTAAAATTAAAAAATTAAACTAAATATCATAAAAAAAATTTATATGTTTTATAAAATATATCTAAAAATAAAAACTAACCTAAATATTTATAGTGTATACATATGTGTTGTGCATAGTTGATTTAGGGTTTGAGATACTAATATATAGCAATAATAATATTTGCAATAAATAATATACATCAATAAGAATTAATATAGTTACTTACCGATTGTGAATTTCTTTTGCAGTAATGATCTTCACACTTCACTTATTATTTATTCCGCACTAATGATCTTCCACACTTTTAAAATAAATTACATTTGCGTGTATAAATATATAATCATATATTTTATTTTATGTATTAAACATGAGTCGGTATTATAATATATATAAAATATATATATATATATATATATACATATACACACACACACACACACACGCACACACACACATAATTTTAATAATCAAACATTAGTTGGCAAATAAGCAGTTTTTAACAACGCACTCCATTACACTCCTTGCTTGCCACTATAGGAACACCTCTCGGTGTAATAAGATATTAAATGTTATTCTATCAATCTAAAAAGGAGCTTTAATATCTTATCAATAGATATAAGTATATTTTCATCTATTTGACAAGTTTTAGTCAAGCTAACAAGGCTTGCTATCACATCAGGACATGCAACAAAGGTAAGAATGTATGACTGACTACTTATCACGCACATTGGAAACTATGAATTGAATCAAGAGGCGAATGTAACACTGGGACCGTCGACTTCACTAATGAATTGGATGATGGTTAGACAATGGCTATATAATGCAACTAATGATAATGAAAGATAATGAGCATAAAAAGATGTGAATATGCGTCTACATCCACAAATTTCATCAATGAAGACTACCTAGGATGAACTAAACAACTCGTAGTCTCTTTCATTCTAGATATACTATTTATTATGGTGAAGACGATAAATATAAGGCTTCAATTCATATGTGCACGATTACTTGCTATGAAAGCAGAGACTTTGGTTGTACATTGCCTCACAGAAGACAATTTTCTCTGATTTGAAAAGTCCTTTGCAGCTCTCAAGGAGGTTAAAATATATTATGACCTATGGATATGTATCTGTTTACTGCTTTGTTCCATAATTCATTAAATCATAATTTACCTTTTGACAACATAACTTTTGAAAATGCATTATCCTTTGAGAGGACCATCACATCAGTATAGAATCTAAACCCTTCAGCAGTGCATATCATCTTTCAAATGCAATTATGCCAATTCCAACTGTATCCCAACTGGATCTACTTTCACAGAGCTTGAAGCTACAACAATTTTCAAATTAGAAACAAGAGATTGGAGAGGAACAATGATAGTCAATAGACAATCAAATTGGATTATGGTGACTAGGAGTAAACAGTTTACGTTAGGAGTTCAGTATAATAGACAAAGTGAAATAATCATAAGCAGCATTAACAATCGTTACCAGATGTTTGAGTGCCTATTCATACGATCTAGATTCTAGAGATGAGCGCTGGTTTACTGCCAGTAAATTTATTTGTAATTTTTCATGTTATATAATCTGCAAAATTGCACTATGTTTGAGTTTCTATATTGTATTAGGTAAGTGCAATGTATCTCATCAGTTTATAGACATCAGCATTCAGGACTTCAATCATATAATGATGCACGTCAGAGTTTGCTTAAGTTGTATGATTTGCATATCAACTTGACTAGGAGCCTTGCCTCCTTTCATATGTTTGAAAATCTACAATAATACATAGGAACTCAAAATCCATCAAGACAGACAAAAGAAAAAAATCACAAATTGATGAGAGAACTAACTAGTAAGGTTTAACTCAGGAAAAAGTAGTTTGCTACCCTGTAATGTCCCTCCTTTCCGAGTGACTTTTACTGAAGACCTTTGGCCTATTTTGTCTACCCGACGGCCAAAGGGTGAGTGCAAACATTAAAATATAACATTATAAAATGCACATATAATAAATTAATAGAGCTTAATATTAAAATAAAGTGCTAAAGTGAAATACAATTATTTTTAATTGTATTTATCTAGGGGAAATGCGACTTGCACATGAGGCATAAAAAAAGAAAAGTGAATCAAAAGCCTCATTAGAAAATGCGACCAGCCTAGGGAAAAACAAATAATGTTATTGGCTGCTTTGGAGGTCGATTTGGGGCCATTTCTCCTTTATAAGGAGAGGTCGACTTGTGTAGAGGCATCCAGATTTTCATATGATATTTTCTCTTGCATAGAGCTCTCAGCTTTTGCAGAAAATTCCAAGGACGAAACCCTTAGGAATTCTATCTCTTGTGGAAGAAAACCCCAAGAGATTGTGAGGGTTTTTCACTCAGAAATTCCCATTGGAGCAATCAGATTTTCAGTTATTTGCAGCAGTGTTTTGGAAATAAATTTGCAGCAGTATTATTGCAATTCCTTCTATTGGAGCAACCCAGTCTTGGGCAGATTTGGCATTGTTTATGAGGTATTTAGATCTGATTTCTATTGTCAAATCATCTACAGATTTTTGTGAAGTGAAGCAAAGCAATTTCATAATTTTTAGAGGGTTTTCACAGTGGTTTTCAGGCAGTTTTATATTCAGATTTCAGATCTGATTTCTGTGTGATTTTGGCATCTATAAATTCTGATTTTTATGTATTTGGGTTTATAAAAATAATGGCAATCATTTGTGATCAAAAGAATATTTTTTTGAGAGCCATTTGCATTGGATTCACTCCCAAACCCTAGTCGCATTTTCTAGAATTAATTCAGAATTGCCCTAGGTTGCTTGCCATTGCTTTTAAAATTATATATTATTATTTGTGAGTGGGAAAAAAATCATTTTTTGGCAAAGGATCTATTGGGGATCTTTCATACCCCAACAAGAGCTCATCCATGAACTTGATGGATTTGTGAACAATCAAGAGGTATGAAGCATATAGAACATAGAGAGAAATGGAGAAGAATCGTAATATCCCCTTCTCAAAAATAACAAGTCGAAGACCCTTAGCCTATTCTTTGTTTCCCGACGGCTAAGGGGTAGAAAATAAGGGAAACTAATCCTAATAAACTAATTTTAGTGCATAGTAATTTTTATTATAAGCACTTTAATTATTTTATTAGTGATAAATTAATAAAATAAATGTACACTTTATTTTTATTTTTCCCTAAAGAGAAAATGCAACCCATATGGGAGATAAATCAAAAGGGAAATAAAAATGACTCTCTCCAAGTGGAGCGAACCATTTGGGCCTTTTGCATGGGTCCTTGTGCCACTTCCAACCATAAAAGGAGGTCACCACACTTGGGAGAGGACATCTTTTAGTCATTTGGATATCTATTTTCTGGTTTGGGCTGATTGCTCTTCCATTTCTACATTGAAGGACGAAAACCCTTTGGTGTACTTGCATTAGAGGATGAAAACCCTCTCTTGCCAAGGTTGAAGAATGAAAAATCTTCATCCTTTGTGTGAAGATCCTCCATTTCAGGAGTTTCTATTGAGCTTTCAAGGAGTATTTCAGAATTTCAGCAGTGATTGAAGACCCAATATTGCAAATTTGAGGCATTTCTAGCTAGGGTTTGAAGACAAGGGTGTTTTGGCTGATTTCTACCTTCATTCCAGCCTTATTCCAGGGTAGCGACCCCCTTGTGGGTGAAGTCTGATCAACCTAGGGCACGGCTGTTCCGGATCTCATCACCATCAGCCTTGCCATAATTTTGGAGGCCATTTTCAGCTTGGTTTCAGTTGATCTGGGCTTGGAAAACCTTCTTTCTGGCCATTTTTGTAAGTTGTACTTCTGCAGATTTTTAATAAATTTCCAGCACTTATTTTGGGTCCAAAAATTATATATTTTGGTATTCATACATGCATAATTAATTCTGATTATTTTGGCAAAGATTTGAGTAAATTTAGATCAGATTTGAGGGTTATTGATCTCTAGATCAGCTCGCCATTTCTAGGGTATTTTCAAATCTGTAAATTGAGGATAAATTGCATTATTATCATAAATTTTCTTCAACCAATTTGCTGTAATAAATCAGAAATTACAAGTGTTCCTTTTGGATTCTATTATATCACAATGGGGACATTAAAAGAAAAAATATTTACTTTATCATGATTTGTATTATGATATTTTACTTCAATCTGAAACTACCTTGCCTTTGCATTATTTTGGTAAGAAAGCAAACAAAACCATAAAAGTAAATAATTATTTATTTATTTTAAAATTGCACAATTACTTTTTAGCATATTTTTTAGAAATGATAGCATGAAAGTCACATATTGCGGGTTCTTATAATCCCCAAGAAGTGGTAAAAACGCGTCATTTATCCTGTTTCTAGTGGATAATGTAACACTAAGATTATCAATCAAAACAACCATTCTAAAGGAAAGCAAATTAAGCATGCACATGTGTACTTGATTATCAAAACAAAAAGTTCCTATAACACCCAAGAAGTGGAAAAAAATGTCATTTATCATGTTTCCAGTGGATAGTTTAACACAGATTATCAGTGAAAAGTTGAAAAGAAACATCCTAAAGGAAAGCAAATAATACAAGCAAATGTCTACTTGACCATCAACACAAAAGTATTGCATATAATAAATGCAAAAATTGTGTGCAATAGTTACTTGTGATGAAGGTAGAGATCAATGGTATTTGAGCTCCATGAATCTCCTAAACACAGCATATAACAACTTGTGCCTGCAATGAAAAATGTGCAAGTTCATCCTATTAGTCAAGGTAAATAGAAAGAGGAAAATAACTCCTGCAGCATATCTTGTTAATATAAAAAGAGTTGCAAACTTATCTAATATGAAATATCCAAGTATTTGTATATTTGAATGAAGATGCACTTTATTTTGTGCATCATATATGTTCTTTCTAGAACAGTTTAATCATTATCAACTTGAATAGTACAATATTGTGGCTTTTATTAGATGAATCACATGCAGAAATGATTTAGGATAATAATGAATCCTGTTCTCTATAAAAATTGGGCATGGAACGGAAAAAAACAAATTATGTAGAAAATATGGCCAGAGAAATAGACATTCTCTTATGATGGAATAAATAAATCAACTAATCAATACAAATCAAACATATGGCATAAGTTTTCTGATCATAATTAAATATTTTTGTAATATATACAAGATTGATTTCAATTTTGAGTTATGAGTGGTGGTTGCATACAGGATGTTCAGGCAGTCACTATTAATCAATAAACTCGGTGCAGCCAATCCTATATGATCATCTTTGGCATCTGTAGAGGGAGCTCTCTTGGACCCTCCATTCATTATATTGCTCGCATATCCAGTAGGCATTTATTGCCACATTTTAGGCTTTTCTACAGCTCATATGTAGGTCCACAGACATCATAGCCATAAAGTCAGTGTAGTTATTATGAAGTCATGGTGGTCAAAAAAAAAAAAATTTCTGAAAATGGAGAACATTCAATAACGGCTCGACAAAGGTTCATGAAAATGGGAAAACATTAAGGGCAAAAGGAAATTCAACTTGACATCACTTTGATCGAATGCAAGAGGAATGAAAGCCATTTATTTTCAAAAGTATTTGCGGTTTTACAATACAAAATCATTAAAATTCAAAAAAAAGTATTTTAGGTGCAGAAACCAAAATTGCAGGTACCATGACATCATAAGTTGCTCATTGGATGTCTCAACTTACTCCAAATATTAGCATAATTTCACAACACGTATAGCAGGATGATCGAGTTATTTCCGCCGCTAGGGGCAAGATAAATGATTTTTAGCACCCTAACAATCAAGAACACCCAACATATGCATAACATTCCCTAAGTAGCTAGATAATGTCACCCATGAGCAGCCAGAAACCCCCGTAGGTGTAGCTTAGGGTCTGTACAATAGTCAGAGGTATCATAGGCAGATGAACCGAAATCAGGGCAGTGAGCACAAAATCCAATTATAAATGAGGGGCATTTAGCAATTTTTTTGGGCAGCAGTCAGGCACACTCTAAACTTCTTTGTTGTCCTTCGCAATTTTAGAGCTCAGCCAGAGACAACCTAGAAAGAGAATTGGAAAGTGAATTTGAGGGTCTCTAAACCCTATATTGATGATTTCCAATGAGGAATGAGGTGAACACAAAGCACAACAGTTTTGATATGTCATACTAAGTCTAACATCTACGTCCCTGTATGCTAGAGCCAACATACGGGCCACCAAAGAACAACTATCTATGGCCTGACTCTTTCTTTCAACCGTCTGTTTTTTTCATTTCACTCATTGGGCTGCCTGAACACAACAGATCAACATCCAAACCAATGAAAATTATTTGCACTGAACCTGCATGTTCAAACTCTAGTGGGCAATCATCAAAACCAGATTTTGACCAGCATCCAGTTGTCCAAATATCAAATACAGATGATTTGAGCACACAAAACAGTTGTCCACTGAAACAGGTCATCTAAGCACACAGGGAGGCTGAAGACACTAATTTTGAGGGAAAGACTTTCTGGGAGGTGTAATTTGAGACAGAATCTGGGTGTCTTTAACCCTAAGGCATTAAATTCAAGGCAGGAAGTCACAAACTAAAAATCGGATATTTTCTAAGTGCCTCAACATATAGGCCATTTGGACAATCCCAGCCACCCATCAACTGCCAGCCATTTATTCTACCATGCTAGTGATGCCAAACATCATCCCCTGATGTCAGACCCTGATTTCCATGGTAAGGATGACACAGTTTTAATTAATAAGAAGAAACAAAATACATTTGAAAAAATCAGAAAACATTGCTTCTATATTATCATTTCTAGCAGATATACCCTCGTCATCAACATCAATGGAATCTAGAGCAAAAGTACCATCCAACACCAAGGAGCAATTGCCTTCAGTCTTGGCTACTCCTATAACTTCCGAGACTTACCATCTGCCACATCTCTTCTTGAGCACAGGCAGCAACAAAGACAACTAATCTTAGGAAGGATAAATGTAGGCGGGAAATAGACATTTTGTTATGATGGCATAAGTAAATATGAATAAGACATAAGACACTATGTTTCATGACCATAGCTAATTATTATGCACATGCAATGTGCACAATACTAATATTAATTTTGAGCTATGATGGAATGTACCAAATGTCTAGGTCATTGTTGCCAACAAGCATATCCCCGTGGCCAGTAATAAATGCCCATCTTTGGAATCAAATGAGGGAGGTCTTTGATTAGGCATGTATTTTATTGCTCATGTACATCCAACACACAATGTACATTGCAAATGTTTATAATGAAAACATAGCTATTTACAATTATCATGGATCTAATATATGACTTTGTGCTATTCATCTGAATGGCATTAGGATGTGGTATATACAAAGCTTTATTCTTGTTCAGATTGGTTTGCCTTTGCCAGATCACTGTACGACAGAAAATAAATTGTTTGACATCAGGAGCACATTGACTAGATGAAAACGTTAAATAAAGATGAAGTAGAAATTTCCTCCAAAAGAGAATACCTGGAAGAAGAAAAATGTTCACAATTATTGCCTCTAAGACACCTTCCAAAGGCAAAAATCTCTTCTCATAAATTGAATCAATTGTCACAGTATTTTGAAGCCTTGAGCGATTTTGCTTTTGCCTTCTTTTTCTTGTAAAATTGTAATTCAATTTACCTTTGGAACTTTCCGCCCTAGATTTCTCCTGCCAAGCCTGTGCGAAAAATACAGTTGTTACCAAATTGTCAGATCTTTAAAATAATGTTGAACATGGCTATTAGAAGATCATAAACGCCATTCGTCCTCAAGTTGAATACTGAAGATCATGTTACAAAATTGTCATATCTATAAAATAAAGTAAAACATGCAGACTAGAAGATATTAAAAGTAATTCACCCTCAGTTAAATACTGCAGCTCAATATCAATGAAGCAGAAAAAGATTTTCTAAATTTCTCCATTTAACCAAACTACAAAAAACAATATCTAGCAATTTGGCTAAACATGGTGATCCTCATATAGTAAAGTAATGTTAGAAAAAAATTTCAGTCCGGGGCTGGCCCAATATGGTTTTCTTGGGTTTTCCATTCATCACTCTGCCCAGTGAGCGGTGGGAAATGGCTTTCTCTTCGGCCATTTCCCGCAAGCGCCTCCAAGAAGTTTTTCGTTATAATTCAGTACACCAGGCCGAAGCTATCGAGTGTGTGTTAGGTGATTCCTACCTGCAGGAATCACACAGGGCGAGGTCCAATTCAAAAATAGCCGTAGTATTCATCTCCAACTGTCTCCTGCTTCATCCGGTCACGGCGGACGTCGAGGATATTGCTGAATACTTTATTTATCCGGTCCACAGAGGCGGATTGAGTGAGGAATTGGTCAGGTGTCGTATCCCTGACCCTTTGCTATGGGTGGAAGAAGTGGACACTTAGGCAATTGGCTTCGGGCACGGGGTTAATTGGCTTGGCGAGAAATACAAGGAACCACTACTTTATGCTAAGAATGTGCATGCCATTTTCTAGCATGGCGGACCGGACCCCAGTAGATTACTCCCTCTGGATCTTTCCGAAGCTCATTTTCCAATTGATTCGGCCATTGATCATCTTAATGCGCTTCGGGATCATGCCAGGGCGGCCTTCCAACTCTTGCTTGGTAAGGCTACGCAGCCGGTCCGCGGCGCTGCTGGTGGCGTAGGTCATGGCGAGGTGGATGCCGGGGAGAGCAATGGCGGTGGTGGCCGAGCTCGCGACTTGGACAGTGCGCTCGCGGGTCACCGTAAGGGGTGGTGGCTCCTTCTAATGATGTTCGAATCTTTCTTTCGGCTCGTTTTTGGTTCCAGTCATGTGCTTCCGCATTCGTTTTGGATCTTTCAATAGATCTTTTTGCATGTCTCTTTTCTCGGTGCACTCTATTATGTGGGGTTTTGGGTTTTCTGTTTTGTTTGGCTCTTGTTCGGTTTCTTATTGTAAGAGTGGGGTCCCGTAACCCTCCGGCTCTAAGCTCCGGTCAAAAGCGTTTAAAAATCAAAAAAAAAAAAAGTTAGAAAATGCTTCCATATTTAGTAAAATAAATTCTAAAGATAATGCATTTGGAATAGCCAATCAAAATATATAGCTTTGATTAAAAACAGTAACTCTATGGTTGAGGACTGGAATGGTATCTATCTAATGCGTAGATATGGCATACATTTCAAACAGTAGACATTATGAAAGACAGACTGGTACTGCCAAGGCACTGACAATCAGAATATCATATATCTGTAGGTTAAGTATTTTTATTCCAATACATGTATTTATCAAGAAAAAACTAAAACCATTAGCTTAGCATTATCTAAAAAGTGGTCAGTCCATGTGGTTCTATTTAATATAACAGAGCTAAGGAGTGCACCAATGGTATTCAAACTTTGAATCATGCTATACCCTTAATCGTCAAATTATAATAATATTCAAGAGAAGGCAGTATGACCACTTATAATGTATGCCAGCAGACATTTACTATTCAAAGGACTGTTATAATATAAGTTATGGTGGCCTCTATCTTGTAAATATGTAATAGAAACATAGATATATAATACAGAGAAAAACATACAACCAAACTTTTAGCATGCAAAGAAGCAGTTCATAGACTCTACAAAGCTTCAAAAGTCCAAGTAAACAGTGTCAGCTTGGTTTCCTAGATATATCAGAAGTTATTTACAAAAAAATCCCAGGTATTGACGATTCTAGATTACTATTTGATTCACGTAGATGACCGTGCAAACATTCCCAAAAAGCGTATGGTAGCAATCCACTATGTAAATACATAAGTGGTAATTCCAAAAATCTTTCTAAGGTGAACCAATAGCCTTATGAAGTAACAAATCATCTGCAAGATTCAAGCACCATTCCAATTAAAGATGAATTCCAATCAAAGAGAAAGAAGTTTTGTAAGTCGAACCACCCATGTCAATGTATGAGGATCTAGGTATTAGATATGGGATAGTGAACAGAACAGTTTTGTCATGAATATCTTGACATATTCTGATTCAATAAAGCATTGGCACATTGTGTTGTCAAACCAAACTCCATTATGTAATGTAGGGGTACCTATTACATTTTGGTTATAGTCATGTCAATACTTTCAATTGGTACTAACCAATGGCGTACGGTTGTTCAATTGACAACTCTTGTGGTTGATTATATGTTCATGGGCAGAAACTTGTTGAGGGAGCTCTCTTAGTCATTCTCTTTGGTTGTATTGTATTCTGATTTGGAAAACTGTGCATTGCATGTCTAAATGAATATAAATGGAATGTTCATATTCCTATCTTTGAGTTCTATTTGTAAATATATTTAAATGTTGTTGTACCCTAAGTTGGTCCAAGCAATGTCACCTTTAGTCTTTAGTATTACTATTTATTTTAATATACAGTCCATTTACACATATTTGACCAATTTCAGTCATCTTTCCGCTCTCCCCTAGCCTCTAACCAGTAATTGTCAGCCCTTCTCCAGTTCAACTTACCAGAAACACTTGGAGTTTTGACACTAAATATCTTTCCGGATCATAGTTACGTAAGTCTCGGGGACTGTGGCACAGAGGGACGGGGTTTCCAGGATAGCAAAAATAATACCAAATTTTGGGGACGGCTATTAAAATAATATGTAAATATTTTAAATTTAATCAATGAAATTTACAGATTTTATGTGTTTTAGGTACTTTTGAGATTAGAATTCAATGTTGTTGGTAAAAAATAATAGGTTTTTAAAAGTTAAAACATTAGAAAACTTATTAAAAATAGGGAACGTCCCTCCAAGTTCCAAAAATATTTGGGGCATTCAGGATATCACCAAAATCTAGGAGATCGTCCTCTTGTAACACTAGTTCGGACCCCTTCACAGCCCAATTCTGACTTCTATCACCATGGACAGGTTCATAGGTCATTGGCAGGTTTGGTCCCAAATTTGTCCACCTAACACGAATTCATTCTCCTATACTTCAATGGTAACATTTTCAAATGGATAACTTGGCTTAGTTGGATTAGGCGAGATTCTAGGGTCAGTTGAATGGGAAAACTAACGAAGGGTCATCTATAAATAAAAACACCCCCTAACCTATTAGGGACACCTTGTCAATATCTTACAATACAAACAACCCCTAACATCTAGGAATCATTCGCAATATCTTACACTCCTTGGAGCACATTACCAAAGCGGCAAGCTATACATCTACAGCTATCCAAGTGCAGTCGAAAATCACACATTCAACTTAATTTTGAAATATAGGGTCTAAAGTGCATGTTGCCAAATGTTAGGGCTGAATCAAAGGATCATTCTTTATAGTATATGCTCTTGCATCTCATCAAAGGGTTTCAAGAAATACAAATGGTTTGATCCCTCTTCAGATTTTTGGTATGTAGGCCACACTCATTGTATCAGCATATGTGTGGTGAGGTTGTCCAACCCAATCGTGCTAACCCCTTTTTTAGGTTACGCTAGGGTTTGCGCAAAGAAGAGGCAACATTTCATTTTATCGTAGTCATTGCAAGAATCTAGATTTGAAAAGCAAACTTACAAACATAGGAAAACCTGCACAAAAAGAGTACACAAGGAAAAATTTCCGAAAGACAGATTTGTGGGCCTGCAAGATGCTTTCAGATCCATACATATCCTACTAAGATGCATTTGGCAATGTTACCATCCACCTACAATAAACCTCTCCAGAACACAGTTACAAATCCTAAACTTTACTAAGAACCTTGACTACTGTGTTTTTTGCCTCTACAAATCATCTAAGCACATTGCCATACTCCATCAGCATATTTTGGTGAGTTCATTCCATTCCTTAACCCTAATAGAACTGTCAAATTCTAAATAGCATAAAAATTCAGAGAATCAATATTTAACATAATTTAGGACTGTTTAGGATTGCCTTTGTTAGTCTTGTATTATCGTTTCAGTTTTAGTTAGATTACATGTATAAACCTAATTTAATCAAAATATTTTTGTCAACACAATCCTTTATCAAACGTACACAACCTAGGGTTTCATTCCTCGCACTTAAGAGTTTCAAGTCTAAATCTAGTTTTTCTAATTTTAGGATTTCTATTCAAACCTACCCTTGCTTGTGAGTACACTCTATATTGAATTTACACAAACTAGGGTTTCCTTGTCCTATTTCAGATTCCATTGATCCCCTCACGTGTCAAATGGCATCTTCTAGCACTCCTTGCAATCCTAAATAAATTGAGTTATATTCTAAGCTAAAGCAAGTGCATTTTGCTTTCATTAAAGGACTAAATGAACTCTTAGCAAATGAACTTGCCCATACACTTGACCAGCTAACAATATTTAATGAGACATGTCGAGATAAAGAAATTGGCTAACATAGCATTAGATAAGCAAGGGAGTGTTTTGGCATCCACTTTAACTAGATGGAGGATCATGTCCATGGCCACCCTTAACTCACAAAATACTTTATTCTCCTTATCCATCAAATTATGTTATGCCTAAGTTTCCTCTCTATTGCCAAGAAATGGGTACGGGTCTGAAACGCAGAAATGTCGATTTTCAAAAAAACCTTGGGTATGAAATGTTACAGAAACATCCATACAATATATTATAAAAAAATTAAATTTAAATGTGTGTGTGTGCACGCATAGTACTCATTTTCAAAATTTTAGACCACGGACCATAAGAGACAAAGCACTCAAAATATTTTGTATTCATTGAAGTTCTAAAGATTCATCATTCAACATGGTTACAATTTCAATGTTTCATATATACATGATTATAATCTAGATTCTAGAATATATCATCTAGATTTTCCTCATAATCATCTGTCATGCATCCATGTTTCAAAAATTATAGTTGTAACATGCTTCATTGTATTCATTTGATTGAGGATTCCAATGGAAAATTCTATTCTAAGGAGCAGTAATATACTGAGTCAAAACCTACTTTCTAGCCTGGCATTTCTTGGTTTTTGCTAGATTCTTCCTACTTTCTTTGGATTACTACTCTGACCCAAACTATCTTTAGGCTTGTTTAATGTGTCTCCTTGTTAGTATAGTTTTAATGTTATAAGACTTTATAATTGAGCACACTGTAACTTATTCCTGGGTTTGAAAAATTCTCTAAGCAGAAATATAGGCTATATTTGAAAAGATTAAGTGGAGTAACACAACAAACTAGAATAAACTCTTACTTATAATACATAAGTGCGGAAATGTCCCGGAAACACCAAGGACATTTCTGAGGCGGTTCAAGGACATTTCATACCCGTTTCCGTACCAAAAGCATTTCAAGCTGGATACGGGGGGTGGGGGACATTTTCTGGCAACATAAAGTTTCCTTTATTCAATTGAGTTGGTGATCCTCGTGCACATTTAGATAATTTTTCATGTTCCTTTGGCATATAGGGATAGAATATGAGCATCTTAAGGCTTTTCCAAAAGCTTCGTGGGTCAAGAGAATGGTCCCAATGGTCCCAATCCTTACCTAGTGCGTCCATTAATACATATCATAAGCTAGTACATGACTTTTTGGCTCACTTTCACATTCACACCAGTGAGGACCCAAACTATGATCTAGCACCTCTTCGAGCACTTCAACAATATAGAGACGAAGACACTAAGTGACCCCTTACCAGAGACTACAATTTTACATCAATGGACTGAATGATGGCATTAAACATGAGGTTCATTTATTGGAACCTTGTATAGTTAAGAAAGCCATGCACCAAGCACTACATATTGAGGAATGGAATTGTGTTAGCAAGAGATTCACACAAGATCAAAGTATGGAATAGAGAGATAGGAAGGTGAATACTATTGATCGAAATGTGGTCAACTCTTTTAACTAAAGGGAAATTACCAAGCTCTCTCCCCAATAGGAAGCAAAGAAAAGAGAAAAAGGCCTATGTTGGCATCACAACGGTAAAAAGTGTGCTAGGGGAGAGAAAAGCCTAATTACGCCGGAGGCGTCAAATAGTGAGGGTGCATTTGGCAGCAAGCGTCCGTGTTTCCTAGCAGACATTTTCCCAACAAAGTTTTTCCGGCAATATTTTCCAGCGACATCAGGTCATATGCATATGCAACAACTCGCTGGAAGGATTTTGAAAGAAGCTGGGAGGACGTTGGCATGGACGCAGCAAAGCTTATCCAAACGTAAAGGAAATGTCTACAGAATTCTGACAAGGAGTCTTCAAAGCATATAGATCTAAACGGAGAAATCTCACTGGTTTAAGCCAGTACACCTTTGCACCAGGAAGAGATGTACGGAAAAGCAAGCAAGTCTGCAATTTCAAACAAATTAGCTCAAATTCAAATCTATTAGCTTTAAAAAGGGAAAATCACATAAACATTGTCAGGTATATTTTATTTCCAAACACAAGATATGGCGTCAAATTCGAGGTGATAGAAGATAGAGTCTATCTTGAACACATCAGTGAAGAACAATCCTATGAGGAAATACAGCCCAAAAAACTTAAAAAGGATAAGGTTCAATGAACACCATATTCAGTGAAGTGTAAAACCCGAAAAAGACATCAATACACCAAAGATAGACAGAATTGCACACAACAATGAAGTATGTTGCCAGTTCGGAGAAGTTTATCTTCTTTGATTTCTTTCGGCAATAATAAATAAAGTCTGTTGCACCAAAAGTTGCCTTATTTGGCTTCAACGCCTTCCCAAAAAAACTTCAGACAGAATTAAAATACATGTATGATTTGTGCATCCCGCACAGATATCTTGACTTCCCACTCCACACACCTCTCATGGCTAGCTTTAAATAATATGTACGGCTGGTCCCACCACCAACATTGCCTACTTCTTACAACAACGTGTTCCCATTGGATTTCCACATGCAGCATTTTGTCTTTTCCTGAATGTTGAATACCAATGTAATCACAATACTTAATTTAAACTCTATAAAATGCTTGAAATATTAATGTCACATCAATTGGGGCAATCAGATCATGAAGATGCCCCTCACAATAATTAAAACATTTAGCAAACTAGAACAACCTGCTCTAAACATTCCTCATTAATTATCAATGGGACTTGCATGGGGTTTATTAAACTGAAATAATTCTCTCAGCTTGCACCAAGATGGAAGCTTTAAAATTGGGTGTGGACATCCATCAAAGAATTATAGGAAAGAGATTTCTTCAAGATGTTATAGTTGTGAATGCCCTGGTAGATATGTGTGCAAAATGTGAAATCGTACACAAGGCCACAAATTGGCATTGTTGAAAGGGCCATGAAAACTTCAAAAAATGCAATTGGCGGGAGTAAACCCAAACTCTGCAACCTTTGGCAACATCCTCCCGCCTCATTCAAAATGTAATATTTAGAACAGGGCATTTTCGAATGCTGCCCCCTCTGTCAAATTAGTGGAAAAATGTTGATGGCAACCACAACCTACTTACTCTATCAAACCAACACCCAACCCGAGCCATTGTTGTTGGTATGGACAATCCATCGAGGCATAATAGGAAGTGTTTTTCATTGAATGTTGTAGTCGCAGGTGCCTTGTTTGATATGTATGTAAGATATGGAAGCATATACAAGGCATGTGAATTGTTTAACAAAATGACAAAACCTAATATCTTTTCATGGAATATCATAATTGCATCTTACAAGAGACATGGTCATCCTCAAAATTCATTAAGATTGTTTCACCAAATGCAACCAACACATATTCAACCCAATCAGCTCATCTTTGCCGGCATACTCACGTCCTCGGTCACCACATTCGAATTCGTGTTCGAATTCGCCAAAGATAAAATTCGTAAAAAAATCGTTAAAAAATCAATGATAAAATTCGTGATTAAATTTGACTACAAAAAATACTTTATATTTTTAAAAATATAAAATAAAGATATTACTAAATACAAATATAATAAAAACTAAAATATATATATATAATAAAAATCAAATATAAACATATAATAAAAAAGTAAATTAGAAATATATAATAAAAACGTAAAAATATTATATATTTGTCGATATTATATATGTTTTTATAAAATGTATTATATTTTATATTAATGTATAGTTTATAATACATATTACAGAAATAATTTTAGATATTATAATGAATTTTAATAAATGATAATTTTGATCACATTTGATATGTAAATACATTCAATTTATTATTATAAACCTAACTAAAATGTTACACGTGAAAAATATAAATATTAAAACTTTAAACATAAGTAAAACTTTAAAAATAAGTAAACTTTAAATATTTAATAGGTAAAACTTTAACTTTTATGTTTTACATTTTAATATTAATATAAAACTTTAAACTTTTAAAAACCTAAATATTATAAGTTTAATATTATAAAGTTTAAAGTTATAATACTAAAGCCTAAATTTTTAAAATGTTAAACTTTAAACTTTTATAAATATTAAAACATAAACATTGTATAATATAAATATTAACATCGTTAAACCTTTTTGTTATAAATATTAAAAACTAAACTTTTATGCTATTAAAACATTATAATATTAATTCCTTAAAAAAAAAATTATGAGAAGGATCTTATATTATATTAAATGCAACATGATACAAGATTCTCTCGGCAAAAAAAAAAAAAGTGGTCGGTATGAGAGCACGCCCCAAAGCCACAAGCATACTAGGCCAAGCCTAGCAACACAACAAAACAACAACTATAAGGGGGTCTGAGGAACACCAAAAACAAAGTTACTCAGATCCAATGGAGAACGAGAAGCAGGAGGCTCAAAACGCCCCTTCTTCTCCTTAGAACGTGTGACAATAGTCCATGGCGCCTGTTGGGGTGCCAGAGTCAAGCAGAGGATCAAGGCACAAGCTATCCTGAGTGGGGTTAGAATCAGAAGAGTTAGATACATGCGTCCACTTGGCACCACCGCCAACATGGGGAAGCTCGACAGTCATGTCGTCTGGCTGATCTTTGACTTATGGCTGGTCTTTGACTTCCGGCATAGAAAATGGTTGCCCGACCTTTAGGCCGAGAAGCCCCTTTGTTCTTCTTCTATTTATTCTGATTGGGTGATAGCGGGCAAGCCTCATGAAGGTGCCCAGTTTGATGGCATAACCGGCATCGAAAGGTTGTGTTCTCATAATCGAGAATTTGAATCCACTTGAAGCCATCATGGATTAATTCCAATTTGTCTCGAAAGACCTTTGCTGAAATCTACCTCAATGCAAATACGAGCATAGGTGAATAACCCTTGTTTAGACCGCTCATCATCCAACTTGATGAATCGACCAAGAGAATCACCAATGGCCGCCTGACCCACGGGGTGTCGAAGGGAAGAGGAAGATTGGGTAGACGAACCCAAACCAACATTTTGAGACCACCATAGAAGAGGGATCAAAATCCAGAAACCATGGTGTAATAAAAGGCCAACCCTACCCCAAAACCAAGGACCCTCATTAACCCATTGGTAATTTGTAGGCGAGGAGAACTGAACAATAAAAACCCTTGGCACATAACTGGATTTCACAATCACGGGACCAAGTAGAGTAAATCCATTGATGCAACTCTTCACTCCGAGGCCAAAATCCATTAAATCTACAAATAATGGCAGAATTTTTAAGGGCAAAAATTGAATCAGTTACCTCTGGGAGTGAAAGGGTAACAACAGGGGTGTCTGCTGCCTTTTCCACAATGAACGGTGCATCAGTAGCCCTCAACAAAACCTGTGATCGTGTGCCCGTAGTAGCCGCCAAGAAAGTTTTAGAGGAGCCTTTGGAGGGCCAAAGGACCCGCTTGTCTCCACTCTTGCCATCTATGTTGCATTTGTCGGCTCTTGGCCAACCCCATCCGACTTCCTTCTGCGCCGGCATCGATGGGTAAGGATTAGGGCTTTGCGGCGCGTCCATTATGCGTTCCTCACCAAACCTCCAAGCAGATTCAAGTCTGGTGTTTCCTTGCACAACCGCGCTTCCCCATTGCTTGAGCCCTTCCAAAATTGGCGTAGAAGCAACAATGAGCTAGGGTTTTGCGAGCCTTCATCTTTCCATGAGTTGTTTTTTCCTCCACTTGCCAACACTATTGTTTTTTCGGTGTTGTATTTTATTCAATTCCTTATAATATTAAGATCTAAATGTTTTAAACCTAAAAAATTTTAAATCTAAAATATAAACATTACAAAGATAAAAATTGAACCATATCTGCAATGATGAAAGGCTTGGAGATGAGTCGAGATTCGACTATGAGCAGCAAATACAACACACGGGGCAGCTTGAATACATGCTAAGCGGGATGGGAAATACACGCTACAACAACAAACAATGAGGACACAATACAATCACGATTCAGCTTCAACCTCGTAATCTCCTTCACACTTACACAAACAACGACGATTTAGGCAGAAACCTAAAATGCAAAAAGCAAAAACCCTAATATGAATTTCAATGATTTTCAACCGATTTACAACGTTTTGTATAAAAAAACTAGGTCTAGATTTAATAAGAATATAATTGTAAATTTAAACAATTTTTGTTGCCTTTTGAAATTCGGCTAATTTTGAATTTATTCCTTGATTCGGCGAATCCGGTTACTTAGCTCATGTCCCATGGAAAAATAAGAGCTTTGCATCGCGGTATGGACAATCCATCAAGGAATATTTGGAAAAGATTTTTGTTGAAGAGAATTGATCCAATAAACAAATAAATAAGAAGCTATACTTAACAAAATGTTCAAGATAAATAGAAAACGAAAATGACATACACAAGATTTATCCTGGGAAACCCTTTCGGGAAAAAACCCAATGCAATAACTTCTCTCTCTTATTGCATTAACTTAACCATTTACAATACAATAATGTACTTCCAAGTTATGCTCTACCCTACTACATGTCCAACTATATGTAAGCACATCAATAGGAAACCATCATAGCGGTTTTACAATACAATGGGTACCAAAACCATGGGTTAACAAAACAACCCATAATGGTTCCCATAAGTCATGTGTTATGACACCACCCATATATACGTATAGATAAAAAAATCACATATCTATACTCCCGAGAAAATAGGGATCCCAAAATATTTCTCGGGGCTAGCCCCGGACCCTACTGCTAACACTCGTGGCATTGGTGTACAATACTCCTGGATATACAAGTATGCAAAATATACAACATATTCTAACATTCTCCCACTTGTTGGATACTTTGTAAAAGGATTGTAAAAGGGGGCTACACTGCCATATAGTCGGCAGCTCAGGGCCATCAAGCCCATATATTGTCTGCACCAAGAAAATTTCTCAGCACTCACAGCCTTAGTTAAAGAGTCAGCAACAATATCCTCTATGTCCGCCTTACTAGCATCTTCTTATCCTCCACCATTTCTCTTACAAAATGCTATTGAACATTAATATGTTTCATTTTTGAATGATACTCAGGGTTTTTGCCTAGACAAATTGCACTTTGACTATCACAATCGATCCTTACAACATTTTGAGTGAACCCAACAAGTGGAGATCAGTCGCCAAAGCCAAACTGCTTCTTTACTTGCATGAGTAGTTGTCATGTACTCAACCTCTGTGGTGGATATCGCAACACTTGCTTGACGTTTACTCATCCAACTTACCGCTCCACCAAACAAGTTGAACACATACCCACTAGTAAACTTGTGCATATCCAAGTCTCTCCCATCTGAATCCACAAAACCATGTAGATCTAATGTTTTACTTTCACCAGGTTTACCTTGATAACAAATTGCATAGTCAAATGTCCCACGCAAGTACCTGAAGATTCTCTTCACCGCAGTCCAATGTTCCTTTCCAAGATTTGACATGAATCTTGCTCACTACTCCCACTACATGTGCAATATCAGGTCTAGTACAAACCATTGCATACATCAAACTACCAATTGCACTAGCATATGGCACCTGAGACATGTCCTCTATTTCTTCTTCATTTTAGAACATTGTTTAGATGACAACTATTGACCAAAAGGAAAAGGAATACTAATAGGTTTACTTTCATGCATTTGAAACCTTTGCAATATCATTTCAAGATACTTTCTTTGATTTAATATTGATCGGATCGGCACCTCTGCTTTTCCATCTGAGTGAGATCTAGAGGGCCCCGGGGAGGCGGGCATATCCTCTCCCGGTAGATGGCGCCATACCCCTATCGGGTTGGTGGGATCGGTAGATGGCGCCCGTCCAGACCGTCCCTGTCCAACTAACGGATAGCGTATCTAACCCAACCTCTGATCTGAGGGATCGGTAGATCTAGGTGCGCGCCCTCTAGATCTATCTAGATATGGGCCCTCCTCTATCTATCTAGATCTAGGGGGTTGGTGGGGATCGGGCCCTCTATCCATACGGGGTTGGGCAATGTCGGCACATATTGTTTTGTTCCGTCGTTGCTACATTCTTGCTCTCGCTATAGCCTATATATTTATTCATAGGGGCTCCTGTCCTCACGCCCCTCGGCGAATTGTTCGAATGAATCTCCAATCACAGGAGAAGAAAGAATCTCCGAATCGTGTAACGTAGTTGGAGCCGGGTCGTCGCCCATATCCACCTCCTCCTTGTTCTACATAGAGGCCCTATATATATATATAGCTGGATCATAGAGGTTGGGTTAGCCACACGAATATATAGATAGGGGGTCCACGACCTTGAGGTAGGGGCTCTCACCAAATAGAGTTTTGAAGTGGTGATGCTCTCTATATCTCTTCAAAAGAAGCGAAAGCATGTTTGTTGTTTTCGCATGCTTTGAAACCCGCATGTTGATAGCGAATGACTACCCACAACCCTTATTCCCCCTCGAGACCGCGAGAGCGACTCTGAAATATGATATTCTTTGCTTGACCCCAATCATTCATTGGTATCTCTGGATGACTGGTTGTATCATGTATGTAATGGATAGATATACATATGAGCATTCTCCCATCTGATCGAATTTGTCGGCCAGCCCCATCGAATATAGGGTCGTGAAACCGTTGAGCTTCTAGCCAACATGACTGCCCGGGCCGACCCGATCAATCCACCGAGTGGACCATCAATTCATTTCTCTTTCTAGTTTTTATGATTGCGACCGAGAGATAGAGTTCAAGGGGCGATACCGGTTTCCTATTTACACGATCTCTTTTTATTTCCATGCCCAAAATAAATTTTGCAGCACCTAGATCCTTCATATCAAATTGAGATGAGAGTTGAGATTTAATGACTGACCAATTTCTTACTGTTACCAATTAACAACATGTCATCTACATACAATACAATGATAACATAATCTTCACCTTCCTATTAAAATAAACACAGGGATCAACTTTACTTTTTCCAAGCCTAAGTCTCAACACATACCTATCAAATTTTTGGTTCCACATTCTTGGTGATTGCTTCAAGCCATATAATGACTTTTTCAGCCTACACACCAAATCTTCCTTTCCTTTGATCTTAAAGCTTTATGGTTGTGTCATGTAGATTTCCTCCTCAAGCTCACCATGCAAAAATGTTGTCTTAACATCCATCGATCTATTTCCAGTTGAAAGCAGCGATAGTAGCTAAAAGAAATCTAATAGAATGTAGCTTAATAACATGAGAAAAAATCTCACCAAAATCGAGTCCCTCCACCTGAGAGAATCCCTTTTCCACAATGTGAGCTTTATACTTCTCCATTTTCCCGTTTGCATTATATTTCTTAAACACCCATTTACAGCCAACTTGTTTTCTTCCAGGAGGTAACTTCACCAAGTCCCATGTATTATTCTTATATAAGGACTCCATTTCTTCCTCCATAGCCTTTTTCCAAGACTTACTTTCTTTTGATCTAAAAGCCTCCTTCACAGTCTTAGGTTCATCATCAATAACAGACAAAACTGATAAAACAAAAGCAGAATGGAAATTAGGACTATACCTCTCAAGTACCCTTCTTAGTCGATCTAATCTTCTTAAGATAGGATTTTTTGGTTCAAGCATCTTCTAGTTCCTCGTTTGCTTCGTCTAAATCTTCCCCTTGCAACTCTCTTTGTGGTTCATCTTCTGTAGTCGCATCAAATTCAAACACAAATTCACCTTCCTCAATTTTAACATGATCTTCCTCTAGTTTTGCTTCCTGCTCTGGAATCTCCTTAAGCTCTCTAAAGATTACATTACGGCTAAAAACAACCTTCTGTGTTTCTAGATTCCATAGCTTGTATCCTTTTACACCATTAGAGTATCCAATAAATATGCACTTAGCAGGTTTATTATCTAACTTGGTTTTGTTCTCGTTTGGATTATACATATAAGCAATACAACCAAATACATGTAAATGTCGAACAGAGGGTCTCTTACCGGCCCATACTTCCTATGGAGTTTTTTCTTCTAGTGTGGATGTCGGTGATGTAATAATCAAATAACAAGCAGTTGTCATTGCTTCTACCCGAACTTTTTGTCTAAACTGGCACCATTGAGCATCCTCCACATATCAATCAACATTTCGTTCATCCTTTTTGCAACTTTATTCAGTTGTGGGCGTATACAAAGTTGTTTGCCTTTCTATTTCACACTCTTTACAAAATTGCTCAAAGGCATTAGAGCAACATTCCCGCCATTGTCACTTCTCAAAACCTTTATTTTCCTTTCTGTCTGATTTTCTACAAGAGCCTTAAAATCTTTGAATTTATTGAAAACCTTAGACTTATTCCAGATAAAATATACCCAGGTCTTTCTTGAGAAATCATCTATAAAACTAACATAAAACATGGCTTTTCCTAGTGATGGAACTTTTACAGTCCAAACACATCACTATGTATCAAATGTAGAATTCCTTCTGATCTTGTAGCATTGCTAGGAAACTTTACTCTAGTTTGCTTTCCAAACACACAATGCTCACAAAAATCAAAATCTAAAGGACACTCAAAAATTCCTTCAACCATACCTTTTACTTTTAAAGTACGAAGTCCTTTCTCTCGATGTGTCCCATCCTTTGATGCCACAACATCATCTTCATTCAACAACCTCAGGTATGGAGATGTAGGAGTTGGATCTGAAGCTTTCTTATCCTTTGGAACCACAGAGCTATTCCACTCATCATAACAGCAGCATGTTTGCCTCAAGCTTGAACAGTGTTCCCATACGGATGCCTCTTGCCAATACCATTGCACCCGAACCATCTTGCAACTATCTTTACTAAATGCTATTTGCACACCCACAACATTCATCTTACTTGCAGAGATTAGGTTTCTAGTCAAACTTGGAATGTCTAGAACACTTGGGAGGGTTTTAATCCTTCCATCTTTAAACCTCAACTTGATTCTCCCACGATCGATGATCTTGCAAGTTGAGTTGTCTCCCAGAAATACATCACCTCCATTGTACTTTTCATATTCACAAACCACTCCTGTGTGGAGTCATATGAAAAGAGGCACCCGAGTCAATCAACCATGCACCATCACATGCATGCGAGTTGAAGTTGCCAAGAACAAATCTCCCGAGTCTTCATTAGAGGGTTTCGTATCTGAAGATCCAACATCATCAAATGACTTACCCTTTTCTCGCCTTCTTAGATCTACAGTCTTTCTTGAAATGCCTTGTTTTACCACAGTTCTAACATTTCCTCTTATCTTTTTCTATAGTTTTGATTTACTTCGAACTTTGACTATCCTTGCCTCTTCTTGCTTTTCTCTTGGGTACGGCCTCTCACATACAAGGCATCCTTGGATTGATAATCCTCAATGGATTTCCACCTCATTTCTTCTGATAGTAAGGCCGCAACTACATCCTCAACTAATAATTTTGTCGTAGTACTAGTAATAGTCATAACTAGATTATCCCAAGATTCGGGTAAAAAACATAACAAAGTAATACATTTATCCTCTTCTTCCATATTAATATCAATAGAAATCAATTGACTTACCACAGTATTAAAGACATTCAAATGTTCTGCAACAAAGTCTCCATCATTCATTCTCAATGAATATAGCTTCTTTCGGAGAAATAGTTTGTTCACTAGAGACTTTGTCTGATACAGAGTCCCCAACTTCTCCCATAATACCTGAGCGGATTTCTCATTTGACACATTCAGCAAAATTGAATCTGACAGACACAATCTGATTGAACTCCTTGCCTTCCTATCGATCTTTTCCCAATCCTCTACCTTCATACTTACAAGCATGACTCCAGACACAGCAATCCACTGATCTCTATCCACAAGAAGATCTTCCATCTTGAGCTTCCATAACTCAAAATGTTGGCCATTAAATTTTTCGATCTCAATCCTTGCACTTCCCGTCATTTTCTTCTACTTGAAAAATTCACTCGCAAAGCTCCCACTCAAAAACATTTATTACAGGTTTTAGAAACCCTAAGTCTTCACATAAAAGCTAAAACCTAGCTCTGATACCAAATGAAGAGAATCGATCCAATAAACAAATAAATAAGAAGTTATACTTAACAGAATATTCAAGATAAACAGAGAAACGAAAATGACATACACAAGATTTATCTGAGAAACCCTTTCGGGAAAAACCCAACGTAGTAACTTCTCTCTCTTATTGCATTAACTTAACCATTTACAATACAATAATGTACTTCCAAGTTTTGCTCTACCCTACTGCATGTCCAGTTATATGTAAGCACATCAATAGGAAACCATCAAAGCGGTTTTACAATACAATGGGTACCAAAACCATGGGCTAACAAAACAACCCATAACAATTCCCCATAAGTCATGGGTTATGACACCACCCATATACACATATAGATAAAAAACCACATATCTATACTCCCGGAAAAATAGGGATCTGAAAAAAATTCTCGGGGCCAATCCCAAACCCCCAACCAGGGCTGAACCCCGGACCCCCACTAACACTCGTGGCGAGGGGTGTACGGTACTCATGGGTACACAATATGCAAAAACAAACAACATATTCTAACATTTGTTTGACATTGTGAAGTTCTGAAGTGCCCTATTTGATATGAATGTAAAATGTGGTGAAAAGGCCTTGGAAACTTTTAAATAGATGCACACCCATTGGTTCACCTTTTGCAGTGTATTCATAACATGGGATTGTTAAAAGGCCTTGCAAATTTGTAAGTGAGTGCATGCACGCAATGTATAAAGCCATATTCAGCAATGTTTTCCAAAATAATCAAGAAGAGACTTTTGTCATATGTCGTTGCAAGTGCTTTGGTAAGTATGTATGCAAAATGTGGGAGCATGCACAAGACACGTAAATTGTTCGATGGAGTGCAATGATTGCAGTATTTGCACGAAATGAGTTTGTAGAGAAGGCCTTATAAACTATCTAGCAAATACAATCACATTTTTTCCAACATACTTTCATCCCGTGTCAAAATGGGGGCTTTGGATCAAGACATGGGCATTCATCAAACCGTAATGCAAAGATGCTTTTTGTTAAATGTAGTTGTAGGTGCCACGCTAGATGTGTCGACATGTATATAAAATGTATAAGCATGCACAAAGAAATAATTGTTTGACAAAATGACTCTTGCAGATATGTGGTCTCAACGAATGCATTTCTTCATTTATTGTATAGACATCAAAATAAAATCACAAGCTAGCTTCAACTTGATATCACTTCCGGTGTAGTTTGCGACTCGTGTACAATTGCTATTGGTAATTGAGAATGACGTTTTGAATGATAAAGAATTGGCTACTAAGGAAGCAATAGTAGAACACAAACATTTAAATTATGAGGAGGAAGTAAACCCTACAATTTCACTACATGCATTAAATGGGATAACCACGCCACAAACATTCAAAGTGGTTGATTATATTAGGAAGAAAAAGGTGACAGTTTTGATCGATAGGGAGAGTAACCATAATTTTGTTAACAAAAAAGTAGCTAATAAGCTCAATTATTTTGTGTATCCAGTCTCCAATTTTCAAGTCATGATTGCTAATGGAAAACAACTCTCTTGTGGTGGTAAATGTCATCATATCAAACTCTCAATAGGGGACTATTTTCTCAATTCATAAACGTTTGCCATCCCAATTGGGGGAACAAATGTAGTTTTGGGAGTGCAATGGCTTAAACAGTTGGGAACAGTGTCTTTCAATTTTCAAGACTTATTCATGGTTTTCAATATGAATGGAAAAAGGTACAAACTTGACGAGATGCAATCACTGCCAAGCCAAATTAGTAGCTCTCATAGGATGGAGAAATTACTTAAGAAGGGATCTTGCGGCATAGTGGCACAATGACATTTCGTATAAGCACATAATATAAAGAACCGTGCTCCACCGACTCTTCAAGAGATTATTCAACACCATCAATGGTCTTTCAAGAACCAAAGAGCTTACCTCCAATCCAAGATCATGATCATGCAATTGAATTGATTCTAAGAAGTATCCCTCCTAATATTAGACCTTATCGCTATCCCTATCAACAAAAGTCAAAAATTGAAAAATTGGTCAAGGAAATGGTTGACTCATGCATTGTTTGTCCCAATAAAAATGTGTATTCATCTCCAATGATTATGGTTAGAAAAAAGGAGGAATTAGAGAGAAGGTGCCCAAACTACAAGGACCTCAACAAGATCACTCTCAAAGATAAGTTTCCTATTCTTGTCATTTATGAATTATTGGATGAATTGAATGGCGTTGTTTTCTTTACTAAGTTAAATTTGTGTAAAGTACTATCGATTCGAGTAAAGGATGAGGATGTACATAAGACTGCATTTCAAACACATGAGGGTCAATATGAATTCTTAGTTATTCCATTTAGCCAAATGAGGGTCACTATGAAAGTAATTGGTACCAAGCTTCCAAGGCCATCAAAGTTACTTGAGGTAGATGAAGAAGGAAAGTTCATTATGGAACATGACAAAGATCAAAAAAGAGTGAAGCAATTATGAAAGCAAGCCATTCGAAAATTTTCATCCAAGGGAAGAATCTAGCAATTGAAGATGCAACATGGGAAGATGAACAATTCATGTTACAACATCCTAAGTTGCTAAGCGTTGAGGGCAACACTTTTCTGAAGGGGAAGGGCATGTCATATCCCTAATATTATATCTCTCAGTATGTATGCTAAGCTTATGTAATGGAGTGCATATCCTCTACCTTTCATTTATTTGTTCTTAATAAATAGTTAGGCCAACCTAATTAGGCTGAATAGGTGTGAGTCGTGACCCTTCGTATTTATGTATATAAATATGGATGGGTAAGGCTCTTCCAAACCATCACATATCATATTATTGAATTCTTATAATCATTCATTCTGATTTCTGGAGGTTTCCCCCTCAAAGTGGATTATATTTGAATGTTTTTCGGTTTTTAGTTTATAAATTCCTAAGAATCCAACTTTGTCATTAAGGGTATGTAGCAGTTATGCCAAATTATTTTACCAAGTGGGCAAAGGCCAAAGCTCTACCTAACAACTCAACAAATGTACCATGAAATTAATTTGTCAGCAAATTGTGAATTGATTTGGAATCCCAGCAATCATGAGATGATAAAGTCGACGTTGACATAGCATTTAACCAAGTGGGAGAAGGCCACTTAGTGAAAAAAATAAATATAATCAAGTACCTCACGAGCAAGTTTAATATTCTTCATTCAATAAAAAGTCCACACTACTCGAGGGCAAGCTAAGGAGACAAATAAGATTCTCATATCAATGATACAAAATTTTGTGGAATTGAAGGCATGGATGTGGGAAAAAAACAAGCAACGCCCGGAAACCCAAAGGAGCTGATAGCTTGAGCAGGGAAGCACCCAGCATGTCGGACAAAATCATGGGAAGACCTTAAATTCGAGCCCTAGGTGGTCCACGGAAAATTACCAAGGCACCAAAAACTTCCCCAGACGAAACAAAACAAAATGTAAGCCATAGGTTAAATGAAGAATGGTTATAATATAGTGTGATTACCTGATGGAGTTCTGACAAGAGAATAGCAGAAGTGACTCCACTGGAATAAGCCTTACAAGTTTCAAGAATGTGTGTACAAACCCAACTCCATGGAGGCCCCTTGCTCAAATCCTTTTCAGTCTCCGATTCCCCTGGTGCTAACATGGACTGTGCGGAAGCCACAAACTCTAAAAATGAATCCTCTGGTTGACCCACGTGAAAATTGATGGATTTTGCATCGTCGATTTCCATTTCTGACTTCCCCTGTGGATTCTATTTGAATGAAATTAAAGATTGTAAGAGGCCGAAGCAAAACCAGATACCGTATTTTATAAATAGCGAGTTCCCGCCTCGAGAATAATGGGGTTTGAATATTAAATGCCTTGAAAAATGAAAGCAAACCTTTGAAATTCTATATAAATGCATTAACCGCAAAAGTAGCGATGTGATGATTGTGTTTTAAGTGCAAGACGGAGACGCTGTAGCCTTACTTTAAATTTTAGGGGGAGCACGATAAAAGAGAATATATTTAATTTGGTTAGGTTAATATTGGTTTAATCTCTAAATCATGATTTGTGTATATATTGTTGACCTTCTTATTATTGGTCTTACCATAACATTTATTTTCTCATTTACATTATTTAGTTGCTCACATAATTGCTTTCATCATTCCACAATAGTCTATTACTCCCAACTATTGTGCCCAAAACTTTCCAACACCCCGTACCATGCATGTATGACAAAGCCAAACAAGGACCAAACCACCAAACGGTTTGGTCCAAAATTCTGATTCAAATCTAAGTTAAGCAATAGTCATTTTCTCATTTTGATATTTTTTATGGGTTGGGACTTTTCCTATAGATCGGTCTTAATGTGAAGTTAAGCCTATGAAAGCATGTATAAGCGAGTCAAATGCACTCATTCACTCACTTGGCCTCCACCTAGTAGTTTTGAGAGCACTAAAAGCAAAATCATTCCAAAAATTACTTTAAGCTCTATTAAATTCACATACAATAATAGCAACACACGTTAGAAGCGACCACCGCAGGTCTAAAGCACTCCAAACCTTGTTTAAAAGTCGACTTCCCAGTTGCGCAACCCTCCAAGTCAAGTCAAATACAAGCACGTCAAAGCCATTACAAGCATTATCAAGTGAACAAGTTAACAAAGATAGTTGCATACATATAGATATCACATCTTTAGTGTAAAACCACGTGTAGTTTGAAGCCTCTTTGGAGTAGTGTCATGTAGGTGGTGTATAAATTGTAATTCAACCCAACAACTAACCTTTTGTAGGGGTTTCCACCCATGGTTAAGCTTTGGAGTTGTTTTGAGATATATTGGGGTTTCACGCATTTGTGAGACCGAAGGTTTCATAAAAAGGCATATTCTAGTTGATCGCATATGCACGTAAAGTTATAAATTATTAGTAGCCACCGGATGGAACCAAAGAAACGATTTTGTACATAAATATCAATTTTGTTGCTACTCATTCTACACTTCCAAAACAAAAAATGAAGCATATGAGAATCATTTCCAATCTTTTTGTCCTTTTTCCATAGCCAAATTAGCTTCCAAATTAACAAAATACTTAGGTGTATATCTCCTCTTGTGATCTTGTTTTCATTTGGTACATAATCTTGTTATTCTATCTTATAAATTATTGATATAGGTATATTTTAAACTACATATTAATATTAAATTAATTAATTTGAATGTATTTCATGTTCTAACCCCGATCCAAAGTTTAAATAAGAATACACATCTTATTCATTTTGGTTTAAATAATTTGGTGAACCTACTTATTGATCGAATCCTTAACTTATTTGGCCAAGGTTGTTGTATTCCAAATCAAACCTTCTGTTGCAACCCCCTCAAGTTTCATTGTATCTTTGCATAGGTATTTCTTATGTGCCCTTTCGACGAAGTATTCAACTAAATCATACACCTTTGAGCAAATTCAACTCCCCTAACACACCATGGCTTCCTCTCCTCCTCTTGATCAAGATATCCCTATTATTTTTGAAAATATCTCTAGTGATGGGCATGATATGAATTCTAACTTGGATCCCCTTGCAAATCGGTTTAAACTTAATCATCCTTATGGATCTAATGCAATTAATAATGATGATGTGATTAATGATGTTAGCAATGATAAAGTTTGACTCTTATCTCACTTCGCCATGGCCTCCACGGCCACCCGCATAACCTTGATAAAATTCTTAATGTGATTTTTTCCTTTAAGGTTTCCCATGATGCTCACTCTCGACCATCCCATGAAGAGTCTCTTCTTTCGGGTGATTAATCATATATCTACTATTGCCACATCTACAAGAACTATATCTATGGGGATATCCCATATGCCCCTTCAAAGTATTATAATGGCTATTCATATGGCTACTATTAGTCCCACATATATTGTGCATCCCATGTGGATTCACATTCTTCTTCCACACAATTTCTTGAGCATATTATACATGATTTGAATATTAAAGTAATACAATTAGATAAAGGTGGAACTAGACCTTCTAATGTTATGGATTCTACTTAATTGTTTCACAACCCACTTACACCTAAATTCGCATCTTATCCTTTGTCCTTATAGTTTGTATCTCTTAAGCTTCATATCTACAAGGGTAAAGGTGATCTTAAGTAAATTCTTCTCTCCTTTTTCATTGCTTGTTTATGATATGTTTATAATGATTTACTTCTTACTAGGTTTTTTTCTATAAATCTTGAAGACTATGCTTTGTAATGGTTCTATGATTACCTACCTACTTTGTGAGGGCTTTCAATCCATTGGCTAATCAATTCCTTATACATAATTCTATCAATATTAGTGATAGGATATCATATGCTCAAATGGAAAGATGCAACTAGGTTGTAATGAACCAATCGGTGACAATGTGTTGTGTTATAATACCATGCTTACTTGAGATGAACAATATACTTACAAACAATGAGCTTCGAGATTTATTTACTCAATCTTCTATCTCTTTTGGAATAATCGGTTATGTTTGATAAATTCTAATTTTTTCATGAGTTATGTCACACTCGAAACAAAAAAGAGGCCAAGCCCCTTACATTGAACAAGTTTAAGCATGCACCTATGCTCCTAATGTATCTACATCTAAATTTCAAGGTAAATCTAACGATAACAAGATTGATGTTAAAGTCATCACCAATGACATGTCTCTTGTTAAAAAGCTTTGGCTACAAACTACTCCTCAAAGGAAATTCACACGGTTGTCATCCTCGCCACAATTGATCTTATAAAAGTTGTTAGAGTGTAACCTTATATATGTTAGGAATATCTAATTAGTGTTCACACGTTAGTATGTTACATAGTGTACATAGTGTGATGAGTTGTAATAACAACTCATCTTGATATTCTGCATTATTTGTTGGTTAATAATGTGTGAGGTATGAGAAGTATTATAGGGTACGTTGCACTATGTAGTTAGAGTATAATGTCTCATGATATTGTTATGAGTGTTTGAAGGTGATAAGTTTTGACTCCTTTGTATGAGATCAAATCACCGTATATACACCTCTCTCTCTCTCTACAAGTATGATTAGAAGTTTATTATGTGTTATTACTTCAAGATTATTGTGTTTAGTTATTTGAGTATTCTTGTGGTTAGTGACCTAAACCAAATTTATTAGTATCTCTCCCTCCCTAATTGATGTTGATATAACAAAGCCTCGCAAGAAATTTTTTTATCAGTGCCTATCATGACTTCCACGGATATATTAGACACTTCCTTAATAAATGCTTCAAGCTTCGCCATGTTATAAACAACTTTATTGATGTTAGTGTGATAAAATTTGATGCTCCTCCTAAGCAATCTAAGTCTCCTATCAATGACAATTGAAGCTCTAGATCTTCAATGACCTGCTTCCTAACCGTCACAATTCTTAATATAAGAGCACTTTGGGGGTGCATCATACTTATAGGGCTCAATCTCCTCCTGCTACATATGATAATCCTCTTGATGTTCTCATTAGTACAATTGCCTTTGTTGTGCCTCGTAAGCATCTTATTACATTTGGTGATGCTTGTATTATTAATGATGTTAGTTCACACACATTGTATATTCAATCCTTCATTAGTCCAAGTTCAATGCATAGTGTCTTGGTTAATAGTGACCTAAAATACAATATGCACACTTTCATATTACTTGTTTTTTTAGGATTTACTAATCAATAACTGTAATTCAATACTAAAACGTTTATTGGGCACATAATTCTTTCTCTTATTATGGGATCCACTACTGTGGTTATACCTTTTTTGGTTATTGCTTCTCTTGGTTCATGTGACACACTTCTAGGATGCCCTTGGCTTTGTAAACTCAAGGCTTTTCTTTATGTGTTTCATCAATGTATTAAGTATATCCCCGATAATTAAGTTGTTATGGTTAAGGGTATCCCATTGTAAACACTCAATTTTGGTAACTTATCCTTTGGAAATGTAGATTTTGGCTTTATTTCCATACTAATACTTTCATTCACATTCTAAGCTTAATCAACATAGCCTTCTCTCTCACACATGACTTACTAATCTCTACACATTTTTTTGTCATTCATTCATGCAACATTAATTATCCGAAGCAATAATTTATCCCTAGGCAACATTCATGAACTCGTCTTTTCGTCATTAAATCCCTATATGTGACCATACAATGTGGGACCAGGACGTACTATGGTTTTACTCGACCCGTATAATCCTATCTCCCACTTTGAAATGACTATTTTCTTAATTTTAATATCTTTTATGGGTCATTTACCATCCTATGGATGGGTCTTATTGTTATCGCCAAATCACTGCACCCTCCGAATGGCCATAATGTGAACAAGACATTCGGTGTGATTAGGTAACATGGGATCACCTCTCAAGCTATGGGACTTGGGCTCAAGGTGAACCTCTGGAGAAGGCCGACTTCCTCTTCCTAAACTAAGTGTTGTACTACTCTTAGTGCAATAAAATGGTTATCTAGACCTATGCTAACATTTTCATGGGTTTTAGGGAGAGAGATTTGCAATAAATGAAACTATACTAGGGATGGTGATGCACCAAATAAAGGGTGTTGCTAGACTCAGGAAGGGTTGATTTGAAGAGGGTGTTGTGCACCACAAGTCAAATTCACCTACTACAACTTAGAGAGGGTAACAAAATACCACATACTAGGAAGCATGCGTTCCTTTTGTTAAACTTAATCGACAAAAAACAATCTATCAGTCTTCCAGTGAAGAAGGGTGAACTTGAGAAGGTTGACAAGCACCACAACTCAACTACATGCAATACTCCACCACTTGATAAGCACAAAACTTCAAGAACTTGCAATAAAAACTTGAATTTGCACAGTGTACCTGCAAGCATGAGAAAGGTACAAAGAAGTATAGAAGGATGAAAGGACCAAGATTAGTCACAAAACACACACTTTTATTACTTCAACAACATGCACAATGCATCGTACATTCAAAAGAGGAAATGGTTGTCATTACAGTCTTGAAAGAGAGGCTTAAAAGTTCGATTGTTTAACTTTCTAACTTGTCCAACCTTCTCAAGTTCATCCTTCTTTTACGGAAGACGGATAGATTGTTTTATCCGAATGACTTTAACAAAAGGAACGCATGCTTCCTAAAGCATGTGGTATTTGGTTACCCTCTCTAAGTTGCAAAGAGGTGAAGTCGACTTGTGGTGCATAACACCCTCTTCAAATCAACCCTTCCCGAGTCTAAGCAACACCCTTTATTTGGTGTGTCACCATCCCTAGTATAGTTTCATTTCTTGCAAATATCTCTCCCTAAAACCCATGAAAATGTTAGCATGGGTCTAGATAACCTTTTTTATTGCACTAGGAGTGGTACAACACTTATTTTAGGAAGAGGAAGCCGACCTTCTCCTGGAGGTTCACCTCAAGCCCATGTCCCATAGCTTGAAAGGTGATCCCATGTTTCCCAATCACATTGAATGTCATGTCTACATTCGCCATTTAGAGGGTGCAATGATTTGCGATAACACTTATCATTACATTTAACCTATGAAATCCTACATAAGCAAGTCGAATGCACTTCATAACTCGCCTAACATTTTCAATAACTCTTATTGCAAAATATCAACACTAAACCACTCAAGGCTCCCCTATATCTTCATAAAGTAATTGTGCATCATTTAAAAAAACCACCACACATGTTTGAAGCAATCAAACCAAGTTCAAGAGTCTAGATTCTTCCATTACCAAGCATGCAAAGGTCTTAAAGTCATGTTTTAGTAAGAGCAAGTCACTTTAATCCTTGTTAAAGGTCTTAAGGGACAACGTGAATCTATGTTTGCATCTAAATCGTATCACACCATGTTACTACTATGTTGGGTACATTTATATTCCAACTCTAGTTATGTTCACTATTCTTTGTGTCGAGAAACACGAGAGAAACATAAGGGGTGCATTAGACTACATGAACTACTTACACAAACATTAGGAGAACTATACAAGGCTTGCTCTAGCTCGAGGGGATGTAGTGAAGCACTTTATTTGGTTCGATGGGGTTGACCCTTGGTCATTCCATCCTCTCCCACACATAGATGTCTTCTCTTATTATTAATTGTTTGATGAAGTTTAATACAATTACCTAGGGTTTTCGGTAGTATAATTCTATTATCTCTCCGGGATATTAATTTGAAATGATGGGAGAGCTAGGGTTTTGGATTGAGCAAGCGGTGAAAGCAAGTGATGTCAATGGAGCTAAGCAGTGGGAGCTGGTGAAGGAGCATAATGAGGTGGTCCAACTGGATTTCCTCAGCCTTTGTCTAGAAAAATGGTGTATGGAGAGTTTGTTGCTTTGTTCAGGACCGCTTGATGACAACTTGGTTAAAGGGATTTTTGAGGAAGCCAGGTGGTTCGTTGGGTTCCTCCTCAGCCAAGATGTGAAGGCCTTCTTGGCCCTCAAGAGGATTCCTGGTCCTGTTTCGCTCAAACCTTTTCCGGTGGAGGAACTAGAGTCAACCTTTGTTCGGTTCTACTCGTGTTTCCATCGTTCCCTGGTTGAGCCAAATCTAGAGGCCTTACTTGCAGAGACAACCCTAATTTCTCCAGTTCTTCCTTTCGTGGCTGATCCCGAGAAGGAGACAGAGGTGCTTTAGTTGCTTGATCCATCGTTAGAGTAGTCTTTTCGATCTAGCACTCTCAGAGGGACATCCTAAGTCTCCTGGTTGAGTTTTACCTCGTGTTTTGTCTAAGGAGAGTGGATTTTTTTAGGATATGGAGAGCCATTTGCGGGTTTTCCTTCATCTCTTTCCATGTCTGCTGGTTTTCATTTTTCCTCAAGGTCTAGAATCGAGAATGACGGGGTGCCTAATAGTGGTCGAGATCTAGATCCTTGGATTTTTTTGGGGTTAGTAGGTTTTGTTTTCTCCTACCTTTTCAGGGTGCGACAAACTTGGTTCCCCAAGCTTCGTATAAGAAAGTGTCCTAGGTTTCTGTCCTCTCGTGTTTGATCTGATTTCGCGCCAGCCTCTAGGTATGTAGTTTTGACTCGTTTCATTTTCATGTGGCTCTATGGCTTTCGCATGTTTTGGTTTTTATTGGGTTTCACTTTGGTGACACACTTTGTTGAGGGTGATTGTGTGGGTTCTAGGTTGTTCAAATTAGCTAGAGCAATTTTGTGGTCTCTTAACATGGTGAGGTTAGGGTTTGTCCTTGGCCTCTTTGGGCTTCGCATCTATTACAACTTGCGCAGCATTTGGTTGGCTTCGAAATGTTGGCTCTATCTCGCTATGTTGTTTTATTGGGTTCATGTGTGGTTTCCTTCTTGGTCGGGAGCACTTTCACTCGCCCTTTGGGTTCGTGTGTTTGTTGGTTTCCGCTTTCCTCTTTCACTCCCGATGCACGATCCCCATTCGAGGTGGTAATACGTGAGGGGTGTGGTGGGTTTTGTTGTTGCATTTCCCATTTGGGTTGTACTTCGGATGTGTGTTTCATCCTTTGTCATTGGTGTTTCGTTTATTTTCAAGTCTGCTTTGTATTTGGTATTTCATCATCTCTATCTTTTGTATTTGGTGGGGTCCTGTCAACCCCCTAGTTCATAGCTCTAGTCAAAAGCATTTAATAATTAAAAAAGTATCCATGGTTTTCTATTTATTGCAAATCATTATAGGTGGTGTCGATGTATACAATCCCTAACTTGACAAACATTAATAAACATTTCTAGTTTAGTGGTAGATGAGAAAAGTTATATTTTTGCACCATTTACAAGCTCAAAACCGTAAAAAGGACCAGATCACACTACATCCTATCCAAACTTGTATGAATTTATATAGGAGAAATTTATAAACATAGTTCCATAAACAAAAAGATATATAGCTCATTATTATCGTTTTTAGCTAGTCTACACATCTAGAACACTTATGTAACTCTTTGAATAACTATGTCTATATCCATTATTGTGTTCTATGTTATCATTTCATTGTTATATCACTATTTAGTGTATTAATAGTTATATTCTAGATTGTATGTTTAACATAAATTAATTTATTCAAAATATTATACTTATAACATATCTTAGATCCTACAAAATATAATATTTTAAGGTGTATACACCCATATAAGACTCCTTTATTGAGAAAGCACAAGTTTCTACAACCATGCTTGTTGCACCTATTTGTGCCACATCTAGAGGATTTATCCCATATACGCCTGCTCCTAGGTCTCATCATATAAGTTACGAATCTCTTAAGTGTGTCATACAACCTTGACTTGATGCAATACATCCTGCTCTTAATGCGCACAATATAAAATTGAGGTCCAAAGACTCCCATACCCATATGTTTCTATCTTGATTCCCCACCCTCTTATTAGTATCACAAGGTAGTAATTTATTTTCACAAATACAAATATGCTTTACATACAAAAAACATTGAATTATTATCACAAACATGAAAACATTGAAATATTATCAAAATGTAAAATTGCGACCTACATATGACTTGATTTGCCATTCTTTACTTTCGATATGTTGTTTTTCAAATGGTTTTATAAATTACATATTATATATGCTATTTAAACACATGTATTTCATGAGGTAATCGAGCATGATGCACGACATACACGAGACTCTACATGAGGATAGATGTTGGCCTCGTCCCTTTCCAATTGGCCTTGTTAATTTAGGGAATCGTGTAAACTACCAGGTGTTACTATTTCATTACAAAATAATTTTCATCTCTCATTATGTTTATATTCTATAATGTAATATTTGGACTAATGTGGCTAACCCACGTGCCTTCGTAGAACTAGTATCTATTAATCTATGTGTCTTTGGGATATTATATTCACTTGTTTGTTTGTATGTTTCTTTTCATGTATGTGGCCAATGGTTTTTTTGTGTTTCGACACTTTGGTGTCCCTTGTCTATGGATTTTGTTTCCTTTGCTCATGTTTGTATATGTGTGCGGCATTTTACCTTTTCTATGATTTTTTTGTCATTATTTGTTGTACTTGTTTGTTTCTATTTTTGTTCACTTGCATTTTGTTTTCTATCTGTTTGTGTCATGGTTTCTACCATGCACTCTTTTGAAACAAGATTTCCATAGTAGCCACATACAAAAACCTTCAATATGATCCAACTCCAACTATATGCTACATCTAACATGGACACACATCACTTCTTTTGAGATGAGACATCTATTACACATATCACCCACCTTAAAAGAGGGAATATTAAGAGGGGTTGTCACATAAATATTTAAGCAACTCATTTACACAAACAAAATACATAATTCTAAACAAAATTGAATAAGTTAAAAATACCTA
This sequence comes from Taxus wallichiana var. yunnanensis, assembly GCA_018340775.1. Classification (NCBI taxonomy): domain Eukaryota; kingdom Viridiplantae; phylum Streptophyta; class Pinopsida; order Cupressales; family Taxaceae; genus Taxus; species Taxus wallichiana. Next base: position 397,792,738 of record CM031237.1, on the reverse strand, counting down.
AGAATAAAAACATACACATGTTGACCTCGCACTTTCGGCTAAGTATACAAAGTGACTTGCACAAGGTAAAGCATCGAGTAGGAAATACACTTGAGATATTTTGGTCTATCGTGTATAGAGCAATCAAACAACATGCACGTCATAAAGGATAAATGGGTAAGGAGCTAAGAAAACAAAGTGTCACCTAGAAAGTGCATAGAGGAAGTTGAGTTGGTAGAGGGTAACAAAATAGAAAAAGAATAAGAACAAGGTTGAGAAAAAGCAAGGAGTGCGATGACATGTAGAGAGAGGAATGATTGACTAGTGATGTTGATAGATCTCTAATCTATTAATGTAAATCATGGAGATCGAGTCTTCTCCTTCTCGCCGAATTGGATAGGGTCAAGTCATTGTTCGTGCATTGAATGTGTCCCCCTCTCGATAGATTCAAATGAAGGCCATCCAACTCCGTAATGGCTAGAATCCACTTTGAAAGCGGGAAGGGATTCAAAATTGAGCTACCATTTGTGTATTAAATGAACTTGGGATGTTGTTGATTTTGCTAGTTGTTGTTGGTTATTATTATTAGTATTTATTGGAGATGGTTGTTTTCATTATTGTTTAGTTCTATGTAAACTACTCATGTTTTCACTTTGAAATTCACCCTTGAGAATGGTGTGATAACTCTCCTTTCAATTGACAAAATGGAAACACTCATAGGTTGTGGGTGACTTGTATGTTGGAGTGAGTCTTTAGAGAGGGTTGGTTCCCCTAGTGCAACACCTAAACTAATTCTATCTCCTAAACTAAAGCTACTCTACCAAAACCAATAAAGAAAAGAGAAAAGAAGGAAGAGAAAATGAAAAATATGGTGATACACCAGATTTTTTTGAGGATATCATAATTATCTGGAAAATATGGTGATACACCAAGAATGTTTTGAGGATCTCAAACTTATTTGGATCACACAGATGAAGCACAAGAGCCACACACACCATAAACTAACCACAATTGACTGTTTAAAATTAAAAGTGATTCATATAAGGGTTTGGAATGAATTATCACAAGATAAAGAAGGGGCAACAGAGTGCTCCACGACAAAATCTCGCAAACAACCTATTAAACACAATCTATGACATGCAAATTGACACAAAACTACATGAAGTCATGAAATTTAAACTGATAAAACAAGGATAAACATGTATTACAATATAAAATTATTTCCAAACAAGTATGCACTAAACACATATTGCATAAAGGGTAAACACACCTCCTTTATTGCTCCAAGAGGTGGAATAAGCACAAAGAATCACTCTAACCTTTCTTTCTCACCCAAAAGGACCGAATTGCCCCAAAACACGAATGAAGAGGAAAAGATATATTTTACAATGTGTTCTAAAGCTTTTATAGAAGGTTTGAGAGGGAAGAAGGAAAGAAAGCAGACATGCAAGGATGAGTTTAAAAATAGGAAAAAATGCATTGTTTCTCTTCTTATTTACGTAAATTTATCCTGTTTTTCTTAAAAATAGCTTCCACTTGATTTAATTAAATTTTGTGTCAAAAATAAGACTATACTTCCCAAAAATAGAAGAAAAATCTTTCCATTTGCTCTTACATGTGTTGTTTCTCTACTTGAAGATGAAAAGAGCCATCTGCACGTGTGTTTTGTAATGCATGGACTATTTTTTTGCATTTTCTCCATGAAAACTTCATCAAGTTCTCAATATGATAATGTTAACACGAAGTACTCATAAATACCTTTCTAATTATACCAATTTCATGCAATTTGGAGAAAGATGAGATATATAGGGGGTGACCCCTCATAGAATTATAGTCTTCCTTTCTGGATCGAAAGTTATGCCCCTTTAAAGATTTGCAGGTCAAATGAACAATAACTTGGCATGTGGCAATTTCTAGTTTGATTTTTAAATTACCTACATGTAATTAATGTGTCAAACCTTTGCTCTTGTGCAAAGACAAGATCATTAATAAAATGGACTCATTATGTGGCCTTTCGGACCGACGCATTATTAAGTGTACTTAAATTCGCAAGCTTATATTCGTCGGAGGTCTATCTCGCCCGAGGTTTAGTAGAACACCGACACTTGTCCTCCCTCGGCCATTGATGTTATTTGACTTGTCAACCATATTCGTCATTTCTCGACCCGTAACCTTTTAAATTATGGCTCGACCCACGACCTTAAGTCCTTTAGAGCATTTATAGCTTGAGGAACCCCAACATTTTGTTGAGTATCCTTATTGTTGTCATTTCACCTTAAATTTGACACACATTTGAACGTCGGACAAATTTTTTAAAACAGACCATCCAATGCTTGTCCCACATATTTCCAAACTCGCAACGGCTAGGTATTTGAGCGATAAAAATTTGACAAGTGTTTAACCGTCACATGACCCAATTACACTAGTTAAGTCCATTTAAAGGGGGGAAATTATCCAAATTAGTCGGAGGTTAAATTGGGATAACACTTCCCAAACCAAACCGACTTCTAGTCCATGTACGCCATTAATTGTCCCTTTATCAGACGCTTGATATCAATGGATATATATGGTTTTTGTTATATATTATTGTGTTAAGTTACTAAGCGTAGTGTGTATGGCAATGTATGTGTGTAGACACTAAATCACACACTTGGGTACATTTCTATGTCCTAATCACGTCTTCGTAGACACAAAATCATGCACTTACTACTATATACTATATCGCCAAGTATTTTTGTTTTATATATGGATCTTGCGTAAGAAGAATATTCACTGGTGACCCATTCCATAGTCCATCCACTTGTCTTTTTAGTTTCTATTGCTTTTATCTTTCACACTTGTCACTCATACACCCGGTTCGATCAGGTCACAGGGATCCTTGTTAGTTAGTATTCACTCATTTGTCATCATTTGTCTCTGGACACTAACACCCAAGATTGGACACTAGCACCCAAGCGCTCTTGTCCATCCTAGGTGCCCGTGCCCTCTTTATGTTTGATCTTATTTTTGACATTTGAGGTCGGTATTTTTGGTTTTCCCACTCATATCCCGAGGTACTAGTTGGCATGTCAAGTCATTAGTGTCAAAATTCAAGTAAGAGATCCCTATATAAACACAACATATATACCATTATAAGGGCAGACAATTTCTATCAAGGGTTATCTATCTACATATCTCAAGGGAATGCATTTGGGCACATTACTTTGCATACACACTGCATAGGAAGGGGAGTCCATTCTATTCCATCCTCACATTTGTGTTTTATCTAGTTATCACTTGCTATCTTTGTGTCATTAGCACTAGGGCAACCTAGGAGCACTATTACACACATAAGCACATAAAACTACATTGAGTCTAAGATGTAGTGTAGCACTCCGTCGTAATTTCACCATTATGACAGTTGAGGACATTGAGTCCGAGATGTAGTGCATCTTTATTTTTTAGGATTTGATGTCTTTTATGGTTTTGCAGAGGATATTTGTATCCAAGTTCATAAGTACCCAGGAGATCTAAGTTTGACATAAAGGCGACTAAAGGTGAACAAGTACAAAACCCTAGCGACAATATTACAACCATGGTATGACCATTTATGCATACTCCAACACCCCCACATAGGTCTTGGGCACCCGCGGGTGCCCCTATCCTTACTTAGGCACCCGTGTCCGTGCATTGCAAATATATTTGCATTTTTCTAAGCCTCGATTACGACAAATCTGTTTTCCTATTACATCACATTCTCTTGTCAAACTCACTTCAGGATAAGCGTAATTAAGGTAAGTGCCCTATCTCTTACATTTTATTTCATATAAAGATCAAATAAATTGCCAAGCACTTGTATTTCATTGTATATCAGTTATAGCAGATCTTTGCATTCAAATTTTAATAAAATATTTAGATTTTATTAAATCACATACTTGCATTCACATGATTATTAAGTGAGAAAAGTACTAATCAACTATTTTTTTGGCCTCTTTACTTTCTTTATGGTTTCCTTCTTGCTCTTTGATAGAAACCTTGCATATAATAAATCTATAAAATGCAAAAGATAACACAACACCGATATATGTGGGGCCAAGATGCCCTAATAATCAATATATACAAAATAATACCCTTAAGGTAGGGCAACACCATACAATGCTCCTTAAGGAAGGAGTAACTCCACAATCTCCCAAGATGGGAATCCACTTCGAGGGGACACCTCCAATATACCTCTACCAAGTAGAAGACTCAACTCATACATCCATGACATGCTCATAATGATACTCACATTCTTTAAATAGGATGGGTAACACCTAATCCCAATGTAGGCCGACCCATTACCCAATATAATTAATTCATATGTAAGCCCATATAACTAATTAAGGGGATGTGTGCCACATGTCGGCATCTCCATCAACCCATATACATTATAATATTATATCCCATGTGAACCCATACATATAACTAAGGGGATGTGTGCCACATGTCGGCATATCCATCAACCCATATATATTATATTATCATATCCCAAGGTACATAGCATTGACTCCCTCTTTGACATGTTTCGTCCTCGAAACATAAGAAGAAGCCATATATGAGTACGCTTTAAATTATTGCACACTTGTCGCCATGCTCGATCATCCAACCACCCATATGAAATCCTATGGGGTGATGCTTATCCCAAACCCGATTCCATATTCCTCAGTGCTCATCTCGATTCCATCCTGGTCCATATGTGTTCCTCCTTGGCATCCATGTATACCCATAATTATTATTCATGTGATTCCGTGTCATATAATTATTGTTCCATTGATTCCATGTATAGCCAAAATTATTACTCCTCCAATTCCCTGTATATCCATATAGATTGATGCCCTTGTGTGTCCTAGCATGTCTCCATGATTTTTCCTCTCATGATGATGTGGTTGTCTATATGGTGCCTAGTTCGTATACTCAACCTTATCAACCTTTTCCTCAACTTTATTGTCCTCTTCCACCTTGTTTGTTACTTCTTTTTTCTCTGAGTAGAGAAATTATTTGTGACTTTATGTTCTTCATCCTCTCCTTCCGATTCATCATTATTCCCTTCATCATCTTCAAATTCGTCTTCATGATCCAATTTTACATTACTTTTTTCTTTGCTAAGTGTGATATCTTGCAATGTAATTTTCTTTCTCTTGTACCATAATTTCATGAATTTCTTTTGCACATTAAGATTAATTGTTCCCAATCTCTCTAACCAAGGATATCCAAGAACAATATCCATACCATCCATATCTAAAGCATAAAAATATAAATGTAAAACATATTTATCCATAGAGAGCTTTAAATCTTCAAAAACTTGAATATGCTTACCATCCACTTGAGATTCCTTAATATGTTTTGCTTGTACATGTAGATTTTGAGCTACATCCATATTGATGAAGTTATATTTGCTACTAGGGTTTATGGAAACAATTACATTTTTCCTTTGAATACACCCTTCAAACTGAAATATTGAAGCTTCCTTCTTTGGAGATGCACTATCATGTGTAACAACTTCATCATCAACATTTTCTTCTTCTTCTTCTTCTTCTATTTCCTCTTCCTCACTATTATCATTAAATTCTTCTTTTGTTTCCCATCTGTCCATGAAAACTTGTTCCAGTTCCTCCAAGGACCAATTAGACTTTTCCTTTTCTAACTCAGAAAACCAAATCTGTGCAGAGCCACTAATCCACAATTTGAAGAACCAAATATCTGATGGTTCAGAGAATTTATGCCTAAATTTGTTCCACCATTCTCTAGCATCAATCTTGTTATCTCCAAAAAAAGTTACCATCCCCATGATCCACAAAACTAGGGTTTTAGGAATAGACCCTTTTGATCAAAACTTGTTCTAACCCTTTTGGCTAAAATTCGGCCAAAAATCAGAAATCACAGAACACAAACCCCAATTTAATTTTTGAGAGGTTTCTGAAAATGTAAGAAATTCAGAAAAATTCCTCAAATTGCGGCCTAAGGAGCAAAATATTGAAAAAACATAAAACTGTAATAACTTTGACAAAATAGATCCAAAAATTCTGAATTTTTACCATATATTGCTGAAGAGGATTTGAAATTCTGGTAAAAATTTAGAAAGTTATTTCTAAAAACTGCAGCCTGTAAAAGCAAATTTAGGCGAAACCCTAAAAATGCAATAACTTCCACAAAACACTTCAAAAATTTCTGAAATTTGGATTGTATATTTATAAAACCATTTCACAACTGTGGTAAAAATTTGAGAAAATATTCGTAGCCATTTCCAAAATATAGCCGAATCAATAAAATTAGGGTTTAGACCCAATTTTTTTGTTGTTGTTGCGAAATCGATGCTCTGATACCACTTGATAAGAACCTTGCATACAATAAATCTATAAATTGCAAAAGATAACACAACACCAGATATATGTGGGGCCAAGATGCCCTAATAATCAATATATGCAGAATAATACCCTTAAGGTAGGGCAACACCATACAATGCTCCTTAAGGAAGGAGTAACTCCACAATCTCCCAAGATGGGAATCCACTTCGAGGGGGACACCTCCAATATACCTCTACCAAGTAGAAGACTCAACTCATACATCCCTGACATGCTCATAATGATACTCACATCCTTTAAATAGGATGGGTAACACCTAATCCCAATGTAGGCCGACCCATTACCCAATATAATTAATTCCTATGTGAGCCCATATAACTAACTAAGGGGATGTGTGCCACATGTCGGCATCTCCATCAACCCATATACATTATAATATTATATCCCATGTGAACCCATACATATAACTAAGGGGATGTGTGCCACATGTCGGCATCTCCATCAACCCATATATATTATATTATCATATCCCAAGCTACATAGGACTCTTACACACCCTACTTGCTAGTCTAACTTACATTACTTCATCTTTTTGAGTCTAGACACCAACGCCTAGTCACGATGTTTCAAGCGTCCAAAGGCCCTCATCCCCTCCGGGAGCCCTCGACATCTTTGTACCTTACTCGCCTCTTTTGGGCCTCTTGTAGTTGTTGGCCATCTTGTTTTCTTATGATTCAAGCTTTCATTGTAAATTAGAAAATTCAACCTAAGGAATCATATAAATACAATGTTATGTGATCAAATTAAGGGACCAAGCTCTAAACATCTATTACCATCACCTAAGGTCACACCTAAAGGCATTCACTAACATCATTCAAGGGATAAGGGATTGCTAATTCGGATACATGCACATGAGGGGAAGTTTTTTTCCATCTGCACATCTATCTACATTGTTACATCTAGCTATCATTCGTTATCAAGTGTACCTTACACAAGAGCTTCCTAGGGCATGATTCTATCACACATGCATAAGAACTATATGGAGTTTTAAATGTGGTGCAGTGCTCAGATCGTAAGTTCACTTAGTTTGGTGAGAGTCGAGGTCATCCCGACACCCCATTTGCATCTTTTTATTTTTAGGATTTGATGTGTTTTGGGGTTTTGTGGGATATATTTCTCTTTGCATGTTACAAGTGAATCTTGTGATCTTCTAGGGACATATAGTTGATCAACAATGAGGGTTAGTGACCACCTTGCAGTACAACGATTTTATGAGGTTTTGAGCAATCACAGGCACCTACCAAGGGTCTCTGATGCCTAAGTGCCCTAACACCAGTCCAGGTGCCTCGGTCTAGCATATTCTGACACTTCTGCATTTTTTTGTGCGTAGTTACAATAGTCTATCTTCCCGTTTCATCAGCTTTTTCTAATCTGGTACACTTTTATATTATTGCGAAATCAGCTAATTCTCCCATTCCTTCCTCTTGCACTTATGGTTTTAATTTCCTTTTGCTTATTACTTGTGTTAATTTTGTACTTCATTATTTATTACTTGTATGTGACTATGAAGAATCCCCTAGGATTTTACGAATTCAATATTTATTAAATCATTTGGTGAACCCCACTCACGCTCAATCATTCGGATCCGTCATTGGCATAACATCTTTTCTATCACAACTCTTAAGGCTCGTAAAATCTATTTTTCTGAATGACTTCAAATGCATCCACGTTATAAAGAGGTTCTTCAAAAAACCCTAAGCACCATACATTTTCCTAAAGATATGCCACCCATTCAAGTAAGTCCCATTTTCGATGGTCTCTCCAATGACCCTAGCCTTTGTGATCCTCAATCCAATCAACCCATATTAGAGTCAATTCAAGCCTTGTATTCTCTATTTCAAGACAAATTTCAGGCTATAAAATCCATTATCACATCTCTTAAATCTGAAATTCAACATCTCAGGATGTTTCTCAAACTCATGCTAGTTCTTCTACTACATCTCATCTCATTTATATGTCTTTTACATGTGCTCATATCGAGCTTAACCTCAAGTGTTACCATTACCAGAGCCTCTCACGTTTGATCGCAATGTTAAGCAACATGACATTCTTACTAAGCTCCTTAGTCATCAATTGATCACTTTGCCATCTACTCATTGTTATCCTCCTTATCGGATTGCAAAATATCAAGGTCATCCATATTGTAATTATCATTGAATCAATGGACATAATGACAATGATTGTTATGCTTTACAACTAAGAATCAAACATCTTGAGCATCAAGGTTTTATCTCATTTATTGCACAACATTATGCTACATGTTCGTCTCCAAATGTTGCATCTAAATGGGTTCTTAAATATTATTTTTCCATGTCTTATGAACATCATGCTATCACCTCTAATGTTCCTTCTTTGGTCAATCAAGTGTCGCTTATTCAACCCATTCCAACTAAGCAACCTCCTCTCAAGATTGGTAAAAAACCGTCCACCTCTCAAGTATTTTATGACATTACCATTCCCAAATAAGTAGCCACCCACTACATAATACTAACAAAATCTAGTTGGACTCTTTTACTTTTGTTGCTCAATGCCCCTTCACCATCACCACTTCAATAGCCAATCACTTTTGTCAAAGAAACTACTCCTTACATTGATGATAAAGACATATTTCAAACTCCACCACCATGGCATGGTCCCACTTGCTGCTTATGGCTACCATTGTTTTGGCTCTCTCTCTCTCTCTTATCATGACATAGATAACGCTCTCCCACAATGACACGATATCTCTCTCATCACCACATAGATATCCATCATTCGCACACCTAGGGGGCATCATGCTTTCTTCCCCCTTGTATTATTATCAAATGTCTCTATCATCTTATGCACTTTACGCTCCGCACTTAAATGTATAATATTTCCTAAGCATCAATCATACACGACTTGATACACTCTTGTATCATCATTACCCCACGAAGAACTCTAGTTCCATGGTTCATACTCGAATGCTAAGGGTGTAAATCTGAAATGAACCTCACCTTCTTCGTAGTTTACACTTGGTTTTTAATGATCCCATCTTTCTAGCATTCAATTCACAAACCATTTCTTGATGACACACTATTATTCTATGGTTCATTCTTAACTGTCAAGGGGTCTTTTATAAATGAACCCCATTTCACACATACACATATATGCTTGGGGGCACACCGACCCTATCACACTCACATTACATATCATGCCATCTCACTCGTACACAACATACTACATGTTTTGGTTGCACTTATTCTTGCTTACTTATTCTCACATATACACTTTGTTTCTTATGCTACACATATACATTATATGTCAATTATCTTTTCTATGTACACATGAGCGTTCACTTGTTCTTGAGTTGTGAATGCAAAGATCTTTACAAATCCTTTACACGTAATATTGATGTTTGACACTATACTTATTACCAGTCCCACCGAGGCTCCAAGGGGCATTTACATTTGTACACACTACATGTGTTATTGTTCTATTACACACTACTTTTCATTCATACTAACACACTACTCTGATCGATCTATACATGCTTTGACATGTTATATATCTCTCTAACATGCTAATGGGTGCTTTATGTGCAACATTTTCTTTATAAGAACAAATTTTCACCATGGTTATCGACTCTATTTGCTTATTATTATCTGCTCTTGTATGCTCATTGTTTGTAGGCTTTGTCTGTCTTGTATACACTTTGTATGCTTTAGGATGCTTCGCCCGATTGCCTTGTGACATTGTGAGCAATGTCCCATGTTTGAAACCCACTTTTTGCAAGTAAACATCATCTTCTTGCTTGCTATATTACACTTTGTCTTCTATATGCCTACTTGTCCTGTTTGCACTAACACATGTCTCCTAGCCATTGTTTGCATGTGCTTTGGTTTCTACCATGCAAATTTATATGCCGATATTAGTTTCACATTAGATCATATCATCTCTGTTTCTGACCTTTTTCGATTGCATTCTTCTAGTGAGATCGCATGTGCCCCAAAAGAGGGGACATATATTGGGTGAAACAGTCACCCCACACAGTAGCTCATAGCTTCAAACAGGGCTGCGTAGTACAAGAAAAAAATAGTCTTCGATTACATAAAGGTCTCAAAATATGACTTGGGGTCCTTAGTTCAAGACCTGAGACGTAGCACCTAAATATGGACATGGGTGCACAGGCGCTCTCGACCCTTCCTAGGTGCCTATGATCGGGGGAAGTTACATATTTTTTCTCGGATTAACATAGTCAACGAAGTCTCTGTAGCGGTTGACACAATACGGAGCGGTCCTCCAACATTCAAAATGCATTCTATCTCTTTTTTTCCATTTTGCTTGGATTGAATAGGATCAAACTAGATTAAACAAGAACAAAACAAGATCACACCATTTGTAGTGGTGTATAAATTTGGGAAGTAGTCATGGATGGAGAATAACACTATACATTTCTCCCAAACACTCTTACGTAGTGGCGTAAGATCACCCAAAAACTTGCCTTACCTTGAGATGGCCCAAAAGATCGATCTTAGCGTGAGATCTCCCAAAAAACTTGCACTTTACGTGATATCACTTGAAAATATCGCCTTCTACACATCATATCAGTACACTTTTTCTATCAATTTTACTCGTCATATATCAGGTGCACACTTTCCTTTTTACATACTTTCCCACACTTTTTACATATATGGATCGAAATTTTTCATATACACATATTTGACTACTTCTTCACTCTTCTTTTGCAAGTTTATCCTGGATACACAACAAGAAGCAACCCTTCAAAAAGCACAACAATGACAATAGATACAACTCGGCTAAACACCCACGCTTCACCCCTAGGGTCACTTTCTCTTCACTAGCTTCCACACTTCATTTTATTCACTTCATGATTTTTCTTATCTCCTCGACACACTTTCTCCATTGATCTACATGGTTATCACGTAAACATATCTTATCTATTTTATGTTGTCTAGTATTCACCCAACAACATAAAGTGGGGGCAAATGTAGATACTAAATCATGCACTTGGGTACATGTCTAGGTCTTAATCACATACTTACATTCATATGATTCCTAAGAAAGAAATGTACTAATTAGCTATTGTTTTTGACATCTTTGCTTTCTTTACTGGTTTCCTTCTTTCCCTTATACACCCTACTACCCAGTTTGACTTACATTACTTCATCTTTTATGAGTCTAGACACCAGTTGCTAGGCACCCTCATCCCCTCTAGGAGCCCCCAAACTCTTTGTATCTTACTCACCTCTTTTAGGCCTCTTCTAGTTGTTGGTCATCTTGTTTTCTTATGAGTCGACTTTCATTTGTAAATTACGAAATTCAACCTAAGGAATCATATAAATATAATGTTATGTGATCAAATTAAGGGACCAAGCTCTAAGTATTTATTATCATCACCTAAGGTCAGATCTAAAGGCATTCTAAGAGCATTAAAGGCATTCATCTAACTTCATTTAAGGGTTAAGGGATTGCTAATTATACATAAACACATAAGAGGGGAAATTTTATTTATTTTATCCACACATCTATCTACATTGGTACATCTAGTTATAGCTTGTTATCAAGTGCATCTTGCACAAGAGCTTCTAGACACGATTATTTCACACGCGCGCCGAACTACATGGAGTCTCGAAATGTGGTGCAGTGCCTGTGTCGTAAGTTCACTTAGTTAGGTGACCTGTATCGTTAGTCGACTCCTCATTTGTATCTTTTTTATTTTTAGGATTTTGTGTGTTTTGGGGTTTTGCATGATATCTTTATCTTTGCAGTTACAGGTGAATCTTGCGATTTTCCAAATGACATAAAAGAGATCAACAACGAGGGTTAGTGACCACCTTACAACACAATAAAAATAACTTTCTAAGGTTCTAAGCAGCCACAGGTGTCTACTAAGGGTCTCCTGTGCCTCGCGCCCCCAACACCAATCCAAATGCCTTGGTCTAGAATATTTTGACACTTCTACATTTTTCTGTGCACGGTGATGACAATATGCCTTCCTGTTTCATCATTTTTCCAGTCTGATACACTTCGGGATTATTGCGAAATCAACTAAGTCTCCCTTTCCTTCCTCTTGCACTTAGGGTTTTAATTTCCTTTTTCTTATTGTTTGTGTTAATTATGTACTTCATTGATTATTACTACAATTGAATCTTTAATATCCTTTAGGGTTTTACAAATTAAATATTTGTTAAATCAATGTGGTTCTATGCACTCAATACAAATAGTTAGTTATTTATATCGTTGTTGCTAAGTGTGATGACCCACTCTCTGTTGGTGTCTATGACTTGTCTCATCGACACTCGTTGTCTTGTTCACCTCATGTGGTTATTCATCTCACTTGATGAGATCATAGGTCATTGGGGTTGTGTCCACGTGTCATGCACATGAGTTACACAACACTCCTATATGTACCTCTTATTTTTGATCTATGAGCATGCGAGACCCACAATGTCTTTTTATACTTGATTTTCCTTTGTGATTCGTTCTCTTGCTGATTATGTGAAGCATTCTCATCACCATTGGAAGTGCAACCCTCTTCGATGTGCACAAGGTTCTATATTGATCCTCACATATTAATCCGATATGGTATTAGAGTTATTGTTCGGTAAATATGCACTCGTTTGAATCTAGTTGTTGATTAGTTCTTTTTGGTTTTCATGTTTCTCATGCAAGTTTTTGTTCATTTTAAAAATCTTGTTAACAAGTTTTACAATCTCGTTTCTTGAAGTTTGTGTTGATTTTTTGGTTGTGCGTGTGCAGGTTTCAGGTGTTTCACATCTAGATCTAGGTAGTTGTAACTACGTTTAGAGGAACTACTAAATTTAGAGGTAGGTTTTACATTTCTTGTTTTTAATCAATAATATTTTAATTGAAAGTGATTTTTTTTAAATTATATATTTGGATATGTCTCAATCTCCTCCTGCATGGTTTACCTTCTCGTTATCCTTGTTTTACCTTCTCCTTTCCTACCATGCTCTATTATTGGCTCAACTCAAGTGAGTTTAGCTCTTTGCGAGTTGGTTGTGCATTGGCTCTTGAACCGTCGAGTTCTTTGTTTACATATTTTTTGCATTGTCTTGTTTTTTGCATCGGGCTATCTCTTTCGCATGCGAGTTGAGTCTTTTTCTTTGCTTGCATTGGTGGTCTTTTTACATTTCTTGACTTAATCGGTGCATTGGATGTGGTGTATTCACATTGTTTTGCATTGGGAGTTGGGGTTGCATGTTATTGCTTTGCTTATTTTTGTCGAGTCAAGTTCGCGTTGTCGAGTTGTTGGTTGAACCTTTTTGCATTTCATTCGAATAAGGTCTATTTACATTCTAGTTTTTCTTGAGCTGTTGTTTGGTTTAGCTTGCGTTGAGCTCCATTTTCATTTACATTATTTGAACCAAGTTTCCTTGGGTGAGTTATTTGAACTCATGTTTGCATTGTTATTTGTTTTGCATTACTTGTTGCATCATTGAACTGCGTGTGCTCGGGTTCCATAGTTTTACATTGGTTGGGTTTTGCTTTGCATTGTTTGGTGCCTCACACATTTTTCTTTGCCCTCACATTATTTTGCTTGCTCGTTGTTCTACTCTTACTTGATTTTTGTAGAGTTATCTTTGTCTTCATTGGGCTCATGTTTTTGGCTAAATCCTTGCCTTAGCTACACCGCTCACTCGTGATTGGCCCAACTCACCCTCATCATGGTGTTATCACCTATGCTCTTACCCATGCTTTGTGTATTCATTCTCTACACTAGTCGTTTGATGGTGAACCCCGGTTTTGGCCCTAGATTGTGTTGTTGGAAACCCTTCTCGATTAGCCATTGCATTTATCCATCCTCACTAAGATCTGCTCCTCCCACTTCGCTGCATAGCTCCTAATCTTTATCTTTACCTCGAGTCCTTTGCACCCATTTCAAATGCCGACTCATTAACCGAGTTATCCTCGGGATTCACTCGGCTTATCTCCTTGAGCCACTCCAATGGAACACCTAACCTACCTCATGTCTTCCCCCTTCCTTGCTGACCGAGTTAGACCTCATTCTCTGCAATCCGCTCTTGAATTTTTCAACGTATTTTTGGCGTTTAACTTTTATAAGCATAGTGTTTTGATATTAAAGGTTTTTTTTTTTAAATGTGGGTAAGGAGTTACGTCGAGTGGTGGTTAAGATTATATTCATGTGGTAATTTGAATCATTTTGGGGTTGAGCTTCTAGGTCTATGTAGCTTATACGACATGGTTATTTGTAATGGCATGAAGGCTTGGCCTAGATCTAGCAATATCACTTGCAAAACTTACAATGGACAAAGTGTAGTGGACTATGTAATATGTACTCAGAGTGCTATTTGTAGGTTGCTCGAGTTTGAAATTGGAGATTGTCCTATTGAGCTCAAATCTGATCATAATCCTCTCTTGGTCAAACTTGGTACCATTTCAAATCAGCAACAGGGAAAACAAGTTCATCGCAGGCAAGAGACATCTCCAAAACAAGGCAAAATCATTTTAAATAAAGAAAATCAGGAAATCTTTGTGGCTGCCCTTGAACACCAATTTCAGATGGCAAGAAATGATATCGAGAGCAATACAAACAAGGGGGCAAGGGGTTATGTTTGTAGTAAGTTGTTGGTACCATTAATTCACAAGGCATTAAGTGCTTGCAAAAAATCTAAGCCTATAAAGGGAGCTGCAAATACTTTTCCAACAAATCCATGGTATGACGAAGATTGTAAGGCTACCAAGAGAGCTATGAGAGAAAGTGACGTGAACAAAAAAGAAAATAAAAAGAAATATGAGAGATTGGTTCAACAAAAAAGAAAGCTATGTGAATAAGAGAAGGTTTGAATTAATTTCTCTTGGAAAACACAATCCCAAGGGATTCTAGAAGGAGTTGCAACAAAAGAAAACATACATAGAAAACAATATCACAGAAGCTCATTGGTTAGAATATGTGAAGACTCTCTACAAGTGGTCTCAACAGAAGGATATTCCTCCCATCATTCATACTTCAATCGAACTTTTTTCAAAGGAAGACATCAAACATGGCATAAAGAATCTAGCAAATGGTAAAGCTCAAGATGTTGATGGGTTGCAGGCTGAGTTTTTAAAGTGGGGGTTGAGGTGCTCACTCCACATATCAGAAAAATCTTCAATAATGTAACTCAGGTTGGGTTCCCACTAGAGTGGACAACTAGTGTGGTTATTCCTCTTTTTAAAAGTGGAGATATCAATAATCCTTCTAACTATCGCACTATTATGATCAATCCTCTTTTTGGTAAGCTATTTGGGGGCATGATAGAATGTAGAATCAACAGTTGGGCAGAAAGAGAGAGCAAAAGGGCAAAAGGACAAGCAAGTTTCCGATCTAAACATTCAACCATTGATCATTGCATCACTCTTAGGCACTTGATTGAAAAGGTATGGGATACCCAAGGGGATGAAGCTTTTTGTTGTTTTGTTGATTTTAAGAAATCTTTCGACATGGTTCCTAGAGACAAGCTTTGGAACATGATGTAGGAACTTAAGATTCCCGATGAGCTCAGATCAACAGTGCATAGACTTTATGATCAGGTTAGAGCTAAAATCAGAACAAGAGAAGGTATGTTTGAATGCTTTGGTAGTGACATTGGGGTCAAACAAGGTTGCCCTCTTTCTCCCACTTTGTTTGGTTTATACATTGATAAGCTTGAAGAATGGTTATGTAAAACCGAAGGAGGGGGTGTTCAGTTGGCCGAGTACGTGGTGAAGTTACTTTTATATGCCGATGATCTTATCTTAATTTCAACAACAACTCAAGGTTTGAGGGAGCATCTAAAAGCTTTAGAATTCTTTTGCCAGAAGTCGGGATGCAAGTGAACACTAGCAAAACAAAAATCATGATTTTTTCTCTGAAAAGAAAAGAGAGGCAATTTAACTTTCTGTTTGAGGGGAGTACTTTGGAAATTGTATTCTTTGAATATAAATATCTTGGGATTGATTTCCACAACAAGATGAGTTGGGAGACTTGCAGAGAAAAAAGGATATAGGGAGGTTGGAAAGCATCTTACCTACTTTAGAATAGGTGTAGGAAAGTTGTTCTTTAGGACTGAAAAACTAAGAAAACCCTCTTTGGTTTGTTGGTTACTCCGGTTGTTCTTTACGGTTGCGAGGTTTGGGGAAGTAGCGTGTCAGAGCATGGATGGTGGCAATTAGAAAGAATCCAGAAACATCTAATCACAAGCACTCTTAAATTCAAATAAACAGTTACTTATGAGATCCTGTTAGCTAAAGCGGGTACCTTCCCGATGGAAGCATCGCGATAACTCGATTGATAAGCTATTTGAAAAAAGTTAAAAACATGGACAATCTTAGCTGGCCAAAAATGGTTACAAAGGATAATCTAGAGCACAGAAAGAAAACTTGGATGAAACAAAACAACAAATGGATGAACAAATGGGGCATCAATTTTTAGGAATGTCCTAACAACAATAGGGAAATAAAAAATTATGTGATGGAGAAGTTTAGGACTGCCATGTGGACAAAACAAATGGGTCGTAAGAAAGCTCAATATATCAAAGATTTCAACCCCACTTGGGAGCATGATGAAAAAGCTTACCTAGGAGTAGTTATCAAAGGTAAGGCAAGGATTTTAGTGGCTCAGTTGAGGACCGGATCACATCATCTTCATTGTGAAACCGGTAGATGGACTATTCCCAAAGAGGATTGGGAAAGGAGAATTTGTCTTTTTTTTGAACAAAGGGGTTGTTGAAACGGAATGACATTTCATTATGGAGTGTTCAACATATGATGATATCTGTATCCAGATGAAAGCAAATTAAAAAATGACAACTTAAATGAGTTATTTGCGAAAACAAAACTTCAAAAGATCGCTAGTTTAATGCTCAAGATTCAGGGTAAGAGAGTTGATATGGCAAAGAGTCGAATACTTTGCTTAATGTGGTTATTATATTTTTAATGTGGTCTTTCAACTTTAAAAGGTAAGGGGTGAATATTAAGGTGGGTCGACTTTTTTTAATTAAAAGGGGTCTTATAAGTTAGGTCTTGTTTGTTAAAATAGGATCTAATGTTTATTGTTAATTAATCATAGGCTAATTAATTAAGAACTTAAATAAGGTTTATTTAATTAGTGGTAGTTAATTAGTATTAGGCTCTTAATTAATTTGAGGAGCTTGTTTAATTAATTATATCAGCGGTAATATTTTTGTTCAATTAACGTTATTATTGTGCGCTTTTTAGTCCTTTTAAGATTTAAAATTAGTTTAATTGGGCATTTCAAATGTGTGTTTTAAAGCATTATTGGTGTTTTTTTTCTACCGATCATTTGTTGGAGTGCGTAGCACCATTCTAGCATTTTTTTCCTTCTAAGAGCGTTTTCGATGTCCTAGAGGTCCTCGGTACTCCCTGGAGCCCGTTTCTTGGATTTTAATAACACTTATTATTACTCGTGGACTAGTGAGAGCGTCCACCATAGTCTTGAGAAAAGGAGTTTTTGCTACGATGTGAAACATTTTTCTCACACCAAGACTTGTTTTTGCCGCTTCTCTTGTTTTTTATCTCGTATTTGTTTACGGTGTTGAATTGTTGCGATCAACGAAACTTAATTGTGGTCTCCACTCTTGCACGTTATTATGTTGATTGCAAGTCAGTGACCAACTATTTCATGATTCACATTCACACATAATTGAATCTAACACATTAAACTATAAAGTTCGGGAGGTGATAATATTGTTCTAAAGTGGTTGTGTCTCTTATTTCTTTCTTGTATTCAATCATTTTTCTCACTTAGGACGTTAGTTTTTTTCTCCTCTTCTCATTTCTTCCTTTATTAAGCTTATTCTTATGTCACTTTAGGTTGTGTGTGGAAAAATACATTGTTTTCTCCACTTGCATGTTATTACGATGATTGAAAGGTGAGTGACCGAACATTTCACACCACATGAATGCACTGATTGTAACCTACGCAATGTTTATAAAGTGTCGCAAATACAAGAGGGTTAAACTAGTGTTCTTTGAGGCTTCTCTTATCATGGACTTTGACTTTCATCCTTTCGTGGTCCAACTAGATTTAGAAAACTACCTGTAATGGAAGAATGGGATACTCGATCATTGTGTTATGCATGACTTGTTACCCCATCTTCTTGGGATTGCACTTGAACCTATTAACCACATTCAACATAATTATTGGCGAATAAGAATGACATGGCATATGGACTTATTTATCTTACTATATCAGAGAACCTTCAACATCAAGTAGATTTCATTGATTCCGCATAGAGATTGGAATTTCATTCAAGACCTGCATGGAGATTTTGAACCTCCTTCATCTAGTTATGGCTCTTGTGATGATCTTACATCCATGAAGGATAATGAGTTCACTGATAATTTTTATTATGAGGGGTCACCCATACATATTGCTCTTTTTTTTCCTTCAGAATTTAGTATTGCTCCTGTTAGAGTTCCCCACGACTCTCCTCCACAGGATTCTTCGATTTACTTTTCGCCACCTCACATGTTGCTTCCGATTTTTTGTTTTCTCCTTCATGAACATCTGCATATTCCTTTGATTCTATCCTAAGGATCCTTCCATCACTTGTTGCTTCTGTTGATTTCAATATCTTTTCTTTACATGCTTCATACAATCCTCCGCAACAGGACATTGATTTCTTTGACTTAGACTTGGATGATATACTCGAGGACACCAACATCACCATGTAACATCTTTAGAATCCTTCACTTTTGCTTAGTAGGGTGAATTATGCATTTTGGCATTCGAGCATGGAGCATTTTCTCATTCAATAAGATCTCTATCCATAATTGTATGGACAAGTACCTACCCCCAGTGATTCATATCAGCTCAATGATTGGCTTAACACTTGTGACATGGTTCTTGGTCATTTTTGATGTACATTTCCATGCCTCTTCACCATCATGTGACACACATGAAGTTTCCTCACACAGTTTGGAACATTTTTCATACATTATTTGAAGACTCTCCATAGATTATAAATCGTTACTCCTTCTGATACATTTGTTTCCACACCTACTTCATGTGATGATAGTTCAACTGACACATATTTTCTTATTCATATTTCTGATGATGAGGTTTGTTCTTCTAGTTCTGATGATGAGAATATTGATGAGGATACATCTTCTATTTCTCTCGTTCACCCTTCAGAGAATGTTGAACCCCTTATTTATCCAATAGACACTAGGCAGTCATGTTCCCAACCTCATACTTTCATTGCACCCTTTACTCCTCCTACTTCTTGTGTTAATGATTCATACCTATCAGACATTTCTCTTTTATTTTTTGAGAAACCTTTTTGGGACAAGTATCTTCCAGACCTTAGATGTCTCTTCGCAGAGCCTATTTATGTTGCGATCTGGGAGTTATTCTACCTTTTACCGAGCCTTCACACATTTGAACTTCACAGGAGTACTTCATCTCATTAGTTTGGAGTGTCCCTTATGTGATATATGTTACTTTTAATATTTCAAAGATCATTATTAATCCACCTCTTCTTTTGGATCATCATTCTACCATTGTGGGGGTTATTGTGCCTTCACTTCATATGGATATTCTTTCGGTGAATGTTCCATACCCATACTCTAATAGTTCTAAGTACAAAGTGGCATTACCTTCTGCTTTCTTTAGCACCTTCTTTCTAGATGGATGTCGTGTTTCCTTTGTGGATCAACTTTAGAGTTCTTTGTACTTCTACCTTCAGCTTTCCTTAATGGAATGGGTGGACTTTCGATAAACATTGTTTTGTTGTTCCTAAGGTCGAAGCATTGTTCGACGTGGATAGACCTTCTTGATCTACATGTGGAAGACCACATCATCGACACTTTTCTTAGAGACTTTGCAGAGTTTCAGACTTTAGATCAAGTTGTAAGCTTCTTTACTAACCCCTTCGCTGAAGCCAAGTATCCTTACTTGTGCTCTCGTCTTGGGGTGAGGTCCACTACTGCTTCGCACATCTACTTTGGGCCTTCTTATATTCCTCTCCTCTTTAGGATTATATTCCATCATCATAGGTACTTCATGTTCCTCCTCCCTTCACCATTGATTAAAAACCTTTAGGTTCTTCATATTTTATGGGAATTCATTAGAAATCAACTTCTGGAGGAGTTGGTTAGTTCTCTTCTTCTCCACATTTTCTTATTGTAGAAAGATTACAATTTGTACATGGGTACCTCATCAGGCCTTTAGTTTTCGGGACCCATTTGACACATCTTTCTTAGGTTGTTTAGGGGAGTATTTTATCTCTTGTAAGTGGATGTTTTTCCCATAGGATTTTTCCTCCATTACTTAAGATCCTTATTATACATGGGTACCTCATCGGCCTAGTTTTCGGGACCCATTTTTCTCCTCTTCTTATTTTTCTAGAGAGATGTTATTTTTACATGCATACATTATCAGACCTTCAATTTTCGGGCCCCGTTGAAACATATTTCTTAGTTTTCTAAAGGGTTTCTCTTTCATTTCTGACTTTCCATGACCTCTACCTTAGCTTCGATGAATGGGGGTGTTGGTGAATATGACTTGTCCAATCAACACTCGCGTCTTGTCCACCTCATGCGGTTACTCATCTCACTTGGTGAGATCATAAATCATTAGGGTTAGTTAGGGTTGTGTCCATGTGTCATGCACAAGATTTACACAACACTCCTATATGCACCTTTTATTTTTATCTATGAGCATGCGAGACACATAGTGTCTTTTTCTACTTGATTTTCCTTTATGATTTGTTTTCTTATTGATTACGTGACGCATTATCATCACCATTGGAAGTGCAACCCTATTCAATTTGCATGAGGTTCCATATCGATCCTCGTAAAACAATATGATACTCTTTATTCTCCGAACTAGCAAGGGACCCGACACACTAAGTGCCTATGGTGAGAGAGTGAGAGAAAACTTGTGTGATATGTCGACATACACGGTGCGTTAAAAGGATCGTGTGGTTGGGTCGGATGATTTAAATAAATGTTAATATTAATTAGAGGATTGAGATCAAATGAATATAACAGTAATAAGTAAGATCTATCATGCAAGAAAAAAGTAAGTGTAAGAAATAGTGAGATAAGAATGAATTAGACCGTATTTAGAGATCTGTGTTTGATCATGGGCCGGAAAATAAGCCGAGAAGGCTAGATCTAAACTATGTATGCTCTGGGATCTAAAACCTCTTCGGATAGGAGCACCTAGATGAGGACAGACTGCCATGACACTTTGGTTAATCGGTGGCTAGTTTCTGACAAAAACTTTGCTTCTAATATTTTTCAGGGTTTTAACTTGACTTCTTCCTTTCACTTTCTATCACATCCAATTTGTTGTAAGGTTCCCGTGTCATAAGGGATGGTTGTATTATTTAGTCCACTAGATATTCCTCTTTGGTTACCAACTTGGTTTCTATAAGAGATAATAATGGCGATATCAAGTTATGTGTGGACTTCAAGATTTTTAATGAGGCTTCACTTAAAGATAAATACCCATTACCAAATATAGACAACCTCTTACAAAGGGTAACTGGGTCAGAATTATTGTCTACTTTTGATGGTTTCTTTGTTACAACCAGTGGTGGTCAAGGAGTTAGAAGAATACAAAACTAATTTCACAATTCCTTGGGGAACTTATGTTTATGTGAAAATTCCCTTTGGGTTGATTAATGCATGGGCTACTTTCCATAGAGTTGTGGATGTTGCATTTTTCATATTTTTATCAATGAGTTTATAGTAGTCTATCAATATGACATAATTTTTTTTTCCAATAAGAGAGGTGATCATTTGGAACACTTGGAAACAATCTTGATTAGATGTTGAGAATTTGGAATTTCATTAAATCTAAGGAAATGCCACTTTAGAGTACAAGGCCAAGCTTCTTGGGCACATCATGTCTCATAAAGGGGTTATGATAGACCCCGAAAGAGTGGAAGTAATTGACAAGGTGCCCATTCCCCAATCTAAGAAGGGTATATAATCCTTCTTTGGTTAGATCAATTTTGTGAGAAGGTTTATCTCAAATTTTGATGAGATCACTTTACCCATCATAAACATGTTGAAGAAGGACCAGGTTGTTAAGCAGGATGATGAGGTAGTTCAAGATTTTAGAGGAGTAATAGATGCATTGAAGATTTCCCTTGTATTATCCAGTCCTAATTATAAGAAGGAATTTCAAATCTTTTCCTTTGCATTTGAGTTCAACATTGCTTCTGTTTTATTGCAAAAAGATGATGAAGGTCATGAAAGACCTATTGCTTTCTTCATTAAAGCCTTACAGGGGTTTGAATAAAAGTATTCAATTATAGAGAAACAAGCTTTTACCTTGGTAAAAGCTACCAAAAATGTTAGGTCATGCATTTTAAGTTCCAAGGTCATTGCCTATGTATCATACACTATGGTTAAAGATATCCTCACACAAATGGAGATGTCAAGTAAATGGTGTAGGTGGGTGAATAAGATTCAGGAGTATGATATAGATATTCAGATCACTAAGCTAGTAATGTGCCTTGTCCTCACAAGATTAATGGCTAAGAAAATTTACAAATTGATGAAATAAACATCGTTGATGATGATGAGCAATAAACCCATGGGAAAGTAAGTGCACATCTATCTGGTATCAATTTTTTTTTTTATTTCTAAAATTTAAATTTTCCTACAGTCCTAGATTAAAATCTAAGGACATTAAAACAAGTGTCCCAAAATTATATCCTAACAGATCTTGGATTGGCTTGGGAAAGTCCCGAGAGGGTCTTGTTAAGGCGTATAACTAAGGATGAAGCTCCTAAATTAATTGGGGAGTTTCATGGGAGATTGTGTGGTGGTCACTATGTTACAAAGGTGATCGCTCACAAAATTCCGAGAGTTGGTGCTTGGTGGCCCTCTCTTTTCAAGAATGATACTCAACTGGTAAGAAAATGTGAAAAATGCCAACATTTCTCTAGCAAATTTAGGGCTTATAGATCTCCCCACTTGCAACCTATTTTAGTAGAGGCTCCTTTTAAACAACATGGGTTAGATTTTATTAGTGAAATGTCATATCCTTCTGAAGGCCACAAATGGATATTAGTGGTAATTGACTATTTGACCAAGTGGGCTAAAGTAATCCTCACCGAGAAGGCCACACATCGTGGTTATGGATTTTCTTTTAAACAACATCATTTGTATATTTGGCTGTCTCTATTGAACTGGTTTCGAGATAATGCTATGAGCTTCAAAGACAAATATCTTGCAACCATTTATAATGACTATGGAATAACCCTCTCATGCACTTCCAATTACAATCCTTAGGGAAATAGGTAAGTTGAATTAAGCAACAAAAACTTGCTCAAAATACTCGAAGAACATTGGAGTTAAACAACTCAAATTTACATTATGGGTTGATAGGGTTACAATGAAGAGATCCACTCTAAAGAACCCATTTGATTTGGTGTATGGTGTTCAAGCTATCTTGCCTCTTGATTTTCAGTTTTCCGCTTTTCAATTTATGCAACAATTGGGATATGGAGAGGGTGTTGATCCTTATGTATATTGGATCAACCGGATCATTAATCTAGATGAGATCAGAAGAGAATCTAATCAAAGACACGTTGAATTCATAGAAAAACTTTAGAAAATATTTGACAAGAAGGTCACTCAAGAAACTTCCATGTTGGTGATTTGGTTAAACTATGGGATAACATGCATGAAGATAAAGGAAAACATGGAAAGTTTGATGAACTATGCATCGATCCTTACTCCACATATATCAAATTAGAGAAAACACATGTTTCTTAGGATATTTGAAAGGATGGCTACTTGAACTACTGTTAATGGCAGGCATCTCAAGCACTATTTTGATTAAAATGTGTTTCTTTGTATATTATTGTATAGTGTACAACATTGTTGTTCTTGTTTTTGTTTTGTTTCTTTTTCCCTTTATGGCCCCATGTGATCGGTTTTTGTCGATGTTTTGAACTCGTATGCGATCCTTGCATTAAAAAACTATATGTATTGATATATGACTCCATGCTCGATGGATATGCATTTGTCTACTTCCATGAGGATTTATGTGGTTCTTGTGACACCCATTGGGTGTGTTCATCCCTAAACAAGAGCCATTGTTGGTTATTGATTTGATCCTCTTTATAAACTATGTATTTCTCATGTGCCCAATGATCTTTTGTCGTGTTTGTGTGTTGTCTCCTCCAGCTCTGCAAATTCTTATATTACTTCTCACCATCCTAAGCTTCATACTTGCGTAAATCATGTTGTTCTTAGGTCAATCATCTGTTTTTAAGTGACACTTTAACATTTTCTTGAAGATTATGTGATTTACGGTGTTTAATGGAGCATGGGTGAGGTCTTAATGACCTTAGTGATGTAATTGATATTTGAAAATGAAGACCCTTTTCCTCCAAAATCATTCATTATGGAATCTTGTAGTCTTGTATTGTCACGAATTTGCAACATGTAATATCACCTCCAACACCTATAAAAAAGAATATTCCATTACATCCAGCGTAAACGGGCCTTGTAGGTAGTTGTAATTTTTGCTAAGTTTCAAACTGTAAAAAAACCTTTGAAAAGGGAATATTCGAGGAACCTTACAAGCATCATGCATGTAATTGTTGTCACTTCGCAATTTACAACTCTATAGTTTTGGTCAAGTTACAAGTTGCTCCCACATCTCTTAAGCACAACATCGGAGGATACATGGCGTGATTTGATGGCACCAAACCAAGAAAGCATCTTTATAGTGTGGTAGTTCACAACTTTGCATTTCTTGCTATGCTTTCAAGCTACTACCCCATCTCCTAGGCCCAAAAAGGACATATGGTTTCTTGTGAAAGCACCTTAGGGTCGGACATTCCTTACTGAACGCGGTTGCATGTTCATAGCTTTTGTGAAGCTTCCAAATATTCCTCTACCTCCGATACCCCATCAATCATTCCATGTGTATGGCCTACATTTAAAATTGAGATAAGGATCAACGGTTACAAAATTGAAAAATGCATGAGATGTTGGTGTATGTGACTTGTCTCGTTGTCACTCGAAGTGTTATCCACCTCATGGCGAGTCATCTCGCTTAGCAAGATCATAGGTAATTAGGGTTAGTTAGGGTTTTATGTGTCCATTTCTCATGCATGAGAGTTACACATCACTCATATATATGTACCTTCTTATTTTGATCTATGAGAATGAGTAGACCTATTCTTGTATACTTGATTTTATTTTGTGATTCTATCTCTTGTTGATTGTTTGGAGCATTCACGTCACCATTGGAAGTGAAAAATCTTCGATGTGCATAGGGCTCTGTATTGATCCTTATAGAACAATCTGATATGGTATCAGAGCTATTATTTGCAAAACAGGTACTCATTTGTTTCTCGGTTGCTAATTACTTACATTTAAAAATTTGTGATTCTTGTGCAAGTTTTCAATTATATTTTGAAATCTTGTTAACATGTTTAACAATCTCATTTTTTGGAGTTTGTACTAGTTTTCTTGTTATGTATGTGTAGGTTTTAGGTATTTCTCATCTAGATTTAGCTAAAACTACTAACTTTGGTGGAAAATGTTTTGAAGGTGGGTTCTGTAATTTGGTTTTATCAGTTTTTTAATTAAAAGTGATTTTTTTAAAAATTTACCTAGTTGGACTTCCCTATTATCTCACATTCTTATTTTTAGCACCAGGTGCTCCTTACACCCTATCAACTCAAGCTGAGCTCTTGCGGTTGCTCGACAAGCTCCTTAACCGAGTTTCTTTATTCTAGGTGAGTTGGGGCTCTGCAGTGAGTTGGGTGGCGAGTTGCCCCTTCTTTTATTTTACATCAAGTTGGTTTAGGTTTTTACATTGCTCTCTGTTTTTTTGCATTGTTGTGTTGAGTTTTGTTTTGATTGTGTTTGGATGAGCAAGTTATCTCCTTTTCGTTTTGTATTAATTTTTAACTCTTTCGAGTCGTCTTTCTTTGAGCAATGAGTTGGGTTTTTTTGTTTGCCCTTACGTGCAGTCGTGTTTGCCTTGGCCCCAATTGCTTGGATCTATGCCTTGTGAATCGAGACATGTGTTTGTTCTCTTGGTGAGTTATTTTTGTTCCTCCCTCACCATTGTATTTTTTGGGCTGCATCACTGCATAGGGGTCTTTCTTACTCTCCTAAGCTCTACTGCACCCGCTTCCTACACTAAGCCAACTTGATGAGCATCTTCATTATGATGTTGGAGCCCTATCGAGTGACTTTCTTTGTATCCCTATCCCAATCATTGAATTTGCCTACATACTTATGTGTGTTTTTTCCTATGTCCGAGGTCCACCTTCCAACCGAGCCCTCGACTGTGCATCGGCTCGTGTGACTCACCCTACAATCCATAATTGCCCAAGTCTTCATCTCTACCTAATTTATCCTACCACCTCCTCTACTTGGTGAGCCATTTGGCGTTTAACCCGACAAATCGAGCCCTCAACGACTTGTCTTCCGAGCACTCACCAAGTCCTTCGATTTTTTAACTAGTTTTTCCCGCTTTTAAAAATTTTAACATAGTTTTTGGTTATATTGTGGTCACATTAAACTTTAAAACATAGGTTAATCTTTTTTTAATAAGTGGTGTGTTTAAGTTTAAAGTGGGATGTGTTTTCTTGAGATAGGGGGTTATTCCAAAATCAAAGGTAGGGTTTGCTTTTTTAAGTTAGGTCTTAAGCGTATTGTATTAGGATATAATTTTTATTAAAGTAGTTTTAAAGTAGGATCTAATTCTTATTCAAATGTGATCTTATTTAATTGGGTAATTTAATTTAATTAAGGACTTAATTAAATTTAGAATCTCAATTAATAGTTCAAGTTTAATCATTTTTCTAACGTTATAGTCAAATTTTCCCCGTAATTTTTCAAATTAAGTTAATAAGGAAAATTCAAAGTTTGATTTATAGTGTTATTGGATTTTTTTCTACTAATTATTTGTTGGAGAGTGTAGTGCCCCTCCTAGCTATTTTTCACCTTTTGGGAGCATTTTCGGCATCTTGGAGGTCTTGGAATTGTGTTGAACCACTTTTCCGAACCTCATTGTAATTGCTCTTCTTATTGCTTTCGGGTTAGTGAGTGCATCTGCTAAAACCTTACGGAAAGAGAGCCTCCTTTCCCTTCTTTCTATATTCTCGTGTTTGTTTCCTTATTTCGTTGCACACGACTAAGCTTATTATGGTCTCCATGCTTGTGTGATATTTAGCTAATTACAAGGTAAATGACTAACTGTCTCACATTGCACAAACACTTGGGTGTAATCAACACACTACTTATAAAGTGCCACAATTAGGGGTGCTCATTTTATGTGGTTATTTTCTTTCCGCTATCTTCTTTTCTCATTCTTATTTGCCATGGATCTCAATGTTGTTCCCTTACTTACCCCATTTAACTATCACGAATGGAAATATCTCGTATCTCTCGCCTTAGGAAAACAAAAACTTTATTGGATAACTATGGGATTGCAAGCTGAACCAATAGATATAGAGAAAGAAAATTGGTTTGAAAATTTTGATGAAGCTTTTGGGATTTTGTATCGTTTTGTATCACCAGAACTGTGCTTTCATATTAACACAACCAAATCACCCAAGAAAGTTTAGGATTCCTTAGACAAACATTTTGGGAAACATGATGAAATGAGAGGGTGTAAACTGGAAAATGAGTTGATTAGTCTCAACCCTAGAAATTTTGACACTCTCCACGACCTTTTCACAAAACTTGAATTTCTAAGATTGCATTTAAGAATTGAGGAATTGACAAAATGACTCACAACTCATACTTTCCGTCCTTTCCAAACTTGGTCTTGACTATTCTATTTTTGTCTCTACCTTCCATGCTACAAAAAGGGCACTTGGTGCAAGTTGGACTATGCCCTCCTTTGATGAGTTTATTGCTGATTTGATTAGGGAACATGATAAGTTCAAATGGGTACTCTAAAATCCACAAAATCCCATGCTCTCATTGTTGGTCATGAAAAACTAAAGGCTTCAAAAGAGAAGAAACAAAACAACAAGGATCATGAGAACAAAAAGGACCAATCCACCACCAAATCAAACTTTTCCAATTCTTCTTCTAGTTATAAATCTCCTATAGAACAGATCAAGAAACAATGAAGAAAAATGTTTGAAGAAAGAGATTGACCTTTTCAGTCTTCTTAAGAAGAACAACATATGAGTTCTTGAGACTCTCAAGCCATCTTCATCATCAAATCACAAAATTTATAAGAAAAATACAATGGAAAGGGGAAAGCGAAATAGAAAGAAAAATAATCAACTAAGGTGAAAACAAAGGGAAGAGCTTTAGTTGCAGTTGTGTCATCTACTCCTACACGAGTTATTGATTTGGGTGCATCTCAACATATGGCCTCATTAGACATTGAGTTTACTTCATTAGATCCATGTGAGGTGTCTTCTATCCACTTGGTGAAAATAATTCTACACCAGTTTTTGGGAGATGGTCTGTTGAATTGAATGGTGAAACTTTCAACAATATACTTAGTGTTCCTTCATTTACAACTAATCTCCTTTAAGTTTATCATATTACTCACCTTAATCAGGGCATGTGGGTTAATTTCACTCCGGATTCTATTTATATCGAGAGCCACACAGGTGACACTATCATTACAATTGGTATAGTTGATCATCACACTCAACTTTACTCCTTTTCTCACTTTGTTCCTCCTTCGCTTTCTTCATCCGACTCACGGGATTGATGATATTTCGAGCTCACTTATGAAGATGGTGAATTGTCTTCTAGCACAATTGATTTTCATAGTGATGGGGACCCACCTCCACCATCCACTTATCACCTACCACATCTTGAGGAGTTATTTCTTGATCCACCTACTTTTGGTCCATTACAAACTTTTCAGGGAGCATGTAATTTGATTCGGGACTCATCGGACATTAGGAACTCTTCTATACAATTACAGGACATTCCACCTTCCTTCTTTTTGCCGTTGTTTCAGATTCACCATCTCTTCATGGAGTAGTTGGCACTTCTACCTCACATATGGACCATCATTCCTTGGATGGGAATAACACCTTTTAACTTTTGGGATATTCTTTTTCTTCACTTGATATAGGGTAGCCTTTAACAAGTTATTTTTCTTGGGAGGTTGGATAACATTTCTTATTCTCTTCTCTTCTTTTAGAAATATTAGCGGTTTATACATGGGTACCTTATAAGGTCTTTAGTTGCCTGGGACCCATTCGACACAAATTTCTTAGGTTGTTTAAGGGAGTCTTTTATCTCTTGTAAGTGGATGTTTTTCCCTTGTGGTTTTCCTCCATTACTTGAGATCCTTATTGTACATGGATACCTCATCGGGCCTAGTTTCCGGACCCGTTTCCCTTTTCCTCATCTTATTTTCTAAACAGTTGTTGTTTTTACATGGGTACCTTATCATGCCTTTATTTTTCAAGCCCCATTGACACATCTTTCTTAGTTGTTTAGGGAGTTATCTTTTTGTTCTAACTTTTCATGACCTCTACCTCAACTTTGATGAAGAGGGAGTGTTGGTGTATGCGAGTTGTATCATTGTTACTCGACGTCTTGCCCACCTAGTGGTGAGTCATCTCGCTTAGCGAGATCATAGGTCATTAGGGTTAGTTAGGGTTTCATGTGTCCACATGTCATGCACGAGAGTTACACAACACTCCTATATATGTACCTTCTTATTTCGATATATGAGAATGGGTAGATGTATTCTTGCATACTCTATTTTCTTCGTGATTTTATCTCTTGCTAATTACTTGGAGCGTTCACGTCACCATTGGAAGTGCAACCTCTTTGATGTGCACGGGGTTCTGTATTGATCCTTACAGAACAATCTAATATGATAAGGTCCCCATTAATGGATACATGTGAGGGAATATATGTTTAAAAATTTGGCTAAGTCCCACACTTTGCCATAGAGAACTAAAGATTGTCGAGCATTCTAGAGCCCTAAAGTGAGAAGAAAATCCCTAAATCTTACAAACAAGCTTTGTATTAAGGTGTTTTTAAAGTGAAATTGGTGTTGTGATGTTCTCCTTTGACCTAGAAATTAAAATCCTAGTCGTGTTTGTGCAAGGGTAAGTATTTTAAATCAATATATTTTCATTTTGCCCATGTTATGGGTTTGTGTTGGGTTATGAAACAAGTTACATTTGGTTCATGACAACTTGATTCTTTAGGGTTTATATTTCTACTGCATTGGCCATCATGAAGATTCTATCATTGATATGTTTAATAAATTCAATTAATATAGGGAGAAGGCCATGATAAGAAGCAAAGCATGAAAAGATAGTCTTTGTGAAACATTTCTATTACATGTGCATAGAAACTCAAAAGGGGATTCTATAGGGGCCCCAACCAATGGAACTATAGGAAAAATTATACATAAGATATCATGGTTATTACATTATTTGTCAATATTTAGTAAGTCTCTGTGAAAATTGGAAGGTAGCCCAAAATTTTATCCTCGAAACAACAAATTCTTTGTTTTCCACACAAAACACGCATTGAACAACTTTTGCCATGTTGCGAGACAAACTCATAGCCATGAGGTATTTAATGCTCATAAGTGGCCCATCAAAGATTCGAACTAACTCATATTTATTCTTGAGGGATGTGAGCCACTCCAAAATATTTGATCCCCTTATGGGGTATGTTTTTTTCCATGATGAGCTACAAGTTTCATTGCGAGTTGGCTTGGAATCATGTACATGCTTGCTCGAAGTGGTCGATGTTTCTTCTTCGAGATGAATGAGACTTTTTCCGGGTCTTCTCAAGTAGGGAGATTCTTCTCTCTAGTTCTTCCAATCGTTGAGTAATTGGGACATCATTACCTGAAGCTTTGTTGGTGAGCTCGTAATGAGGGATCTCATGTTTCAAGATATTTCAAGAATAAAGTAAGTATTTGATACAAATAGTTTTTATCTTAGATGACAGGAGGAATATGAAGCCAAAATTACTTCAAAGTACATGTATGAATGTGATTTATGGGCGAAGATGATAAAACATGACACTGGAAAGCTGCAAAAAAGGGTGTCATATTAACAAGCCTACTCATTAGAGCCAACCTCACCACAATATGAGTCAAAATATCGGGGGAAGATTCTTGTTGGGTGGGAATTTGGAATAACAACCCGACAAAGTCTTCATCAGGGCTGAAAGATGAAAATAGTTCACATAACTTCATAGGATAGCCCACACAAACTAGTTCCTAATCTTGATGATGCCATCATCTAAAGCAAGGTTTACTAAAAATTCACAAGGGTTTTGTTTGTAAAACAAAATAAAGGTTTGCAACTTATGGAGGTAGAGGATATCTATAGGAAAAATGGATTTTGGAATTATGTGTATAAGCCATCAATTTCACATGCCATTGCAAATCCCTTTCAATATTTGGAATGAACTGAAGGGATGGAGATTAAACTATTCACACAAAAGGTTGTCTCCCAAATTGATTATAAGTTGGTATCCATACGAGGTCACATCAAAAAAGATTATCAAGATATCCATTTTTACCCTTTACTATTTTATTGAACATGCTTTCAAAGAAGGGGATTAAATCAAATGATTACATGTGTGAACAAAATTTTGAGAAATGATCACATAAGAAAAAAATACTTTTCTTGTGTTCAAGTATGGAATGATGACAAGTGTAGTAAAGGACAAAACAATTTTTGGTTGTAAAGAATATTCTCCCTCCTCCACGAATTCAATCATCACTCAAAACCACTCCAGCCTGACACATCAAGATTGAATCTTTTCAGCGAGAAGCGCTTCTCCATCCATTTTGGTGCACCATAGACCATAATCCCACCTTTTCTAGGTCTTAGTTGTTTCTAGAAAGGCATCTGAGTATATTTCGTGAGAGGAAGTTTTTGTAGAAAAATGAAGGCATGTCTTCATTCTAAGGGTTCTATTTTTTGGGTTTAGGCTAAGGTGATTACATTGTATAGTCATTAGTAGGCATTGAGAGCATCTTGTGCATGTCTCCCTTGTCAAATTAAAATATACAAAGTTGTATGCCATGTTCAGCCAGGCATTTTTGAGATGTATGAGAATATAGTTAAGGAATGTAAGTTTTGATGTGATCTTATGTTTATTGAATCAATTAAATACAAAGGAATTCTTCACGGGTTTTAGCAATACATTGGTTAGTGAATGAATGCAGTACATCGTAGTGTTACTTTATAGTATTTGCTCAGTTTTAAAATCCTTCTTGCAGTATTATTTGGGGATAATTTCTTCTAACTCATGAGTGTATCTTGGGTGTTGTTTAATTGAAGCAATAAATGTTTCATTTAAATATCTTATACGAGTGTTTGCATAATCGAGGTTCCAAAGATCATTTGGTAGTGTTTGCAGGAACTTGGTATTAATGACTGCAAATGCCACATTGATATTTATATCATTCTAATATTTGTTTCTCTCGCATTTCCGGGCATCACAAACCGAATTGGTAGACACCAATATTTCTCCTATAAATTACACCTATCTCGCATATAGCAATTTTATTTTCTATGATTTGTGAACTTTAGTATCACCAAGCACCATTACATCGTAAGTTGTTAACAACATCCTTTAAATTATTCTTTGGATCACATATTATCTATCTTCGATGGCATGTTTCTAGTGTATCAAGTGTCTGCAATGTTTGTGTGAACATTCTTTCGAATGAGCATTGTATTTAGTAGTTGCATTTCATCACGAATGAGGTTCTAACAATTATGAGGGGTTGAATCAAATACCTCCCTTATCTTTTCAAACCACTATTTAGGTTCTCTCACCTTATTCCAGTGCAAAGCCATAGAGTAGCATGATAAACAATCACATCCTTAGTCATGTGCCTCCCTATCATTATCACAAGGCATGGTCAAGTTAGATAGATAAACCCATCACTGGATACAAAATGATACATCAAGAGATTTATTTTTTCTCCTTGCATATTTCCACATTGTTTTCCTTAGTCGAGGTGTTAAATTGGGAACCAACATATCTTCCTCTTTAACTATGATTTGGTTAAATCCATAATATCCATCCAAAAGAGCAAAATTTCGAGCTCCTGCCACTTGTTTGTAGAATTTGGTCTATGGAGGGTAAAGGGTAATGATCCTTCAAGGATGCTCTGTTCAAATCTCTAAAATCCACACATAGCTTGATTTCTCCATTATTCTTCCTAACATGGACTAGATTATCAACCCAATAGGAATACTTGATGGGGAATATAATTTTTAACTTCATGAGTTTGGATAATTATTTTCTCATAAGGGGTTCTATTGTTGGATTGATGAAGTCTTTGATTTTTTCGATTGGTTTTACTTTAGGGTTAAGATCTATAACATGTTGAGAAATATTTGGATCAAAGCCTTTGAGATCTTAATAACTCTAAGAGAAGACATCATTAATTTTCTGATATAAGGAAATAAAATCCTTTCTTTCAACCTCATGACATACCTTTCCCAACAATAAATCTTTATCTTGTGAGATGGTGACTAGTTGGTAGTATTCTTCCTTTGTTGTTACATTCTTTCTTTCACCCTTGAACTCGACATCAAGGATAATATATCCTCAAGTGTAACCAGTCCTTTAGGTAATTTATTTTTCCTTAGTTGGATTATCCACTCACCATAACTTTCATACAATTTAGGTTGCTTAGTTTGATGAAAACTTTGCCTCGTTCTAAATGAATTGACAATTTGTTCATCACCGTAAAAAAATCTACCAGTTGACTTCATTATTTGGAATTGATGGCCTCACTACCACATTAACACGTTTCTTTTTACCTTAGATGAGGTCCTCGAGATGGAGATAATTGTGATCTAATAACTGCCATTTGATCTACTTTTGCATTCAACTTCCTTGGCACTTCTTGTATGTTGATAGCATCAAATATTTCCATAAGATCCCATACTATATGGCTATAAGATTTTAAAAGATTATTCTCGGTAGTAAATCTTTTTCTTACTTGATGAATGCCAAGCTCAAAGTATCTCTAAACACTTGTAAGGCCTTAATATGCCTCTTCTCTACTAATAACAAGCCATAAATTAGGGATTAATATTTTGCCACATTGTTGGAGCATAAAAACTACAACCTATGGGTAAAGAATAATTTATTTCCTTCTATAGAAACAATAATTACACCTACCCTAGTTCTATTTCGACTTCTAGAGCCATCAAAGAACATTTTCCATAAACCGAAGCATCATTTTTCTCTTTATGTGACATAAGGACTGTGAATTCTTCTTCATGGATGTAATAAGTGCCCAAACTAGTCTCTATAATCGTGTCATAAGAGTCAAATTTATGACGCTCCTTGACCCATTCATCTCATAAAAGACCGGTGAATGAACAAGGAGGGGTGCTATTGTATTGACACTAATTCATTTTCTTCCTCTTCTTGGATTATGTAATTAGAATTGAGAGGAGTAGGGTCATAGGATTCAACATGGTAAGAGGAAATTGGATCATCTCTATGGTAAATCTTATGCCATATCTGGTTCTTAAGAGCATGTGAGACCAATTAGAAGACAAATACCCACCCATTTTGGCTGTGAAATCTCTTAATAAGTAAATGGCAAAAAAGGAGGTAAGTCATGATTGATATATCTTAGGTTATGGTTAAGATTTGACAAGCATGAAGGTTTAACTTGAGATATTTAATCACTCGTAATATTTTGATAGTTGATCCATCCAGTTATAGGACTCCCTTAGAAGCTAAGCTATACTCAATGCCTAAAATGTCATTATTTTCTTGGGCATTACAAAAGTACTAGCACCTAAATCTATCATACAATTATGCACTAGGTGCTTTCCCACAATGAAAGACATGTATATAAGGTTGGAGGCTTCATACTTAATACTTTAGTTGGCACACGTTGAGCGTGGAGTTTGGCTTCCGCATAACCATATCAGATTGCAGAAACTTCTTCAAAGCTTCTTACAGGAAAACCCTCTAAGATGGAATAAATAGGCCATCCCACATTGGAATATTTCTTATTGTAGACTCAAAATGATGCACATATTACTATTTTACTATGTCATCAATATGTTGTTATATACACGGATCTTAAGTAAGAAAAGTATTCACTAATGACACAATCCTTTGTCCATTTACTTGCTTTGATTGATTTCTATTATATTGCTCCCCTACATCTATTATTTATGTACCTAGCTCTGGTTAGGTCATAGGGATCCTTGTTTGTCTATCTTTTTCCATTTGTCGTCATTTATTCTAGGACATTAGCACCCACTTTAAACACTATCATCCAGATCATCGTGTCCATTCTTGGTGCTTTTGTCTTGTTTATTTTTACTTACTTTGACATTTGTGGTCATCCTTTCTAGTTTTCTTGTCCTTATCTCATGTTCATAGTCAGATTTTTGTGTCACTAGTGTCAAAATTCAAACAAGATATTCTTATATAGACAATATACACACTATTATGTTGGCAAGAAATTCAAAGGGGCTATCACATCTATATACTATCAATTATATCAAAGGGACTACATTTTTGGGATGCATACACTACATAGGAAGGGGAAGTGCTAAATTCCATACAACACATTTGCATCAAAGCTAGTTATAGCCTTGTTATCTTAGCATCATTAGCACGAGGGCAACCTACAGACATTATTACACACACAAGCACATAGAACTAGATGGAGTTTGGAATGTATCGAAACTCTCGGTTATAAGTTCACTCTTCGGGTGACCACCGGGGTCAGTCTAACTTCACATATTACATATTTTATTCATATTTAACATGTTTGAGCTTGTGTAGGTAGCTAGGGTTTGTTTTGCAGGAGTTACAAGTATCTTCGGTGATCAAAGAGCGAACATCAAACGAGAGATTGGAATAAACAATGAAACCCTTGTGACATAGAGGAAATTAGATCCTGAAGGATTACATAGTCACCAACATGAAGAATTAGACACCAACTTCTAGGTGCTCCTATCCTCCTGCGGGTGCTCTGTCCAACCTCATTGCGAGTTCTAGAATCTTTAATGAGCTCTATGAAATCATTTCCAACTAGATCCAACATACAAACAATCTCGACTATCTACAGATCGCACCAAAATCAGCTAAGTCATATATCTATTCCATTTACTTATAGTCTTATATTGCTTGAGTGCTTAACATTTGTATCTTACTATATTTTATCGATTGCACATTGTTAGTTACTTTCTGAAATTAGATTTAATAATCTAGTTTTTATTAAATCATTTGGTGAGCCTCATTCTTATTCGAACTCCTTGCCCTAGGATCCCAAAACCCCATGGCTAAAAAGAGGTCCGCTTCTCCCAAGCAAGATATGACCTATATGTGGATGGAACTTATTTTTTACAAAGTGCCTTTGAAGAATCTAAATTTCGTGATCTCATGCACAATCCTCAATATGATCCTATAGTCCTCCAAAAACTCCTTTCCTTCTAAAAAACCCTTCTTGTTGGCTTCAAAACCTTTGATTTTTGAATAGTCTCTTGGACCAAAGCTTTGCATTATGTTCTTCTTCATCTCCCATAGCCACTAATGTTGTTTTACCTCGTTTTCTTTCTCTTATAGCAAATGATAGCATTAATATAGATTTTACTGCGTGATGAGGTTATTTTTGTGACAACATGGATGCTTTGATAATTCTACTTCTCATAATGATAATGCAAATGTGAATAATGATGTTTCTACTAGTAGTCAAGATGAATGTAAATCTATATCTCCTACTCTTCCTACTTTTGAAATTGTTTCCAATGATTGTAATGATAAATATGATGCCAACACTCCTACAATTTATTTGTATGTTTATGATATTCTTGATGAAATCATGCTTGTGAAAATATGACCGTGATAAGAACTTTGCATATAATAAATCAATAAATTGCAGAAGATAACACAACACAAGATATATGGGTGGGCCAAGATGCCCAAATAATCAATATATGTAGAATAATACCCTTAAGGTAGGGTAACACCATACAATACTCCTTAATGAAGGAATAACTCCACAATCTCCCAAGATGAGAATCCACTTTGAGGGGGACACCTCCAATATACCTCTACCAAGTATAAGACTCAACTCATACCCCATCACATGATACTCACCTCCCTTATATAGACATACATTACTCTTAATAGATGGGTAACACCTAATCCCAATGTAGGCCGACTCATTACCCAATATAACTAATTCCTATGTGACTAACTAAGGGGATGTGTGCCACATGTTGGCATCTCCATCAACCCATATACATTATAATATCATATCCCAAGGTACATAGCATTGCCTCCCTCTTTGACATGTTTTGTCCCCGAAACATAAGAAGAAGCCATATAATGAGTGTGCTTTAAATTATTACACACTTGTCGCCATGCTCAATCATCCAACCACCCATATGAGATCCTAGTGGGTGATGTTGCTCCAAACCTGATTCCATATTCCATTGGACTCATCTAATTCCATCCTTTTCCATATGTGATCCTCCTCGGTATCCATGCATATCCATAATAATTATTCATGTGATTCCATGTCATATAATTGTTGCTCCATTGATTCCGTGTATAGCCCTGATTATTGCTCCTCCAATTCCTTGCATATTTATATAGATTGTTTCCCTTATGTGGCCTAACATAACTCCATGATTTTTCCCTCTCATGATGATGTGGGTGTCTATATGGTGCAACCTTGGTATCCTCAACCTTATCAACCTTTTCTTTTTTTTTCTTCCACCTTGTTTGTTATTTATTTTTTCTCTTGAGTAGATGAATTATTTTTTCATTTTCATCTTTTTCTGCAGCCTCTCCTTCTGAATAATCCTTATTCCCTTCTTCATCATCTTCAAATTCCTCTTCATGATCCTCATTTATATTAATTTTTTTCCTGCTAAGTGTGATATCTTGCAATGTAATTTTCTTTCACTTGTACCATAATTTCATGAATTTATTTTACACATTAAGATTAATTATTCCCAATGTCTCTAACCAAGGATATCCAAGAACAATATCCATACCATCCATATCTAAAGCATAAAAATCTGAATGTAAAACATATTTATCCATAGAGAGCTTTAAATCTTCAAAAACTTGAATATGCTTACCATCCACTTGAGCTGCCTTAATATGCTTTGTTTGCACATGTAGATTGTGAGCTACATCCATATTGATGAAGTTATATTTGTTGCTAGGTTTATGGAAATAATTACCTTTTTTCTTTGAATGCACCCTTCAAACTGAAATATTGAAGCTTCCTTCCTTGGAGATGCACTATCATGTGTAGTAACTTCATCATCAACATCTTCTTCTTCTTCTTCTTCTTCTTTAACAAAATTATGTTTCTTTTTTGTTTCCCATCTAGCTAGGAAAATATCTTCCATTTCCTCCCAATCCCAATCCAACAGATCTATATCCAAATAAGAATACCAATGTCGTGCTTTCCCACCAAGATGAAGATAAAAACTAACCCATACTAAACATTTTTCAAAATACATTTTCTTAAATTGTAACCACCATTTTTTTGCATCAATTTCCCCATTGCCATAGAAAATTGGTATATCCATGATGCACAAAAATTAGGGTTTCAAAACTTACTCCTTTGACCAATATTTGACCTGATGATTTCATCTATAATTAGGCCTCCAATCTGAAACCACAAAGAAGTAACCCCTACTAAAATTGTGAGATCTTTCCGAATATGTAAAAAAATCAAAGAAAGATGGAAAATTGTAACCTGTAGGCTGATTTTATGTAAAACCCTAAAACTCTCAATATCTTCTTCAAACCAGATCCAAAATTCTGAAATTTTTACCATAGCTTTTTGAAGAGGAGTCACAATGCTGGTAAAAATTTAGAAAATTAATTCCAAAAAATGCACTGTGAAGCAAATTTAGGTGAAACCCTAAAAAGTGCAATAATCTCCACAAAACACCTCGAAAATTTATGAAATTTGGACTATAGCTTTCTGAAACCCTTTCACAACTATGGTAAAAACTTTGAGAAAAAAATTCATATCCATTTCAAAATATAGATGAATCTCTAAAATTAGGGTTTGGACCCAATTTTTGCCGAAATCGATGCTCTGATACCACTTGATAAGAACTTTGCATATAATAAATCAATAAATTGTAGAAGATAACACAAAACAAGATATATGGGTTGTCAAATATGCCCAAATAATCAATATATGTAGAATAATACCCTTAAGGTAGGGTAACACCATACAATACTCCTTAAGGAAGGAGTAACTCCAAAATCTCTCAAGATGGGAATCCACTTTGAGGGGGACACCTCCAATATACCACTACCAAGTAGAAGAATAAACTCATACCCCATCACATGATACTCACCTCCCTTATATAGACATACATTACCCTTAATAGATGGGTAACACCTAATCCCAATGTAGGCCGACTCATTACCCAATATAACTAATTCCTATGTGACTAACTAAGGGGATGTGTGTCATATGTCATCATCTCTATCAACCCATATACATTATAATATCATATCTAAAGGTACATAGTAGATTGATAGTGATTTTGATTGTGCGTCGATCATGAACATGTTAGTGATGATGTTACTTCTCTTAATACTCTTGAATGTGAATTCACCACTCCTCTTTCTTCTAATTCTAAAGTTTTTTCCAATGTTTCTCATGATGACTCCACTCCTCCCACTAGTGCACCTATTTTTTTGTCTTATGAGCCTACATCTATTATTCCCATTGAGACTCCATGATCCTATCCTCCTCTCACACCTCCTTCTCCTCCTTCCACATCCACTCCTCCTCAAGTTCCCATGATCACTCATAATGGCAAGATCCAACCTCTCGACTTGCTTTTCACTTCTCTTACTATCCCTTCACATGATATCCTATCCCTCATACATGTTGGTAATTTTCAAGCTCAATTTCAATCCCTTCCCCTGAAAGTAAATCGATACGCTTCCATTGAAAATAATTCCCTTTCCGTAAATCCTATTCCAAATAAGATTCACAAATTCGCTTTTTGTAAGGGCTTCATTGTGTCTTCCTTCTCATGTTTCATGGGATGTGCAATCCTTATTTGCATCTCAAACATTCTTGACTAGCCACGTGCTCTCATTCTAATGATCTCTTATTGCTCAAAGGCTTTTGTCATAGCCTTGTTGATCATGCTCTCCAATTGTACACTCACTTGCCTAATAGATCTATTAGTACTTATTATGATATGGAGGATGTTTTTCTAAGGCTTTTTATGTCTAACAATGGTCCTAAAGTTACATATGAGTGCTTTCCTTCTTTACATCAAGGAAATAAAGAACCAATTTTAGATTACATTTTATGCTTCAATTCTTGCATGCATTAATTACTATTTCAACCTATTGATTTAGAAATGCAATTTATCTTTTGTTGTGGTTTAATTCCTCCATTGAAAGAAAAGCTATTATATGATACATGTGAGTCATTTACTCTTTTTTCTACAAATTTATTGATTTAGAACAAGACTTAATTGTGGAACATATTATAACACCCCTTATACTTCTTCTACTTCTTCATTTCCTACTACTTATTCTCCTCTTCCATCCATTGAGCTCCCTCCACGGTCACCATCTCCTCCTCTGCATAAGCATCTTCCTTCCCCACCACCACATTGGCATACACCTAAGTCTTCTCCACCTCCCACCCATGAACCATTGCACTTTTCACATGCTACTAAACCACATGATGTATTGTGTGCCTTAATTGACAAGCGATTAAGCCGTTTACCTTCCACCAACATCACCCCCTCACCACTTTTATCACCAGCGTGACCTCCCTTTCTACAATTCCCACCACATAAATGGTCACCATGATAATGATTGTTGCACTCTCCATGATATACTAAAAAAATTAGAAGATAAAGGTGTAATTGTTTTCCGCTCTCACTCTTGTGATCACTCTCTTTCTCTTATTCCACATAAACAAGATTCTACCATTATTCACTTGTCTCCTTCACCATCCCCTAAGGTTATCATTCGCCCACCTCCTAGGATCATCATCCATGCAAGTCCCTAGTTGTCCCACCTATAGCCACATCATCCCACCCTCCTCACATTGCTACTACATCCCATTGGCTTCCCGAGTTGTGCGGATCCGCATTTCCTATTGTCACACCTCTTATTATTAGCACCATTTTCTCTACGATATTCAATTTGGCACTTATACTCACACTATTGTTGCTTCACATGCTCCTACTTGTTCCTCGCAAGCCTCTTCATCTCTAATAGATTATATTCAATTTGGCTCTTATACTCACCTTTGTTGTTGCTTCACATGCTCCTACCGTTCCTCGCAAGCCTCTTCATCTCGATAGATGATATCCATTTTCCCATCTCATCATCTAATGACACACTTGTGTTCTTGAGGTTCATACATGACTTTTGAAGAAAATTTTACTAAAATGAACCTCATTCTCACACTTTGGCAGGCAGAAACAATATTCTCTCCTCCCCCTTCATCCTTATCACACGTGATTACAAAATTTGTTTTACATCTTCTCATTCTACTACTATCAATGCATCATTATTCTATTCTCTTATATTGTCTAACTCACATAACTACTTCTACTTATCTACTACATACTATATATATTTCTATTTTTCATATACTATACCCAACATTATCATTCAAATGCAAATCCTATGTAATTCAAATACAAAGCCCCATCCATCAATACATAATATATCATCTTTGCTATCA
The DNA here is from genome assembly GCA_018340775.1 of Taxus wallichiana var. yunnanensis. Classification (NCBI taxonomy): domain Eukaryota; kingdom Viridiplantae; phylum Streptophyta; class Pinopsida; order Cupressales; family Taxaceae; genus Taxus; species Taxus wallichiana. The sequence continues at coordinate 397,750,711 of CM031237.1, read as the reverse complement.
CTATATATAATCGCGAGAGCTCTATAACTAGAAGCTTCACCACTAACTCTACGCTACTAATCTCAACTTCTATACCACTCTAAATGACTCAGTAATATAGCAACCTCGGTCGTTTGCTCTGCATATTGGTCCTATAACTCCAAATAACATGCAAATATATCCCAAGCTAGGACTCCTCCTAAAGCTTGTCTTGCTTTCTGTCTCATACGAGCCTCATTGTGCTCACTCAATAACATGGTGTACGTGGTTACTATTATAGCCATTGGCTCAAACAAATGGGCATACTCACCCGATCGTGTCTACCCACTCTAACATCCCTCCTCCCACAAGCACATTAGGGGCACGTTACTGCGTCAACGTGCATATAGAGGAATCTACATCGGTGTCAATAGGCATCACCTGATCACACAAAAACATTAGTTATTACACATATTTCCATTCATTGATTATATCTATCGGTGGTAACTAACAAATAATAGTGAAACGATACTTATGCACCATTTGTGCCATCACATTACGTCATCTACATCGGGGTAGGTGCCCCCCTACTCTCCTCCAACTATCGCCCAAATGCCACATCTACCACCACTAGAAATAGTAATACCCATCAATGTGTCACCCACCACTCACTTTGTACACCTAGGTGCACCATGCGTTATCAACTTTGTATAGGGTCTATGGCTAGATCTGCCTCATCTGGACTTGGATGTACTAATTGTGCTCATGTCGGACCCAACCTCACCCCTGGTCGTCTCGCCGCCATAGTAGATCGACAACATATATATGGCTCCAGGGGCACATCTTGAGACATGCCAAACTGTCTAGAAACTCACTCACCTGGAACAACTCGCCACCCCTAGGAAGCGATCCTCTAACCAAATGACACCCGAATGCACCGTGACTCCAACCAACATCCATATTCTTTGTATGACCTCTATATAATGGCCCCATGACCCATCTGATCTATCATCGACCTATATGTGGTTATATCCATCCTCCTACTTCAGTACCTACCCACCTCAATGAAAATATATCGGTTCGAGCCCAATAGTCCCATGACCCGCTAAGTGGCCTCAATATAACTATATGCTCATATGCCCATATATGCAACAAAGTAGTGGATCTTAGTCCACCCCCATGATCCTCTTAAGTAAATCTATACAAATCTCTGTACAAATGGGCCAATACATGTCGTGCCCATGCATACTAGTCCTATGCTCCTTTATCTTTGCAAAAAAATTCATACATCCTGTAGAAAATCCCAACTCCACCACCCTCCACTACTACCAACGAAGCTAGAATCACCGCGATAAATTTCCATAATCAGTGAAACCTTTGGATCTAGCAATTACATCTAAGATAATATGAATCTCATCTTGTACTCATGTCCCTGTAAAATATTGTCCCACTGCCCTCATCTGACTACGGGCATCCAATACAACCATAATCTATACTCTTTCTCATATAATAGGTGACCACAATATCCTATATACATCCTCTAGTGTCACTGTCATCTCGTCTGTTAGCAACTAGAATGTACAATTATCTACACACCATCCATCACACAAAGTGGTCAATAAAGGAATATTATGGGGTATCTCCCTCAAGCTAGTAATGTGCCACAAGCTGACATGGTCCAATATATCTCACTCTACATCCGACAACCCCAAAACTAGTGACATGATCAAGTGACAACCCGTACAAAACTCTCTAGAGTGTATACCGTTTTCTGCAAAACACAAATAACAATGAAATTCTTATATTAGCACACCATACATACTACAAAATCATTCATCATAGCCGAAAATTAATCGGAATACACGTGTTTCATAAAACATTGCCAAAACCTTGCCCCTAGGGTCTAATGCCTAGGAGTAGGTTCTTGGTGTCCACAAGCAAGTCACTAATGCCCTGGAACAGGGGGTCGGTGTCCTCGAGACAAAATTTCCCTAGTCACTTATGTCTTGGTTAGAAATACCGAAAACTATAAAAACATTTTTTTACTAAAACTAATAAAAATAGGCATATTCGACAAATTTTTCCAAAAAAGTGACACATACGAATTCATTGGTTGTCTGCGAAGTCACGACCGCCATCACTCTCTCAAATCTCATCAAACTCGCTTCTCTAACGCGTGACATTCTCGTAGCTCGAGCTCAAATCTCAAACACTCTCGGTACAAATGAAATTACTATTCACCTTTTCACTATTACTATATATAGTAATTCCAATTTACCATATACTATAGTTACTATTTGCCATCATTATTTACAACTAATACACGACACACGGTTTCGCTCATATCTTGAGCCTCATTACTCTATTTTCCTCCTTGTTTGCACCATTCAGATCACAATTTATCCTAGTATGGTACTATACACTTTTATGATTCCATATTCAAATCTGGAACATGTATTAATCAATCTCTATTCATATTTTGTCAATATTACTATCTATTCTCTGCTATCTCTCCTCTACTATTTCACCTCTTTACAACATTGCTTTTGGCTCAGTGCTCATTTCTCCACCCTTCACCCTTTCGATGAAAGGGGGCATACAATCGAGATAATCTTATAATCCCTCTTAGGATACAACACAATTAATCGACACTCCTAGTACAATACTACCACAATTTTCTCTTATCTTATTCAAACAAAGTAACAATTATTCTACACAATACACAATACTTTCTACTATTTTAAATCTATTCCCCCAAATGACCTAATCTAGGGGCAAAGCAAAACCTCTCCGTGAGTAATTTTCTAAGTACATATTATTTCAAGAAATCTTCGCCACTCAAATCAAATCAATCAATCAATCAATTGCACGAGTTTACTATCTCTCTAGATGGCCTAACTTGGGAGTTGCATTGCATTAATATCACTTCCATATTACCTAACTTGGAAGTCATCCAATATTATTCAAATTGGAAAACCTATTACTACAAGAGTGGTAGAAATGAGACATCATTACCTTTCCTATAATTCTCTTATATGGGTTATTCAATCGGAACTAAATTTAGTCTCTATCCATCTGCTCGAGTGGTTGGACCATTTGGGAAGCGTCATAGATAAAGAGAAAAACTAGACCTCTCTCCCAAAACTCTTCCTCTGCGGCGAGCACACAAATCCTCCCATTTTAAAATAAATCAGGTTGGGAATTTGATCACTCCCTACCTCTTCTATCACCTTTGACAATAATTCAAAATCTCAAAACTCTCCAAAATTGTTTCAACTATTTATCCAAGTGCTCGTTACGATGGTTTTCTATATCTACTTATGCCACATGGGTGAAACATTGATCCATCCTTCACCATGCTACAAATTCCTACATTTTATGTGCACTTTACAATATGGCTTATATGGGCCTTTTATAGGTATGTTTTATACTACTTGACTTTCATTCAAAAAAACATAAATGGGTGGCGAGATGTAGACACAAAATCATGCACATATTACTATTTTACTATGTTGTCGGTATGTTGTTATATGCATGGATCTTAAGTAAGAAAAGTATTCATTGGTGACAAAATCCTTTGTCCATTTACTTATTTTTATTTATTTCTATTGTATTGCTCTCCTACATCTATCATTTTTGTACCCATTTTTGGTCGTCGTAGGGATCCTTATCTCTTTGTCTTTTTACATATGTCATCATTTATTCTAGACACGATATAACCACTTTGGACACTAATGCCCATGCACCTATGTCTATTATGGGTGCTTCTATCTTGTTTATTCTTTTTACAGATTTTGACATTTTGGTCATCCTTTCTAGTTTTCTTATCCTCATCCTGTGTTCGTAGATCGAGTTTTTGTGTCACTAGTGTCACAATTCAAACAAGATATTGATATATATACACAACATACACATTATTATGTTGGATGGAAATTCAAAGGGGCTATCACATCTATATACTACCACTTTCATCAAACGGACTGCATTTTTGGTCTACATACACTGTATAGGAACCTGGGGAAGTGTTGAATTCCATACCACACATTTTCATCAAAGCTAGCTATAGCCCACTATCTTGGCATCATTGGCGTAAGGGAAACCTAAGGAAAATATTACACAGAAGCACATAGAATTACATGGATTCTGGAATGCAGTGCACTACTCAGTCATAAGTTCACTCTTCGGGTGACCACTAGGGTTAGTCTGACTTCACATATTGCATATTTTATTCAAATTTAATGTGTTTGTGAGCTTATGTAGGTAGTTAGGGTTTATTTTACAGGTTACGGGTACCTTCGACGATTAAAGAGTGAACATCAAGTGACATACATGAATCAACAACGAAACCCTTATGACACAGAAGAAATTAGATCCTAAAGATTTGCATAGTCACCAACGCCCCGAGAATCGAGAAATCGGCCAGGCGTTCAAGCACCCTTGTCCTCCTACGGGAACCCCTGTCCAACCTCAATACACCTGAGTTCTAGAATCTTTAACGAGTTCATGTAACATCATTTCAAGCCAATCCAATATACACATAGTCCTGAATATTTATAGATCATAATGAAATTAGCTAAGTCATTTATCGGTTCCATTTGCTTATAATCTTGCATTGTTTGAGTGATCAACATTTATATCTCACCGTTTATTTTATTAAATTTCACTTTGTTAGTTACTTTGAAATTAGATTTAATAATTTAGTTTTTACTAAATCACTTATTCTTTTAAATTTTTGAAAATATCTCCAAATATCGTTATTTTTGTGTTCTATATTTTCATCTTTTAGGCCAAGATTTGGCCAAAACAAGTAGAACAATTATTAATAAAAAGAGTTTATTCTTGAAGTCCTAGTTTTTGTGAATCATGGGGTTGAAATATTTTGGTAGAGAGGATAGTATTGATCTTTGGAGATTGGTGGATATAATTTAAGGATACCATGTTTCCATCATTGAATTTGGAAGACAAGATTATCACTTCGTCTTTATGGTCCAACACAAATTTGGCTCTCTATGTTGCTAAAGAAGAGGTCTGATTCATCTTGTGAGGAAATGGAATAGGTTTTCTTAGTTAGTTGGGTCACCCAAATAAGAAGAGGAAAAGGAGAAGGAATCTAAGGATGATACTGAGGAAGAGAAAAAATTAGAAATAATAATAAGAAGAAGATGTAAATAATATGGATGTTGTAGATAAAGATGAAAAAGATGATGATGATGAATAGAAGAAGAAAATAATATAAATGTTGAAAATAAAGAGAAAAAGAAGAAGAAGAAAGAATATTTTGATGATGAAGAGGCTACACATAAATCAAAAGGAGACAACAAATCAAGATAAGAATTCAAATGGTGATCTCGAAAGAAGGAAGCTTTAATATTTCGGTTTGAAGGGTGTATTCAAAGGAAAATGGTAAATTTTTCCATAAACCCTAGTAGAAAATGTAACTTCATAAATAAAGATGTATCTCAACATCTACACATTCAAGCAAATAATATCAAGGAAGCTCAAGTAGATGGTAAGAAAATTCAAGCCTTTGGATATTGAATGACCTTTATGATTAAATATGTTTTGTATTTATATTTTTTTACTTTAGATATGGATTGTGTGGATATTATTATTGGGTGTCCTTGTTAGAGACACTAGGAGCACTTAATATTAATGTGCAAAAGAAATTTATGAAAATTTGGTACAATAAGAAGAAGATCACTTTACATGATATTACACTTAATGAAAAACAAAGACATGTAATGATAGAGTATGAGGACGATTTTGAAGATGGGAAAAAGGGAATAAGGATGATTTAGCGAAGAACATTAAGAAAGTAATGATTCATCTAGTCAAGAAAAAAATAGCAAATAACAATGGGGTAGAGGAAAGGGAAGTTGAGGAAAAGGTTGATAAGGTTGAGGATATTTAGCTTACTGACATATAGACACTCACATCATCACGTGAGGAAAATTTTATGGAGGAATGTTAAGGAACATGAGGGTAAAAACCTATAAGGATATACGGGAAATTGAGGAATAATCACTATGAATATATTGTTAGGAAATTTAAGGGATAAATAATGTTACAAATAGAAATCCACAATATATTTTGAATGTTATAGTTTATGAAGTGCAATAATTAAAAACATAGATTAAGATGTTTATAATGCATATTACATAATGTAAACACCATAAATAGAAAGTAAATGAACACGGTGACACAAGATATAAGTGGGAAAACCTTGAAGGTAAAAAACCCACTGAAAATCACTTATCTTTATTGAGAATAAAATTTCACCCAAAACTCCCACTATTTCTCCATTAGCTCGCTTATATAACTCAAATAAATATTACCATCGACATGTGTAATCGATATCTAATGAGATCATCTTATTATATACAAGGTGGGTGGTCATGATCCACTCTTAAAGTTGACTGCTTTGTGGTCTATCATGCTTATATTTTAAATATAAGCTATAAGCCAAAAACATATAGTCTTTGGCGGGTTTCTAAATAAGTAGTTTCTCACTTAATATTATAAACCCAACACTCCCCCTTAATGTTAAGTAGGAAACATGCAAAATTGATTTTACATGTCAAATTTTGTTCCAAATAACACATGCCAAGTCACATTTTGGTACAAAAGGAATTACAATCCATAAATCAACAAGTGATTTAGGATAATATGCAACAAACACTTGTTTCATGAGTTTTGATCTGAGGTGGACTATAATAGTTTCTGTGGGGTTTTCAACTCTACGTACACTACCTTAATGTTTCAGGACTTATACAAGCCGTGAAAAAAATGTACATGTATCACGGGTTTTAGAGAAGCCACAATACACTATTTTGCCGTGGTTCAAAGCAGTGTTCCATGGATTCTATAAAAACCGCAATACAAAGGAACATTACAAATTCTCAAGATAAAGTGATTAAGGATGAAGTATTACATAAGATTATGGAGTTAATAAAATCTTCATATCTAATTCTTCGTTGGGGATTACAAGTAAACTTCACATACATGACAATTTACTTAAAAAACATAGAAATAGTCTAGGGAGTATCCATTTTGACACAATCAAGCTATTAAGAGATGACATTGCACAAGAAAAAACATATAACATGCTCATTTCTTATTTCCCATAGATTTTTAATCCACAATATCACCATCATGGTCAAAATCACAATAACAAAATAGAATTGCACTATCACAAGAAGAATAACACAAGCCATACTTTATTGTACCTTTGATATACGCAAAAATAATTTTTGCCATTTTCCAATGGTCCTCATAAGGATCTTGCATGAATCTAGAAATAATTCCAACTACATAGGATATATCAGGCATAATGATAGTTAAATATATCAAATTACCAACCAATTGTCTATATAAGTAGCATTAAATTTATCATGAGAAGGTTTTAGATCTAATTTAACACCAACTTCCATAGGAGTAGAGACATTCTTACAATCAATCATATTAAACCTTTTAAGAAGGTTAGAAGCATACCATGTTTGTGATGCAACAATAGATTTTTGATTTTAAAAAATAATCATGCTTAGAAAATGATTTAATAGTCCTAAATTAGTCATTTTAAAACGTTGTCTTAACTTCTCTTTGATTCTCAGGATCTGATTTTTATCACTATTAGTAATCAAGAGATCATCAACATATAAGACAATAATGATAATATGATTATTTTCATACTTGAAAAATAAATCATTGTCCATAAAAAAGTTAGAGAAACCAATCTCACAAAAAACTATTTATCTTAATATACCAAACTTTAGGAGATTGTTTAAGACCATACAAATATTTCTTAAGTTTGCACATATATAATTCTTTTCCAGGTTTTTTAAAACCTTTAGGTTGATGGATGTAAATTTCTTCTCTCAAGTAACCATTTAAAAACACATTTTTAACATCCATTTGGTGAATCTCCCAACTATGTTGAGCAACTAAGGCTAGAAGAATTATAACAGTGCTCATTTTGGAAACAGGAGCAAAGGTTTCAACATAATCCAAACCAGGTTTTTGAGTAAACCCTTTAGCAACTAGTCTAGTTTTGAATTTATCAATATTACTAGTAGAGGTATATTTGATTTTATAAAAGCATCTAGAGATTACACTGCTTCTTTTATGAGTAAGAGGGAATAATTTCCAAGTTTGATTTTTAATTAGAGCATTGTATTCAACTTCCATAGCTGCAATCCATCTTTCATCTAGGTTGGCTTCTTCAAAATATTGAGGTTCAACCTCATAAATAGTTGACAAGGCATGATAAGAATGTTGACTACAGGTCATCTTTCTCAAATCATTAGGTTGAGAGTTTGAAACCATATTTTTGGCCCATTTAGGAATCCTAGATTGATACAAGGACTGAGAATTCTCCCCCTCAATGTCTACATTAATCATATCATTACAAGGATTATTAGTGTCTTGTAAATCAGTTTCCATATTATCTAAGAAAGGATTATCATCTAGAAAATCAATTTCAGACTTAGGAAACTTAGAAGAGGGAAGAGAGGTAAATTTACAAAAAGGTTTCTCAAGAACATGCACATTCCTATTTTCTACAATCACATGCTTAACTAGATCATAAACTCTTAATCCTTTTGTTTTACCGCCATACCCAAAAAAAATTCAAGGGTAGGAAATAGGATCAAGTTTTTGTCTTTTAACTCTAGGAATGAGAAGGGATGTAGGACTACCAAATATCTTAAAATAAGAGATATCAGGTTTTTGATTTGTCCATACTTCATGAGGTATGGTTTGATGTAAATATTTTGTGGGAAATCTATTAAGGATATGAACATTAATGTTCATTTCTTCATCCCATAGAAACTTAGGCACATTAGAAGCATGAAGCATGGTCCTAGCCATTTCTATGATGATTCTATTTTTCCTTTCAGCTATGCCATTTTGCTGAGGAGAATATGGAGTTGTTAGCTCCCTTTGAATTCCATTAGATACACAAAACTCATCAAACTTATTATTAACATACTCACCTCCATTATCAGTTCTAATTCTTTTAATTTTTAGATTAGCCATGTTTTCAACAAGGGCTTTAAACTCTTGAAACTTAGATAAGACATCAAACTTTTTCCTAATGTAATAAGACCAAGTCATTCTTGAGAAATCATCAATAAAACTAACAACATATAAAGCACCACCAAGAGAAGGTACTTCCAAAGGACCTCTAACATCACTATGAATTAACTCAAGTAAGAAAGAGGAATTAAACTCATGGTGTTTGTGAAATGGTTGTACATGTTTCTTACCACGTAAAAAATTTCACAAGATTCATGATCTAATTTTATCTTAGGAAGACCTATAACAAGGTTAAGGCGGGACATCTCATACAAAATCTTAAAGTTTACATGCCCAAGTATTTCATGTCAAAATTGAACAACATTACAAGAAGAAATGGAAAGACAAGATTCAACAACAAATCCATCAAAAAATGCAATCCATTCTTTTGTAAACCAACAACAATTACTTTACCAAGCTTATTTTTAACATACCATTTATCTTGTAATAACACAACTTTACAGTCATCTTTAGTTAATTGTGAACAAGATAAAAAGTTATTCTTTAAGTTAGGAACAAATAACACATTTCTAATGATTCTATTTTCTAACTTAACATTGCCACAACATTCAGACTTGATGACAAAGTTATCTCCTAGATAAATATTTTCATGACATTCAACAACATCATGAAGAATATCATGCATATATGTCATGTGTCTAGATGCACCACTATCTAGGATCCATTCATTGTCATTGGAGGCTGAAAGGGCAGTATAAAGAGCAATAAATTACTCAACATTATTGGCTTGGTTGTTAGTATGAATCTGATTTTTATTGTTCTTCTTATTTTTATTATTGTTCTTATTATTAGGATTTTTATGAGACTTGTTAGCATGAAAATTAGTTGCTTTATGACCAAATTTACCACAATTATTACAAGTGCCATCAAAATTTACTTTAAACTTTTGATTATTCGAATTGTGCTTAGGTTTAAACTTGGATCTAAAGTTTGATTGTTGATTTGTATTACTATTATTTTGATTTTTAGAAGACTTATGACTTTGAGAGAACAATGCATGAGAGACATTCTCTTTTGATTCAAAGTTTTTCATGACACTCTCTTCTTGAATAAAGAGAGAAGACAATGTGTCTAAATCAGGTAAATCATCTTCATTTTGATATTCATAATAGAGATGAAGTTTCTAAACTTTTCATGAATGTTAATTTGAATAATAAATTAAAAATAATTATCATGAAACAATTCACAATTACATCCATCTAATTGAGATTTAATATCCTTAATTTTAGCTAGGTAATTAACAACATTTTCATCAACTTTCATAGGGTTTGTAAACAATTCCATGATTAACTTAATTATCTTAGAGAGGTGGCTACCTTCATGCATAGTTTGCAATTGATCCCATGCATTAGCGGAGATTTCATATGTCCAATATGCAACAAGAACTCATCTTTGATACTTTGCAATAATATGGACATAACCTCTTGGGATTTTTGAGAGAAAACACTTAGGTTCTCAGGAGTAGCTTATCTCCCAATGGGTTTCTTCTCAACACCACTAACTAAATCCCATAGCTTTCTAGCCATAAGGATAACCTTAATCCTAATTCTCTAAATACTGTAATTATTTCCATTTAAAAGTTGTTATTTATCCATGGAAAAAATAGAACTATCCATTTTAAAGGAAAACTTAGCAAAATTTGAAAAACAAAGTGTTAGGCGGGTTTTGAAGTTACAAAGATCCATGGTACAAAGAAATAAACTACATAGATAAAACTTAAATAAAATAGCTTTTAATTTGATAAAAACACTCTAACAAAGCACTAACAAAGAGATGCAGATTTGTAGAACATAAATAACCCGATCGCGAGAGGCTTTGCAGGTACTAAGAAAAGATACGGTCTTTTAAAAAAATTGATAGGTCACGGTACACTAAAATAGTGTTCCACGTGTTGTAGTGATATGTGGAAATTATGGCGAAGCCACGGAATAAAGAAAGTCTGCAGACACTAAAAGTATGTGAAACAAAGGAAAGTCAACAAGACACTAAAAGTTTGCGTAACAAAGGAAAGTTTGTAAAGACACTAAAAGTCTGCATGAACAAAGGAAATTCCACAAGACACTAAAAGTACGTGGAGCAAAGGGAAAGTCCGCGAGACACTTTGAAATTACAGTGGAATAAAGAAAAGTCTGCAGAGACACTTAAAGTCCATGAGAACACAGAAATCCCACAAGACACTAAAAGTATGTAGAATACAGTGTCCGTATAACAAACAAATTGAAGTCGTGAGACAAAGAATTAATGTTGCGAAGTCAAAAGGACATGAAAGACTAATAAAAAAGCTGCAGTAGCACTAAAAATGTGCAAACTATTCAAATAATATGCACAATGAGATATAAAATGACTTAAAAGGGCGCGAAACATCCAAATAAGCTGAAAAATATTTAGAAATTGTAGTGAAGGTCTGGTAAACATAGAAGCGAGGCTAGAAAGGGTGAAAAATGAATATCAAACATGCAAACGGTTGTGGAGGCTAGAAACACATGCACAAGTTAGATCTGATCTCCACTGAATTGATTAGATCATTCAAATTCAAATTATTTTGGTGAGAATTGGAGTTTTGAACCTAATGGACTTAAAACAACCTAGGGTTTTGCATATTTAAAATCCTTCAAGTTTCTTCACACCTGCGAATTAAAAATATCCAAATCTATCCTACACATGTATAAACACAAGCTTTAATACCATGCTAGGAAATTGAAGGGATAAATAATGTTACAAATTATAAATCCACAATATAAATTGTTGGATATTATAGTTTATGAAGTGTAGTAATTAAACACATAGATTAAGATGTTTATAATACAAATTACAAAATGTAAACACTATGTATAAAAATTAAATGAAAAAATTGACACAAGATATAAGTGGGAAAACATTTGGAGGTAAAAACCCACTTTGAAAATCACTAATCTTTACGAGAATAAACTTTCACCCAACATCCCCACTATTTCTTTGTTACTCCCTTAAACTATTGCTTGTGTTAGGATATGAGTAGCCAACTTGTGGCTTACCATATCATTTTATTATGTCATTCATACTTTCTCATGCTTAGTAGGCCGGCCTTGGTAATGGCCATAACATATGAATAGTATATATAGGGATTGTAAGTGGTAGTTGATCATCATTCAAGTATTTGAGTCTTATTATATGGTTTGGAGGTTGCCCCTCGAAGTGGCGAAGCTATTTTAATTGCATATTTATATCATCTATCTCTGATATTGTGTTCTTTGGTGTTCAAATTCTCCTCATAATTTGAATTATACAAGTAATTTCATTACAAGTGGTATCGGAGTGCGATCCGAGGCTAAAATTAGGGAAAAAACCCTAATTTTTTGTTTCCGCTATATCTTAGAAACCAGAGTGAATTTTTGGATTTTTTTTTAACATAGTTGTCAATCATTCCAAGTAATATTCTCTGAAAATTTCATACTTTTTTGCTTTATTTTGCAAAAGTTATTGCAAATTTAAGGTTTTTCATAAAATCGCTCCCTAGGCTACAATTTGTGGAATTTTTCCAAGTTCTTTACATTTTCGGAAATATATCAAAAAAATATTAGTAGTATTTTCTTTGTGTTTTTCCTATTCATTAAATTTGTATCAAAACCCTAAACCCTAGGGTTTGACATCATGGCGGGGCCTTCCACAAGAGCCAAAAAGAATCTTGTCACTTTGGGTAAAACCCCAGATAAAGATGGGGTAGTGATTGAAGAGTTGGAGTCAGAAGGGGTAAATACAGATTCCTCAACACTAGGGTTTACCTCGGTTGATCATAAGGTGAGCCAAATCGAGTATGATTTGCGAAATGTACAATCTGAGATGGCTTGTAAAGGAGACATGGACCAAATCAATCAGCGGTTGGATGATATCATGTAACATATAAAAGGTAAACAGTATGTCCAAAATCAGCCCCAACTCAACCAAGGAGGATCTTCAATTCAGAATAATGGAAAAAATAACCATGTTGGATCACTTTTCCAGCCCAATGAGAATCCAACTCATTCGCAACCACGAAACATGATGCCAAAAGTGGAGATGCGCAAATTTGATGGGAAGGATCCACTGAATTGGATAAATATAATGGATAATTTATTTGAGTTACATCCAATCCCATTGGGAAAAAAGGTGACCTTGGCATCCCTGTATATTGAACTAGACCAATTCATTTAGTATCGATGGTTATGTGCTCGGAGGCGGAAGAATGGTCTCGGTGTCACTTTGACGTTTTTAGTGAGGAGTTACAATTGCACTATAGTTCTAGTGTTTTAGATAGCTACTTTATTCAATTAGAAAAGTTACAAAAAAACATGATCAATCAAATATTATGCACATCAATTCTAGAACCTATCCTTAAGGGTGGAAAATATTCCGAGAAGGGAATTTGAATTACCTGTTTCTTAGGGGTCTTAAAAACCACATTGAGCATGAGGTACATATGTTTAATCCACGTAAGAAGGATGCGACATGGAGGATGTGTCCATATTATTGAAAACTCAATATGTACAACATCAAAGATAAGTTTCCTATTCTAATAATTGATGATTTACTTGATGAATTGCGAGGTGCTATTTATTTCACAAAATTAGATCTTCGTTCGGGTACCATAAAATTAGAATAAGAGAGGAAGATGTTCATAAAATGGATTTCAAGACTCATGAGGGCCATTATGAATTTTTGGTAATGCCCTTTGGTATTACAAATGCTCCCTCAACATTTCAAAGCTTGATGAACACTTGTTTTTAGGCCATTTTAAAGGAAATTTGTATTATTTTTCTTTGATGACATATTGATTTACAGTAAGACATGGGAAGAACACTTGCAACATATAGATAAAGTGTTGGAAGTTTTCGAGAAACATAAGTTCTATGCAAAGCCATCCAAATGTTCTTTTGGTGTACAAGAGGTAGAGTACTTGGGTCACATTGTATCCCATGAAGGTGTCAAAGTTGATCCTTAGAAGATCAAAGCTATGGTGGAATGGCCAAGGCCCAAAACTCTAAAAAAATCTTTGAGGGTTCCTAGGACTAACAGGTACTACAGAAGATTTGGGAGGGGATATGGTAGAATCAAAGCTCCACTCACTGCATTGCTAAAGAAGGATACCTTCCATTGGACAAACATAGCCACTAAATCCTTTGAGTAGTTGAAGGAAGCCATGTGCACCACCCTAGTTTTGGCTACTCCTGACTTCTCAAAAACCTTCATTGTTGAGTGTGACGCTTGAAGATCGAGATTGGGAGTAGTTCTAATACGGAAGGAATACCAATTGCATTTGAGAGTCGCTAATTCAAAGGAAAATATCTTCTCAAACTTCTCTATGAGAAAGAAATGATGGCTATTCTTCATGCGGTCAAGAATGGAAGCCCTATCTAATGGGTAGACACTTGAGGTCAAAATTGATCGGATAGTCTCAAGTAATTTTGGAGCAAAGGTTATCATTTGAGGAACAAAAAAATTGGGTAAAAAAATGTTGGGTTATGATTTTGAAATCATATACAAAAAGGGTAAAGAAAATGTAGTTGCTTGATGCACTGTCTGAAGGGATACATCCACAGACACATTACTATGTGCAATGTCCATGTTGAAGGCCGATTGGGTAAATGAAGCAAGATTAGAATGGGATCAGGACAAGGATACAAAATCTCTAATACATAACATCAGTCAAGGCTCTATAACATCTAACAAATTTGAGTGGAAAGGCAATGCCTTATGGTACAAGGACAAGTTATACTTGTGCAAAGATTTTGAGTTGAAGCATAAGATTCTTGCAGAGCTACATGCATCGCTTGTTGGAGGACACTCTAGGTTTTTGAAGACATATCATAGAATAAAAAGAGAATTATTTTGGGAAGGACTCAAGGGTGATGTACAAAAGTTTGTATTAGAGTGTTTGGTGTGCTAACAAAACAAAGGTGAAATCATTAAGACACCAGGTCTATTACAACCATTACCAATTCCTAGCCAAAGATGGGAGGAGGTCTCCATGGATTTCATTACAGGGTTGCCTTGTTCGAGGGTAAGAATGTTATTTTGGTGATTCTTGATAGGCTCACAAAATATGCCCATTTTTGTGCCCTGTCACACCCATTTGCAGCCAGTAAAGTCGTAGCTATTTTTTTGGAGACAATTCAAAAGCTACATGGAACCCCAAAGATAATTGTAAGTGATTGTGATTCTTTTTCACAAGTAATTTTTTGACATAATTATTTGCATGTTTTGGTACTCATCTAGCTCACAGTTCATCTTACCATCCTCAAACTAATGGGCAAACAGAAGTGGTTAACAAATGTTTAAAGGAGTATCTATGCTATTTTGTATAAGATAAGCAGGAACGTTAGGTTAAATGGCTACCACTTGCAGACTAATGGTATAACACATCTTTTCATACCTCTTCTCAAATGACCCCATTTTTACCATTATATTGTTACCATCCACCATCTATCACTTCTTCCTTGAGGGTGCAAACTAAGTTCAAAGATGTTGAGGAACACATTCAACATCAACAACAAGTTTTGGTTGGTTTAAAGGAGAATTTGGCATTCACACAAAACATGATGAAACAACAAGTAGATCAACACCGTAGTGAAAGACATTTTAAAATTGGTGATTGGGTTATTGTATGTCTGCAACCTTAGAAGAAAATGTCCCTGAAGCAACAGAAAAAGGACAACAAAAATGCTCCTAAATATTATGGTCCTTATCCGATTCTATAGAAAATTGGAAGTGGTACTTATAAACTAGAGTTGCCTCAATTTTCACACATACACCCAAGATTCCATGTTTCACTGCTGAAGAAGGTTATTAGACATAAATTTGCAGCCCAGAGACAAAGATACAGAACTTGATGAGGAAGGAATAATAATTTTAGAGCCGAGAGAATATTTTACAAAGACGCATTATGAAGCTTAGAGACATTAAGGAATATCGATCAAGTGGAAGAATCGAGCATATAGGATGCGACACAGGAGGATGAAGGTTTTCTGTAATAGCATCCAAGATTATTCAATGTTGAGGAGAATGTTGGTTTGAAGGGGAAGGGCATGCTACACCCTTAAACTATTTCTTGTGTTAGGATATGAGTAGCTGACTTGTGGCTTACCATGTCATTTTATTATGTCATTTATACTTTCTCATGCTTAGTAGGTTGGCCTTAGTGATGGCCATAACATATGAATAATATATATAGGGGATTGTAAGTAGTAGTTGATCATCATTCAAGCATGTGAGACTTATTATATGGTTTGGAGGTTGCTCACTCGAAGTGGTGAAGCTATTTTAATTGCATATTGAGATCATCTATCTACAATATTGTGTTCTTTGATGTTCAATTGTTGCTCATAATCTGAATTATACAAGTAATTTCATTACTTTCTCCATTAACTCGCTCATATAGCTCACATAAATTTTACCATCAAGATGTGTAATTTATATCTAATGAGATCACCTTGTTATATACAAGGTGGGTGGGCATGATCCACTCTTAAAGCCGACCCGCTTTGTGGTCTATCATGCTTAAAACATATAATCTTTAGGCGGGTTTATAAATAAACAGTTTCCCACTTAATATTATAAACCTAACCTATGCATGGGATCAATGGAGCAATAACTTTATGATATGGAATCACATGAATAATTTTTATGGCTATGCATGGATGCCAAGGAGAAACAAATATGGACATGGATGGAACCATAATAGAGTAGTGGATTATGGAACCAAGTTTAGAGATGTATCACCCACTAAGATCTCATATGGGTGGTTGGATGATTGAGCATGGTGAAAAATGTGTAATGATTTGAAGAACACTCACTATATGGCTTCTTCTCATGTTTTGGGGATGAAACATGTCAAGGAGGGAGGGCATGTTATGTACCTTGGGATATGATATTATAATGTATATGGGTTGATGTAGATGTTGACATGTGGCACACATCCCCCTTAGTTAGTTATATGTTTATAATATCTGGGATCACATGGGTAAGTGAATGGAAATGGGGGGCCAAAAGGGGGTCTCAAGTGGATACTTTTTTTCTTTTGAAAAACAAGAAACTTCAACTTGTACGAGTTATTTGAGATAGTTACACTCAAAATTTGAAGATTTTATAACAACATGAATTGTAGCATTTCGAATGTAGTTTCTAAACTACCATTTTTAAATGGTTAAGTGTAAGTGGGTTAAAGAGCTAAAATGTCAATAGGTGCTCATGTTTTTGTAAAAAAACATAGTATATAGTCAATCATGCCCCCATTTTTTGAGCACTATTTAGTATTTTTGAAAACCCTTTGGTAGAAAGATAGATAGGAACATCTAGTTTGGGATAGATTTTTATTTTTATTTTTAGTGAGTATTTATTTTTTTATGATTTTCCAAGTACAAATATTTTTAAAATTTGAAAAATTATGGATAGCCGATTGTGCCCACGAAATACCTAAAAATATATCAAAAATTAGATTTTTTGAATATGTATAGAATTAGTCCTAGTTTGGGACTGTATAATTTTTATTCAATTTGGAGAAGTGAAACAAAATATACATGAAAAAATATAGGCATTTACAATCACTAAAAATAGAGGTATAAAAGACAGGTTTGAAATAAATATAAATAAAAACCTTACAATACTAAAAAGATTTAAAAAGTATATATTTGGAAAGAGGGTAGTTTTCTTTATGTTGTAGGCATATTTTTAAGAAAGATTGCAATCGTTTTTGTAGGATTTATCATGGTGAAAGACAAGTTTAAGTATTTTCAGTCAAAAACACATAGGTAGATTATAATAAATCTTGGTTTGCATGCATAATTGAAGGAACACGTACATGTTATAGCGCATATGCGTTTAAGTAGTCTATGGTGTAATATATGTGTTTGTAGGAGCTTTCTATTTACAAAAACAAATGTTTAAGTATAAGATTATTATTTATTATACTTTAAATTTATTTTAGTAAATATAAAAAATTAGGGTCACTCTAGACCTTATGGAACTAGTCTCATAGCTCCATGAGTCATGGTTTAGGAGATAATTTTTCATAATCTAATCTAGTCAGTACATAGGTATTTTTCAGATTTCAACATTTAGCCTAAATATTTTAGGGTTTACATTTTACAATCGATGTTTATTTTGGAAAAGAAAATAGTCATTGTTTAGGTTTTGGGGCTTTTGGATTGTTTAATGACATTTGTAGGAGGAGTGTTAGACGTGTCAAGTTAGATTTTACAAACCTCGCAACTCTCAAAGATAACAACAATTGTTCAAATATAATGACTCATGAAATAACTTGTAATACATAACAAATCAAAACACATGCACATATTTTTATTAATGTAAAAATCCTTAATGACATCTACAAATACTACTCCCACTATTGGGACTGTTACAAAAATCCTAAAGCTATTACAATGGTGTTTCTTCATGACCCTTGAAAAGTTTCACTTGTTCTATACAACTCAACTCTTCTATCCACTTCTTTTCACTCTAGCCCCTCAAATGTTATACTTTACTCACTTCGTGCACACATTGTGCTCTTTCACTTGTGTAATCAATGTGCATTATACAATTCAACTATTACATAAAGTATTCGTGAAATCCCTATGTAATCGTCACCATAACCCAACTTTTGTGTTGCACTTTCCTTTCTCCATTATCTTTCTTATCATCCTTGTGTGTGCCCATACATAACTAATATTGTAAAACTTATGTATGAAATTCAATTCCCCGTGATACTCCTACATCACAAATTGCATCTTCAATTTCAATCGAATTGACTGATTGATTCATGCCTAGAGTTTTAATTAGTCCTAGATGAAGTAAAAAATCAAATCATATAGTTCCAATAAGTTTCACATGGCTCAATTTAATCAATATTTCTTCTCTTATTGAACAAATCAACTAACTATGTAATGCATGATATAATTATGGGGCCCAATTGAGTCCAAATTCACATCACATAGTAACAACTATGATTAGGGTCTCAAATTTTCCTAAATTGTCTCTTTAGCTAAACAAATTGACTAATGATGAAACGAAAGGTGGTGACCACTTGAAAAAGTTTGTAGAGTTAATATAATGGAATGAAAAGGAAAACAATTTCCACATCTTGGTAAAACCCTCTCTACCTTGATGATACAAAATATTTGCATGACATCAAAATAAAAGAAACAAAGTGATCGCTTGTGAGGAAAGTATGCGAGGCCGTGGTTTTCCAGATTGGAGCGAAGTGGTAAGAATAACTGCGAGCATCCTCGAAATGCAAAAATTGATGGTAGTGGATCGGACATTTGTTTAATTTGGAATGGAATCCAAATTAGTCGGAGGAAGGCAAAGTATATCGCGACATAGATCTACTTTTTGAGTAAAGAGGACCGGGAGGATTTCATGAAGAATCTCAAACTTAGGGTAGGGGTAGACAATAATAAAAAATTTCCCCACTGAACCAAATAGTGGTTCGAGAGGTGGGGTTACGAGGGTTAGGCGGGGGAAAACACAATAAAGGGGGTCCTCTCTCCATTGCGGCCACCCCCAATACCAGTTCATACAAGGATGTTGTTCGGCCCATTTCCACCCAAGCGCATGGCCCCATGGCTTATGTAGTTGATCTTGTGGAATAATTACGGATGTTATGTTTGGATGATTCGGAGGTTAACACTCACTTGGAATATTTGTCACAGTGGGAAGTTATTGGTCACTTGATGGAATGTGCTCATTTGCTTCTTTGCCGTATCCCATTGGATTCATAATTGGTGCGAAAGAATGGGAAATTTCCTTCGCTCCAAAGGGTTTTTCATTGTATAATTTCAGGTTGAGGGGAATATACTAAATGTATTTCTAAAGGTCTGTGGTTTTGGGGCAATGCTTGGCCTATTCCCCACTCCTTGGTTCCTCGAATTCGACCCGAATACCATTTACGTGTCTAAAATTCTTGTGTGGGTGCGGCTCTTGAACCTTCCACTTCATTTTTATATGCCTTGAAAGACATTGGTATTGCGTTGGGTAATTTTTTTAAAATTGATCACTCTATGGATGCATCAAGGATTCACACTTATTGAAGAGTATGCGTTGAAATTGATTTGAGCAAATGGGTTTTCCAGACAAGATTATCCCGAAATTGGGTAGCCAACAACATATTTAATCATTGGATTATGAGAATATGGATTTTCGGTGTCATCATTGCAGAACCCTTGGGCATCTACGGTTTCTTGCCTGGGGAAAAAGAAGCATGTTCAAAGGAAAAAAATTCACCTTTCAAGTAGTGGATGGAAGAGACCCTCCCTAAACAGCTCGTGAGCACGATATTAAGGTCACTTATGAGGAATCCAAGAATACAAATGTGAAGGGTAGAAAAAAACAAGAAGATGAAAAAAAGACAACCTTTGGAGTTAAGAGAGGTCATGTTTCCGATGATTCAAGAAATCGGACTCGGATGTGGAGCCCATTCCCGACTATCTTTTTAAGAAGATACCATAGATCCTAACAAAGATGTAGATGGTGGTTGTCCCGACATCAAGCCAATGACAAGAGGTCAAAAAGAAAAAGGGTAAAAAGGCTGATTTTATAACATGCTAGAGTATTACCCTTCGATTAAGAAGTAGAAGCAAATGTTTTGGGTCTTTTTGTTTGCTTTCCCCGTCCAACATAATTTGATGCTACCTTAAATATTTGCATAGGGAACATGACCATTCAACCTGATTTAATAATAATAATAAAATACAATGGAATGAAAATCAATGGTTTATGTTGTCCAAAATTACACCCCATGTAATTCTGAACAACTCATCAAAAGAACTTAACCATTTTATGCTTTGGAAAAGCTACGGGATATTAGTTTAGTCTCTTTGCGTAATGTAGGAACTTAATGTTTTGTGGGTTATCTTAACCCATGAAATAAAGGAATAATAATTTATGGACTTAGGTAAATTTTATGAAAAAACGGTGTTATGTGGCAAAGGACAAGGTTGGAAATCACTCAAGCAAGGCCATAAAGCACATATAACAAAATACCAAGTGCACCGAGCAAGGGAAATAATGTTAGAAATGACTAAGGATAAAATCCCACATAAACAATATTATTGTTTCATGGACTTCTCGATTAAGGATTTCTATGGCATATGGATAAAGAGGTATGCGGTAGTCTAAGGAATAATGGAAGGGCCTCGATGCACAAGGAAGTAGGCTGGATTCTTCATGTATGGACGAAATTTAAAAATCCATGGCATAATCCATGAAATAAGGCTATAGTTTGTTGTGGGTTTAGAGCACGAATGAGAAGCCACAAGAACCATAAAGCCGCACAACAAATGATTACTCTTTTATGGCATTTTGGAGAAATTGTAACATGTGGAAAACCCATGGGAATTTCCAAACTTGTCGAGTAAAGAACAAATAGTAAAAACTACGTAACAATGAAAATTTATGGATAACAAAAGAGGCGAACACGGGTGGTATAATGCATACAACATTGTATGATGTTGCGGAAGACCTTAACCGAGGCTACAAATAAAAAGACATCAAATTCTGTAGGGCATCTCAAAGTCATGTTTTTTTGAAGTGATGTACAACCACTCCACCAACCAAAATTTAATGAATTGTGGGCATCATTCCTTCTCTTGCAAAAGATGACAACGTGTGATATAAGCCATGTCGGAACTCACACCCTCCTACAAACATCTATGGTGATTGTCCTTAGTGGTTGAATCCTTCATGTTCGTGCCTCTCTTTCCTTCTCTCTTCTCCTTCTCATTTTCTCTATAAATATGGAAGTCACACCTTATAAAATGATCCTCTTTTGTTGTAACGACACCATGCCAAAATGGTAGCCGACTACCATTGAGTTTCAAACCTTGAAGTAATGTAGTTTTCCTTCCGGCATGGATGTAGCCTCTTGTGCATATTCTAAGTAATGAAATCGAGTGTTGTGGCTATTCTCCACCTTGTTCTCACATTTTATGTGTTCTTACCTTTTTGTTCTTCCTTTGGCATGTTGTGTATGTTTCATACTTGTAAGTTCCTCCATTTTCACGTGTTGTGAATGTGTGGGAAAGGAAAGTCTACACAATTTTTTTGTGGCACGTCTATTTTCTCCTTCTACCACATTTTCTCCCTTTCCTTCCCTTTATGGAGTTTGATTGGCCTTCTTTTGGTACTATCACTTTGCCCTAGTTAGCTTAGTTTTTACCTTCTTACATCTCTCTCCATGGTCCCTTGGAATTTTTAGTGTAGGAAGTAGCTATAGGAGTAGTTTTAGTGTTAGAAGTAGGTTTCGTTATGTAGGTTTTTCAAATATGCGTAATGAGGAGTCCATCCTTCTATAGAGGTCTCTTTCAAACCGCAAGTCGTACACTTGGAGACAATCTCATGTTGCCTCAAAATCTTGAATCTTTTTATTCACGACATTGTGAAATTTTGAGCTCCAATAGTTTTGACACACCTAGTGGGACAATATGAAGAGCTTTGACAACTTCACTTCACCAATTGTGATGTGATCTTGGTGATATACATCATTTGGAGGTAGTTTCAACACATTTGGCAACTCCACCGATCCAAACAACCCATTTTCTCATCCGAGACCTTTTCCTCCCTTCAATTCTTACATTTTCCTCTTTCATGAAGTTATGCAATCATGAATTCATTCCTTATTTGGAACCTTCATTTTCAAGAGCAATTTTAATTCCCTCTATCCCCGTATTTTCAAAATATATTGGCTAGATTTTCTACACATTTGAAAGCCTAGGTAGTCATGAGATAAAACTCCCTCATTTACCGGTGAGGCTCCCATGTAATTTGTCAATTAAATTTCCTAATATCTATTTGTTGGTTTTACTTTAATTATATAGCTCATGAACCATAGCTAGATAGTTTTACAGCAAGTAAGTAGCTATAAGAGAAAAGAAATATCTGTAGAAGAGGAAAATAATAGAAAAATAGGAAGAAAGGATAGAAGATGTTGAACCCAATCAATAGTTCACAGAGTTGATTGCATGCACATAGATAAAACAAATAGACCATGAAATACAGAATTCAAAGCAAAGGAAAGTTTCAGATTTAGATCTAGAATAACACAAAGTTTATGAATAGATCTAGAAATAAATACGAGACGAATGCACCATTGACACAAAGTTCTCTGGAAATCTCTTCTCTATTCCTCTACTTGTAGAAACCTATCAAGGGTTTCAACTCAAAGTCTGGAACACAAGAATGCTGATTACAAATTCTAATTTTTAACCCGTAGGTTCTTCCTCTATTTATAGTGTATAAAGGGCAATTACAAATAGGAAGCTTTAAATGAATTCTCATGCAAAAAGCTATGAAAAGGGAAACAACTAGCAATCTTCCTCCTGGAATTCCTCTTTGCATGACATGCATGATTTATAACTAAAAAATAGAACCTTCTATTTTGCATGTCTACCACCTATTTCCAAGTAATTGACTTCTTCAAGTAATGACTTTTAAACCAATCACTTAAGTTTTATAATTTAATTGATTGCTCAATTACTTTGTCGGAGAAAATAAAGAAAGAAGAAGAAAGAGGAATAAGAAATTAAAGAAATATGCAACCTTCAGTCTTGTTCTTTTTTCATATTATGCATGCGGTTGACTCTTTTGTCTTTGATTCTCACCAAGCTGGATCTGGAAGCTATGAATGACTGTGATTTGCTTATGAGTATTGTCTTTGACATGTCTTCCCTTCTATCCTTGAAGCTTTTGTAATTCTTCTTTAGTACATGCAAAGTAAATTCAATGAAGGCTTCAACTGGAAGATTGGGAGCACATGCACAAGATCCTGAAGGAATTTCCATGCATTGACTTCTACACAGGCTGTGTTAGAAACAAGAGGATGAATTTTTGTTGGAAGCCTTTGCAATTATGAGATCTAGATTTGTCAATTAAATCGGTGATAGGTTTAGGGCCTATGTCTGTATCATTGACTTCAAAAAATCTGGAAGCTATGCATGATTTTGCTGATCCTTTTCTTTCATCATGCTTCATCATGGTTGGAACAATCTTTGTCTGAGCTCTTTTTATTTTAATTATGCCGAAATTCTTTATTGGATCCATTTGTGCGATCTCTGGAAATTCTTCATATTCGGAAGATATATTCAATGTATCTAACATTGATTTGAACTTATTTTCACTTATATAAGCACCTGTAATGAATACCTACAATTAATTTAGACAAAGATGGATTCCAGAGCATGAACACTTGATTTTTATCACAAAAATCTACATATTAAGCCCACTGCCCTAAAATTTGAGGATTTGCTTGCATGCAAAGCAAGCATAAATATTTTTAACTTCACCTCAACACTTATACCAACATGCAGATAATTAACAAGGCTTAAATCAAGCTCTTCCAACCCTAAGTGCCAAACTTTGAAGCTTTCGGCAATGAAAAACACTTTTTGATGCAAAAATCCTCCTTCCTTGGGTGCCAAAACTTGTCTAGGCTGCAATCCTTTGCAAAAAGAATTAATTACATCTTCACTATGGCAGCCCATGCTTATATAACCCTCAACATTCTATTTCTAATAATTTTCCATTCTATTTCTACGCATTAATTAATAAACAATGATGTTTATTCACCCAAATTGGGCACTTATTTTTGCATGCTCTTTGGCTGCCATTAAATAAATTTAATTTATTTATTTTTAACATGCTACCTTCAGTTCACTTTGGCTTATCCTCATGCATTGACTTTCTATTCATCATGGTGCCAAAATTAGGCAAAAAACTATTAATAAATACCATTAATATCATTGTTTAATCACCAAATGGGTCACACTTTTTGACATGGGTGAATTCTAAATTTAAGAAGTCAACTTTTGATGGGAATTTTCACCTTGCACCATAGCTCTAAAAATCCCTTCTTCCACTTAAGTGATTTGACTTTCATCATGGGAATTTTACCTGCAAACTAGGTAATAAATTCCCACCTGCTCTTCTTCTAATTTTCCCACAATTTTAAGCTTAAGTGACTTTCCAAAAAGTGCGACTTGCATTAAAATTAGCCTCCTTTGAAAAAGTGTGACTTGTTTGGGTGAATAAAACCTTATGATGGGAAAAGTTAGCTTGCTAGGCAGGTAAAAATTCCCATCGGTGCTTTAAGTGATTTTTCTTTATTTTATAATGGGAATTTTTACCCTGTAAGGCAGGTAAGAAATTCCCGCTTGCCTGCCGCCTCTAATTTTCCCATCGCAACTTAAGTGACTTTGACTTCATGGGAATTTTCACCTTGCAAGGAAGTAATAAATTTCCACCTACCTGCTGCTACCAAAAATCCCACTGTAGCTTAAACCTATTCATTCCCAAAAAGTGTGACTTGCCTGGGAGAGGCTTTTTGTGCATGACTTCATCATTTTTGGTTAGAAGCTTGCATTTTGAGGTTGATTCCTTCTGGTGCTGTGTTGGTAGATGATCTCTAGATGCTTCGGAAATTAAACAGACTATACTGGTGAAAGAATTGACCTAGGGGAATTTCACAGAGAAACTGCGGAGAAAACAAGAAAAAGCAAAAGAAATAAATAAAAGCAAAAATGTTGCTAGAAGTCACAAAATGCCATTTGAATTCATTCTTGGTGAAAACCTAATGAGATGAGTGAATACTGGCATGCAAAACTTCAACAGATTCAACGAGCACAATTTACTTCAAATGGGGCATTATTTATTTAATAAATAATTAAATAAAAATTTCCCACAGACAAAACTTGGCGGAGGATAAAATGAGTTTCGACATCTGGGTATTTGTCAAAATTGGCTCATATGATTCACTAGGAATATCTTAACGTAATACATACATCTTCTAGCAATAAAAACATGAAAAGACCCATTATTTTAAAAGAACGATTTTTTTTTCAAATGGGTAGTCCCAGATTTCAGGGTGAAATCTGGGGACACCAATTCAGCTCTCTGTCTGTGGACATCTTTACCTCTTTCAAAATGAAAGGAGTGAAGATGAGATCCCAACATCTCTGGTTTCGTGTCTTGTCCATTGGGTTTGGGGTTAGGCAAACAAAAAAAAAAAAAAAAAAAAAAAAAAAGAAAAAAATAACAAAGTTTTATTTATATACATATAGGTTTTACCCTATATCTCAATTTCTTGAACAACTTCAGATGCTTCCCATTGAAAGGTAGTGGTAACTCAATTCCATCCTGTAGGCAAGGAAGAAAGTATCCATTCCAACAAGCTCTCTTGATCATGAAGGGCCCTTTCCAGTGAATCATATTTGTTGTGCATGCCCTTTGGTTCATGTCTCTTGTCCCACCAGTACCCAGTCTCGATCTCAAACTTCCTTTCTCTTGCCTTCTTGTCAAATACCTTGGGCAAGTCCTTATCAACTTCATCTGTGGTGGCTCATCCTTTCTTCTCTCTGTGGTGGATAAGTCTGCATCAACTTCCTCCATTCCTAGATTTACCTGCTGCATTTCTAAGGAAGAACTATCACCATATTCTTTGTTCTTCTTCAAGTACTAATCATGCTTGTTGAAAGTCTCCACTAAGGAAACTAAACCCTTGGGGATTTTGTTACCTTTTGGTTGGATTATTCCACTATTATCATCATAACTTGGATCAGTTTTTCTGTGATTGTTTGTCGTGGTGGTGATTTACTCCCTTCAACACACAACCTTGCAAAGTTTTCTTGTTCCAGACATGCAGATGTTTGTTTGTCATCATTGAAAGTCTTCCATTGTTCAACATTATCAAGGACTTTGGGGTGGTAGACCATCTCCACTTTATAGTTTCCTTGTCTGAATATGGATGGTGGTCTATCCGGATTCAATAGTGCAGTGTGACCACCAAAGAATCTTCCTTGGAATTTTGATTTGTTGGAATGAAGTCGATAGAGAAGGCTATAAAATCGAATGTGGCATAAAGCACTCTATCTCTATAATGCTTCATCTTATCTCTTTTGACTTGATTTTGCCCTCGAACTTGCTTTACTAGAAGTTCAACATCTCCTTGGGCTTTGAGGATTTTTACTCCTTTCTTTTTAGCTTGCTCCATTCCTAAAAGCAATGCTTCATACTCCATCGTATGATTGGTGTTCTCAAACATCAGCTTGTGGGAGTATGGGAATATCTCATGATCTAGAGATATTAGTAGAATGTTGGCTCCTGATCCAAAAGAACAAACATGTGCCTTTAAACTCCAAAGTCCAAAATTTTTCTTCTTCTTTGTTTCTAGCTCTAGTTGAAGTTTTGGTTCTGGTACATCTTTATCCATTTCCAAGAAATAGACCCCACGGTCAAGATTCTTGAAAAATAATCTGAGATCTAGGATCCTCATTTTTGTCATAGTGTACTTAGACTTATTTTTGGCTCTAGCTTATGATTAATCCCCTTGATAGGAATATGAGCACATGACCAATCCATCTTTACTTCTCCTCCCAGCTCTTTGCAAAATTTTCTACTCAGCAACATCCCGTAGGAGACAGAATATCTGCAACTAAGATTGTCATCTTTAATCTTTTATCAGGAAAAGTTGTCAAAACAACTTGTGCATCTTTGATTTGTCTCGATTAAAGGGACTTGTCTCTCCATGGAATAACACCTTTTTATGGTCTTTGTCAAGGTAAGCCCAAGAGCATCTACAACTTTAGCTGGCATGACATTGTCAGAAGCACCCGAATCTAGAATGCAATTGCTTAACTTGAAACCATTAAGCAATAGGAAACATAGAATGGTTCCACTCTTTTAGAAGATGGTGAGGATTTAACAATTTAATCTGATTTGTTCTAGGGAGGAGTATCTTTGGGCTTAGGAAAAATGCCTTTTGATGTATTAGATTGTCTTGGTGATTGCACATATTTGACTAGCCTATTTAACTACTCAGAAAGGCTCTCAGTATTCAACTTCTGACATTTGAACTCTAGTTTTCTTGACATGATCAATAATGTCAAAAGAAGGTATAGATTCAGATACCTGAGCTGATTTTTGTGGTTGAGATGAAGAACTCACATTCTTATTTCTAGGAGCTAAAGAAGAAGGTAAAGGGCTGCCCCTTCTTTGTTCATCAACTAATGCCTCAACTTGGTGAGTTTGTGATTGTGTAAATACTACATATGTATGACCATGATCATCTTCATGAAGCTTCTCATCATCATGTTTAGATTTGTAGTTTAGGTAATTAATGTTGGAGTCGCCAACAGGACCTACAAAATCATCATTCTCGAGCTGATCAATGTCAACTTCTGGTCTTCTTCATTCATCTCCATGTTGTTTCTGGGAGCAACTTCAATTGCTAATCTTTGGGAACCAACAATGTGGTTTTGGTTGTTGTTGTTTGAAATTCCAAGAAGGGGCAATATTGTTTCCTTGAGCCATTTGAGCCATTTGTTTCTTCATATGCACATCTCATTTGCTAACTTTTGCAATAGTGAATCGGATGTAGTAGCAGAAGATGAACTTTTAGCTCTAGAAGTGCTAGCTTTTTATTTTCCAGCCATGATGAGGTCATCTTCAATTTCAACCGCCATGTTTTGAGCTGCTAACAAGTCAACAGGACGTGTGCTCTTCGCAGTTGATAGCTTACTTCAGGAAGTAAAGCATTGATGAAGAATACCTTTTGATTCTCATCATTCAGAGAAGTAGATGCCAGAATTTTGTAAAGTAATCTTTGAAATTTTGCAATAAAATCCCGCATGTGCTCATGTGGCTCCTTCTTCAACTGAGTCGAGTTGAGTTATCAATGTACTAGAATCTTCAGCTGGTTTGAATCTTTTCAGGAATGCATCTCTCATAGTGGCCTAGTTGGTTATGGTGCCAGGAGCTAGCCGGTAGAACCATTCTCTAGCCAAGTCATGCAGAGTCTCTATGAAGAGTCTAATAGACACATCTTCATGTTCTAATTGCAAGCACTCCACAGGATATAAAGAATACAGCCAAGTGGTCATCTAGATTTTGCTTTCCATCTCCAAAGAATTTTAGAAAATTCTTTCTCGTCCCTTTAGGTAGATCATGCATAGGAGGAGTCAAATTTAGAGGTCCAAAGGCTGCACCCCATGGAACAAGTGCTGCAGGGGCAAGTGGCTGATTTTGCATCATGATGAATGAAGCACGTCTTCTTTGAGAATAGACTTGGTGAATAATTCTAGCTGCCGGATTATGCTGAAGATGATCCGGATCTGGATGAGTTTACACTCTTCTTCTTGGTGAAAGACTAGATCTGTGGCTTCTAACTTGAAAAGCTTTTGATCTACTAATTTGTGTTTGTTCCCAACTGAGTCACCAAAAAATGTTGGCTAGATTTTCTACACAATTGAAAACCTAGGTAGTCATGAGATAAATCTCCCTCATTTACTGGTGAGGCTCCCATGTAAGATTTTGTCAATTATATGTCCTAATATCTATTTGTTGGTATTACTTTAACTATATAGCTCATGAACCATAGCTAGATAATTTTGTAGCAAGTAAGCAATTGTAAAAGAAAGGAAATATCTATAGAAGAGGAAAATAATAGAAAACAAGAAGAAAGGATAGAAGATGTGCATCCAATCAATAGTTCACATAGTTGATCACATGCACATAGATAAAACAAATAGATTATTAAATACAAAATTCAAAGCAAAGGAAAGTTTCAGATCTAGATCTAGAATAACACAAAGTTTATGAATAGATCTAGAAATAAATAAAAGACAAAATGCACCATTGACACAAAGTTCTCTAGAAATCTCTTCTTTATTCCTCTGCTTGCAAAAGCTATCAAGGGTTTCAACTCAAAGTCTAGAACACAAGAATGTTGATTACAAAATTCTGATTTTTAACCCATAGGTTCTTCCTCTATTTATAGTGTATAAAGGGAAATTACAAATAGGAAGCTTTAAATGAATTCCCGCATGTGGAAGCTATGAAAAGGAAACAACTGGCAATCTTCCTCCTGAATTCTTTTTGCATGACATGCATGATTTATAACTGAAAAATAGAACCTTCTATTTTGCATGTCTACCACCTATTTCCAAGTAATTGACTTCTTCAAGTAATGACTTTTAAACCAATCACTTAAGTTTTATAATTTAATTGATTGCTCAATTACTTTGTCGGAAAAAATAAAAGAAAGAGGAAAAGAAATAAGAAGAAAGTTGTAACCTCCCAGTCTTGTTCTTCTTCCATATTCTACATGCAGTTGACTCTTTTGCCTTTGATTCTCACCAAACTGGATCTGGAAGCTATGCATGACTGTGATTTGCTTGCGAGTATTGCCTTTGACATGTCTTCCCTTCTATCCTTGAAGCTTTTGCAATTCTTCTTTAGTACATGCAAAGTAAATTCAATGAAGGCTTCAACTGGAAGATTGGGAGCACATGCACAAGATCTGGAAGGAATTTTCCATGCACTAACTTCTACACTGGGCTACATCAAAAACAAGAGGATGAATTTTTGTTGGAAGCCTTTGCAATTATGAGATCTGGATCTGTCAATTAAATCGGTGATAGGTTTAGGGCCTATGTCTGTATCATTGACTTCAACAAATCTGGAAGCTATGCATGATTCTGCTGATCCTTTTCTTTCATCATGCTTCATCATGGCTGGAACAATCTTTGTCTGAGCTCTTTTTCTTTTAATTCTGACTGAATTCTTTAATTGGATCCATTTGTGCGAGATCTGAAATTCTTCAAATTCGTAGGATATATTCAATGTACCTGAAACATTGATTTGAACTCCCTTTCACTTATATGAGCACCTATAATGAATACCTACAATTAATTCAGACAAAGATGGAATCCAGAGCATGAACACTTGATTTTTATCACAAAAATCTGCATATAAAGCCCGCTGCCCTAAAATTTGAGGTTTTGCTTGCATGCAAAGCAAGCATAAATATTTTTAACTTCACCTGGGCACTTATACCAACATGCAGATAATTAACAAGGCTTAAATCAAGCTCCTCCAACCCTAGGCGCCAAACTTTGAAGCTTTCCGGCAATGAAAAACACTTTTTGATGCAAAAATCCTCCTTCCTTGGGCGCCAAAATTGTCCGGGCTGCAATCCTTTGCAAAAATAATTAATTACATCTTCACTATGGCAGCCCATGCTTATATAACCCTCAACATTCTATTTCTAATAATTGTCCATCCTATTTCTGGCAATTAATTAATAAACAAACATGTTTATTCACCCAAATTGGGCACCTATTTTTGCATGTTGTTGGCTGCCATTAAATAAATTTAATTTATTTATTTTTAGCATGCTACCTTCAGTTCACTTTGGCTTATCCTCATGCATTGACTTTCTATTCATCCTGGCACCAAAATTAGGCAAAAAAGCTATTAATAAATACCATTAATATCATTGTTTAATCACCAAATGGGTCGCACTTTTTGACATGGGTGAATTCTAAATTTAAAAAGTCAACTTCTGGTGGGAATTTTCACCTGCACTGCAGCTCTAAAAATCCCTTCTTCCACTTAAGTGATTTACCTTTCATCATGGGAATTTTTACCTGCAAGGCAGGTAATAAATTCCCACCTTTGTTCTAATTTTCCCACTGCAACTTAAGTGACTTTCCAAAAAGTGCGACTTGCATTAAAATTAGCCTCCTTTGAAAAAGTGTGACTTGTTTGGGTGAATAAAACCTTCTGATGGGAAAAGTTAGCCTGCTAGGCAGGCGAAAAATTCCCATCGGTGCTTTAAGTGATTTTTTATTTATTTTATAATGGGAATTTTTACCTCTAAGGCAGGTAAGAAATTCCCGCCTGCCTACCACCTCTAATTTTCCCATCGCAACTTAAGTGACTTTGACTTCATGGGAATTTTCACCTGCAAGGTAAGGTAATAAATTCTCACACTGCTTTCTTACCAAAATCTCATTGCAACTTAAACCTATTCATTCCCAAAAAGTGCGACTTGCCTGGGAGAGGCTTTTTGTGCATGACTTCATCATTTTGGTTAGAAGCTTGCATTTTGAGGTTGATTCCTTTTGGCGTTGTGTCGGTAGATGATCTCCAGATGCTTCAGAAATTAAACAGACTATACTGGTGAAGGAATTGACCTAGGGGAATTTCATAGAGAAACTACGGAGAAAACTGGAGAAAAACGCACAAAAAATAAATAAAAGCGAAAAATGTTGCCAGAAGTCACAGACAAATATCTGAATTCATTCCTGGTGAAAACCCTATTGAGACATGTGAATACTGGCATGCAAAACTTCAACAGGATTCAACTGGAGCACAATTTTATTTCAAACTGGTCTTTATTTATTTAATAAATAATTAAATAAAAATTTCCCATAGACAAAACTTGGCGGAGGGACAAAATGAGTTTCGGCATCTTGGTATTTGTTGAAATTGGCTCATATGATTCACTGGGAATATCTTAACGTAATACAGACATCTTCTGGCAATAAAAACACGAAAAAGACCCGTTATTTTAAAAAGAAATCCATATGATCTATGTGTATTAAAAATTCATCTTTTATGCTCTGCAATAGGATGGATAGAGCTTCCTATGATCTTTGAGAGAAAGAGCTAAGGTTTCCCAGTTTACTTGCCTTCCAAAGTGGGTCATTTTTTCCACACCGGTGACCAAATCCCATAAATTTCTAGCCATGAAACATGCTTTCAAACCTAACTCTCCAAATACCATAATTAGATCCATTTAATAACTGAGATTATTCCATAGAAAAACTAGCATTTCTAGCCATTTTATTTTTATAAATAAAAACACACAAAAACAACTTAGAAAATAGATTAAGAAAAATAAGTAGAGGAAAAGGCAGCTACCAATTGGAAAGAATCCAAGAGATAAGAGAGACACACATCAATATTTCATCTTTCTCCCAACAAGATTTCCTTGGCAAACTTGAAGCATCTGGAATAAACCGTAGTTAATAAACTTACGGATATAGAGCGGGTGTCAAGTCGAGTGACAATGGAATAGATCGGTGAGCTTTTTAGCAACTAGGCATACAATTCCTAACGGTGAGATCACAAATGAGCTAACCAAGCACAAAATATCTACTTAACAACAACCAAAAAAACAAAAGCAACCTTTCTTATCAAGCAGTAACAACTACACATGTCAAAGATCAAAGCAATCAACAAAGACAAATATCATCTCTCCGGTAAATTTTAAATTCAATTCCCTTATTAGATGTTAAATCCTCGGAATAAACTAACATAAATAGTTTATCGGTTATAAATAAGGTTGAACGGTCAAAGAGATATGCGGAAAACAAATAATGGACCACACGGCAAAATATCAACGGTGGAGCGGGGACATGTGGAAAAATTCTAGCACCCTTAAGTAGAGATTCACTCCGTGGACCTCAAGCTCGTGGAATTAACTGAAAAACAAAATAATTTGGGTTCGAAAAAAGGACATGAAAAATAGAAGATGGAAAGACAAATCAAAGGCGCCACTAGCGCGCAAATCTAACAACCAAAAGAGGACACTTGGCAGATTCCACCAAGTTTTTTAGAGATGGCTCTGGGCCGATCAAGTCCCCATAATAAGCCAAAATAAAATTAAATTCATGTCCAATCCCCTTTCGCAATCAAATAAAATAAAAAACACGAATTATTAAAATAAGTCCCACAACTATAACGGCTATAAAGAGCATGAAATATTTACAAATCTTTTGTAGAAGACGATAAACTACGAAGTACCAAGAACAAGATTGTAGAAGGAAAATAAACACGAGCTATGGACACAAATGCACAAGTAAGATCTTAATCCACAAATCATCCAATATTCATAATATTTTGGCGGGAATTGGAAAATTTTCAATTGATTAACTTTAAACCGATAAAGGAACAACTAGGGTTTCGCAGATCGAAAAATAAACTTCAAGCTTCTTTACTCCTTCAAATCAAAATCATCTAGATCGATCTTGCATACTCATAATCACCTATTCTCGATACCATGTTTGGGAAATTACGAATGTATAATTAACGAATTATAAATCCAAAAGTAATTGCCGAAGATTATATATTATGATGTGTAGTTAAATTAACCATAGATTTAGATGTTTATATATTGCAGATTACATAATGTAATAACAAGAGCTGAAAGCAAATAATAGTAAAGTAAATGAGACAGAACACCAAATTTATAGTGGGGAAACCCGAAGGAAAAACAATATTGAAATAAAGCACTTTGCTTTTATTAATAATTTCACATAAGCTTTAACCCAACACT
Source organism: Taxus wallichiana var. yunnanensis (assembly GCA_018340775.1). NCBI lineage: Eukaryota > Viridiplantae > Streptophyta > Pinopsida > Cupressales > Taxaceae > Taxus > Taxus wallichiana. The sequence continues at coordinate 397,716,540 of CM031237.1, read as the reverse complement.
TCCACTTCACTCCTTGGTCTCACAGAAACAATTGCAAAACAATTTCTCACAATTTTACAATATAATGATCACAATGATCATAATGCCATAATAATAATCAACTATCACTATGTAATTCTCGTGTATTGCCAATCTAGAAGGATCATCCTATATATATATAGGATGGATGAATCAGTCTTACCATTTCACTCTTAATTGTGAAAGACCGACCTCAAATTTATTAAAATAAACTTTAAGACAAGGGGCGTGAAGTGGTGGTCCACCTAAACAAGTATCCCCACTTGATATTATCACCCCAACAGAGTTAATGCAACGAAGATAACAAAAGTTTGAATATTTATTATTTGAATCTTGTGTTTGATCCTTTGAGACTTAACTTCGTAATGTTCCTTAATTTTAGGAGTGTTGGGGTGGCTTTAATGTCTATATAAACAATTCCCAATTGTCTTAGAAAAGTATTTTTAGTATTTATTTAATGGATATTTCACAAAACTTAAGGAGAGATTAGAACTTAAAGCTCATATTAGTATGAGGAGTACAATTTTTTTATTATTCCCACATTATAAATGTATTTTTGAGACTACATTCTCATGGATATCATTTTTGTGTGTTATTCCTCGAAGTTGAACTAAATAAAACATTTTGATGTGTTTATGTTGTTTATTTCAGGTTTGTATTAGACAGTACATATTTTACCTATTTTCCTATCGTAATTATAAGGTTTGCGAGGTCCGAAGAGGCTCTTCATTGAGCACCCTAACCACATCTACCTCAATAATATCCATTGATCTATTATGGGTTATATCGAGGGATAGAAATTAGTTAACTCGCCACTTTGTATTTGATTATGTAGGTAAACATTTGACCTAATATCCTCAAAAGAAAATCATAGATTTTTTTCAAGGTTGGCTACCTTAACGTCTCGTGCAATTTTTTTGGGTCAGTGAGGCTTTCCCAAGTTCACTCCTTTACGACCTCGACCGTAAAGTAAAACTTCAAAATTTTATTTTGAGGTTTCTAAGGATGTAATGAAATTACTTGTATAATTCGGATCATGAGCGAAATATAACACCAAATAACACAATATTCCGAATAATGATCTCAATATGCAATTATAATAGCTTTGCCACTTGAGGGTAACCTCCAAACCATACAATAATACTCAAATACTCCAATGATGATGAAATACTACCTAAAACTATTCATATGTTATGGTCATCACTAAGGCCACTCTATTAAGGATGAGAAAGTATAAATGATATAATAAAAGTGTATGGTAAACCACAAGTCGGCTACTCATATCCTAATACAAGCAATAGGTTAAGGGTGTAGCATGCCCTTCCCCTTCAAAGCAACATTTTCCCCAATGTTGAGAAGCTCTGGGTGTTGCTGCAGGAATGTCATATCTTCCCATGTTGCATCTTCATTGTCCATATTCTTCCACTTGATCAGGTACTCAGTAATAACCCGTGTCCTTAATCTTTTAGTGTGTGTTTGAAGGATGCATTCAGTTCCAAGATGACCCTCCCCTCCTCATCGAGCTCAGGTAACACTGTTTGGGTTGATACTCTCTGTCCAATTACTTTCTTCAAGCAAGAAACATGAAATACTTGGATGTATTCTGGTTGATTGTGGAAGTTCTAATTTGTATGTTATAGTACCAATCTTCTGCAATACTTGATAGGGGCCATAATACTTTGGTGAAAGTTTGTTATCCTTTTGTTTTTGTTTTAAAGACATTTTCTTATATGGTTATAACCACACAAAAACCCAATCATCGACTTCAAAATGCCTTTCCGTGTGATGTTGATCAGCCTGTTGCTTCATGCGGTTTTGTGCCATGACCAAGTTCTCCTTGAGACTAGAGAGAACCTCTTGTTGATACTAAATGTGTTCTTCTACTACTCTAACCCACAGTTGTCCTCTCAATGATGATGTGATGGATGGTGGATGGTACCCATAGAGTGCCAAAAAAGGAGACATTTTAGATGAAGTATGGAAGGAAGTGTTATACCACCATTCTGTAAGTGGAAACCATTGGACCCATCTTGCTTGTTTATCTGACGTAAAGCAACGGAGATATCCCTCCAAACACTTATTTACAACTTCTATTTTCCCATCAGACTGGGATGATAAGAAGAGCTACGAGATAACTGAGTACCCAAACATGAGAATAAATCAGTCCAAAAATTACTAGTAAATATAGGGTCTTGATCACTTACTATAATCTTTGGTGTCCCATGAAGCTTCTGAACTGTGTCCATGAAGGTTGTTGCTACTGTGCTTGTAGCAAATGGGTGTGCCAAGGCACAAAAATGAGCATATTTGGTGAGTCTATCCACCACAACCATGATGAAATTTTTTTCCTTCGATTTAGGCAATCCTGTGATAAAGTCCATGGAAACCTCTTCCCACCACCGGCTAGGGATAGATAGAGGTTGTAGAAGACACCGGGATCGAACTGCTTTTCATCCTTATTTTGGCCGACAAACCAAGCATTCCGCCACAAATTTTGGACACCCCCTTTAAGCCCTTCCCAAAAGAAATCTTGTTTGACTCAATGATAAGTCTTTAAGAATCCAGAGTGCCCCCTACTGGAGAAGAGTGAAGCTCAGATAGAATCCTATTTTTAAGAGTGGAGTTCTTACATAGGTATAATCTATCTTTATACCATAAAGCATCCCCTTTCAATACAAAATTTTCAGACATGCTTGGATCATTCTGGAGATGATGAATGAGGTTTTGTGTGGTTGGGTCATTTCTCCATTCATACCTTGCCTCATCTATCCAATCTTCTTGTAATATGGACATGGCACATAACAAGGCTGCAGTTGAGTCATCTTTCCGCGACAGAGCATCCGCAACTACATTCTCCTTCCCTTTCTTATAGATAATCTCAAAATCATATCCCAACATCTTGGAGACCCATTTTTGTTGTTCTTTAGATGATAAACACTGCTCCAAGAAGTATTTTAGACTATCATGATTTGTCTTCACTTTAAAGTGTCTTCCTATGAGATATGGTCTCCATTGCTTTACTGCATGAAGTATGGCTAACATTTCCTTCTCATAAGTCAGCTTGGAAAGATTCTTACCTTTGAATTGATGGATCAAAAAGGCAATAGGATGGCCTTCTTGCATGAGAATTTCCCCATACCCACCCTTGATGCATCACATTCAACAATGAATGTTTTGGAAAAATCTGGAGTAGCCAAGACTGGAGTGGTGCACATGGCCTCCTTTAGTTGCTCAAATGCTTTGGTTGCATCCTCACTCCAATGGAAGGAGTCCTTCTTTAATAAAGTTGTGAGAGGTGCAGCTATGCTTCCATAATGCCTTACGAATCTTTGGTAATAACCTGTAAGCCCCAAAAATCCTTGTAGATTCTTTAGGGTTTTTGGAACCTTCCACTCCATCATGGCTTTGATCTTATTAGGATCCACTTTAACCCCTTCATGAGAGACAATGTGACCCAAATATTCAACCTCCTTGAGTCCAAAAGAAAACTTAGAGGGATTTGCATAAAGTTGATGTTGCTCAAGGGTTTCCAAAACCTTATTTACATGATGCAAATGTTCCTCCCATGTTTTGCTATAAATTAATATATCATCAAAAAACACTAAGACAAACTTCCGCAGGAATGACTTAAAAATAGAATTCATCAAACTTTGAAATGTAGAAGGTGCATTTGTGAGTCCAAAAGGCATTACCAGGAATTCATAATGGCCTTCATGTGTCCGAAAGGTGGTTTTATGAACATCCTCATCCTTGATTCTAATTTGGTGGTATCCCGAACGAAGATCAAGCTTTGTAAAATAAATAGCACCATGCAACTCATCAAGCAAATCATCAATAACAGGAATAGGAAACTTATCTTTGATTGTGTACTTATTAAGTTCCCTATAATCAGGACACATGCGCCACATGTCATCTTTCTTCCGTACCATCACTACTGGAGAAGAATAAGCACTGACCGGCGGATGATTTCTGCTTCTAACATCTCTTGTATAATCTTCTTGATTTCACTCTTTTGCACATATGGGTACCTATAAGGTCTGATGTTATGTGGTTGACTTCCTGGTAATAACTGAATAGCATGATCATGATCTCTCTTTGGAGGTAATCCCTTTGGTATATTTTCAAATACAACAGAGTGTGCATCTAACACTGCTTTCATATCTAATGGTATACTGTCCTTAGAATGATGAGCCTCCAATGAAACGAGTTGTGCCAAAAATCCCTCTGCACCCTTTTTTAGCATTTTGTGCATCTGATGAGAACTTACTATTTGTGGAGACTTTTCTCTTAAGCCTTTTAGCTCAAAATTCCTTCCTTCAGAGTGAAATTGCATGAACAAGTCTTGGAAATTCATCTCAATGGTTCCCAAAGTGGTAAGCCATTGAACCCCTAACACAATGTCTGCTCCTCCCATAGAAATGGTATACATGGGACTATTTAGTATGTAATCTCCCATGGAAAGCTTAATGCTATGGCATTTTCTAGAATAAGTAATGTGATACCTCCATCAATAATAATTACTTGACATTCGGAGTTGGATAAATGAAACAGCTTAGGCGCCTTTGCTAACTTATGATTGATAAAGTTGTGAGTACTTCTGAATCAATCAACATTGTGACCATCTGCTTTTTTAGGAATCCAACCACCTTTAGGGTTTATGTGGTGCTAATACGTGAAATTGCATGGCATGAGATCGTTGGTGAGGATCTCCTCGACTCCTCCTCCGGCTCAACCAAGACCTCTAACTCGCATCTTCATTATTCTCTTCATCTTCACTAGGCCCATCAATGTGGAACAACTTCTTTTCAACACATTTATGTCCGGGTCCAAATTTATCATGTCACAATTAAAACATAACCCTCTTTCTCTTTTTTCTTCAATTTGTTGAGGTGTCAATCTAACGCCAAGGGAGTGTTCGGCCAAGGCATTGCGATCTCTCGGTATAAGTGAAATGTTGTCTCCTACTTGAAACAATTTTCTTCTCTACCCTTCTTTCCATAATCATCAAATCAAAAAAAAATTGAGGATTAAACATACGCACCTCATGCTCAATGTGATTCTTAAGACCCCTAAGAAATAGGTCCTTCGATTCTATTCAATAATATTTTCCACCCGCAAAGAAAGGTTTTGGAAGTGATGAATGTAATCCTTAACTGATCCCTGTCTATCTCAACTTTGCTAATTGGTCAAGTAATCATCGACACACTAGAACCGTAGTGTAATTGTAACTCTTCAGTGAATACTGTCCATGTAACATTGAGACCACTCTTCTTCCTTTGAGCACATAACCATCGATACCGATGAATTGGTCGGAGTTCGAGATATAAAAGCTGCCATGGTCATCTTTTGTCCTGATGGAATCTGATGTAGTTCAAAGAAATTATCCATTTGGTTGATCCAATTGAGTGGATCCTTTCCATCAAACTTGCACATATCCACTTTTGGAAACATAGTACGGGCCTGCAGAGTGCTCGTATTTGGATTATGCACACTCGAAGAACCACTTTGGCTCATGTGTCTATTATGTTGATATGAGGATCCACCTTGATTGACATAAGTATGATTACCCATCATATGCATACTGAATTTTTGCATGAAATCCTCCAATATTTGTCCAATCCTATCCACATCTTCTTTGCTGCCACCCTAGATTCGAGGTCTCTCAAGTTAAACTCAAGTTGGCTTATTTTATGGTCTGTTGAAGTAAACCCTAACCCTGAGGAATATGTAGTTATATCTTCTATCTCCAACTCCTCAACTACTATCTCATCCTTTTCTAGTTTTTTCCCTGGAGTGATGGGATTCTTTTTTCCTCTTGTGGAAGGCCCCGCCATGATGCCCCAAAATAGTAGGATGTAGGGATCACGGTAAAATTTTAGGGTTTCATATTTTGATAAGAATTCGGCCAAATATAAAAAAACTTGAAGAAAAAAACCCAAATAATTTTTGTTTTTCTTTCCAAAAATGTAACGAATTTGAAAAAATTCCACAATTTGCACCCTAGGCAATGATTTTATGAAAAACACTAAATTCTTAATAAAATTTGCAAAATAAATCAAAAAAGTCTATAAAATTTTAGGGAACCTTACTTGAAATGGTTCTCAATTTTGGTAAAAATATCCGCCACCAATTCTCTCTTTTTTTGCAATATATGGCGTAAAACAAAAAAATTGGGTTTTTACCCTAATTTTGGCCTAGATCGCAGCTCTGATACCACTTGTAATGAAATTGCTTGTATAATTCAAATCATGAGTAGAAATATAACACCAAATAATATAATATTCTAGAATAATGATCTCAATATGCAATTATAATAGCTTCACCACTTCGAGGGGCAACCTCTAAACCATACAATAATACTCAAATACTCCAATGATGATGAAATACTACCTACAATCCACTATATATACTATTCATATGTTATGGCCATCATTGAGGCCGACCTACTAAGCATGAGAAAGTATAAATGATATAAAAAAATTGTATGGTAAGCCACAAGTCGGCTACTCATATCCTAATACAAGCAATAGGTTAAGGGCATAGCAGAGGACTAGAAGCTTATAAGAGATGTTTACTTCCAAAACTTTTGGATTATGTTCTCAAAAATATAGGAATGATAGGATCATTAATATAATGTATGTCTTTCTTTCAATAATTATAGTATCATTAATGCAATATATGCCTCACTCTAAAGTATTGAAACCCACCAATTTCAAGAACCAACTTTTTAATTTGATTTGGAACATGGTGTGGACGTATTTACTCGGTGTCCACTTGTTATCCCTCCAACCAATGGAAATGTAGATGTTAAAGGCTCTAATGTAGAATTTAATCTACTTCATCTCTAGTTGATAATCCTCTCCATACACATGGTTTTAACAACGTGCTACCAATTAACTAGATTAAAACTTTGATTGAAAACCTCGAGAATATGACAATCAACAAGGTGCAAGCTATCTCGGACATATATGAAAGAATTCTATGTGTTAATTTGAATTCTAAGAATGAGGATGTTACTTGTTATCTCTATAGTTTTGGTTAGAAGGACCTATGAGGATGTTATCAAGTATCATTAGCAACTCAAAAGGAGCTATGATTAGTATTACACCTTCTAATTTTTTTTATGTGGGACTTATTTTGGAAGCTATATCTTCTACAAAATTATATCATGCTACTATAGATCCTCTTGATGATCCTTTTTTATTGTTTTGATCATATAAAAATAAAAATCTTTTAAAAAGGATGTCGATCAAAGGTTCTTAAGGTAATTTAATCTTGGATATTTCTCAACCGTAGTGGGTTGACATGTTGATATAATTTTGGGATTCATACTTAGGTTTTGATAACTTTATTTAATATTTTTGTTTGTCCCGTAGGAAATATATTGTTTTGTATAAGCTCTTAAATATTATTCAATAAAATTAAAATAAGTTAAAACTTGTGATTATATATATATTATCAATATAATTATTTTCAACAAAATGAAGGAGAGCTTATGTTACTTTGAAACCTAGTAATGGAAAGGTTAAAGTAAGGGCATATGTAATTAATGTTGTCATTGAGGAATGCACCTTTTGGAGAGTGGCGTGATAATTCCCCTTCTAAGTGACAAAATGGAAACACTATTAGGCTATGGGTGACATGTATGTTGGAGTGATTCTCTAGAGAGGGTTAGTTCCCCTCTTTGTAACACCTAAGGATAGTAACTACTCCTAAGAGTACTCTACTCCATCGAATTAATGAGGAAAGGAGAGAAGGATTTAAGGGGAAAATTGAAAAGATTGTGACACACCATAAATTTTGAGGATCTCATACTTTTTTGAACCACATACATGGAACACGGGAACCACACACACCATAAACGACCTACGATGGATATTTCAATGCAAAAGTGCTTCAAAGAAGGGTTTAAAGCTATGCCAACATAGAGAAGGGGCGTAAAAATGGCTTTGTAAGGAAATATGGTGAGCTCTACAATAAGATCATGCACAAAACTTGTTTAAAACACAATCAAAGACATGGAAACCACATACAACCGCATAAAGGCATGGAAGGTAAACCGAAAGTTAGGGATATAACAATATCATGAGATAAAATCAACTTAAAACACAATATTACATCATGCATAGCATGTATACATGTAAAAACATCTCCTTTAAATATGCAAGAGGTGAAACAAGTACAATAGATCACTCCTGGCCCTTGCTCTTTCACTCAAAACTAAAAATTGCTCTAGAATGACGAATAGAAGGTGTAGAGATTATTTTTACAATGAATTGAATGGAGTTTTATAGAGAATGAGGGAAAAGAAGGGGAAATAGAATAAACATGTAAGTATGAAGCTCATAATAGAAAAGCATGTGATTGTTACATGTAGATTATGCTCATTTTCTCCAAAATAGCCCTTCCAATGCTCGAGAATGTGATGGTGCATGCTCAAAATAGAGGTTTGTGGTCCATTGCATGTTTTTTTTTTTGGACTTCGTGCATGGTTTGAAATATCTTATTATGAAACCCTATTAATATTAGCCCTTTAGTGATAAAAATGGAGTATTTTTTCTCATATTTCCCATTTTATCTCCCGCATGATCCAAATTTGGAATATAGGTGAAGAAATCAACTAAAAATAACATTTATGGGCATTTTCAAGATTGTTTTTTTCCTTTGGTCAGTCTTGTTGGATTTCTAGAGAACTTGTGGAATGAAGGATTTTTCCTTGTGTTCCTCAATCAATAACTTTAAATGTTTGTCCTTGGAGTTCCTTACTTGACTAAACCGGTGATGCGAGGTGCTTGATGGTATGAGGGCACTATTACGAAGTTATAGTATTGGGTCGATTTGTCTAATGGGCACTTTGTTATCGGTTATGGTGGGTGGATGGAAAACATGTGGAACAAGGGTCCATTCCATTGGTGCGAATGAAACCTAACATAACCACCGAAGTGCTAAGTCTCACCTTATCTCCTTCCTTGTCGGCCTTTGTGTGTATTCGGGAAATTGTGGAACAAAAAAACTATTTTTCTAGTTCTTTGCAAGATTGACATTACCACCTTAAGTGTTTACATTTCCCTATGTTGAGATGATGGGTTTCAGGGTACCAATGGAACATGGGAACTGTTCTAGAGTTCTTATAATGTCCACTCCATTCGATGATTTTCCATGTTTGACCCTTGCGGCTCTGTCGACTTACTAGGCAACTAAGGGAACATTTGAACTATTACGTAAGTGTCACTTAAACCCAATATCGGTGACCCATAGTGCATTACAAATTTCAAATGGTAATACGAGGAACAAGAGGAACTTATGAATAGTTCCTCTTGTTCCTCTAATGCCCCATATTGCCGAACTTACACCGAATTTGACCAATTTCCTCATTTTTACTAACTCCTTAGTAGTAAAGACCGATAATATGGAGGATGATAAAAACACCCAAATTTTTCCCATAACCTAACAAATTTTAAACCTCCCCGATGATAACACTAAATTCACTGAAATATTTTGGAGGGTGATTTTGATAACAATTTAGCGACCTCCGGGGATATTTTCCTATTAGAATTAAATGTCAATTGCCTTAAGGATCCTCACATAGGTTTTTCAATCTCATCAAAAACTTATCCAATCACATACTTATTGGCTTGGATCTCATCTGCCCAAGCCTCATAAGTCACGACTAATCAAATCACATCCAAACCATTGACTTGGACCTCGTCTAACCAATTCTTGTAAATAAGGATCAATAAAGTCATAGTTTCATTGAAAATATTTTGATCCACTCCATTGACCTAGATTTTGTTCTCCCAAAACTCACAAATAAGGAACGGTCACAATTCATAAACATGGAATCCTTCCACAATAAGGAATCCATTACAAAGCCTAATTCGTGAAAAATTAGAAAATTCAAAAATATAAAAACAAGAAAAAAAATCAAAATCTTCTTGTTCACATGTACTCTTCGCACTAGGGAGGCCACTTGTACAAACAATTTTAATTATTTCATCCATTGGAAAATATCTCTATCATTTCATTATCATATCTTCACACTCTTCACCTATAAGATGTAGGTTAATCTTGTTCTGTTGGGTATTGTGTATCTCATTCCTGTTCTAGTTTTTACCATTTTGGATGTTTTTACCTACAGTCTTGTCTAGAAGCTTACTGATGGAAAATTATCCTTTTGAACAAGCTCTCTCTCTCTCTCTCTCTCTCTCTCTCTCTAATAGAAAGCACTAAAATTCTTTACCCAAATCTTTTTCCACCCATCTCATTCTAAGGTGAAGATCCCTTGCATCCTAATAGTCGCGTGGGGCTGATATTTGGGGAAAATTATCTTTCCCAAATGAGCACCGTTCATAAACAAGGTAAAATCAATAGAAAATACAAAAAAAAACAAAATTGTTACACCTTTCATCCTTTACATTCTTTAGTGTTGAACCCATGCTTCTTACTAATAGTGTGGGAATGAGAAAAGAGAAAGGTATCTTTACTCATCTATATATTATCTTAGGTGTTAAACCCTTACCTCTTACTTGTCGTATGAGGAAAAGTTTAGGGTCCTTTAAAAAATCAAGCAATTGATATCCTTCAAAAAATTGCATCCAAAGTGCTTAATCACACAAACCGCCAAAAGAATCAATTTAGTTGCTCATGTTAAGAGATACAACCATTCCTTACACTGGTCTTACCAATAGTAGGCCACTTGCGGGTCTAAGTCTAGTCACGACCTATAAAGTGAAATCATAGTAGAATCATTCATATGATCTTAATTAGAGACGAGTCTCAATTTCCCAAATGGACCATTGTTAACATCATGTCTTTGCATTCATCATCTTCATTTACGCATCACTGTCTAATTTTCCTTACATCCTTCTTGGCTCTTGGTGTTGAGCACTCGCATCTCACTAGTTGCGTGGAGTCAAACACACTATCACTATATCAACATTATGCCAATGGAATGAAACTTTTACAATTGTTTGAACATATGTTCAAATGGTGCACCCTTTACCGAGTAAAAAAAAATCATTTTAAAAAGTCAAAAATCCAAAAATAATACAAAAAAATCGTCAAAATCCCAAAAATTCAAAACATTTCAAAATCCAAAAACATTTATGAAATGTTCCAAAAATCTCAGCAACTATCAACATAGTTTCACAATACCAATTTTTAACTCCTATCCTAGTGATTGTTTCAAACCATCCTACGATTATCGAATCCAATTAGACCCTCGCATGTATCCTAGCTTAGGGAAATATTGGCTCTCATGTTCTTCCTCACATGTATCCTTTCTTGGAAAACTCACCCAATAAAATCTCATATTGAACTTCAATAATATAAAACAAGAGTGACATTAGGAGTTGTTTGACTCCACTCTTTGGTCCGATAAAATTCCCTTGTATGTATCCTTACTTAGGGGCATTCAAATATGATTACTTTTCATTGTGGAACACATTAGGGGCATAGTTAAATGTTTCTATTTCAAGTTGTGTTGCATTGTTAGTATTTGTTGACTTATTGTGAGTAATTTTTTTAACATTTTGCTTTGTATATAACCTTGGTATGTTAGTGTTATTGTGTATGTTGGGTTTGTTTCCCATTATTTTTCTTTATTTCTAACCAATTACAAGAAATGTGCTATTATTTTGGTTCATTCATAACCTTTGTGTAGTCATTTTACTTTGTATATTGCGTTTGTTTTCGAATTTTGTTCTCGTTTCGACCAATTGCATATATTTTGTTATCATATTGGCTTATTGTTAGCCTTGTGTAATAATCTTGCTTTCTATATTGGGTTTTGTTTTCCATTCTTCGTCTTTGTTTGACCAATTGCAAGTATTTTTTGGCATCTTGGTTTGTTCATAACCATTATGTATTAAGTATTGTGTATATTGGGTTTGCTTTATGTTCGATCTTTGTGTTCGTTTTTGACGAATTGCAAGTATTTTGTTAGCATCTTGGTTTACATATAACCTTGGTGTATTAATATTACTGTATATATTGGGTTTGTTTTAATATTTTTTGTGAGTATGTGTGTGTGTGTTTTATGCGTATATGGGTTACTCATCATGTTTTTTCAATAATCATGGTGTTAACTTTAGTTTGCAACAAAAAAATCTGAATAGAAGCTCTAGCTATGAGAAATGATTAATCATCTCACCATTACATTCATTCGTGCATCTCATTCAAAACACACACAAAAAGTCATATCATAATTCTCATCATTTTCCTAACATTATCATTCACTCGAAAACATATCCTTTCTAATCCCTCTTGAAAAATAAGTATTATTATTTTTCCTATCAAATGGATGTCAACTGATTTCCCGCGTCACCCACCCGCTTGAGAGGGCATTCCCTTGATACTAATCTAGACTCGTTGGGCATCCAAATGCTTCACCGATGCAAATAAGGGAATCCTTCACACTTCATCATTTGTTCACCATTGTACACGTGTCTATTATATTTAAATCGTTATTACTCTGTAATAACACTTTAAAGAGGGGAAAATGTAGACACCTAGAAATAACCACTATCTATGTTAAACATTAAAAATCACATTATAAGTTATCATCCCTCTATAATTAATTTAATTAATTCTATTGCACCTTATCACCCCCTTAGCTAATTTAATATCAAATTAATTAAATAAATCCTCACATATCCACTTTCATATTTAAATAAATTAAATATCCTAACATCAGTATCCACCTCCTCAACTCAATTTGACTAAAATCATGACCGAGCTAAAAATCATTATTATAATCAAGAGGATGTGTTTAAAGTAACTCAAATCATGCATTTGAATTAACGAAGATATCTTTCAAATCATGGCAATCCAATAGTGCTCACATTCTTCCAAGAGCTAATTATTCATGACACTTTTTGGGTGAATAAAATAAAATATATGGAATTAATAATAAAAACATGTGCAATCCCTTTCCAACTCAACAATGACTCACTCATGCAAATCTAGAACAAACATTATAACTCTTCAATCAATCTGGAAACTCAACTGAACAAGTCAATAATATATAATTATATCCAACTCAACTCAATCATATCTTAGCTTGAAGATACAACTTCTTCAAATATAGATCAATGGTCTTCCTTTTGCAAATCATCCACCAAAAAGATTGAGATTTCATATTGTTAATATATGCAATAGCTTGGTTAATCAAATTAGTCATTCATATTGTTATGTTGTTCATATCAAATCAAAATCAATCATACTCGTTCTCATAGCTTGATCTACCTTTCACTTGGAATATCTTAGACCATCCACAATCCACAAAATCTTACAAATAAAAATATCCAACAAAGAGCATCACTAAACCATGCTCTTTCGCTTAGATCCAATCCAAGGTGGGTTTTAGATCTCGTAATGGAAAGATTTGTATTTGATCTCGTATAATTTTTCCTCTTTTATCATGATTTCCATGGTCTACAAAGAGCTTCCACTATGAGGTGGGCTATGGGATCCATAGATGCGACAAGGTCTATGAATAATAGCCATGTGTGAAGGAAACTAAGATGGGTGAACAAAAGGTGCCGCAAGAGGAGCGATGGATCCAAATACCAAGGTGGTAGAATTCCTCAAATAGTGATAAAATGTCTCTCACGGATAAACTTAAGGCACAAGTGAACAATAAAAGGCATAGCTTTGGTAACCTGGAGCCAAATGAGTCCTGAGAGCATGTCACAATCTGTAATAGTAGATCCAACAATAAATGGCATAGAAATAGTAAAAGGCCCAACAATAATGGGTAGAATAACATGATCATGAGAAGTGGGAGACGTACGTGTTACCTAAGATAGAGGGAATCTAATCAACTGTAAGAAAGATAATGAGTGTACATTGTATTTGAACGTAGGATATACCCTAACATTGTTGACAACATGGGGCCCAACAAGCATTGTTGAGTAGAGAAAATGGCTATGTACTAGCCATATGTGGAAGTTGAGGAGTGCACACGGGAGGACACACGTGAAATGAGATTAAATATTTAATGTTAGAGGAACACATGGAAGCACGCATACAAATAGGTAACATGTACAAGTTAGTGCATGAAAGGTATGTGTGTAAGGGGAAAAAGAGATGAGTGCCCAAGGGTTTACACATACACACACAAGTTCAAGGACTTAGTTGAATTTTTAGTGTAGGATAAGAATAGGAAAAACATGCATGGTGTAGCATATGCAAGGCACATCTAGAAATAGGCATAGAAAGGATAAAACATTGATAGAGGGAAAATTACATGCAAGGAGGACATCTAATTATAGGAATAAAGCATGGATGAGGATGAGCTATTTATAGCTTGATATAGAGTTAAAAAGAGTTGTAAAAGGCATGCGACCTATATTTAAGATGTATATTCTTGGGATTAAAGTATGTAAGCAAAGTGAAGGACAAGTTCCCACTGTATATAAATAGGTGTTGCATATCTTGGTAAAGAGGAGCTATGAAAATATAAGACTAGAGTATGATATGTAGTTATAGTGTGAGAGTATTTAATTACTCGGGGTTAGGTGATGCGCGCATGGATGTAATCAGTAAGTTTATGTAATACAATTGAATATGTTTATGACGGATAACTCTGTATGGATTGTTATGGTTTGTAATGATGTGCATAGTGTAATGGAGATCTAAATATTGTTTTTAATTACTTATGTTGAATAGTTTCTAAACCACATACGTTATCTTTGTTATGCTTTGTTGTTACCTTCATTCATCTTATAATGGCTACGTATGTAAACCACATTTTGACAAGTGAACAAAGGAGGAACTCAAGTAGGTTGCATGTGCTTTGGGTGAGCACATAGACATTTTTCTAGGTGAAGTGTTAGCATACACAACCTTATGAAGTGTTGGAAACTAGACGCAAACATTTTCATTTCGATGTCGGGACCTCGTTTCATTTATTCTCATCAAGATGTGGCATGTGACTGGTGTTACGACTATCACTAGATACTATTGAGTGTTGGGTGGATGACGATCAGGACAAATTTGCTCGAGAGATAGAACACCAGATGGGGTTTTAATGCACACAAATGGGTGGAAGAAAAATTATATGATTCATTATATGAGAAATTATTTAGTTTCTTCCTAGTAGAGTTGTACAAGGGGCTATCAACTTACTAGAAGAACAGGGGTGTCCAACTAGGAAATAAGTTATTGTGGAGCTAGGATAAGTACCAGGCACTATCTTATTTGGATGAACCATGGATGTGTGTTGTAGACCATTGGTGGGAAGGTGTGTTGCGCAATTATATTTTATAGTACATAATTTTGACATACTCTTGTCTAAAAGAAGTAGAGTTTTGATTTCTGCGCAAACCTAGAGGATCTTATTTATGCACATTGCCATTAGTTATAAAATCTTGATGATTGAGTTGGGAATGGAGAACTTACCTATTACAGCTAAAAATGCACCACGCACGTGGAAGGAATCAATTTTAGGGAGGATGACATTGGTCCAAGCGAAGAAAGAGAAAGAGAAGAGAGACGCACACAAGTATAATGATGCGCGAGAGAGCGCGGTTGAAGAAGCATTGGTACTGATAGAAAAGATGTCGGTGGTAGTGATGAGAACCCTGCGGCGGCGAGGGACCACAAGATCATGTCCTTCTAGTATTGGGAAGCTATGATGAAATCGATTCTCGGAAAGAATGAGAACAATTGGCATGCATATGACCCAACCTGGACACCTAGCTCTTCCACTTGGTGCTTGAAATTCAAAATTTGTTATAGAATTTCATCATAGTGAGGAGAAGAAACACAGAAATCTAGGATCACCACATTGAGTTGGAGATACCTGTAGGCACATATTGGTATCATCATAGGAGGTGTAATAATTAAGGTGGTATATATGGCGAGTTCATTAGACTCTCGTGTTTGGATATATTTTGTTTGGAAGCAATCTGGTAAGCACGATGACATGAAAAAATAGTGGTACGCTACCCGTTGGAGGTAATTCTATAGGTGGAGTAGTTGGAAAAATGGTTGGTGTGTAGTTTAGCACTACTATGAGGAGGCAAGGTAGTACTTCTACAGGCCCCTAGGTTGTGGCGGGAGGGTTGGGAGGATTAACTTCTCCATCGTGTGGAGAAAATCATAGTGGAGGCTCGGGATCAAGATCTGGACCCAATCCAGAAAAGGTCCACAAAAAATAGCACAACAACCTTAGCAACCACCACAATAGCCACATATCAATTACCAAATGTCACTCCATTTACCGAGTATAGGGGTGTTGAGGATGTTGCAAAGCATGTGCACAAGTTCCAGGTTGTTATGGAAATCTAAGGGAATAACAACATCGGATCGAAAGGCCGATCCAATTTTCTACAACACTTGTGGTCACACACATAGTTTGTATAGGAAATATGATCCAAATGGGACATCAATGGACTATGATGCTTTACACACTACCTTCTTGGTTTAATTCCACATACCCGCATTTGAGCAGCAGAGCATTAGCACGAAAGGATATAAAGCAAGGATTTTCGAGAGAGTGTTAGAGAAATATGATGCGCGTTTTAAGAATTTTGTATCTAATCTCTCCTATGATATTCATAAAATCCAAAGCATGCACAAAGTGGTTTATACGAGGCTTTTTGACACCATTTTAAATGGTGCTATCACATTAAAAGATTTACTGATCCACGCGAGACCTTAGAAGCAACACTTTGCACATAGAAACGGTTGGAAGTGTAGACACAAAGGTGATTCCATTCCTCTAGGCTCGGTTGTGGAAATGGCCACTCACCGGAGAATTTATCTACCAATTCAGATCATGAGACACGTAGAAAAATTTGGTGCGCTAGTTTTGAAGTTGAAGGGCATTCAAAGCATAGTTGTCTATGTAGAAATGTGTGCGTGATAATCGATAGCTTTGTGAAATTTGTCACAAGAACCATGACTTCCGTAATTGTCGATTTTGTAACACGCTACGTAGAATAATGTTTCTTTGTATTGAATTTTTTTATGTGGATACTCATGGTATGGCCAATTATTGTCTCATTGATTATATTCACGTGGTTTGTGAAATAGGGTTATGTCATACTAGCATAGAGAGTAGCTCTCGGCGCAAGGAAAAAATAATAAAGGGTGCATTAATGGTAATGAATGATTTAGAGGTAGATACCAAGGTAGAGGCAGAGGTGTCCGAGGAAGGTTTACAAGGGAAACATGTTACACTTGTGGATCACCGGATCACTATCGAGTGTGAGTTCTGAAGAATCAAACATGCAAATATTAGGGTAAGGTGCATAAGGTTGAAGATTTCCCATACTTATATGCCCACATGTGTAAGAATAATAAAAAAAAGGGTGCAGCCATAATTTAGGTGAAAACACTAAGTAAGGAAAGTGGATGCCCATAAAATTGGTTGTAGTGGAGTGTCGGTCGATATTGGTCACTATGTGCACAGAGGCAATGCTCATGCACGAGCAAGGACATCAAAACCACTTATTATAAGAGAAAAGCTTGTTCATTTAAAGTATACATATGCGGGTCGATCAAATAAGTACATCAAGGGAAAATGGGCATCATTAGGGAGATCCAAGGAGATATACCGTACCTAAAGGAGCAGGCACACAATAGGGAATGTGTGAGGAGTGTTGAGCTACCTCGGGAGGATGTAGATGATCTTAGAGAGGTATGCGAGAATGCTCAAGCATGATACCACACGCAAAAAAATATGACATGTAGGTATAGAAAAGGATTGTAAAAGTCTCCATGCCAATTTACCTCCTCAAGATCATGAATATGACAAAAATTACACTGGATGAAGTAACGAATGGATGGTTGGTAAACAATATCCTCATTTATACAAAGCATAAGTGAATGTCTTCACACTTGATACTTGGAACCAGATGGGAATGTTGTCATTATAGTCATCCTTGAATGTGTTATGCATGGCTAATAATACAAGGGATATTCCCATTGGGGTGTTGAAGGATGCTTTTATAACCATTCAAGGAGCCAAGTTCAAAGGTCTTAGATCTAGCTGAGGTAGACAACTTCCCTGTGCTACTAGTATGTCCTTGGTGTTATGCCAATAATGTAGACATGTGCTTTAACAAGCATTATGTGAGTTTTCAGAACAAAGAGGAGCACGTTGTGATACTAAGGGATGACACACAAATTACACCTTACATAGATTTCATCAATAAATAATATCTTAACAGAATCTACGTGCATATGATGTGTAACCCATAGAATGTGGAGCCATTGAACGAGGGTGTGCTTCAGTGGGAAGATGTGTAGTCCATAAGTGATACTTCTAGTGTGGTTTATGATAATTGGTGGTTATTATGAGATGGTCGGTTATGAGGTTTGAGGAAGAGTAACAAGAGTAATTACACCAAGACCCATTAGGTAGTTTGGCAAGGTTGGTTTGTCAAAATATATTGGAGATGAGAAGCTCGTATCATTCTTGCACATAATGGAAGAACAATGGCGTAATGAGGGAGATATAAGAAACATGTATCAAATTGTTCTACGAGGATCAATATGGAATCCTATGCACACTTGAACAAGGTTGCAATTCAAATGGTGTCGTGAAAAATCCACATAGTAAACAAGAGATCCAATCACAAAATGAGAATCAAGTACAAAAAGAAATTTTTGTGTCTTACATGCTCATAGATTAAAAAAAGAGGTACATATAAGAGTGTTGTGTAAATAATTTGCATTACATGTATACACAACCCTAACTAACCCTATTGACCTATTCTCACTAAGTGTAATGACTAACCATAAGAGGTGGACAAGACACCAAGTGACAATGAGACAAGTCATATACACCAATACCCCCATCATCAAAGTTGAGTTAGAGGTCATGGAGCGTCCAAATGAAAGAGAACTACCCTAGAAAACTAAAAAATATGTGTCAATGGGGCCTGTATACTAAGCCTAATAAGATACCCACGTACAAACAATAATCTTTCTAGAAAATAAGAAGAGGAGAAGGGAAATGGGTCCCAAAAACTAGGCCTGATGAGGTACCCATGTACAATAAGGATCTCAAGTAATGGAGGAAAACCCAAGGGAAAAACATCCACTTACAAGAGATAAAATACTCTTTAAAACATAAGAAATATGCCTCAAATGAGTCCCGATAACTAAATTCTAATAAGGTACTTATGTACAAACTACAATATTTCTACAAGAAGAGAAGAGATGAAGAAAATTATCCAGCCTCCCAAGATGAAGAACATGTCAAAGACCACCTGTATCAAGTGAAGAAGAAGATCCTTGAAGTGACAAGGTGTGGTTCCTATCTAAGGAACGATGTTCCATATGTGAGGTGGAAGTGCTAACTACTCCATGAAGGGATGGTGAATCAAGCAACGATGAAGAAGGAAGGTGGAATGTCATGTAATTGTATAGAAGAGTTTTAGATGTCATAGGAGTCTCGAATCAAATTAAATGCTCCTGAAAAGTTTGTATGACAGGGACTAGAAGTAGGTGGATCAAGAAATAACTCCTCAATATGTGGTAGATGATAAGTGGATGGTGGAGGTGGATCCCCATCACTATGGAAATCAACCAAGTTAAAAGATAAGTCATCATCATTAGAAGTGAGCTCAAAAATATCATCAAGTCCAGGTGAATCCGATGAAGAATCAAGGAGGAACAAAGTGAGAAAAAGAGTAAAGTTGAGTGTGATGATCAATTGTACCAATTACAATAATATTGTCACTATGAATCTCTCTAACATAAACAAAATCTGGAGTGAACTCAACCCACATGCCCTAACTAAGGTGAGTGATCTGATATACTTGAAAGGATATTAGTTGAAAGTGAAGGAACATTAAACACATTGTTGAAAGTTCCACCATTCACTTCAACAGACCCTCTCCCAAAACCGGTGTAGAAGTGTCATCACCAAGCCGAATAAAAGACATGTCACATGGATCTAATGAAGAAAACTCAATTTTTGATGAGGCCATATGATGAGATGCACCTGAATCAATCACCCATGTAGGAGTAGGTGACACAACTGTAACTAAAGCTTTTGCTTTTTTTCTCCTTAGTTGATTATGTTTCCTTTTCTTTCATTCTCCCCTTTCTATTGTATTTTTCCTTAGAAATTTTGTGAATTAATGATGAATATGGCTTGAAAGAATTAGGAACTCCAATGTTTTTCTTCTCAAAAAGACTCATGAGGAGGTCAATCTTTTTCTTAAAATATTTTTCTTCTTCATGTTTTCTTCTCAAAAAGACTCATGAGGAGGTCAATCTTTTTCTTAAAATATTTTTCTTCTTCATGCCTACCACTGCAGTACCCACATTTGATCCGTTCTTTAAGATTTTTAGACCTAGAAGATGAAGTGGAAAATTTTTATTTGGTGGTGAATTATTCTTTTTTATTCTCATTATCCTTATTATTCTACTCCTCTTTTTGAAACCGTAGGTTTTTCATGACCAACAATAAGAGCATGGGTTTTTTTGGATCTAATAGTACCAATCAATTAGATTATATTGTTCTCTAGTCAAATCAATAACAAACTCATCAAAGGAGGGCATAGTCCAACTTGCACCAAGTTCTCTTTTATAGCATGGAAGGTTGAGACAAAGACAAAATAGTCGGGACCAAGTTTTGCAAGGATGGAAAGAATGAGCTATGAGTCCTTGTCAATTCCACAATTTTCAGTTGCAATCTAAGAGATTTGAGTTTAGTGAAAAAGTCCCGGAGAGTGTCAAAATTGCTAGGGCTAAGACTAATCAACTCATTTTCCAATTCATGCCCTTTCATTTCATCATGTTTCCCAAAAAGTTTTTTAAGGCATCCCAAACTTCCTTGGGTGAATTGTTTGTGTTAATATGAAAGTGATGTTCCTGTGATATAGAAAGACAAAAAATACCAAAGGCTTAATCACATTTGTCAAACCACTTTTCTTTATTTGCATCTTCTTTAGGTTTAGTTTGTAATCCCATAGTTATCCGATACAATTTTTGTTTTCTCAAAGCAAGAGATACAAAATCTTTCCATTTGTGATAGTTAAATAGGGTCAGCAAAGGAACAAAATTAAGATCCATAACAGATAAAAGTGAGCAAAAAAATAGTGGAAATAAAAGAAGCACACAAAATAAACACCCCATTGATTGCGACACTTTAAGTAATGCGTTGATTATACCCAAGTGTTCATGCGACGTGAGAGGCAGTTGGTCACTCACTTTGTAATTAGCGAAATATCGCACAAGCGTAGAGACCACAATATGCTCAGTCGTGCACAACGAAACAAGTGAACAAACACAAAAAAGTAAGCAAGAAGGAAGGAATCTCTCTAGTCGCAAGGTTGTGGCAAATGCGTTCACTAACCCACAAGCGAAGAATAGTGATTAGAAGTGAAGAAAGGGATAAAAAAGATTCCAAGAGTCTTACAGAGGCAACAAAGGCTCCCAAAAGGTGGAATAAATGCTAAGAGGGGCGCTACACACTCAAGCTAATGATTAGTAGTAAAAAAACACCCACTAACGCTAAAACGTTGTACTTCAAATTTGCCAATAAGCCTAATTTAAGGAGATTAAAAGAAAAAATAAGATGATTAAAAGCATTAGTTTGACAAGAATCGATAATCTACTAATCGATTAAATTGAACTTTGAAATCAAGAAAGGGCTCAAAAAAGATTCCAAGAGGCTTCCAGGGAGGCAAAAGAAAGGCTCCCGGAAGGTGGAATAAATGCTAAGAGGGGCGCTACACACTCAAAGAAGTGATTAGTAGTAAAAACACCCAATAATGCTAAAAATTTGTACTTTAAATTTGCAAATAAGCCTAATTTAAGGAGATTAAAAGAAAATATAAGATGATTAAAAGCATTAGTTTGACGAGAATCGATAATCTACTAATCAATTAAATTGAACTTTGAAATGAAGAATTAATCAAAGAGCTTAAAAATAGATTAGATGCCTAATTTATTTTAAAGCCCTAAAGATTTATTAAATTAATGCACTTAAAAGACAATTAGATCCTAATAATTTAAAAAAATTAGAACCTAACCTTATATTAAGCCCTACTTTAATAACTCAACCCACATAAAAACACTACCTTTAAATTAAAACACCCCACTTAATTAATAAAGCCCACATTTCGAATAAACCCACCACAAAAAATAATGCCACCATCTAAAATAAATAAAAGTACCAATCGCATTTCAATTTGAAACCACTACTTTAGATATCAAAACCACCACGTAATTAAAAGATAATGCTTTTTTAGAAAAAGGAGAAAACAACGACAAACCTAGTCAAAAGCTCGACACAACGAGTGAGGAGGGTACAAGAAGCTCGAGTCGGGTGGGAAGGGAGTGAAGTGGAGAGAAAGGATGAGGGGAGAGAGACCTAACTGGGTGGTTACACGTGCGAAAGAGGTCTCCAACGCAGGGGAAGTGAGGAAATGACACACAAGGGGGCGGCATAATGCAAGGTCACTAAGAAGCAACCCAACACGACAAATTTAAGGTGCATGTAGTAAATGAATCACCAAGAAGAAAGCACAGGATGACTCGATAAGGACCAAGTTCATAGCAAAAATGTTGGCAACAATGAAAAACCACAAAGCAAACAAGCAAGGTGAGCAGGATACAAGGCAAAGAAACAACGATAAAGGCTCAAAAAAACATGGCCAAGGAAAATCCAAAAGCTAGTTCGTAAGCTCAACTCACCCGAGAAAGGAAAAAACCAAAAAAAAAAGGGAAAAAACAAGCTAGAGGGAAGCAAAAAGAACTTGGCTCAATGCACAAACAAAGCAAAACAACCACCAAAAAGAACAAACCTAATCTAATCAAGCAAAAAGCAATGCAAAAATAAACAAGGCAGCCGGTTCAACTTGACGAGAATCAAGACATCTCACCCCCAACGCAAAAAGGGAAACTCAACCCTAAGGAGACAAAGACAAGATAACAAACAAAACTAAAGGAAAACCAACTAAAAACCAAATAAAGTAACTCAAGAGCTAATTCAGGGGAGAATAAACGCAACTAAGCAAGAGAGATAGGTGAAACAAGCAAAAAACAATATATTCTAAAAAAAATCACTTGCAATTAAAAAATATGATAAGACCAAAAAATCAAAACATACCTCCAAATTTAGTTGTTCCTCCAAACTTAGTTGCAATTAGCTAGATCCGGCAAAAAAAAAACCTCAAACCCGCACATGCAAAAGTAAAAACTCGGCACAAACTCCAAAATATAAGATTGTTAATCATGTCAATGAGATTCAACAAGAAGATCGAAAACTTGCACGAGAAGCATGAAAGCCACAAAATGAAATAATAGCAACTTGAGAATAAAACGAGTGCATGTTTATTGAACAATTTCTCTAATACCATATTAGATTGTTCTACGAGGATCAATACGTAACCCCATGCACATCGATCAAGGTTGCACTTAAAAATGGTGTCATAAACGCTCCATGCGAAGAAGCAAGAGATCGAATCACAAAATGAGAATCAAGTACATAAATACATCTGTGTGTCTGGAATTCTCATAGATAAAAAAAGAGAGGTATATATAGGGATGTTGTATAACTCTTGTGCATGACACATGAACACAACCCTAGCTAACCCTATTGACCTATTCTCACTAAGTGCTATGACTAACCACAAGAGGTGGATAAGACCTCAAGAGATGACGAGACGAATCATATACACCAACAACATGATGGTATACTCAATAAGGGGGACACAAGCGCATTGGTGGGCTACGCATAAAGACAATTTACTTAGATGGCACAAGATTAGAGTGTCATTCTTAACAAGGTTTTTCCTGAATAATTTCCCTTCACTAATACAAGATTATGATGGGAAGAATTCTCCCATGGTACATGTTCACAATTATAAGATGAATTAGATGAAAGGGCAAGACGCTCTGCCAACATCCATGTGGGTGCATAAGTTCTATTTGAATTTGCGTTGTTATGCGCATGTTTTGTATATACACGCAGAACTAAAGCAAGAAATGTCTTATTAGTGTGAGCTAATTTCAAGTATCACCCATACTTTTGATTACTTTTATACTAATCCACCAGTTCATGAAGCTTTGTAGATTATGAAGCGGATTACATTGAGGGATAACGTGAAGGCTAAAGAATTTATGATTTAGTTATTTGGTGAGGCTGATACTAAAGCATGTGAAGACATTTTGGAATTAGAGGAGGCCTGTTAGGATGCGAGATGGAGGGAAAATTAGAAAGGAAGGCTTGTATACCTCATAGATGATGAAGAATTCGAGGACTGGATATTAAGCACGAGAGAAGGTGTGCGTGAGGTCACCGACCTAGCGCAGATGAGAAAGCATGATCCTACCATGTACCGTTGAAGACCAATAAAGTAAATATTGGAAACGAATATGCGCTAAAGGAGAAAAGTTTTGGTGATTATTGGTCCGAGACAAAGGTGAGGAAAATCATTGAACTATTCTCGTGACTCTCAGGATATATTTCCTAGAGAATACCATGAGTTAAATGGTGTGCATCCTTCATTAGGTGAAATAAAAATCAAGCTCAAGGATGATGCATGACCAGTTCGGAAGAGGACCTATCGGATGAATCATAATCGCACATCAAGGTGAAAGAAGAAATTGATAAAATGTTGAATTTAGACATTATAGAGCCCATTGAAGAGTCGAATGGATAAGCTCGATGGTTATCAACATTAAAAAGGATGACATGATAAGGATTTGTGTTGACTATAGAGTTCTAAATGATTCATGTATCATTGATCATTTTCCCACACCATTTACTTGAGGATATCCCTGTGTAAGGATTGCGCATGAAGACCAAGAAAATACAACTTTTACAACTAAATGGGGATATTTTTCTTACACGGTTATGCCCTTTGGCCTAAAGAATGCACCAACAGTGTTCTCGCACATTATTATTCAAGCATTTCAAGATTTCATTCACAAGTTTCTTTAGGTATACTTGGATGATTAGAATGTTTATGTGTTAGTTAAATATCATTGTGACTACTTACGATTAATGTTAGAGAGATGCAAATAGCATAACATCTCCTTGAATATTAAGAAGTGTATCTTTGCAACACCATTTGGCACTTTTCTTAGACACATCATCTGTAAGGAAGGATCATTTGGTGGATTTAGCCAAAATTACATTCATTTTGGGATTGGGGGAGCTAACTAATCGAGTGAAATACGTAGATTCCTTGGACATACTTGGTTATTACCATAAATTTATTAAGGGATATGTAAATATTGTCACGCCACTTGAGGAATTGGTAAAGGTAAAGGGGAAATTCTATTGTGGAGACATGCAATATTTAACACTTGAGAATTTAAAGGTGAAGCTAACCACTATGCCTATCTTACGCTTCCCTTCTTGGAACAAGTCATTCCATGTACATGTAGATGCTTCGATACAATCATTGGTGTAGTTTTAGGACATTCAAGGAAGGAAATGTTGATCATCCCATATGTTTTACAAGTAGGAAGATAATGTCGGCCAAGCGAGAATGATAAAACTACGGAGCGTGAAGCGTTATCAATAGTATATGCACTTCACAAGTTTAAGCAACACTTATTACCCACTCCATTTATATTCTATATTGATCATATGACATTAAAGTACTTGGTCAATAAGTCGGTTTTGCAAGGGCGCATTTGTCGTTGGATCCTTTTATTCCAAGAGTTTGATTTTTCAGTAATAGTGAATCCAAAAAAAAAAAAACAATTTGGGACTTGACCATTTATCAAGGATTAACTCTAGAGAGTACACACAGAGCATAAAATATACTATGCTAGATGCTCGGTTATTCACACTACATAGTGTGCCCACTAACTTAGAGGACATTGCAGTATTCTTAGTCATGATACTTGCGCATGAAGGAGTGAAAACACTAGAGAAAAAGCAACATGTCATTCGTGCGGCACCCTACCAACCGATTAAACTAAAATGGAAAATGGTGGGGATGTATTATTTATATTAATCTAATGTTATGCAAAGCAGTAAATAACAACTAACTAAATAAGGAAAGTGACCCAAGAAACTACGTAAATGAAATATGAAACCCTAATGTGTAATAAAGGGTTAGAAGGGGCTTAGTTGATTCGATGATGCCTCGGGACTATGTCATAGAACAAACTAGATGAATAAAATGTAGAAACGACCATGCAGGAGCTCTAGAAAATATAGATTTGAGTTATTAGGATGGACTGGGCACCTCGGTCTATGCAGGAGGTCCAAAACCAAGTTTGTAGGGTCGTTAAATGATGCAAAGACTTCGTTGTTTGTCACGCCGATATCGTTGGTAGTCGGATGATGAAGGAGAGACCTACAAAACCCTAAGCCAAGCATCAAAATCCTAAAAAAATAAAGATATTGTTAGTGTAGAATCACATCACCCCCAAATGAGCCCTAAAAGATCTACTTTTCTAAGGCAGGCTCATTTGGTGTGATAACATAACATTGAACTTTCCCTTGGTGTGGGACCTTGTAAAAATGGGAAAGCTCTCCAGATTGAAGGTTGGTTCCTTATTCCTCTGTTTAGGTGCATACATAGAAACTTGCAGAGGGTCTATTCTTAATCCTAATCTAAACTTTACCAAGGAGACAGGGATAGAAGGAATACAAAAATGAAAACAAAGCTAAACTACGAGGTGATGCACTGAAGGAATGATGAACACTTAGTTTGCCTTCGACACGAACCAATAAAATGCATACAATAAACAAGCACAAATAGCCAAATATGTAATGAGAGACCAGATAGAAGCAAAAGAAACAAGAAGGATCTAAGATCGATCACAAACATATTTTATTGCTCTATAGATTGATACAGTTCATTACAAAATAACCGAAAGGTAGAAATGTGTTACAATTTTAATGGAAGGCCTGAACCCCAAAAATCCTTTGCTAGAAGGAGAAGGGAGCCTGCAAAACTAAGAATATCCAACCCTTTACAATGAATCTTGTTCCCAACTTTATAGATTCAGCTGGAGAGAAGAAAGAGAGAGAGAGAGAGAGAGCGGAAAACGTGGGTCGAAGCTCAACCACCATTGTTAATGCTTCTGCTAAAATTTTCCCCCGAATCCATCTTTACTGCATCGATCCTTGGTTCGGTGTCTTAGAGAGAGAGGAAACGATGGAAATAAATTGAATCCAATCTGGTTGTTGAGATTGGTGGATCCTGCATTGAAAGCTCGAAGACGTTTTCCTCCATTTCCTTTACCTAACCTCCTCAAAAATAAAGTCTCATACCTCCATTGCATGGGTGAGGCTAAGATCCTTCCAATGGTGTCAGATTCACAATATTTTGAGCCCTGAGTCGAAAGATATGCCCCTTCAAGTTTGTATCAAATCCGTACAAGTGGGTGGGAAAACCAGTTTGGAAAATGGGCCCCTCTTTAATATGGGACACGTGGTAGTCTTTGGTAGGCTAGGGAGATGTGCTCCAACTTTTTCCTTTATGCTTTTTGAACGAAAGGAAAACTTGGGTCTAAGTGCTTGACTTTTCCCCAAGCGTAGTTGCAGCAATTTTGTAACTTTTACTCCCTTTGAGGTAACAAGGGGTGAAAATCAACTTTTCCCCGACTGCCCACTTTCCCTTGGGACACATGTCACTTTGGTGCTCGCTTGGGAACCTTTTCTCCATTTTACCCTTGAAATAGTGCCCTTAAGACACTTGGTAGCCTCTGCTGGTCCGTTTATGCATTGACTATTCAACTAACTCTACCCCCTTTGAGGTACACGTGGAGGCACTGCGCTTGTTTGTAAACCCGACCCAAAGTTTCCTTTGGAGGAGCACCAAGTTGACACTTGTCGGCCTCCGCTACTCTGTGGACTTTTCAATGGTTCCTCTCATTTTTAGGCTTTGGGCTATGTGGCGAGCTCGTGCTCGTTTGGGTTCCTCCCTTTGGATTCACTTTGAGAGAAGTGTCATTAGGACACGTGGTCTCTTCCACTACCTCCTCCATACTTAGTTGTTTTTGGGCCTTTCCTGAGCCGTTTCGAGCCCAAGGATGTCGAATCTTCATTGTTTCTTCTTCTTCCAGTTTCTGGTTCCTCTGTAACATCTCCCTTTTTCTGACCTTGCTATTCCATTGTCGAGTCTACATGTAACTTGCAGAATGAATTTAAGGCGTAGAACAACTTGACATAGTCATTTCTTTCTGTACAAGATCCCTTACTCTTTCTTCGTCTCCACCACTTCATTGTTGAATCTTTTTTGTAACCAATTTGCAGGATTGAATGAGTTCTCTCGGGTTCCTTTTAAACAAGGTCGTGATTCGATCCATTATTTAGCTTGGGGAAAAATATGGATAACAGATACATATGAAGGGGTCAAACTTTCATCAGCAACTACAATGGTGGACTTACTGAGTGTTGCACTACATTTCATACTCAAATGTAGTTCTAGATGTGTGTGTGCAAATTAGGTCGTAAGTGTTGTTGTGTCAGTCATACTTTGTGAAGTAGTGAGTAGTAGCTAGATGTATAAATGTAAATAAATAGTGGATGGAATAAAAATAACTTCCCTCCTATGCGGTGTGGCGCAGATGAATCAACTTTGTCCCTTGAGATGGAGCTAGATCGATGTAAATGAATCTTTAGATGCCTCGGATGAAATGTAACATTAGGTGAGGATAGTAGTGCCTAAATCTTGGTCCCTCATTATGGTGTCATAACTTTATATTTATATGGTTTTCTTGTTCGATTTCATAATTAACCCCGAAAATGTTGGCCACTAAAAATAAGCTCAAACGACTAGAAGTGCCCAAAATATGGGGTAACGTAAAAACAGGACTAGGGCGCCCCGAATGGGACCAGGGTGTCTAAGGCGCCCAAGATTAAGCCGGTGCCCCATTAGGGACAACATGATGTAAAATGTCGAAATTGACTAGCCGAGTACATGTGGGAGGTCAGAAGTGATGACAAAAATTAAAGTAAGATGGTCAAAGGACATAGGTTAATTAGTACTTTTTCACTCAAAAACCATACGAATAGTATTATGACACCGAGACTAAATAATACCTAGAGTGTGTGATTTAGTGTCTACATTTTCCCCACTTTATGTTGGTGAGCGGACGCACGGTAACATAAAGTAGATAGAGATGTATACATGTTGTCCATGTAGAGTGATGTAGAAAGCATGCCAAAAGACTAGACAAAGTATGGAGTGACAAAAAGATGGAGTGTGGAGACTAAAGATGTAAAAGAGAAAAAACAAACGTGATAAGAGTGAACCTAGGGCAGAAATGCGTGTGTAGTTTTCAATATGTGATGTACCCGTATGTTAGTATGAGGAGTGTGCTGCCACAATATGTTGTTGTTGACATCGTTGTTTTTATTGATGCCATTGTTGTTGACATGGTTGTTTTTGACACCATTGTTGTTGTTGATTGTTTGCTTCTCATACGGATTTACCTGCAAAGAAGAAGATGATCAAGTAGTCAAATACACATGTATATGTGTAAAAACCACATGTATATAATGAAAATACTTTGAAATAGAAGTATGAAAAATGTAAAAGGAACATGTGCACCTGATCCGTGATGAGAGAAAAGGTGTAGAAGAGGATATCCTATAATTGTGAGTTTTTGGGCAATCTCATGCCACAGTGGACGCATAAGTGTAGGGAGAAAGTTACATTATTCTCACACCTGTAACCACTTCCCTAAGAATGTATGAAGAGATCCTGTCTTGCTGGTTTTTGGGCGATCCAACGCCGCTGAATGAAGTAGTGTAGGGAGAAAAGTTCGTCATATCATCCAACCTGTAACTGCTCCCCAGAATGTTAAGGACTACTTGTCTTGTAAAAGGCAATGTGTACAATGTTTGTAGACATGTCTAAACCCACTCGTTGTATAACCCACAGAGTCAAGGATAGAAACTAAACCGACTATACCGGTAGAGTGACGTGTAGTGTATAAAACCCAAAATGATGCCCCCCTCTTTGGGGTGCATCCAACGTCACAGATAGAAGGATGTGGCCCCAAAAGAGGACTGACCGAGTAAAATTTTCCTTGGAGGAGAAGGGAATGTTCTTGGTAGAAACCAAGGTGCACACAAACAAATGGTTAGAGAATAAGTGTTAGTACGAACAAGCATGCATGTAAAATACAAGTGTAAGCTACACAAACAATCTGTAAGCTAGAATGCAAGGAAACACACAAGAAGCCAATCATAGACCGCTAAGGCGGGTTGCAAACATGGGACATCACTCGCGATGTCACAAGAAACTCAAGGTCATAATGGTTGCATACAATAAAAACAAGTGTGCACACCAAACAAAGGGAAAAGCCCACATACAATAGCAAACAAGAGACAAACAACTAGATAGCCATAGAAGCAAGTAATTCAGTAAAAAAATGTTGCACATGAAGCACCCAGCATGTGAGAAAGATAACCCATATGTCAAAAGTGTGTATAACCAATAAAGTAGTGTGCTAAGTACAAAATGAAATAATAACACCTGTAGTATACGAATGTGGATGCCCCCAGTAACCACTATGGGATTGGTAGTAGCCAAGCATCTAGTTTTCATGTAGGAAACTCAGTATCTCGTGATCACAACTGGAGAAAGATGTGAATGTGCATGTGTGGATGGTAAAGATAATGACATACAAGAGATATATCTAGTATGTGTAGCAAAGTGAACATGAACAAGCAAATGTAATAAAGAGTAGAAAGTAGCCAAGATATGCAACATGTTGCGGATGGATGGAATGGAATGCAAAATGGATGATAGGAGCCATGTGCCCCCAAGTAAATGGATTTTTATGCAATGAGGCTCATTTAGTTCTCCCCACAACAATCAAGAACAAACCATAAACAAGAGTACATCATCGATAAATGGTCAAACTGTGTGTTATGTCTAACACACTTGTGATGAATGTGCATGTGTAATGATGATATGCGACCTAGAGATGAATGCATGATGATGCAACCTAAAGCGTATATCACAATGAGATGAATAGAGAGAGTGGTGATGAAACCTAAAGCATATACCACTATGAGATGAAGGAGTAGGTGACCATTTAGCATATAGTGTATGCCATTAACCTATTAATGTTGCATGATAGAAGTTTAAATGATGAACGTGAATGTGATTAGGTCAATTTTAATTGTAAACCCTCAAAGCATTTGAGTACGGACCGAGAAACTAGAGTGCATCATTGGGTAGTGAGTGCAACACATAGAAGAAGATGTAGGATGTGTGATGATAATAACCGACCATGTGATGTGTAAACGTGTATAATGCAATGTATAGTATGTAATGCAAGGTGTGTAGATAGTCGAATAGTGTCAATTGCGCGCTAGGTAGTATGTAGGATGAGTAGTATGTAATGCAAGATTTGTAGATGATAGGAGTGTGACGCATATGTGATGAGCACACGTATGATGTGTAGAATGTGTATAATGTGTAGATGCTTAAATGAATGGTGTAGTGTAAATTGAAGATGTAGTATGTCAAATATGAGATGTACTGCAAGATGTGTGAAGAGACGCAATGTGTAGTACCTATTGTGTAGTGTGTGGGGTTCATGTGTAGCATGCCCTCAATAGTTAAGTGTGAATCAAAGCATAAGAATGTGTCATTGGGTAATGATGATGCTAAAATATAGATGAATATGCCTATGCTATGGGATGGATGTATGATAATGCAAAAATGAGAGATGTGTTGATGCTAAGAGGGGGATGTGTTGGATGTTATTCCCCCCAAGTGTGTGAGATTGAAAAATGCAATTATGTAACATCATCTACAAGATCATCACTTTCAGGGTCATAGTCAAATGGATAAGCATTAGAGACTTGGTAAGCAATAGTGTCAGGTTGATCATGTAATGAGCCATTGCGGCATAAATTGTACATACCCATGAAAAACTCATCATCAGTGAATGAAGGAAGTGGACAACTGTGGGCACACCAACGAGTGATATTTTGCGTATAACCAGGAAAGGAACTATTGCAAATAAAGACAAGACCAAAAGGCATGAGGAAAGAGATGTCCATATGATCGGGATAGAGAGTGCCCCAATGTAATCAAGCCATGATTGCCCTAATGTAAGTGGTGTAGATCAAGGATTGTGAGTGAGGAAGACGTGAGGTGAAATACATGGATACCATTAGCTTAAGTGATGCAAACAAACCCATAATAAAGATGAGGAGCATATAGTGTACAATAGAGGTTCTCAAAAGCAAAACCTAGTCGAACCAAACCTTCATGTGTACATATAGTGCCATTACAAGTAGGATCAAATGGAATATGTTCCCAATATAAATCATTCATGAAGAGCGTGCAAGTAAATGGTGGTAGTTCTAATTGGATCGTACATGTGACTGTGTAGGTGATAAAACTACGTCCACAGATGAAATGCCCTTGATAAAGTATCATAGCAGATTAGAAGTATTTGGCGTAGAAAGGATCGCATCCATCACACAATTGACACCTTCAAGTGGTGGCAAGTGAGGTGGTTTGTCCATAGGTTAAGGATCATCATGTAGTATTGCTCGGGTCATGGAAACAATATTTGAAGGGATTGCAGTCACGATAAATGGTGTATTTAATGCCTTCATGTAGGAATTTAAGAACTTGAAATAGAGCAAGGGCTTGCATGGCACAAAGCCACGGCCTTCCAAGAAAAAGGTTATAAGAGACTGGAAAATTGATGACAAAAAACATGGTATTAACATTTTTTGGCCCGAGGGTAATGGGAAATGTAATGCGACTATGGATGAACCGAACGATATGATGCGCAAAGTGAAAGGCAAGAGGGACTAAAATGACAAGCGGAAAGTCCTAAGTTCTCAATGAATGACATGGGACATAATTTAAGTTAAGATCGATTGTACACTAAATTATGCTTGAAACCCATATTGTGAATGTTAATCATGAGATACAAACACGGTCATTGTCCGTAGATGTGGATGCTACATGGTGAGAAAAGGCATTGTCAAATGCTTGATAAACTAAAGCGGTGGTGCATACAAATGTGAGAAGTATCAAGAAGATGTTGGAATCTATGTAGTAAATCGAATGCTCAAGAAAGTAATCATTAAGTGAAATAATCATGATGACTAAACTCTAGGATGATAAGGAATGAATGAAGATCATATAAGCATGAAGATCGAGTCGATTTCACCAAAATGATTAAACTAAAATAGAAAATGGTTGGGGATCTAATATTTAGTTTGATCTAATATTGTGCAAAGTAATAAATAACAACTAATTAATAAGGAAAGTGACCCAAGAAAATAAGTAAATGAAATATGAAACCCTAATGTGTAAAGAAGGGTTAGAAGGAACTTATCTAATTCGACAATGCCTCGGGCTTGTGTCACATAATAAACTCGAATGAAATGAATACGAAACAACCATGTAGGAGCTCCAAAAAAATAGATATGAGTTGTCTGTTGGGGAGGGATAAGCTCGCATGAGGTGCCTTGGTCTGTGTAGGAGGTGCAGAAACCAAGTTTGTAGTGTCTCTAAGTGATGCAAAGCCTTTGCTTCCTCTCATGTTGATGTCATTGGGCTGAGTTATATGTCACCTGTAATCGTGATGAAGGAGAGACCTGCAAAACCCCAATCCAAACATCAAAAACCTAAAAAAATAAAGATGCATATGAAGGGGTCGGACTGTCTCAAGCAGCCACAATGGTGAACATACTAACCGAAAGCGTTGCACTACATTTCGCACCCAAATTAAGTTCTAGACGTGTGTGTATAAATTGTGACCTAGGTGCTCTTGTGTTAGTTGCACTTTGTGAAGTAGCGAGAAATAGCTAGTCATATAAATGTAAATAAATGTTGGATCGAATAAAATAAACTTCCCTCCTATGTAGTGTGATGCAGATGAACCAGCTTTTTCCCTTGTGATGGAGCTAAATGGATGCAAATGGAGCTCTAGATGCCTTGGATGGAATACAACCTTAGGTGATGATAGTAGTGCCTAGTACTTGGTACCTCATTATGGTGTCATAAATTTATATTTATATGGTTTTCTTGTTCTAATTTTGTAATCAACCCCGAAAAGGCCAACCACTATAAATATGGAAAGCTCAAATAGATAGAAAGTGTCCAAAAGATGGAGATAAAGTAGAAAAAGGATCATGGTGCCTTGAATGGAACCAGGGCACTTGGTGCACTCCAAGATCTTGGGCTAGGCACCCCACTCAAGGATAAGATGACGTAAACTGCCAAAAGTGGTTGTGCGAGTACATGTGGGAGATCGGCAGGTGATGAAAGAAAGCAAAGTAAAATGGCCAAAGGACATAGGTTAATTAGTACTTTCTTCACTCAAAACCATATGAACAAAGAATATGAAACCAGGACTAAATAATACCCAAAGTGTGTGATTTATTGTTTACACCAACTTATTTGAGAAGATTTATACAAAATGGGTAGAGATGTAGTCTTCGCACATGTGTGTGTTGGAGCATGAACACACCGCCATAATGGAATAAGTGCATGGTAGGATTGTAAGAGGACACTATACAGTGAATTTACGATGAGAAATATGTTGTTAGTAGGCTTTGTTAGTGCAGAATCACAGCACCCCCAAATGGGCTCTAAAAATCTATTTTTCTAAGTGCACTCATTTGGTGTGATTTGCATAACATGGGACCATCTCTCAAGCTGTGGGACTTGCGGACTTGAGATGGCCCTCTGGATAAATCCGGCTTCTTCTTCCTGATCCTAATGTTAAACTACTTCTAAGGAAGGAAATGCGACTATCTACTCCCAATCTAACAATTCCAAGGGACCAAGGAGAGAGAGAGAGAGAGAGAGAGAGAGAGAGAGAGAGAGAGAGAGAGAGAGAGAGAGCATGAAAAGGGAAATCCTACACTAACGAGGTGATAGCACCAAGAAAAGGGAAATGTTGATCATCTACCTAGACTGCCATGAAACGAATAGAGGTGAGCAATGGAGAGGATGGACAACAACATCACAGACCAAAGATCAGATTTCACATAGGAAACGTTTCAACCCAATGAACACAGCTCCCAGATCTGTAAATGAAATGTCCAAAACATGCACAAAATACTCTAGAATGATGAGAGGCAAGAAGATGCAATGAAAACAAGCGAAGGATGGAAAAACACATCACAAAAACGAGTTTTATTGCTTCAAAAATTTGTACAGAGCATCATACACGAGAAAGAGGCAAAAAAACCATTTACAAAGTAAGGGAGGAGATTCAAACTCCATTTTGAACCCTGGGGAAGAAAAGAAGGGGGAGGCAGAGAAGAAGAATGAACAACAACTAATTAACCTTTTGAAATGATGCCTCTATTACAATATATAGAAGAATGGGAGAGAGAAGAAGGAAAGAATCGAATCCTACTCCAACCACTCTGAGATACGCATTAAATCCCATTTCGAAAGCTCAACCACTGAAAATCAATGCCTTCGTAGATCCACCCACAATATGTCACTTTTGGTTCCCAACGGATCGAATCGAATCAGATCTGGTAGTTGAAGAGATTGGATTCTACGTTAATGGCCTGGAAGAATTTTCTTCATTTTTCACCTACCAGGGCATGCAAAAATGATTTTCTATCCTTCCATGGTGTAGAGGACATCGAGACACTTCCAACGGTATCAGATTCACTATATTTCGAGCCCTGAGTCGAAAGATATGCCTCTTCGAAGTTTGCATCGGGTCTGTACAAATGGGCGGGAAAACCAATTTGAAAAATGGGCCCTCTCTTTAATATGGGACACGTGGCAGCCAGATCGGAACAAAAATCAGGTTTGCGGGCTCAGAACTTAACTTTTCCCCTTTTTCGCAAGAATCGCAAAATCCAAAGAACTCCCGTGGCCCCGCTGCTCACTTTGCCTGACACGTGGCTCTTTTTGGTTGGCTGGGAAATGTGCTTCCATTTTTACCTTTATGCTTTTTGGATGAAAGGAAAACTTTTACTTTTTCCCCAACTCTCTACCTTGGCTTTGACTTGGGTCTAAATGTTGACTTTTCCCTTGGGTGGAGTTGCGGGCCATTTTGTAACTTTTACACCTTTTGGGGCAAAGGG
The DNA here is from genome assembly GCA_018340775.1 of Taxus wallichiana var. yunnanensis. Classification (NCBI taxonomy): domain Eukaryota; kingdom Viridiplantae; phylum Streptophyta; class Pinopsida; order Cupressales; family Taxaceae; genus Taxus; species Taxus wallichiana. The sequence goes on along the minus strand of CM031237.1, from coordinate 397,680,539 downwards.
CGAAAAACTAACTTTTTCCCGATCGCTGCTGCTTTCCCGGGACACGTGTCACTCGGGTGCTCGCTCTGAAACTTTCTCGCTATTTGACCCTTGAATCAATGCCATTGAGACACTTGGCAGGCTCTTCTAACCTCATTGTGCATCAACTATTCAACTAATTCTGCCCCCCTTGATGTACACGTGGAGGCACCATGCTTGTTTGCAAACCCGACCCAAAGTTGCCTTTGGAGGAGCGCCGAGTTGACACTTGTCGGCGTCTACTACTCTGTGGACTTTTCAACGATTCCTCTCATTTTTAGGCTTTGGGCTATGTGGCGAGCTCGTGCTCGTTTGGGTTCCTCCCTTTGGATTCACTTTGAGAGAAGCATCGTTAGGACACATGGTCTCTTTCGTTGCCTCCTCCATACTTAGTTGTTTTCGGGCCTTTCCTGATCTGTTTTGAGCCCGAGGACATTGAATCTTCATTGTTTCTTCTTCTTCCAGTTTCTAGTTCCTCTGTAACATCTCCCCTTTTGTCTGACCCTATTATTCCATTGTTGAGTCTACCTGTAACTTGCAGAATGAATTTAAGTCATAGAAATGGCCCGATAGAGTCATTTCTTTTATTTCTTCTTGTGTAGGGTTGAATTTGACTTTCTTGCGCTTCTATTTTCACTTTTCCTAGCTTTGGAACTCGAGTTCATGGGTTTGAATCATTTCCCTTCATGTTTTATTCATGTGTAGGGCTCGTTCTGACCAAATTTTTCAGGAGGTGAATTTGGGATAACAATTTGGCAACTCATGGGAACATCTGCCAACTAGATGAAGAGATCAGTGACCTTGAAGCATCCATTGGGCATGGAGTCTACCTGATAAATATGAACCTTTGAAGGTCTGATCCCTGAGCCACTGTGAGCTTGACTGTATGCCTTTTCTATGTTTTGTCTGACCCTGAGTCTGCACTCTCAATTTTCATAAGGAAATCTTGGAAATGGAATTTCTGAGAGTAGAAAATTATTTTAACTCTGGGACTTTCATCTGTCCCTAAAATGGACTATTTTGAAATGACTTTAGTTGCTCTACATTTGTTTTCTTTTTGGAATTTGCAACTGTTACAGGCAACTATGGATCTTTCTCATAAATGGTGAAGAGCCTGGCCTTGTGCACCTCTAGAGCAATGCGAACAAAACTTATATACAAAGACCAAATCATACATGCCTCAAATGAGACATGCAAAGTGTGCATAAGCACTTCTTCTACTGAAACAAAGTCTACTCCTACTCCTACACTAACCAGAGAGAAAGAATGCTAAACAAATCCTGCTACAGGTAGGGAGAAGTAGCTTCCCTTTCTCAAGAGGGGCAGCCATGCAAATGATTTGACACTAAATATAGCTGCTTGTATGAGTGAAAAACTGACAATAAGCCGGTCCTCCACCCAAATCATCAAGGTATCAAAGATTAATGGAAAATACCTCCTCAAGCTGACTTGTATCGAACTTCTGGAGGTGTTGATGATGACCCTTGGTACTTTGATGCTCATCTTCATGCCCTAGAGTAGGCATGAATGGTTTTGGCTTCTCCCTTGGCTCTAATGAAGCCAAGTATTTGATTGGGCATGGTTTGATCCTTTGGATGTGCCCATTTCTCTGAAATTTAACTCCAAAAATGGAGTCTTCTTGTGGACCTTCTTGAGTGGATGGTGTGAGAGAGATGATGACACCCTCCTGCCTTTTCTCTTCCTCCTCCTTTGAAGAACATGGAAGATCAAGATCTTCCAACCTTGGTTCTAGAGGGCCATTATGGAGTGCAGGATTTTGCACTTGAATATCCTCCTTCATGGCAGTAGGTTCATGTGCATGGAAGATGGATGGAGGAGTGAATGATGTAATCTCCATGGGCTCCTCTTCATCAAAGCAATCTCTCAAGTTTGACAGATAATCTGTCTCCTTGTTCTATTGCAAGTGCTCTACCTCCTTCATGGTATCTTCCTGATTTGTAACTTGATCACCATGGCTCCCTTCACTCTCAAACATGAAGTTTGAAAGATCAAACTCTTCTTCAACATCAGAGCTTAAAGGGGATGAAGTGGGAGGAAGAACTGAAGGTTCTTCTATAACCTGCTCCACACTTAGAGCCTTTGAAATTGTATGGTCCTCTTCCATCATGGGTTCATCAATCAAATCAGGCCCTTGAAATGAAAGAAAAAAATCTTCAATGATGTCTTCTTCATTGAGTGGCCTCAACACTAATATGATCTCTCCCAGCTGCTCCTCTTCAATGGGGCTTGGGACTGATTGTTCCTCCTCTTCTTTGGTTGATTGTGCAACTTGAATTGGATCAACATTTCTCTTAGACAAAGTGCCATTGTGGACACTACACTCCAAGAAACTTGATAACTAATCTTCTTCCTTTCCTTGTTCTTCTTCTGCTACAAAAAAATCAGTCCTAACCACCATTGAGTCTTCAACCTTGGCCTCCTCTGTAGGCTTAACCAACAAGGGGATCTTTGAAAACTCAAATTTAGCAGCCCAACTCTTCAGATTTTCTATCATTTCTTCTCTGTTGGGTTCCTTTGTTTGATGTTCTCCTTGACTGGATTCTTGAGTCTCTTCCCAACATGGGCTTGGGAAAGCAAGAGGAGTGGTAGGTTAGGGTTCAACCATCTTTGCAATTGTTTTTGGTGGGAAAGGAGGTAGAACTTCTTGTTTGTTCGGAGGGGATGACTATTTGGAACGGAAAAGGATAGAAGAACTGAGATGAGGTGGAAGACCAGGGAATGGAGAAATGAAATTAACACTCGGGGCAGCAAGTGAGGGGCTTGACTCTTGCCTCTGTTGAAATGATAAAGATTGAGGGAGAGAAAATCAAAGACAGGGAGCTTGTGATTGACTTACCCATTGATAAGATTGTCCAACACTTTGCTCATAAGCCCCGATCTCCTCAGCCCATTGTGTAAGTTGGGAAACATTTCAACCATGAAGTCCAGCTTCTCCTGAGGGTTGTAATGTCTTGGAAAAGGGCCTTCCCATGGACAAGGTGCCCTACAACCAATCTCGAATGCCTTCATTCGTACTATGCCCCTTAATTGAACCATGCTAACCTCCATTTTTTTAATCTTCTCTAGCAGATCAGCATCCTCTGCATAACTATCGCCATTATATGCGTCCCCTTATTCTTGATAAGCTCCATGGCTAAACTGATTTTGACTCGCTCATATGGGTAAGCATAGTGGTCCTAGATCTGATTATAATGTTGATCTGGAGGAGTTGGGAAATACATTGGAGGTGGGTTGTATTGCTGTAAGTGTGAGTTCCATGAAGGGAATGAAGTCATGATTGCACAACCTCATGGAATGGGAGAAAATGAAAGAGATGGAAGAAGAAAATGGATGAAATGAGTGGAAATGGATGGAAAAGGTTTGCAACTCAGAGAATGGGTTTTTGACCAGATGGAGTCGCCATATGTGCTTGGAAGTGCCTCCAAAGGCTGAAACCTTCACCAAGAGCACATCGAACCTGATGAAGTGAAGTGGTAAGGTGCTTCAAACCTGTCCCACTAGGCGTGCCAAAACTATTAGTGCAGAATCATAGCACCCCCAAATTGGCTCTAAAAATCTATTTTTCTAAGGCAAACTCATTTGGTGTGATTTGCATAACATAGGGCCATCTCAAGTCTGCCAAGTCCCACACTTGAGAGATGGTCCCATGTTATGCAAATCACACCAAATGAGTCTGCTTTAGAAAAATATATTTTTAGAGCCCATTTGGGGGTGCCATGATTCTAAAACACACTAACAGCTTATGGTGGAAACACTTAATAAGAAAACTAAGACATTTTTCAAGGCTTGTGACTATTTTCGAGAGGATAGAAAGCCATGAAATCGGGATGAGATGTTATTGCAACTTATAATAAGCTCAATCATTTGAGAAGTGGGAAATTGACTTTGTAGAGGGCCCAATTGCACCGAAACGCGAAGCATAGGCACACGTTATATTATTACTTATACAAATTATCATTATCCAAAATGTGCCCCCGCTCATTTTTGTGGCTAACTCCTTGTGTTCCTACCTCTCTTGTGCCTCAGTCTTCATTTTTGATTTTCAGCACTCAAATCTTTTTGAAATGGCACCATCGAGATAGAGCTCTCTCTCGGCTTTCCGAGAAGGTAAAGTTTGCCTCCTAACTCCTTATATTTTTCAAGTTATGGCTCATGGAGTTTTTGTGGAAAATTTTCCCATTTGAGGCCCACAGCCAATAGGAAGCTGCCACGTGGTAGAGGAGTTCGGGGGTCGGAGGCAAATTGGAAATTTTTCCAAGTTTTGGTCGAAGGTTCAAGTGGAAAATTTTGCCCGCGGGGCCCGCGGACCAATCACAGTGTGACACGTGTCACAAGGGGGCGAATAAAAATTTGGCTAAGTGTTTTCCATGGGTGAATTTTTGAATTTTGGCCCGCGGCCAATAGGAACTCGACACGTGTCGAGGGAGGCTCGCGGCGTCGGGGTGAAATGGAAATTTTTGCTAAGTTTTTGTAAAAGTTTCAAAGGCCAAAACCAGCCCGCATAGCCCAGCGTCCAATGGCAGTGAGCCACGTGTCTTCGTGGATCAAAGCGGCGGAGGAGAGGGTGGAAATTTCGACTAAGTGTTTTTTGGCCGAGTTTTTAAAAGGGGCGAGTTGGAGGGTTGGCCCGAGCCAACCGGAGGAGGACACGTGTCCTAAGGAGAAGGGGAGTGCGGAGCTCGGGGAGGACTTAGAAAATTTAGCAAAAGTTTTGGCCGAAAAACTAAAAGGTAAAGGTTCTCCTGTGCCCCTGTCGACGAACCAAATGATGCCACGTGTCCCAAGTGGCGGGCGCGAGGGAGAAAATGGGAAATTTTCCCAAAGTATAAAAAGGTCAAATTTTCAAAGAAAAACCCGCGGAGAAGAAAGGAGAGAGAATTGCGTGACGAATCAGAGCTTGCCACGTGGCATCCAACCAGCGGAGCGTGGGGAATTTTTGAAAAATTTTCCAAAGACAAAAAAGAGGTAAAATTTGAAAAAAATTCCCGCCGATCCGTTTTCGGGTCGTTTTTTGCCCTAAATCTTAAAATGATCATATCTTTTGATCCAGAGCTCAGATTTTCACGTTCTTTATATCATTGGAAAGCTGTTAAAATTCTCTACATCATTCCATGGTCAATTTCTAATTATGGTTAATTTTGGAGAGAGAAAATTCAAAAACGGTTCTGGTACGTGTCCATGGCCAGAAATGACATTTCAACAACCAAATTTAATACAGAATGGGTCGCATTCTTCTCCAATATGGTCAAAAATGACAGGGTATGGGTTTGTAAGGTCCTCCATGCTGTTTTAATGCATTTTCCGTCAATGAGGAATGGGCTCCCACATTTTTATGTTTTCTCTCTCCTGGGCTCGACCCATGCATTGTAAAAGCCAGATTTGGCTCATTTCTTGAGGGTTGAACACTTTTTGGCATTGCAAACTTCTTCTTTCACCTCCAGCAAGTGATAGTTGTAAGAATCAGACCTTTTCACGGTTTGTAATAGGTTTATACATCTTTGATGGTGGAATGCAAGAGATTTTTTCATGAAATTGACAGTCTGAGAAACTCTATGAATGCTTTCAAATCCTCTGTTTGTATTGTTTTACTTCATTTCAAGACCTCTAATTACATCTATCAGCTTGTGTATGTTTTCCCTTGTTGCATTTCATGAATTTGTGTCTATTTATATGGCAAGAAATGTTTCACCACTCCTTTTGGTGCATCACCATCTTTAGTTTAGTTTCATTTTTGCATTTTTATCCCTGTCTCCTTGCAATCTAGGGTAGAATTAGGATTAGAACCTCTGTAGTTGTGCAAAATATAGATATAAATCAAAGGATTTTGAGGAACCAGCCTCTAATATGGAGATTCCTCTCTCATTTTCACAAGTCCCACACTTGGAGAGAGGTTTCCATGTTGTGCAATCACACTGGATGCTCTAGAATCAACTTAGAAACCTAATTTACATCCAGGGGTGTCACGCTGATTTGCAACAACAATTACTTAATAAGGTCGACAGAGGAAGCACCTACAAAGGATTGCATTGCATCAAGGTTTTTATGGGAGAATATCATTAGTAGGTATGATTTCCCATCGAGCCTTACTAGTGATAGGGGAAATCATTTCCTGAATGATACAATTAGAATATTGTTGGTAGAGTTCATGGTATCTCATCACAAGAATACCCCCTATCACCCACACCAATGGTACTGCAGAGGGCTTTCAATAATATTCTGGGACAAACATTGACAAAGATCTATGATGTAGGTAGGAAATATTGGGATGACAAAGTATCAACTGTGTTATGGGCATATAGAACTACATACAAGAGGTTGAATAAGGCAACACCTTTTTAATCGGTGTTTAAAGACAGAGGTAATTTTTCCCGTAGAGTTCATGTTACCTTCCCTACATGGTGCACACACAAAAGGACTTTGATGAGAAGGCGGTGGATGAACGCATTGATAAACTAATGCAATCGATTGGATGAACAACACTTGATTGCACTATGGAGTCACGAGAGAAAGAAAGTTACATGAAGGCTTGGCATGACAGACATATTAAGAATAAGTCTTTTACATTAGGGAAGATGGTGCTTTTGTATGACTCCAATTTTGTGCACCATCATGGGAAGCTCAAAGTGCATTGGTTGGGACCATTTCTAGTAACCAAGATATTGGAATCTAGCACATGTAAATTATAGGCATTGATGGCATTATGTTGTTTGGTTAATTCAATAGAGTAGGTAGAAGCCATACTATAAATAAACTTCATATATGTTTGTAATAAGGCGATTGTCATTTAGATTAGATTTCCCTTTATGTTTCCTTTTACCTTGTTTTTTTGTAATAAGTGTGTTCATACGCAGGAGATGATTAGTCTATTTTAGATCAATGCGCAGAGGACCATGCTTCTTTTTAATGTGCGGTGAGCGGTAATGTTGTGCGAAAAAGAATGGGAAGTCATGCTTTACTTATTGAGAGGATGGTGAACAAGTACGCGATTTGGGTGAGCTAATGGTGTGCGGTGGAAAAATATCTTAGTGCGTAGAAGAAAGTGTTGTAAGTGGTTGGATGCGATGCGAAGGTGCTTAAAGATGGAAGGTGGGAATGAACCTAAAGTTGATGGATTTTCTCACATAAGATAACCACATGAATATAGGGCCACATAGGGTAACACGAGGGAGGTAGTGAAAATATAAACTACTTGGAAAATGGCACAAAAGGATATGTGCGGTGCACGAAGATGCATGCAAGAGGGTCTCAGCGTAGGAAATAGTAGCGTGCTTGGGAAGGTTACAAATCTGTTTAGGGGAGAAAGCAAAAGAAAAGTGATAAAGAAGAAAAGCGCATTAAAATTAAAAAAGCAGTGTGTCTTTACTTTTATACTTAGATGCCTCGTGCACGGCACTTCATCCGATAGATCCGAATGCTCACCGAAAGCGGCAAAGCTACCAAGTCCCTTTTTATTACTTGTCTTTGCAGAGGTGTTAGCATTGATGTTCATAATAACCATATTCAAAGTGTATATTCCATTATAATAACTGCACCCATGAGCTCGGTTTAGAATCACACATAATAAGAAAGCATAGTGATCAAATAAGATTTCATACCATATTTACCATGTAAACACCATGAATAGAGACATCAATGACCAAAATCCATCCACAAAGATCCATCATATTAATTCGTCACAAACCATAAGTTGAATACATCATAAATACCATCACAAAGTCATACGCGCAAATCATACCAGCAACATAACTTTGTTACAACTCAAAACATGATCCTAAACAATAAAAATCAATACATATATAGGGGTGGGGACTTGTCCTTCACCGCCCATGCACTCTCAAATAGGTTGCATGCTCAAAATAGCCATACGTGCATACAAAGATAATTACGAAGCATGTAAGATTCACTAATAATAGATTGTCTCTATAAATAAACCCTAATCGAATCATATTAATAACTCAAACTTTACATGTCTCTTGATCTTCTTCTTGTTCCCAAAATAGCCTTTCCTTAGTCACGAAGTCTTCATTCTCTTATCCTTTACATGTTATACACTCCATCCTATTTTTATCTTGATCCAAGTAAAACGACTAAGTCCTGAACTTTCTCTCTCTGGGCACGAAACCCGAGGGCCTTGATTTTGTCAACCTTTAACACCTATCCAAGCACCCCCTCTTTCGCGCCACTATCATATGTGCTTTTGATACTTAGGAATTATTTCACAAGTTGAACATTACGCCACACTAATATCATTGCCTCCCTCGCCAATGGGATTGCCCAACTTATACCTCTGAAGAATGAAAAATAAAGAATGAATTTACAGAATAAATAGAGGAAAGAATGTAAAGAATAGTTCATCAACCAATGCGTTATTCTTCAACAAGTAGCAATAGCTCAAGGTACTCATTCTTGATGTCATCCTCCAACTCGTTCAAGTCGTTGAGCCCATATTTTGCCTTCACAGGAATATCTCCAATCACTGCATCCATTTCCTCTAGGGTCATATCCTCGCCCTTGTGCTTCAATTCCCTTACGACATTTGTTCACCCTAATACCATGCCATCCATTACGTCTATTTTTTGTGTTATCAATTTCCCCAACTCCTTTATTCACTCATCCCGAGGGTCTCAAGCTACTTTGAGCGAATCGCGCTTCACATCCAATAATGCCAACCTCTCCTCATGAACCAAAGTGTCATTCTTCTTTGCCATAAGGACTTCATTTTCTTCTTGTAATGTCCTTATCTTAATAATATTCTCAGGATCCTCACATATCCTCGCACCAAATTTTATTTATTTAATTCATCCTTCAAAGTTTGGAGTATGGAGTCATACCCAACTATCTTGTGTGCGATCTGCTTCTTAGTTCTCTCTTTTTCAGTTGCAACTTCTTTTTCCTTATGAGCATCTATCTCTTATGCACTTGGATCGTGCATGTTGGTTCCCTCATCCAACAACAAATGTACTAAGGTCCGTAAATAATGCAAGGTTGATGGAAAGTTGCCGTTACCTTTTCTTCATACTTGTGGTCATTCCTTTAAAATTTCCTCTCCAATCTCCTTGGCCATCTCAAGGCAAGTTTCCACTCTATTTTCTGCTCTCTCCTTTGCTTTCTTCAAGCTCTCTATTCCTCTTCCTTGTCCTTTTTATCCTTAAGCAAAGTTCTCAAGGTAGTCACTTTATCAACGCTTCCAACACGCGACATCCGCATCTATCTTTGACAATGCATTACTCGCCTATTCATCAGAGAAATCTGTGGGCTTGATTGTCACATGCTTGGAATGTGGAGCCTTCTTCATTCATCTGGTGGTACATGACTCCTTGCACACATCAAACTTAGGCTCATCCATGTGAGTTTGCATACTCCATGACAATTGTTTCCTTGTTTGTGTGTTTTCCATCTCAGTGTCCATTAACTCCTATCCATACAATTGTTTTATCGCATGAGTGCTTTGGAACCTCAAGCGAATAACCTTTGTAGGGTCGGTTATTTACCTTAACTCATGTTTTTGCACCATCTCTTCTTCCTTCTATCTACTAGCACGTCCACTTGTATTCTAGTGTCTTCTAGATTCTCCTTTCCTACTCTACCTTCAGTCCATCGGTCGGCCGCTCAACACTATCCTCCTTTTTTGGATCTCCACCATTGTAGCTTTCTTCTTCATACTCATGTATACTCATGTTGGAGACTTCTATATCGATCTGTAATTTCGCCGCCGATCCCCTCATCTTATCAAACTTCAAGGTTGGGTGTAGAAACATCATTGTGCGCAGCCCTATCTTATGACTTCTCCTCATAACTCGAGAACTCAAAATATGCAAGGTAAGGAATAGGATCCCATGCTCTCCTTTTATAAATCTTTCAAAATTTTCCGCATTAATTTATCCTCACCTACCATAGTACGTGGCATTAACTCCGCTCTTTCACTTATCTGCACTTCGCGCTATATTCTTCTGCGCCCCGGTTGTAACCTTCTTACACGCCCACTACTTTTCAGCCACAAACCTCCTTACGTGCTTCCCTACACTAAAGTAGCTAACCATTGTGCCTTATACCAAGCAGTTTCCCATGTTGTTCCCTACCTCTCGTTACACTACATGTCCATCCATCTATGCATGGTCTTCAATACAAGAAAATGTCCTTAAAAGACTCTTTAAACCCATCTTCACTCCAAGCACTTGTAATATTTTTCCTATGTGCACCAATCACTTTTTCTTTCCGATCCACCTCACACTAAAAGTATGCACGGTCCTCTACGCATGAATCCAATAGATAGTAATCGATCCTGGCATGCAAGTGTGCTTATTATAATAAAAAATTGAACTAAATTAACAAAGCATAACAACGATGAAAGGAAACACATTTTTAAAAAATGCATGAAAGGGAAATCTAATCTAAGTGCCAACACTTCCTTATTACAAACACCAAGAAGACTTATTTATAGTAGGGCTTCAACCATTCCCATTGAAGTAACAAGGATTAAACCGTCATCCAACACATGTAATCGGAAAGTGTCTCGATTCCAATATCTTTGTTACTACAAAGAGTCCCAACCAATGAACTTTCAACTTCCCTGGATGGTGCACAAACTTTGAATCATACAGAAGAACCATCTTTCCCACTTCAAACGTTTTAATCTTAACGTGCCTATCATGTCAGGGCTTTTGTCTCACTTTTTCTATCTTCTGGACCCATCCGGCAATAGCGTGCCACTCATATAATTGTATTAGTTTGTCTATGTGCTCCTCAACAACTTGTTCATCATCTAGTCCTCCTTCATCGGTGCACCCAATATGCAGGGATGAAAACATAAATTCCACAGGTAATACCACATTTGCGCGAAACACCAATTAAAAGGGTGTGGCCTTATTCAACCTCTTGTAGGCAGTCCTCTATGCCCAAAGTACAACAAAAACTTTGTCATTCCAATCTTTTCTTCCAACATCACATATTTTTGTCAATGTTTTTCCCAAAATCTTGTTGATATCCACAAATAGTTCCATTGACTTTGTGGATGATAGGGTGTTGCTTTATGGTATGCCACCATAAATTATGCTAATAATATTTTGATTGTCTCATTCGTAAAATGAGTGCCCCTATCACTTATCAAGCTCAACAAACATTTGTACCTACTGATAATGTTCTCCCATAACAACCATGTTGTAATCTGTCGTGTAATCCTTTGTAGGTAATGCTTCTTCCCACCTTGTCGATAGTCCGTACAAGTTATAATATAAGCGCATCATCGGTCCTACGCGTAGGGGGAAATAAGACCTACAAAGTCAATCACCCATTTCTCAAAGGGTTCAACACTTGCAATAGGTCTCAAAGGCATCTCGTCTCTAGTTCCAGGTCTTTTCTAAGGCACCGACAATGGTCACATGGCTTAACTTATTCTTTAGTATCCTTGTATAAAGTTTTCAACCAGCCTAGCCATTAGAATCTTGTACATAGTGGCACCTCCCGTATAATGGCCTCTTGTAATTCCACCATGATCTTCTTCCAAAATACCCTCATGCTCATGTTTTAGAACAAACCAAGATACATAACTTCGTCATGGCCTAACTTGTATAAATCTCCACATATTAATTGGTAAGGTGTCACACGTATTGCAAGTTGTTTCTTCTCAAAGCTCTTCATTCCCGAGGCGTCGACCACCCGCAAGAATACGGAAATGTCATCTAGTTCATTTGGTGCGAGGTTCAATCTAAAGAGTTATGCATCTGGAATTGTGTCCTCAATGCTCTACGCATTCTCACTGAAATTGATTCTTGACAAACGGTCAAGTGCTTTGAGTTGTTTTTTTCCTAGTTTTACAATAACTATAAACTAAAACTCCTAAAATAGTAGTAGTATCCACCTGCATATGCACCCTTGTACAACGGGCTTGTTGGCCAAATACTTAAGTTCCATATGATCTGTGAAGAAGATAAATGGTGTCGCTAATAACTATTTTTTGAACTTGTGCAGCACAGCATAAGTCATCGACAAAACTTCACGCTCGGTAGTTGTATAGTGTTGTTTAGTGGTGTCAACTTCCTACTTGCAAAATAAATAGGGTGGTCTATAATTCCTTTTCCTGGTTGCACCAACATTTTGCCAATTACCATCCCAAAAGCATCAACATGAACATGAAATGGTTTGTCCCACGAAGGAAAGCACAAAATAGGTGTGGCGGTCAACTTTTCCTTCAGTTTTTCAAACGTCTCTTGTTGCACCTCACCCCAATAGAATTTTCCTTTAGCTTTCAATAGTTCCTCTAGGGGTGAGGTAATCTTTTCATAGACCTTAATTAATTTCCTGTAAGACCTTATATGTCTAAGAAATCCACGCACTTCACTTTGATTGTTAGGTTCTTCTAGTCCCAAAATCACAACGACCTTGGTTAGATCTTTTGACAAGGCCTCTTTACAAATAAAATGCCCAAGTAACATGTCAAAAGGTGTCACAAAGATACATTTCTTAATATTTGGAGAGATGTTCAACTACCTCACACTCTCAAACATAAGCCTCAAATTGTCACAGTGATCCTTAACCAAACCATACACGGTCCAAATCATCTAGATATACCCGTAAAAAAACTATGAATGAAGTCCTAAAAAGCTTGCACAACAATGCTTGAGAACACATTTGGCACATTCTTCAACCTAAAGGGCATCACTATGTATGCAAAAATTTCTCATTCAAGGTGAAAGTTTTCTTTTCCCGATCTTCCTTTGTTATGCGTAGTTGAAATCCTAAAACTCGTATAAAAGCGTAGATCTCACACCCTACAACGCCCTCAAATATCTCCTCGCTAAAAGGGGTGGGAACCAGATTAATGAGACATGAAGCATTCAACTCTCTGTAGTCCACATATATCCTTATCCTCCCATCATTTTTAATACTAATGACCATGGGACTTACCCACTCAGATTCCTCAATGGGCTCAATTATACCAGACTTGATAATTTTATCATTTTTTTCCTTTACCTTTACACGCAAATTAGGATTCATCTTGTATTGCCTCTTTCTAATCGGGTGTGCACCTTCCTTAAGTTTGATTCTCGTATCACCTAAAGAAGGTTTTCCTCCTTTTAACTCATGATAGCCTCATAGAAATAAATCCTAAAAGTCACACAGAGTTGAATAATCTTAGCCACTTCCTAATCCAACCAAAAATTGCAAATAATGGCCTCTTTAGGCTCTACATCTATTCCAATATTAACCTTCTTTGTTTTCATAGGCTCATGATACGTGCACACCTTTTCATCTGTTATATCCATCACCTCATGCGTACCTTTAGTGTGGTTAACATCTAAATTATTATCCTCGTCATCATCATCATTTATCATGCACACCAGTTTACCCTTTTCTTTTTCTTTCCCAGTGCAAACCATTTCTTCTTCTTCAGTCTCTTCAAGGTCAAGGTGCACCTCTAAATCTAACTCTCTAAACATGTCTAATAGAATTTCCTCAGCCTTTGTGTTATCTCCCAAAGTAAGGTGCTTCATAATTTGTAGTGCTTCATTGACTGGAGGTTTAGTAGAAAAGTAATCAAAAGTATGAATCATACATGAGGTCATCTCTTGCCAATTAATTATTTCTCTTGTCAATTTAGCATGGACATACCATGCGCGCGTAGCCGCCTAAGGTGGTGTAGAACTTATGTACCCAGAGTGATGGTGGTAATGCTTCTGCCCTCTCTGTCCAAATTCTCTTGCATTCCCAGGACGTGGTGCGAAACAAGGGACTTCCCATGGAATTCGCATATCTAAGAAGGTACATTGCTCCTTAAAACCTAGTAGAAAAGGTGATTCTCGCTTCTCACCATTCCAACAAGTCAGTTGTCTCTGTGTGTGGCCCACCAAAGACATTGTTGTCCCACACAGAGCATAAACCAACATATTTCTTCTCACCCTCATCCTTCCATTGGGCTTCCTTAGCATGCAAAAATACATCAGAGCTTCCCTCACCAAAGGTACCGAGGTACCTGGTTATAACTTAAGAGCCTACCAAATGTAGCTTGATCATGCGAGTAACTATGTTCTTAACCTCTCACCCAAATACTTCATATGTTCCATGCACCCAATTGTCACAAGCAATACTTGTGGTATCACTAACTGACTGAGCATCATCCCACTATATCACTCCTTCCTTAGATGGCTCAGTTACCTCAGGGTCTCTAATTGTGCACGTTGTTCAAGTCTTCTTCACTCAAAGGCTCAACATACGGAGCAGCCTTTGCATTTGTCAAAGGTATAATGATGTGCTCTTCCTTGTTCTCAAATCTAATGTACCCTTGTTGAAGCGTAAATCTACATTATTCGCATAACACCAGGGGCACCCAAGTAATGTTGGGAAACTATATGCTTCAGCTAGCTCTAACACTTCAAAGTCCCCAATAAACTTGGCTCCCTGAATTGTAATAGTCACATCTTTTAACACTCCAAGTGGCATGGCTCTAGTTATATTTTCCATATATAAAATATTTGAAGAAGGCTACAAGGGTGGTCTCCCATTTGATCTCATGCATCCAAAGATGAGATAATTAACTTCTGCACTTGTATCTATCAAAATGGTGTGCAAAATCCATCCATCTATGACCACATTCAATGTAATATCCTTGTTATACTCATGATTATGGGGAGGAAGATTTGCATGAGGTATTTGCCTCTTGCGCTTATTACTGGAGTGTGGTACTTTTCTCTCAACCACTCTCCTAACAAGGGGATTATGTTCTCCTAGTGCAACATTCGACATACCTCCTTCAAGTCATCTACGTCCTTCTATGGGAGTTCAAATTTCTTTTCTCACTATATCATGTGTGCCTACTCCTTCAAACTTTGAATCTCTCCTTGTAAACCCCCAATAATGACCATAGTCTTCTGGTATACCTCTTTCTAATGTGCAACATCAGGATACTTAACATTAATCAATTCTTGCTTTGTTATAGTTGGCTTGAACTTCAGAGGTTCACAAGTGCGCGCAACCTCAACACGTGTGGTAACTAATACGGGTTGTAATTTAAAATTTAGTCCAACCTTCAACATCCATTTATTTATATCTCTGCGTTGTATTTTAATCATAGTCCCCTTGTCTTACTTATGTTGTTTGATCATATGCTCATATAAGTCTGGAAATTCTTCAAATTTGTGTTGTTTTCCACACCATGAGCAAACCACATTTTGAGGGCACTCATGCTGATAATGATTAGGAGATCCATAAGTATAACAAGTTCCTCTAGGAAATCCTCCTCTTCCACCACCACGAGCTCAACTTCTATATCCCCACGAAAGCCTCTACTCTTGTTATCCCCATTATTGCACCCTTCATTATATTGTTCTCCTTGTTCTTTAGATCCTCTTGCTATACTTGTCTAAAGACACACTAGTTTCAATGGCCTCGTGGATATAATCAATCACTCTACAAAGAAATGGTGTCATGAGCATGAGAGCTTCAAATCTTATAGTACATAGACACATTCTTCTGGATCGCGCTACAAAAAAAAAGGAGACCTACACGCATCATGGTCTAAATGACAAATCTCACAATCCAAGATCAAGGCACACACCGACTTGCGAGGAAAACTATCCTTGGTATGTCCTTCAACCTCGCAATTTGTACACCATATTCCACTATAGGTCTCATGAGTTGAATTAGTCGAGAGCTTCTCCAACTGTTTCGCCATAATTACAATCTACGCCTCTAAAAATGTACTCACGTCATTGTCCACACTCCCAACTACCTCAACATGCAGATCTACCTCCAAAGCGTCACGTAGATCCACAAAGGTCTTATGAGATAACACCCTTCTAAATGGAGTCAACAATCCACCAAAAATCATTATGCATACTTGACTGGATGTATGTCATAACACAACTTCAACAAAGAAAGTTTTAAAACACGCATCATATTCTCGAACGCTTTCTCGATAATCCCTCCTTTATGTACTTAAGTGCGTTGATATTTTTCTGTTTCAAACTCGTGGATATGGAACTCACTAGAAACGTAGAGCGCAAAACATCATAATCCATTGAAGTTTGATGTGGGTCGTAATTTACACTACCAGCTATGTGCGCACCTTTGAAGAGTAGTAGCAGAAAAACTGACTTGCCTTCCTATCTGAAGCAGTGATTCCCTTAGTGCACCATAGTAACTCACACTTGTGCACATGCTCTGTAGCATCTTCAATACCTCTATATTCTAGCAAGTGGAGGGACATCTCATAATAAACTTGTTGAGGTTGATGTGGGGGTTGTTGGGGATGTGGGCCTTATCCTCTAGATCTAGAACTAGAACCACCACCAATATTTCCTCCACCACCAGAACCACTTGATCCACTTGATCTCAACCCTCTCGTATCTACCTAATCCTCCAAAGAAGGCGCCAAACATATGGATTTACTTCCTTGCATCCCAACTGTAGTACTAAATTGAACTCCTACAGTCTAGAAATTTGTAGTACTTTCAAACGTGTTCCCAATGTTTTGTGTGCCCACACTCTGTTCTGATGACACGCCGTAAATATTTCTCCAATCGACCTCCAAAAATAAAGATCATGTATGTGCTGCCATAGATGAATGTGTTGTCTAATGTACTTCTATATTCAAAGGAAAATAATATCTACTTGAAGCTACTGGATTACCTACACTCATCTGCTGAGTAACGATTACATCTGAATCGGAACACCATGCGCAACGGCTAGGTTGCAGTGAGATCAAATGCGCACTCGCGATCCTCAATTTTTCCTCTGACGTGCTCTCATCGTAAGCGAAGGGGATTCTCTATTATGCTTTCCTAAGTGGGGAGAGCCTGATTCTCTGGCTCCACGTCTTCCATGTGAGCTTCAAATCCTTCTCGAGACATCATCCTCCACAACTCCATAAACTCCTCAATTTCGCGTTGCTTCACTAATTCCCTCTCTCACACTTCATTATACTTAAGCCGCCTTTCTTCTCTCTATCTTTCTATCGCAAGGTCTGCCATATTTCTCCACACCTTCTCTTGCCCCTACGCACGGTGGTATGTTTAGTTCTCCATAGGTAGGCAATCTAAACTCAACACCACCATCAAGATCTTAATTGTCAAGGAATAACGTGGATGTAAGATCCTCTGGGCTCACACAAAAATTCAAACACAACAACTATAAAAAATACATAGACATAACATATTTCAAAGTATAACTACACACAACACCAAATTTTACCAATGATCTACAACATGCATCCAAAGTTCATTTGCATCAAACAAATCCTGGTACATTTCCAAACCTCTTGGATGCATACAATGACAACCACTCATACCAAGCTTTGTACCAAAGTTGGAAGAGTTACCACTGTACAACTCTATTGGAAAGAATAAAAGAATGTCTCATGAAGCTCCCGATAAAAAAATTCCACCCAACTCGGGTGCATTGAAATCAGGTCCAGAACCATATCTTCATGTAAATTGTTCTTGTTCACCGATTACCCAATCTTCAATAGCCACAAGAGTTAACTAATACACCATCATCATGCAACATCGTGGTCAACAGTTTGAGAAGAGGTCCCGACAATGGAACTAAAATGTAGTCTTTATTTTTATACTTAGATGCCTAGGCATGTTGACACTTCATCCAGATAGATATGAACGCTCACCTAAAGTGCGCGGCTACCAGTCCTTGTTTGTTACTCTGTCTTACCAAGGTGTTAGCATGGATGTTCACAATAACCATATTCAATATGTATATTCCATTATAACAAAATGACCCATGAGCTCAATTTGGAAACACACATAATAAGAAAGCATAGTGATCACATAAGAGTTAATACTGCATTTATCATGCAAGCACCACGAATAGAGACATCAATGACCAAAATCCATCCACAAAGATCCATCATATTAATTCATCACAAACCAAAAGTTGAATATATCATAAATACCATCACACCTGCTCATACACGCAAATCATACCAAAGAACATAACTCATATAACTCAAAACATGATCCTAAACAATGAAAATCAATACATATATATAGGGGCTGGGACTTATCCTTCACCACATATGCACTCTCAAATAGGTTCCATGCTCAAAATAGCCATACGTACATACAAAGATAATTACTTAAACATGTAAGCATCACTAATAATAGATTATCTCTATAAATAAATCCTAATCTAATCCTATTAATATCTCAAAATTTGCATGTCTCTTGATCTTCTTCTTGCTCCCAAAATAGTCTTTCCTTGGTCACGAAGTCTTCACGCTCTTATCCTTTATGTGTTCTACACTCCATCCTATTTTTAGCATGATCTAAGCAAAACGGCTAAGTCCTAAACTTTCTCTCTCTGGGGCGAAACCTTAGAGCTCAATTTTGTCAACCTTTCGTGCCTATCCACGCACCCTCCTCTTTCACACCACGATTATATGCACTTTTGATACTTAGGCATTTCACAAGCTCAACATGGTGGTAGGCGAGAACAATTAATGTGGTTGGAAATTGGAAAATCTATAAAGGGGCGCAAACGAAGTCATTCTTACCTTGCTTTAAATAACTTGTGCAATAGAGAGCTCGATTGCGAAAAAGTGTGAAGTGTGAAGGAGAACAAGAAAAATGTGAACAAACGCAAACCAAAACAAGAGTGAAGGAGAGATGAGAGAATTTACACACAACCTTGAGTTCGAGAGCTCCTTCGGTAGAAGTGGAAGCTAGGAGGTGAAGGGTGTGGAAGAGAAAGAACATGTTAGGATTTGCAGGAGAGGACGCAGAGTTAGGGCACATAATTTCAAGGCCGAATTAGGGCACGAGTTAAACTAAACAAGTTTAAAGGTTTAGTAAGAAGTGTAGAAGTGCATCACTAAAGGAAGCGAAAAATTCGAGCCGGAGGTGTGGAATTTTTGGTACATAGGGCACATGAGTTTGCAGGTTAAATAGTTATATTAGTCGAAGAAGAACAATGGCACCAAAAATAAGACCGAAGACCAAGAAGAATGTTGATAAGGTTCCCAAAACAGTTTTTTCGTAGATGTAATACCCACTGGAGGTAGTGGAAGGACGAGAAACCTTGGGCATCATAAATTGCGAAGGTGTAAGATGAACGAATACAACCACCGTGCACAAGGGCATGAGGCAAACCATAATAAGGATGCCTTGCAAGAGTTGAGTACAAGGAGTGAAAAAGGAAAAATTGTGCTTGATGATTCGGTGCGCATAACCTAAGAAGAAGTAGGGGTTCTCCAATTATATGAGTTTCCTTACTTTGGGAGGCCCGTGCATCTTTTTAGTGGTTGATGTCATGCGTACATGAAGATTACTTCTACTTCGCGAGCGGAAGGATGTGGTTGACTACGAGGTTGATTGGTAGGGTTACATGTTTGCATGACACTGGGAGGAAATAAAGCCCGATATGTGAGATAAAACAAAGATAGAGGAAACAACCACCAAATTATAGTATTAGGGGGACCCGTGCATTCAATATTGATAAGATTGTTAACCCTAGCACAAGAGTGGGAGCGCGCTTGGTTAGGCTGCAAGTTCGGGAACCTCTAAGAGATGGATAAAGGTAAACAAGAAGTTCCTCCACATTGCACATAAGAAAACACACAAGATAAAGTATAACATCGCCTTGTACATAGTGAGGGATCATCGAGGAGGCGAAGGCACGAGACAGAGAAAGGAGACCAGATTACTTGTGGTTTGATTCTTTTATTGATAGTATTTTAGGAGAAAGGGGTGTCGTATGGCCCAAACAATAATATGTGGGTTTTGAGGACAAGTCTCCAAAAACGGTTTGCCAATTATACTTACAATGGTGGAATCAATAATCCCCATAAGGCGTGCCTCGAGAAGTGGTATAAAAGGATGCATGAGGCACTCGAAAATGAATGGCACGTGCCAAGAAAGTTGTCGACGTTATTGGATAAATAGATGGAGTTTACAAGAATGAAACACTTTGGCCTTGCTTGATTTTTGATGAACAATTGAGAAATGGGGCCTTGGTGCAAACTGTCGTTGCTTTCACACACCAAGTATTTCAATTGTGTTGTGAATAAACTCAAGGATGTGCAACACTTAAATTTCAATGCAGATAGGGTTGAAGCGGACTACCATACGTTGCAAAAGAAGTATGAATATTTGTCAAAGGCAACGTATTTGGAGACCATGGAGATCGACAAAGATGGACCTTAGTCCGGTTTCGACCCTCGGTGGTCGAAAGGAGGCGTGCAAGTATATGTCTCGCCTACATCCGAAGATGAAGGATGGAAAGAGGTCGACATGGAGGATGTTGATATGTCGCAATCACCAAAGAAGCATGTTGTCAAGATCCTGAAGCGGAGGCACGAGGAAAACCCTCCTAGAGAAGAAGAAGAAGAAGATGTAACCGAGGGTTATTTGGACCATAGTAAAATGAAGAAATGCAAGGAGTGCACAAAGAAGCAACGCTTTGTGCACACTTCCATTTCAAGAAGAGTGAAGGTCGAGCTCGACGGAGGAGGACAACCCGCACGTCATCCATGATTTATACGAGAATGAAGAAGATCCGACATAGGAGGACCAAGCGTCAAGTGGAAGAGCATGAGAAAGATCATGTGCAATAAGAAGGTGAAGGCCCAAAACAGAAAAAGATAAGCACGATACACGAGAAGAGGAGCATAAGGGCGAAGAAGAGGAAGAATAGGGCGATGAAAACATGTCACTAGGGAAGGCCAAGGTGCTTTGAGGGGAGGCGAGCCATGAACAAATTAACATTGCACAACCAACCCTAAAGAAGCTATGGGCAAGAGGCAAGAGGCGACAAAAATCTCGCAAGTACCCCATATGTCATACCCGAATGACAAAAATAAACTATTAAGGGCCATATTTCAAAGTTCAATATGAACAAAGATCTCTTCTATTGGGAAATTTTTAATAAGGTCAAGGCCCTCTCGCACACAAAAAAAATGCTCTTGTGGTATATGCACACCCACATGGAGCCCGAATTTGAAGTGAGTAACGAACCCTATTCAAAGATGAAGCTGAAGAATGAACCAGGAAAGGTGTTCCTTATGATCGACTCTACTGAGTTGACAGATGAACAAGCCTACAATGCGTTGAACAAAATGGCCACCGAAATGGGAGAAGAAATATTGACAAAGGGGTCATGCGGTGAGAAGGATACAATAAGACATATAACGCAAGGGGTTGAGAAACCAACAACTTATACCATAAAGCAACAAATATAGTAAATAACATTACGCACGGTGCCCAGGACACAGTGGAACAGGCCCACCAGAGTATGCTACAGAGATGGATTATTTAGAAGATCTAGTTTAGATGTTGATAGTCAAAGTGAAAAGTAGGTCGGGGCCACAATCAAGAAATGGTGAAGGTGAATAAAGAAAAGGTCGAAAGGAAAATTGAAGAATATGAGGCATTGGTCGCGGAGGTGAAGGAGGACACGTAGAGGGCAGAGAAAGTTTTTGATAACTGCCAAGATTTCTCTCCAATACTTAGCGTCCACACCGCAATGAGAGAGCGGAGTTAAAGAAGATATAGGCCATGATGAAAACCAATAAGGTTGAGCATAAAAAGATTATGAAAGAAGTTGTGGACAAGAGGGAACTAATAAAAGCAATAAAAGACACACTTGAGGAGAGGCTCAAGGAGATCCACCCTATAGTAATGCGTGGGATGGATACTCTAGAGGGTGTGACCTCAGACTTAGATGTAGTGGTTAAAACGTTGAAGGAGAAGGTGGGTGAGGTAACTTTTGAAGAGGTACCAAGTATTGTGGGGACACTGCCAGAAAAGGCAACCAAAGAGCTCGAAGGCTAGATACAGTTGAAAAATATAATAAATAAAGAGTTACTTAAACTCCTCTCACCCCCTAAAGCTTAATTTTTGACACGTGCACGGATGAAAACTCTTCATCTTTGATTCATTAGGGTAATTGCCCTTATATTCTTTATTCCTTAGGGATTCATCATTCTTTCAGACATTCATTGAAGGAGTATTCTTTGATTCATGTTATTGTCGAGACAAGCAATACTCCTAGTGTGAGGTAATGTTGAGCAAAAAATGGCGAAGTACTACCCATGAGCGGAAGTTAAGGACCGCACATAGGGGCGCGTGTGAAATAAGAAGAAACAAACTAAGGTAGGAGGAACATGTCAAGCACGTGCGCAAATAGGAACGGCGAAAGGTATGCGCGTAAGGGGAAAAGAGACCAACATGCAAGGGTTCGCACATACACACACACACAAGTTCAAGGAATTAGCTGAATTTAGTGAAGAGTAATAATAGGAAAAGCAAACATGATGTAGCATGCAAGGCACGTCTAGAAATAGGAAAAGAAAGGATAAAACACTTATAGAAGGAAAATTACATGCAAGGAGAACATCTAATTATAAGAATAAAGCATGGATGAGGTTGGGCTATTTATAACCTGATATAGAGTTAAAGCAAAGTTGTAAAAAGGCATGTGACTTATATTTAGGATGTTTATTCTTAGGATTAAAGCATGTAAGAGGTGAAGGACGAGTTCCCACCATATATAAAAAGGTGTTGTGTATCTTGGTAAAGAGGTGCTATGAAAGTATGAGACTAGAGTATGATATGCAATTATAATGTGAGAGTATGTAATTGCCCGGCGCTAGGTGACGCACACATGGATATAATCAGTGAGTTTATGTAATACAATGAACTATGTTTATGATGGATAATTGTGTATGGATTGTAATGGTTAGTAATGATGTGCACAATGTAATAGAGATCCAAATAATGTTGTTATTTCTTCAGTTGATTAGTTTTCTAGCCACATATGTTAGATTTGTTATGCTTTGTTGTTATCTTCATTCATGTTATAATGGCTAAGTATGCAAACGACATCTTGACAAGTGAATAAATGAGGAACTTTGTAGGTTTTGCATGCTTTGGGTAAGCGCCTAGACATATGTCTAGGTGAAGTGTCAACGCGCCCGACCTTGTGAAGTGTTGGCAACTAGACTCTAACAAGCATTGATATTTAATCTATGGGAGGAGAATGAGGAATAACAATTAACATAAGTGAAATTGATAGCATGTGATGGCCAATCCATAAAGCACCAACATGGAATCAAAGGGGATGATCCGAAGAATCAAGAGAAGGCAATGTGTTGTAAGTATGATTAGAAGAGGATTCGGGGTTGACTTGTCATGCTTAGGTAATGGGTCATTGAAGATTTTTAACTTGTCATTGTCATTAGTAGATTTGGGAGTAGTGGATTTAGGAAACTGGATATCATTATTATCAATGAGATCTTGAATCAAATGACAAAGCTTGAAACACTTATCAGTAGAATTGCCATTGCATCTATGGTAATCACAACGTGAATGCTCATCAAACTTTCTCCATGGGGCCTATTAGGATCATACTCAAGAGGTGGTGGAAGAGAAATTAGATTTTTTTCAATGAGTTGGGGAAATAACATATGTGGAGGATAAGGCAATCGAGTAAATACATGTTGAGTGGGTTGGAGTTGAAGCTTAGGAGGTTGAGAAACAACATTAATGAGACTTAAAACCTTAGATTTGGGCCGAAAGGGAACCTTGTTTGGAAATTAAGAAGAGGGATGATCGGAAGCATTAGAACCATATTTGAGTTTTCCTAAAGAAAGGAGCTTAGTCTCATGATTTTTCAAGGTATGGCATAGATGGTCAAAGAAACGATAGGAATCAAAAAGTGCGCATTCTTGCAAAGGAGGCAAAAGACTTTGAATAAAAAGATCTCGCAATTCAAATTCAACTAAAATGTCATTCATTTTATAAAGATTATTCTTATAACACTACATAATCACTAAGATGTTCATTAGATCCTTGCTTAATTTAAGTCATTTGTGCATAAGATTTTTTCATTTCAATATTCATAGAGAAAAGAGCTAGAAACAAATCAACAAGAGTAGTAAATGATTTAACATAATGCAAGGGCAAGTCATAGAACCATTGCAAAGCATAATCTTGTAAGCTTCTAGGAAACAACTTGGTCAAGAGGGTGTCATCACATGCATAATCTAGGCAAGCAACATGAAAAGATCTAAGGTGCTCTTGAGGATCTCCATGGCCATCAAATAGAGAAAAATTTGGTGAAGCAAAATTTGGAAGGAGCGGATAGGAAGACACTTTAGGTGCAAGAGGGCTATGAAGAAGTGAAGAATCAAGGGATGGAGATGAAGAAGACGTAGCTTGTTGCAATTGATGAATTTATGCTTACAAATCATGATAAAAGGACTTTAAAGCTTGGGTGTCGAAGAAGAATTAGGTTGAATGTGTGAAATAAATGGAGAAGAAAGATTATGATTCAATGTGGAAGTAGGAATATGAGTGGTAGAAGCTCCCGCATTAGTAAGGGATGACAAAGGAATAGAAGGAGTGGTAACAAAGACAAATAATGGCACCGAGAGGAGTAAAGTGGCAACAATCCTTTAGGCTTCTCATGCGGAAACAAAAACAACAAATCAAGGTTTTCAAAATGTTTGACAAGATACGAACCGAGTTCATTAAGATCTTCAATGGAAAAGGTGTGAGATGTACTAGCCATGATGTGAAGGGATCCGACAAAGTAAGTGTGAAAGGGATCGGGTTTACCAAATGATTTAATGAAATTAAATATAAGATTAGGACATTGTTGATTAAATAGATATAACAATATGCAAGTAAGGTCCTGTAAAGGAAACACAAGCAAGAGTAATAGATAGGGTTTGAAGAATGACTTAGCTTGCCGTCATAGGTTTGGATTTATTTCGGGCTAATGAATAACCTAAAAGGCAAATTCTAGATTGTATTAGCTCTATGTCTGATTCTCGAAAAGTGACAATCTTAGGGACAAGAGCGCCTGAAAGGGGACAAGGCCGCCCAAGCATTAATGTCTACAAAAGTGATCAAAATCTAGTTCTTGTTGTGTTGCTTTATGTTGTTCCTTGTTTATTGTGTCACACTTGTAACCTGCAAAACAAACCCTATATACCTACACACTACTCAAGCACACATTAAATGAATAAAATAATGCAAATGTTTGAGTCGACCGCATCAACAAATCAACCGAATGCGATTGTCACTAAATACTACACTACATGTGATACTCTATGTAGTTCTTATGTGTGTGTGGTTGGAATAGTGTCCTCGAGCTAGGATGCCCTAGTGTTAGTCGCATGAAATGATAACACACTTCAACTAATTTGTCCCAAATGTAAATGTGTGGCATGAAATTCAGAATAAACCCTCCTATGCAGTGAAGTATGCAATCCAAAATGTAGTCCTTGATGTAGTAGATATAAAATGTTAGCTCCTTATACATGTATATGTATCTTAAACCCCCCAATGAGGTTAAAAATAAGACGTATATATATGATTCTTTTGATTAAGCTTCATCATTAACAAATGAAAGGTCGACCAAGAGAGATAAAAAAGGATAAGAAATAAGTAACATTCGAAAGACAATAAAAAGAGGTAAAGAGGACATAGACGCTAGAGGGGACAATAATGCGCTCAGGCGCTCCCTCCCTAATGGACGGTCCTATAGAAGGTGCTCAAAAGGTCAAACAATGAAATCAAAGCAAACTAGGATGTCGGTTGGTATACAAAACTCTAAGTTGTCAATCAGTAACAATAAGTAGTAAAGATGAAAATGATCAAAGCAATGTCAAAACAAAGTAAAGGGGTGTTAACGACTAATTCTCTTACTTAGGAATCATGCATATAAATGAAATATTTAGAGGCTAAATGTACATAATAAGTGTGTGATTTAGTGACTACAATTGTGTGTATCGTAAGGCTTAATGCAAGACCAACTCTTGAAAGAGAAACATAGTTTTAATTTTGTTGGTAATTTCCTATGCACGACAAGACATCGATACTGACTAAGTGAATAATATTATTGTCCAAAAATTAGCTCGGACATAATATATTTGGAAAGAGATGCAAAACATATGAGCATGTAAAATGGCAAAAGTCGGAATATTGGACTTTTTAGCCACTACTGAAATTTCATTGTTGTAAATAGATTTTCCAAAATGGCACTTTTTATAGCATGTAAGAAAACTAATGACGCCAAAATAATTTTGCAAATATATATTTTTAAGAAGTTATGACACTACGTGGGTTGCTATAAGCATTATGTCAAATGGAGAAAACCAATTTTAAGTACACTTTTGGAGAACATTATGCAAGAAATTGGGCACAAGACTCGATTATAGTTCAACCTATCACCATCAAATTAGCAGGCAAACAAAGTTTGTGAACAAGGCTCTAAAAATTCACCGAAATGCATCATTAGTGACAAGCCCAAACAATGGGATTTAACTTTGGCACAAGCTAAATTTGCCTATAATGACTTTGTAAATAGGAGTACAAGTATGAGCCAATTTCAAATGTATATGGCAACAACTCAAGTAATGTTTGTGAATTGAGGAACACATTAGAGATGACAAGGATTGTTGAAGAAAAAGTGTTTGCCCAAGCCATACATGATGTGTAGATGGAGGTGAAGAATAGGTTGGATGAGGGTGTGAAAATATAAACAATATGCTGATCTAAAGAGTAGATAAAGGGAATTTGGAGTTAGGGACTTGGTATTGACACATTTGAGAAAGGAAAGGTTCCCGAAAGGTGAGTACAAATGTCTAAGAAAGCAAACGAAAAAATGAAGGCCATTCTAGACATCAAGATTGGCAAGAGCACAAGAAACAAAGACTATTCTTAGTATCTAATAAAATGGAAAGGGTGGTGCAACAGAGAGGATACAACTTAGATATGGATCCAAAGTTGAAAAAGATAGAAAAATCATTGATGAGCTCATGCAAAGAAGCTCATGAGCGGGAGCTCATGTTTTATTTACCCCGTGTTTGATACTCAAGTGCATCGAAGGAATTGTGCATATATATATATCGTTTGTGCAAACTTAAACCAATTCAATTTTAAGATAAATGATAGTTATTCTTCCTCGAATCTTGCACCTATGGTAATGCCTGAGCCACATTAATCTTTTTTTGTGGTTGTATTAACATTTGCTAGCATAAATTGATCTATAAGGTGGTTTTCACTTTGGAAAAAAACCTTCATTCTTATTGCCTTAAAAGGATGGCCCATTGCTTCAGATACATAATTTATTACGATCTTCAAGGCATACTTGAAAGACATCATTATGAATGGTAAATTAATCTTGTGTATTCTTCATAACAAACCGGGACAAATATAAACAGGCATAAGCTACGAGAATAGAACATGCGTTATTATATACGGTTGTGTGTAGAGGTGTTTCATGCCATAGGCAACTTAGGGAGTTGCCTAGGGCGCCAAATAGGGAGGGCGGTTAAATTTTGAAAAAAATAATCAAATTTCAATAGGTCACTTTTACCTCATGTTGACTTTACCTCAAGTCGGCTTTACCAGCCACAATGGCAATTTGAATCGGATACATCATACGGCCCACGGGATATATTATATAAACACTATTCCACATACTCCACTTCCACGGATAAGGATAGACTTGATAGTGAGGAATCTTCAATCGCTATTTAATTAATTTGCAATTGATTATTGCAATTTGCTTTGCCTTTGCAATTGCGAATTTGCTAGGCCGAGGAGTGACTCGTGAACGGCGAGGGCTCAGCGCCTGGAAGAAGCTTCATGCTTGTACTCAAAACAATCGTATAAAATCATTTGATTTTTATGAAATTTGATGTCTTTTTCCTTTTTTAATCCTTGGAGAATCGATTTGACCAAGACAAGCCGTCCACCATATGGATTCATGCCAAAACCGCTGAAATTTGTCTGTATGCAAAGATTTATCCTCTTTTATTATTGCAGCTCCATTTGCCCGTAAAATCTTAATAGCTATTCTGGAGGCTGCAGAAATTACAATTCATTGAATCATTCACCGAATGAGAATCTTCAACGAGAATCGTATCACCGATAACCGATTCACCAAATCACCGATTCACCAAAGTTCCAAACTGTAAACAAAGTCTGAAGAAAAGGTTAGCAGGGATGAGTCATGAGGCATGTCAGTGACGGAGCTCGCGACATCACCGCATAAGATCTTTCTCCAAAGCCTAAAGCAATTTAAGGTCAACAATGGGTGAAACTAGATTAAATAGCCTTTCCATTTTGACAATTGAACGCGACATCACTACAACAATAAATTATGATGACATCATTGATAGTTTTGCTATGGCAAAGGCAACAAAAAAGTATGAGGTGGGTGCCTAGTCCCTATAGGGGGAGAGATAGGGAGCGTACTCTCCGTCTGCGCCTAGGCGCTTTGAAACCTTAATTCGGCCCCAGTTGTGTGAGGAGAAGAGATCGAGGTGTCGCACATGAAGTGTATCATATCTTCAATTTCTAATGGCGGAGAAATTTTTATAGACATTTTGTCAAACAGTTAGCAGTACCCTCGAGGCATTTTGTCAAACAGTTCACGAGCACTAGAGATAGAGCTAGAAAGACTATCCTAGAACTAAAATGTACTTTAAGAAACACATTTGCAATATCATGTCAGATTACAGTCTCAAAAAACAATTGATGAGTCACGGTAGTACCTAAGTTTTCCTTCCTAGAACCAACATGTATTTTAAGAAATAAATTTGCAATATCATGTCAGATTACACCGTGTCAAAAAAAAATTCAATACAGACGTAGCACCTGAGATTTCGTAGTACAAAAGATTATGGTCTGATGGAAATGAAACCAAATGTAGATCATACGCTACCCTAACTTCATATTGATCATCTCTTACCAGCATTATGTATTTTCTCTCTGTCAAAGTCCCAACATCTGCATAATGTTCAGTTCTCTTTATAATTCTTTCATACCAAATATGAAAACCCTCAAATAAGAAATAGCATTGACATTTGCTGAATACCCACTATAACTTGATTTGCAGATAATGGAGTGCATGACTAAGTAAGCCATTGCCATTTCTGGACAACCCTACCATGTAAACAAAATTGTAACACCAAAACCCATGACGACTAGCTGTCAAAATTTAATGGATAAAACAAGAGGCTGACTTATTATTTGATCCTGAAAATTACGTTCTGCCTCCATCTGTCAATGCAAGCCGCCGCCGCCAAAGAAATTCAAAATGGCATTGAAAGCGCCATAATCAATGTTGCTTCCATCTGTTAATACAAATCCCAGCCATATTTCAAGTGATTGCAGTAAATAGTCTTAAAGAGCAGAAATTATGAAATTGATAAATAAATTTTATGTTAAACCTTACCCAAAACAGGGTTGAGTGGATTACTGTGCAAGAAAAGGAAAAAAAAGGGAAGTCTCTTTCCAACATACTCGAAATGCATCGAGAAGAGCTCCCTAGAGTTGAAATCTGGCCGGTAATGTTTTAGTTTTAGCCACAGTAGACTGTTGATTGAAGATAATATCCGTAGTTACTTAAGCTTCGGGAAGGGGGCACTAGGAGACTGTGCGAGGGGTTTTGACCACGTTAAAAAAATCTTCAATTTTGGGATTGTTAGGAGATAGATTATTAAAATAAAATGTGCAATTTATTATTTAATTTTTTTATTTTATTTAATAAAATTTAAGGATTTAAATTGTATTTAATGTGTTTTAAAGGTGTTTTTAAGATTAAAAGTCAATGTTTTTTTAGGAAAAAATAAAATAATTTTGAAAGTAAAAATAGTATAAAATTTTCTTTAAAATTAGAAAAATAGGGTGATCCTCCGTATCTCCAAGTCTCGAAATCTTTGGATCATCTAAACATTACCAAAATCTAAGGGACACATTTTTACATAAACATGAATCAAGAAAACTAGAATACCTTTTCAGTACATAAACCAAATTACTTAAAAATAAAAGATAATTATATATTAATATTCATTCTTTATATAAATTATAGAACCCAAAAAACCAAATTTATATCTTATTTAAACTTCCTTTATAGTTGGAGGAGTTTTAACCAACAATTGTAGTGTGTGCTCTCCATTGTATCTCTACCTTGGCCAAATGCATTATTGCTTCTCCCCCAACCTACCCTACCCGAATCTCTATTATTACTCCACCGTGTTGTTTTTGGTAGCAAATGGGTTTAAGATAGGTATCTAAAACAAAACAAAAAATACATGGAGGCAATCATTTGTTAATATATGCAAGTAAAGGGCCAAAGAAGTAGAAGTAACAATATACATGAAGAAGCATTGGTCATTCCGTAATAATGTTTTTATATTAATTTCCTAATTGTTTTTCTTTAAAAACTGATTTTCAAATTGTATATTAGTAATTTTCTTTAAAAAGTGATTTTTAAATTGTATATTAGTAGGGTAAGATCATTTTTGAAAACTACTTATTTTTATTTGAAAAAAATTATATGAAGAGAAAAGTTATATAGATGATAAAAACAATAAAGACTAGCAATTGCATGTGTACAATGCAATGTGAACGCCGAATGGTATATGTTATTTGATTTAGAGGGATAATTATTATTTTTATAGTTGAAGTTGATAAGGGGTGCGATTGATTTTGTAAGTGTAAGAATATAGATGAAGCATTACATTTAAACGTTCCATCTCTACATTTCAAACTTGTTACAAATTTGTACATATACATTTGCAAATCTTATATCATGAGTGGTAGTGTTTTGCGAAGTAGTTTCTTTAAACTAAACATGAATACATGAAGATAGGTGGGGTGTTCTGTTGGAGTGGATGGGGGATTGCAAGGTTGAAAGCAGTTAGAAGGAGAGGAGGTGTACATGTATGAGGAACCGAAACAAGGTTGGTATGTGAGAGTGTTGCAGATTTCAGAAAATCGAAAGCAGAGTGTTGTAAAATTTTAGGATTTGCTAGAGAAATTGTCATGAAACATGAAAACATTTCCATTATTTCAAACATAACCTATATTCTTGTGGTGCTTGTTGGTGTTTTACAAAATGCCTCGGTGAATTGTGTTTTATGGACTGTAATAATTCATAGCTTGTTCATGAGCATTTTTATGCAATAAGTTGGTATAAAGAGTGAAGCCTTTCCTAATATGATCCTAACAGGTGCCAAATTTGAAGCCTTGCTAAAAGAACAAAAAAAGCGAAGAAAAATAGGTCTTATTGTTCTGTGTATATTTGAGCGCTTTTGAGTGCATGTAATTGCACTTTCGTTTGAGTATTAACAAATTTACCAAACTGGTTATAAATTTCACTTCAATCCCCTACACACGATGCTCTCCGTCTAATGTAGTAAGAATTATATCAATACGAGCTTGCTTGATGTTAATTCAAGATAGTTGGACGACATGTGAACATAGATTCTATCAAAAATGCACAACAATGCAGTCTTGGGATTGTAAGAAAAATCTTCGAGTTGGCCTTTCTTTGCACCAAGAAACGACCCTTTGATCGATCCACCATGCATGAAGTTGCCAGAGTTCTAAAGTCGATGTTGTCAATGCCTGCTCTAAAGCAAGTTCCTAGTATCCAAACAAACCAAATGACCCCTAGTAATAATTACATGACGTATTTGGATGAATATACAGATGGTAAGCACAAAGATGTTACAAGGAGCACACGCAACACTTTTGATGGGTATTTGTTTATGTGACTTGGTGATGTGATTTCACAAAACACTATTCGACTGGAATGAGACTGGGACGGTGTTGTGACTTAATTTTGGCACAATACATGATTGGGATTGAAAACGATTTTAACTTCTTAAACGTTCAATTTAAATGTCGATTCCTCATTCGTTATGATGTAGTTGCAGCCCTTTCCTTCTTTGTAGAGCCATTGTCCCTTCTCTCGACATCCCTGTAAATGAAAGATACAAATGAGAACACATATATTTTTCCATCCGAGGGGACAATTGAGCCCCCTTTAGGCCGTATGAATATCAAAATATGTAAAAAAAATTGAGTGTTGAGTGTGTGGTGTTGAGTGTTGTATATTCTCACACACACATTTTCTATCTAAGAAGCATTCAAAAGTTTCATTTTCCATATCCCAAAGACAGTGAACCAATTAGAACATGAATAGAAAAAAATAAACTTGAAAGCATCATAAAATTATTTCTTACTTCAACCAAATCTACTTTGAGTTTTAGTTCGAAACCGTTTTGCAGAAATGAACAAATGTTCCCAAATTCTTCAAGAGTGCATGCATTGGCCCATCTTAAAGCAAATAAAGTCAGTAAATGCAAGTTGTTTATTTATAATAGTACTACATTAGTTTTCATTTCTCTCGAACAAGAATAGAATCAAATTCATTTCAAAGAAATAAAGAACTATCATATAATCAAATTTATTTGCAGGCTTTAAGCGAAGGTAACCAACTAACAAATGTGATTACAATCTTTTACCTACTTACCCGACACCATGCAATCCAACCCAAACGACTAGAATTAGCTTACAATGTTAAAAGGAAGAAACAAATATTTGATCTTCAAATAAAATTACCAAATCCTTCTTGATCTCAAAGGTGTAATTGATTTCAACATGGCATCTCTCATCGTCATCTACAAACTGAAACACACAAAAAAAAACATTGAAACCATTAAGCCTTTATATCCCACCGAGAAATACACATCACCGAATAATGATGCCCACAAATGACCAAAATAGGTTAATGGAATTCACAACATAGCTACTAAAGAGCAACGAACAAAAAATGATTCCAAAGCAAAGAATGATGATTATGAAGAATACCAATGGTCTAAGAGGCACGCGCGAGGAGGAAGAGGAGATTTAGTTGATGCAAAGGACAACAACATTGGACCAGGGAATGGCAACACCGCTTCCTCTTTTAATGGTGCTCAACAAGCTCCAAATGTAGTGGCATCAAAGGGTTCATCAAAGGATTTTCCTATCCCCATAGCTATTTCAGATCAGAGAAAAACTTGAACTTATTAAAATGATTCAGACTGACCATGGCAGAGGCATACGAGAGCCCTGGGTTCTGCTTTAAGGGAAACCATCTGCAAGTATATAGTTGTAATCCCACACAAGAATATGGAAACACACAAGAATTGAAATAGTCATTTAACTATGTCTATGCGGTTCATAACTCCGCCATAAATTTCTTTGTTGGGAACTCTTCTTTTATTTTTCCTTGGGTTTTATTTGGAGAATCTATCTTCCAATAAGTGGAATGTTAGCATCTCTACTTCACCACAGACACGTTTCAGATTTCCTTACCGATGACACCATATTTGTAGTTGTTTCTTGTGGCATGTGCCTGTGATAGGCAGGTCTAATGATGCAACAAGGAGGAAATGATTATAAAAGTGAGAGCGCTAAAATATTCACAGAGATCTGCATGGTAATTTTGTCCTTGTATCTAAGATTGAATCCCGATTCCAACATGAATATGTGCCTAAATATTACCAATGAAATAGTATATTTTTTGAACTCATGTTTTTGTGATTGTTTTTCGCCTATTTAGGATTATGTAAATTCTTGCAGGATTTCAAGAAGCTTTGGACAAGAATGCCGACCCGACCGATAAGCCCTGTAAAGAAAGATTGGGCGCTGATAGTTTTGTAGAAGCGCCTTCAGAAATTGAACGAAGCCTGTGACCTAAAAGCCTTCAACACAACCATCAGACCATGCAATTGCTAAAAATACCCCACATTGAGCATGCAAAACCAAAAACAAGAAAATTAAAAATAAAAAAACTAAAAAACTAAATCAAAACCATCATTTAGGCCGTCAAATTTGACACGATCATGTGAATGTCCACCAAGTCTTTTCCCATAGGGGTAACTCCTTCGCGTAAATATATCAAAATGTTTACTCGTTATAATCGTATTATATTATAAAGAGATATATGAGTGACATATGAATACAAAAGTTTTCAATGCACATAATATATTGATTGCTATTCATAAAAAAATTAAAATTTATTTATATATTTTTAATATTATAATTGTATATATTATTTTAATAGCCATCCCATCATCCCTTACCATTTGACTCAAGATCCCACTGTTAAGTAACACTAAAACTTAATCGTTATAGTTCAAAAAATCCATATTAAAAATAATTAAGAAGCCCAAATTTTGTCTAACCTACCACCGGCTACATTACCCACCTACCTACATTAGTATTCCCGCCATATTTTTGGTAGCAAAAGCGTTCAATATTGATATTGGAAGAAACCACATGGAGACAATTGATTCTTAGGATATGCACACGAAAGAGAGAGAACATAATATTTCTAACTAGGGCCTATGGAAATAGAAGTAAAACTATTCAAGAAGAAACATATGTTAATCACTTCAGTTCTTACTTTCTTGTCTTAGAAGGTCTCATGTTTCTTTTTAAAGCCAACTAAGATCGGCCTAAAAATCTCTCCACCACCTCTTAAGTTTAGGGGCTAAAATAGTGGAGCTCCTATTTTTTAGGCCTAGATTCTATTATTTCCTGTAGCTGGGTTTAAAAATAACCATGGGACCTTCTCACGCCGCATGAAAATAGAAGCCCAAGAGAGGGGGATTGCAGTTTCCCCCTCCAATTTAAGCTGATATTTGTCCATGTGGAATATAATATTCATTCTAGCTATTATTTTTTGGTGATTTTAGAGGGAAATATGATTTTTGAGAAAAGTTTTAAAAAAAAAACACTAGACCTTAAAAATGCTAAAATACTCTTAAATTTTCTCTATAGAATATGGGTAGATATGGCAGATAGATAAGATATAGAGAGAGGGGGAAACAACACGGGCTGAGATATTTATGAGACCATAGGCAATTATGCAGCAATTGGCTCAAACTGGGAATTTTGCAATTGTATGGATACTTCAAAAATAAATAAATAAATAAATTTATAAACTAAATTTGAAGCTAATAGAAATCACTGGCAATCACGATGAAACAACTGGTAAATGATGGACATCTTAGCAGAAGAAAAACAGCAAAACGACAGAAAATAGCGACCAAATGTTAAAAATGACGTTTATTTTATCGACAGGAGGTTATTTGCGCCCAGCAGCCAAATATTGAGCTCAGACTTGCTCACCATTACTGGCGACAGGTCGGAGCTTAATACTTGGATGACAATTAGTCAATGTAACAAAGCAACAGTCAGAAAGAGGAAAATAAAGTAAAGCAATTCTGAAACGCAATAGTAGGAGATGAGAGGATGTACTTTACTCGTCGCGATTATCATTCTGGGCTTCAAAATGCGCAGGGGAAAGCATGGAAAGGACGATGGAGCTGCTGTGAGAGTACCATCTACAATTACCATCTACAATGACGCATGCGCTGGTTTGAATTTTTGAACCAGTTTCTATATATGGTGATTTTCATGTCTTTGTCTTCAGCTCCCAATAGCATGTTGAAGTCATTGTTGGCGAGGTAGTAGTTGGAGATTGTAATGTCCATGGAGCCTTGCACAACACAAACCAAGCCTTTTAACCCAGCCAAGGAGGTCAAGTGATCCACCCACACCTTCCTCAAATTGAATATGTGAACTGTGTCTCCAGTTCCACCATATATTCCGCTCACCTAAAAACTATGAATGATCACATTTTCAACTCCACTCATTCCAATATTACTCTCTGTGATGATGGTTTTGAAGCCTCTCCCCTCAAAGGTGGTGTGGTTAAGCGCTGCTTCAAAATCCAAAGCAGAACATGAAGAGCGACACATCCTAAACGGCCTTTCAGCTTTCAGACCTGTCATTTTCCTTGCATAATAATACAAACTCTTTACTCCAGATACAAAGGCATTTAACCAGGTTGAAACCCAATTTAAAGTTGTAAATTTAGCAGTAATTGGATAGTTGCAGCGAGTGCATAATAGAACGTTAAGGAGAACTAGCCGTCCGAAAATCAGTACGATTATGAGTTGAATCCATCTTGCACATAGATAAACCTGTAACCCTAATATCTCCTCATTTTACCATTTAAAAATTGATTGATGTCAATCTATATCTATATCGTAAGCGGGTCCGATTGAGACGAAACTATGGCCTAATTTCTTTGATATTTCAAATGCTAACAATAAAACTTCAATTGATATGTTATTTCATATATCGTAAAAAGGATTTGTATGGGGTCAAAGATGTTTTTTTGCTGGCCTTCCAAAATGCTACAAGCCTAGACTGTTTTGGTACGGATATGGGTACAGGTACAGGTAGGATTCAGTGAAACAGAAAATTTAATTTAAAAAACTCGGGTTGCACCTATTCCACAACTTGGATTGTTCCTACCCAAATAATATATGTTATTTGTGCTCTAATTTTTTAAAGATATTTAAACGCTTATTTATAGGAGCTTAGAACCTGGGGATTGGAGGGATCCCACCCGAGTTTACCAGTAATAGAACAAAACTTGCTACTGTAAAAAAATGAAACACCTGCCAGCATGCAGGGATCAAAGGAACCAAAAACTCAAAAACAAACACCCTAGCTAGAAAGAACCAGATTATTCCACTGACGCCAAGCTCAAAGAACCAAGCACCTTCTTTCCTCCCAGCATCAGACTAGCACAGGAAATACGAAGAAGAAGGTTCTAGGTGAAACCAAGCTTCCGTCGAAGACCAACAATACCGACGGAATAAGTGAAAACCGGAGCCACGAGCCCTGGGAGATCCAACTTTTCCAGTCACTTACCTTCTGTGTCAAGTCTATGTGATGTAAAAGATCTGTTTGCATACATTATTTTAATCCACCCATCTTTTGTGGCAGTGTAAATCATTCCATTGTTGTCTACAACTGAATCATCTGGACCATCTAACAACCCTTCACCAAATTTCTCAATAGTCTGCACACAAACAATTTAAACCATAGATTTAATGCTTTCAATCCTTGAAAATAGTTGTTAGATTTTTGGATTGTAGTTTTTTCAACTCACGAATCATCTCTTATGATCCATCATCATGAATTTGAAATATGATCCATTTAAAATACTGCACAGAGTTATCCATTGCATAGAAGATTGATTCAGTGAAAACTTAATTAGTTATGCACAACTATTTTCTCCATGATAGACAATTGAATCCTCTAGACCATCCAACAACCCTTCCTCCAATTTCAAATATTTCAAATTGTAGAATATGGGAATTTCTGATTTGTTTACAACTACCTTATTTTTCGTAATGGAAAAGATTACATGTGTTTTCAATTATTTTGGTGGGAATCGAAACTAGGGGCCTATTTATTTCTCTTTTAAGGATTTCAATCCGGATGCATCGAATTGTTTTTGTTGTGCTCTTGTTTAGTTAAGTTGGGTGGATCTTTTATTGCTAATATTTATTAGCAATTTTCATGGTTTTATAAGTTTGACCTCATGTTTTCATGTTTGCAGTAAGACACAAACGACCAAAAATGTTAATGCTTTGATCTTGTTTTAAGGCCTCAAAATCGATTTCATACAACATGTTTTTAACAGTAAAAATAAGAGGGAAATTTCACTCCTAATTATTGAAACCAGTATGTTTGCCAGATGGTTTTTGTATCAGCTGTAAATTCTACATAATAACTATGCTTTTTATTTGTAGTAGGTTGTAATCCTTGTAATTGGGGGCAGAGTATGAATAAACTATAGCGGTGTGTTTTGTAAGTGAGAGAAGAAAATGAAGAAACTACGGTGGTCCGTTTTGTAATTGGGGTAGAGTATAAAGAAACAACGACGATCCCTCTCACATTGCAATTATTCATGAGGGATGCATCTTGAAAAGAAAATCTTGTAACGGAAATGGAAATTATGTTGTTAGATTCGTTTGCATACATTCTTTTAATCCACCCATCTTTTGTGGCAATATAAAAAATTCCATTGTTGTCTACAGTTGAATCCTCTGGACCATAGTGAGTCCATGTTCGATTTCATGGTTGGCTCGTTTGGATTATGGCTTAATCGTCTCCTCATGGATCCTCAACGCTGGTCTCATACCTTTCTTCGACCATGGCTCGCCACTATACGAGTTCTTGACTCATTCATCTCCTATATCTCCTCGAGCTCCATTTGTGCTAGAGCTCACTGCAAGTGATTGATGGAATCACCTCTTACAACTCAACTCGACAATTATGACGAGCTCTCCACCGAGCTCTTGATCATTGCGATCTTTCCATGTTATCATGGGCACACCGAGATCTTGTGAGTTTCAAGCTCACTCCTTTCACGTCTATGTTTGCTATTATGGCCGAGTTGGCCTCCGAGCTACCACATCCTAGAGAAACTCAAAATGCCGAAAAAACTCGTCAGGAAACAGACTCTCGGCCATCTTGAAATTCCCGAGCTCTTCCAGAATACCACATCAATGTTGCACATAGTTAGCAAATATCACATAGTTAGCAATGGCATGTGTACAATGCAATGTGAATGCTTGAATGGTATATGCTATTAGATTTAGATAGAGAGTTATTACTTGTGTAGTTGAGGTTGATAAGGGGTGTGATTAACAATACTTGATTTTCTATTAAAGCCAAAACAAATGTTGCAAAAATACATTAGAAGGGATGTTAGATAATAGTTAGTTGTGTAATAATTGAATACAAATACATGTGAGACATGTAAGTTTCCTAATACTCACTCTCAAGAATGTTGTGAATGTGAAGTGATGTTGTGAAAGTAGATTGAAAGAATGACTAAGTGTTTTAACATCTTATCTCTCCATGAAACTAAAATGAGATAAAATATGCAATTATATATAAACAAATCTGAAATGGTTATGGTACGTTCCAAATTTCTTTATTACCTCAATGAGTTTGAAAGCATCATTGTTAGAGCTATTTTGTGCATATATTACAATCATAGCATTCCATGAGACCACATTTCTTTGAGGCATTTTGCAAACAAAAAACAATATATATTATTTGTGTTATAGGGATAGTTTTTACTTTTGTAGTTGTGTTTGTTTAAACTATGGGTGATTTATTTTGTATGTGTAGAAATATAGATGAGTCACTTCATTTAAAAGCACAAACATGAGGTATAACCCTTAAAACTATTCAAAATGCAAAAAGTGATATAATGTACAAAGCTTTGGATGGAAACAACTATAAATTGCATTGTTCTTTCTCGGTATTTTAAAATTCTAGGTATTTGTGTGCAGATGAAGACATTAAAAATGTGTTGTTGTTGGTTAACATAAAGAAACATGCAACAATAAAAAGGAAAAATTGAACATGTATGTTGAAAAGTGTAATTTTGTAATTGAAGATATATAGACCAACCACTTCATTTAAAGGTTTTGTCTCTTCATTTCAAAGTTGTTACAAATTCGTACATATACATTTACAAATCTCATATCATGAGTGGTATCATTTTGTAGACTGTTTTATTTGAACTTAACATGAGAAGAATTATATCATGAATGGTAGCCTTTTGAGGGTAATTTTATTTCCGGTAAACATGAGTACATTTGATACCCCTTAAACGGAAATGGTGTCTAGGATAAAAGAAGTGTTGAGTAAAGTAGTAGTGGAGGTGCTATCAAAGTAGAGTGTAGTATTTATGAAGGGTTGAGTGATAGTAGTCTTGCTTCCTCCTTTCTTCTTGCTCCAAGTGTTGCTATGTGCGCCATTTTTGAGTACCTTTCGAATGAAAAAGGAGGTGAAATGTGTAGATTTGCAAGCGAGGAAACTCTGGAGAAAGCTATGAATGTAGGACCCTACCTTTCATTTGTTCCAATGTCGATACCGTTGCTCTAGATGCATAGTAAGTCCCTGGGACTTGTGGATAGTTAATGCCCGTGCCATTTTAAGCGGTAATTATCTTCTATTCCCTCTCGAAATAGAGGGTATTGGAATATGTAACGGGTTGGAGGGATCCCAACATGGGTCGTTGCATCTATCAAATTTGACAAGAACAAATAAATGTAATGATGGTGGTGGCACTAATAGAAAATCAATATTGTCAATCAAACCCCTTATCAACATCAACTACAAAAGTAATAATCTGTCTTTCTAAATCCTATAACAAATACCATTCGCGTTCACATTGCATTGTGTGCATGCGATTGCTAGTATATATGGTAAAAAGGATTTGTATGTGTAAGTAAAGGATTTTTAATAACATGAAAGAAATATAGTGTAAAAGGGCAAATGAATATAATGAAATGATAAATTTATTAATATTAGATACGTAGAAGAAGTGTTAGTTATGATAATTATGTCTGAAGGCGTACTACAGTGAGACAACACTTGGGTATTCTAACAACATCTGCAAATCGGATGGCAAAGGTTTTATTTACAAGTTTTGCATTGAAATTTGACCATAAAAGCCAAAACCCAATTTTTGTAGGTTGGTTGACGCCGGCCTATCATACGTGCGTGCAAGCACCCATTGTGAATTTCCACAAGCTAAGACCGCTGCCCTGAAATCCATTTTCTACCAGGCCAATACCTACAACAAGGACCCCGGTTGACAGTCTCCAAGAACAACTTCATTTTGTGAGGAGCCAATTAATGGTTTTAGACCAACAAACTACGCAACAACAACAAATCCAGCCTTTGGGAGCCCCTATGTTTGTGTCGCATCCTCATGCAGCAATGCCTACCTCCACTGCAGCTTCGATCTATCCCTACGTGCACCACTCTCCTTATGAGGGGCAGGCCTTTATCACCAATCTAACTATGATCTAATCCGACCCAGTTTTTTTTTTTAATATGGACAAAGGCAACAAGCGTATAGCGATTCCAAGGAAGCATATGAATGTACGTATGTTTTTTATATGTATATTATAGGGAGTGATTTCTCTAAAGACGCATGTTTTATGAGCAATCATTTACTCTACAACTGAATCTCGGGTTCTTTTGGCATGCATTGTATTGGAAATACCTATCTACAAAATTAGGAAAATATATGTGGTGTTTTGATTTCTCTAAAGACACATTTTTATGAGCAATCATTTACTCTACAACTGAATCTCAAGTTCTTTTGGCATGCATTCTATTGAAAATACCTATCTACGAAACTAGGAAAACATATATGTGTTGTTTTGATTTCTCTAAAGACGCATTTTTTATGAGTAATCATTTACTCTACAACTGAATCTCGGGTTCTTTTGGCATGCATTGTATTGAAAATGCCTATCTACGAAACTAGGAAAACATATATGTGTTGTTTTGCAGTTTCATTTGAAGCCCGATTGCCCAGGTTGGCTTAGAGCAATATGAGTTCATGTCATAATTGCGAATAGGGGTCGGTGGATTTCCAATTCCCACCAATTCTTTTTTTAAGGTCCTACTTTGTCTTCGTGTAGATATAAATTCCTTTCCACTAACTTTTGAATTGGGCACCGACTATCCTAGCATACCTGCGTGTATGGGTGATTTGAGCCCGCGACCTCTCACATATTAGTGTTCAGACCTACCAATCCACTTAGAACCTTCCACATGGCACCATTTGATTTCATTTGTATTTACTTTAATGATTCCCGAAATGTGTGTATACCATAGCTAGTGGGGTCTGCATATGCATGTATTGATGGGGCATGTATGGGGTCATGCATGGGGCACGTGCGATCCTGTTGCCAGGATAGCCACTGGCCTTTCATTAACCCCACTAAACTGGAAACTCCCGTATTCAACATCATTTGAAACTGCACACATCTTTCAATACATTTACCTAATTATAAGATGTTGTCCATATCCTCATTGTTTCCTATATAAGTGTATATTTATGAAAGGAGAAATAATTTATTATAATCATACATTTGAATTTAATTATTTATGTTTTTTTGTTATTCACTTAAATTATACAATAATTATTTAAAGAAAAATAATATAACATTCATTCTTTTAACCCTACAATAATTCTATACAAGTCAAAAATTGTTAGTTAGACGCGTTTTTTAAAAATAAAGTGTGTATTGATAAATAATATATATGAAAGGAGAATTAATTTATAATAATAATACATTTGAATTTAATTATCTAACATTTTTAGGTATTCACTTAAATTATACAATAGTTATTTAATGACAAATAATATAAAATTCATTCGTTTAATCCTACAATAATTCTATACAGGTGAAAATTTCGTTAGTTTTTTTATTTTAACTTAGAATTATAAAGGGAGGTTATACTGAGTGCTCACGTAAAACAAATTAAATTTGGGTTTTGAACTTGAAACTTGTTGGATTTTTCCCATTATTTATTTTGTCTCTTTTAAGCATAAATTGCACTCGCATGAATAATGCGACCGAGATTGATTCAATAAATTGTAACATTAGTAACATAAATTATTTAAGTGCTACAATTTAAACCATGGAAAAGGTGTAGAACATGTAGGTATTTATTTCTCACTTTTTATTTCCAACTTTCCATTAATGTCTACGTCTTATCTAAAAAATCAAACGTTGTCTCTCTTAGAGCTTGCCATGCATTTAAAAGGATCGGATCGTGTGGCGCATATTGAGGCTAAGAAACAAGCATTTTGATTAGGTTTCAAATAGTCAAGTTGTACCAAGAGATAACATATACATGTCGCTCATATGACTAATCACTGGAGGGGTTTGATTATTAATGCTTCTTTTTGAATTGCCTATTTACTCAGGATTATAACTAAAATAATCGACTACAAATTTTTTTTGAAAGGAACAATAAGAAGATTGTTCCAAGCCGTGATCTCAGATGATAATAGCACACCACATTATATTCGCAAAAACAAAAGAGCTAAAATACCATATATGGAAATCCATCATAATCCATAATGCTCAATACATTCTGAATAGAATGACTTGAATTATTCAATAAGAAAGATGTACATATAAGAGGAGGGAAGTGCAACTACTACCTAAATCAGTGGTGAATAACTCCCACTAACTGATATTGGTAGTTAAGTTAACTCCAAAAGACTAGTAAGCTAACTCCACATAACTGAGAAGCTAACTCAACATAACTAGTAAGCTAACTCCACATAACTAGTACACCTAAGCAAGCTAACCCAACAAGTGTAGGGCTAACATAAGTGTAAGAATTATCCTAATAAATAAATAAATGATAAATAATAACCTACACTAACACCCTCCCGTAAGCATAGCTTAGGTGGGTGGAAAAGAAGGTGGGTCCCGGAAACAAGGCCTAATGAGGTACCCATGTACAACAACTGGGAAAATTAGACACCATAAGGTACCCAAAACTAGTAATAACAAAGTAAAGAGGGAAAAATCCTGCTGCAACATATCCTCAGAAGCTCGGCTCAAAAAACTCATACAATGCTGAAGAAGTGTGGTGCGCATTGTGGTCTGAATCCACTGCTCGATCATAGAACTCAAAAACAACTGACACTAGGCTTCACTAGAATAGCTCCATGCAAGGAGATTGTCAATGGAGTGATGTCGAAAGTGAAAAATAAACACCAAACATAATTTGATCAACTACTACAAATAGGTGTGCCACGATCCAAGAACAACCAAGGTAACAAGGTGGACACGAGATCCAAATAAATAGGAGTGCCATGATCCAAGAAAATCCAAGGTAACAAGGTAAGGACACAAAACTCAAAGAAGCAGTATTAACACCACACCCTCCCATACTACAGAATTGGTAGAGTGACACCACATATTTGTATGAGTTGTTAAAGTCAACTACTCGAACAACGTGAAACTAAGACTGGCTCCACGAGAATAGCTCCCCCACAAGAGAGACCATCGACATGCTAAAAAAAGTGTCGAAAATACGAGATCTAAAATATCTCAACAAACAAGAGATATATAAATGTATACACCCATGATACAAGA
The DNA here is from genome assembly GCA_018340775.1 of Taxus wallichiana var. yunnanensis. Taxonomy (NCBI): domain Eukaryota; kingdom Viridiplantae; phylum Streptophyta; class Pinopsida; order Cupressales; family Taxaceae; genus Taxus; species Taxus wallichiana. Next base: position 397,636,903 of record CM031237.1, on the reverse strand, counting down.
ATGCGATACCCAAAATTTTAAGGCGTCGGGCTCAACCGAAATTGCGTCCACAAGTGCTCATAACACCCTCCCGAATTTGGCACTTTATAATTGAGTGCATGTAAATATTACAATGAGTAATAATACCTTTTACATTTGAAATATGTGTATAAAATGTCACCAATGCGTAGATCTCGAAAAAATACACAATTTCAAAAAAAAATCACTTTAATCCGAGCTACGGATCAAAAGTTATGAGCTCTACAAGGTTTCTTATTAAAATAATATCCAATGGATAAAAGAATGCACCCGGATGGTACAAATCTGTGTCCAGTGGATAAAAGACTACATCCAAAACCAAAATATCCAGAGGGTAAATGAATGCATCCAAAAGGTACACGCTTATATCCAATGGATAAAAGAATGCACCCAAAAAGTATAATTGTGAATACAAACTTTGACTGCAAATATCTTTTTTTCTGGCACCTGTATCAAAAATTAGAGAGAAATCCAGAAAGTTTCTCGAAAAACCCAAAAATTTGATATAATTTTTGAGCCAAAAAATATGTCTATACATAATTGTACGGATTTTTTTGAGAAATGTGCCAAAAAAACCTTTAAAATGTCTAGATTTGACTGTCTCAAAACATGGTCGAGTTTACAGTCGATTATAGGGTTTTGACACCTTCCAAATCTAATGACACACTTTGTTTTGCATAGAAATGCATGTTGCAGAAAATTGCTAACAAATTTCATATACATGAAAAAAATAAACCCTTGCTTGCAATTAAAAACTTATTGGATGTCTACATCATCTAAAGCTCGATACCATAAAAGGAGCGAAAAGAAGATTGTTCCAGTGCGATCTCGGATGACAATAGCACACCACATTATATTCACAAAAACGAAGAGTTAAAATACCATATATGAAAATCCATCATAATCCATAATGCTCAATACATTACAATAGAATGACTTGAATTATTCATAGGAAAGATGTACATATAAGAGGAAGGAAGTGCAACTACTACCTAAATCAAGGTGAATAAATCCCGATGGCGATCTTGATATAGTTAGTTGAGCTAACTCCACATAACCGAGAAGCTAACTCAACATAACTAGTAAACTAACTCCACATAACTAATAAACTAACTCCACATAACTAATACACCTAAGCGAACCTAACCCAACAAGTGTAGGGCTAACACAAGTGTAAGAATTATCCTAATAAATAAATAAAAGGATAAATAATAACCTACACTAACAATTTTAAAGAAAGAGCAATGTGGATGGGTTTTGACCTACTAACATATTGAGTTTTTGGTAATTTTTTTATTTTTGGCACTTTAGGCTCAAATTGCACTCACGTGATTAATGGAGTCTCAATATACAACATTCGCACACCATACATGTTTGGCCTACCATTGCAGGAACTCAATTATTGATGATTATTCATGCATCTCCTATTTCATGACAATTACACCATCTTTAAATTAAAAATGGAAGCTATAAATTGCTCCAACAAGCAATCATTTCAGTTGGGTCTCGAACATGTAACCTTTTCAAATTTTCCCATTTTGTAGTTTGCCCTCTTCAAATGCATATTGTATCGCCATGAATAATACGTGCAAGATAAATATGAAACACTAGAACACCGTGTCCTCCCTCTCTATCGAGACCCCTCTTGATCTTCCCTCATCCTTTCCCTTTATTTCACTTCCTCATTTTTCCATTCTTCACTTCATCCCCTCTGGCGTTTTCATTATACACTTCACGTATGATTGCTAGTTATTTTTATTTTGGCTTTTGTGCTTCTTCTTTTCATCAATCTCCTCTTTTATCAAGTCATGCGTATTATTCTTCTTACTTTACTTCTAAAATAATACTACTTTTCTTTTGGTTACTTTCAAAATCAATGTAAGGCATTTGGAGAAAGAATTCGAATAAGAAGGGGATGACAACAATCTCTTAAGAAGTTTTGTACCCAACATAAATCTATGGGTGGCCTTGGAAGGGTTGGTCTCTTCAAGGAGGAAAATGTCTTGTTGGGAAATGGGTTGCAAGAGCCACTCAAAGTACAAAGCCTTGGAAGATCCTTATGAGAGAATATATCCAATAAGCTTCATATAAATGTCATTGGATTTCCACTCCATGGGAAGATTAAATCCTAAATGCAGATTTATTTTATATATCTAGCTCCCTTCCTCTTAGGTGTAATTGGACAACTTGATGGGAATGGTCCTTGCCTCAAATGGTGTCATCATCTCTCCAACATGGATTGAGTATTCCCACATCTAATCCTTGGTGGAAATAGATTACTCGATCTAATGACCTTCCCCTTGTTGTCCAATCTAAATTCAGAGTCTTTGCAAAAAAAAACATTAATACAATTAAGGACATCCGAGATTAAAAAAAAGCCGACAATTGGTTGTCTTGGAGCCTATTGCGTTGTATGTTTAATCTACCCACGAAACTTAAACATGTCTAAACTTCTATTTTATAGTTTATTCCACATGAGGTTCTCCTTAAAATCATAGACAACCCTTCAACCCCTTGGAAATATTGCTCGTACCCAAACCAAGCAGTCATCAACACAACCACAGTAATGTTTTGTATCAATTGATTCAATACTTGTTCCCACTTGAAGACTATCTTAATACCAAGTGGTTAATGTCCTTCTTTGATTCTCAATGGTAGTGGATGGCTTATAAAATTTAACGGATCTCCTATCGAGGCCAAATGTCAACTATTGGGATGGTGTATTTTGCATATGAAACTTCCAATTGGTCTTTCTTTATCAAAACTTTGTATTGTCGTAGGGGAATACACCTTATATTCTTCTCTTGAAACTATCCCACGTCTCTTCTATCATTGCCCATCCTCCTCTCACCTCTGGTCTTCCCTCCCCTCTTCTCTTCTAGAACTCTTTCCCAACAATTTCATTAAAAAAATTACCTAGCATAACATTCTCTCCCCCTCCACCCTTGTTGTCATCTAAAACACTTATTGATTGATTATCCTCTTTCATATTTGAAAAAATCACTTCGAAATATACATTGGGAATGGTATTGTGTAAGTTATTCAACAAAATCATATTTTAGCCTCTTTTTTTTTACAGATGTGCTAATTCAACATTAAGAATCTAAAGATGTGTGCTACACTCAAGAGGAAAAGGGAACGCCTTCAAGTTTTGTTACCAAACAATGTTCTATAAAAATGGTTAAGATTAACCGGATGCATTGATTCTAGTTTTAACTTTCCCCCTTCTCTAATGGGCTCTTTTGTATAATGTTTATGTTCTCGACCTAGTCCCTGTTGGGGGTCTTTTTGTTTGTTCTTATTTAACATTTTGACTTATGTATTTTATTATTATTAATAGAAGCATTTTCAATTTTAAAATAATAATAATTAGTAAGATGCTTGAAACAACTCTTAAAATAAATAAAACGATATTAACTAGGTTCGGAGATAAAGTTTTATAATAATGAAAACAATATTAATGTCTACGAAGAACAACACAATGTGTACAAGGAAACGGGAGTATAAAAGTCAAACCTGCAAAGCAAAAATCAAAGAACAAATAAAAAATAAAATATGTCATGCCTTTTTGACGCATCACTGGTCTCGCCATATCCATAATTGCCCATTTGTCTAATCATGTGTATCATAGTCGTTACTTGAAAGACGACAACAAAAATAAGTGGTGATGCCACAAATTTAGTAGGAATGATGTCATGAGGAACTAATTTTTTAGCACGAGAGATGTTTTCTTAACATTAATGCAAGTACTCTTTCAATTTTGCTTTGATAAACTTTCTTAGGGTAAGGCCCCATGTTTCATCTCGCACAAAGAAGAGTGTAGTCACCTAAATTTGGTATCTATACCCTTAAACGCCTGCATGCGCATACTCATTGAATTCATCCCCTTTATTTACTTAAATACCCATACCCCATCACATCTAACCATAATTAATTCAATTCTTATTAATTAATTAATACCCATCACCTTTCCCTAATGGACTTTCTATTTTGCATCCCTATGTTTTTTCTAACCTATCTCTACCTCCAACTCACCTATGACACATCTTCTTCCCACCTACATGCTTTAAAGCATTTTCCCAATCCTTAAAACCTTGAAACCACGTGAAAATTAGAAAATCTAGCTCCATTGGGGAAACTTTACCCATAATCGGCGGCGACCCAGCCATTCGTCGTCAACCCTATGAAACAGAATCTTTCCTTTCCATGATCAAGAGGCAATCATAAGACACATACAAAAATTCAAGCTTCCCTATGAGCTATCGAATCTTCTCCCATGCCTGAGCATTTCGGCGATAGCCACCGACCTCCCAGACCTCCATTGGACGTGTTTGAATCACTCATGATCATCCTTCATGAGATTATCACTGTTTTTTGCATTGCTTTTATCAACTTTGTATCATATTATCCATGTTCTTCTTACGATTAACATTTTGTAGGTACATAATGGTTTCTGCACATCTAGGGATCACTCTACAACCTTATGTTTCAACTCATTTGTTTATAGGTTGTTTTTCTAGCTTGCTTTTCCTCGGCCTTCTCCACTCTACTACAATCGTTGTTGCCCGGATCGAGTCGCCACCGACTCGGCCCTCTGGAACCGTGTTTTTACTTCCATATTCATTTCCAATCTCTGCATGTACCTTGTACCTTCTTCACTGCTAAAACCACCATCTTGTCCCTTTGTTGCATCGAGCCAACCTATTTGCACTTCGATCATTCTCACTTTCACTCCCTCAAATTTCTCCTAAAGGTTGATTTCGGTATACACAAGCCCTTGTTGCATCCATATTACTTCTAGATCTTGCAAGATCTACATATTTGACTCGTTGTTCCGGATCCTCTTGCCTAGGTCATCATCGATCTTCCTATACACGCAGTTTGGGTCACCGTCGGCCCCGACTAGGTAATCATTAACTTACTATTATTTCAAACACACCAGCTCTTAGATCAGATCTTAATTACTTTAAAACTATGTGCCTCTTTCATTTTCTTCATATTATTTGTTTATCATCATTTATATCACTTTTTCTAAACAAATAGGGGTTGACATCCACCAAAGAAGCTAATCACTTCCTAGAACCGACTTTGTTTGGGTAATCCTCACATAAATCTATCTTATCCATTTTCATGTTAGTTCATCTTATTTGCGAGTTATCAAATGGCGGTAGTGGGATCCATCATTTACTTTGCGCCCATATCCATGATATCACATTCAAGGTAACATAAACCCTCCAACATTTTTGAGTTGTGTACTTTCTTTAGAAGCAAGCGCATTAATTTGAAACGAACGAGAAAATACTACAACATTCTTGGCACGCCTGGTAGGACCACCCTTTGGTGATCCATTTCTTTTATATTTTCTTGCTTTTTTGTCTTCTACTAACACTGCAGCGTGAGGCCCTGCTTCTTGCTTATTCGTGTTGGTGCAACTATTGGATTGCTCTTCCCATTAAAGTTCAGATAAAAAGGAAAAGCTTTATCTAGGTATTCTTATTTTTTTCGCTATTTTCTCCTTTTTCATCATATTTCCCTTTCGTGTGTGTGTCCTCGTCGAAAGATCACACTTCGATTTGGTTTAAAAAGACATTTATTTTCTACATCTTGTTTGCTCACATAGTTTAAGTAGGAGGTTAACTTGCATTTCACAATCCTCACACACAACCTAAAACTCACACATCAAAACGTCTCCTCACTTGGTTGGTGATTGGGATTTCATCACCCAATAAGAAGTCACCTGATATTCTCCCAAGCCAAAACAATCCTGAAATCATATCTAGACTGCCTTTTCCTAGGTACCTCGTTATCCACCCCCTTTTTATTTTTTCACACTTTCTTAAATCTAGATAATGAAAGCATTGTTGCTTGACTTGTTTGTTAACACATTTCATAAACAAATATTTCCTTATTTCACACCTAGTACTATTTCCTTTCTTCAAAATCAGACCATGCAACAATGTGATATATCTAATGATGTTACCACTTCATCCAGTAATCTTGAGATTCCACATTGGATCTCTCAACCCTGTAAAGACCATATTATTCAAATAGATCCCCCTTTTGAAATGGATTCACCTATTTCCCCTCAGTCTATGTCCCTTTAACCAACCACACCACCATCTCGGCTCCTTTAGAGGCCTCTGAGCCTCCCTCTAACCCCATCTATGACTTTCTACTTTATAGACCCCCTAAAATCTCTCAATCCTATCAACCCACTCAATTGGAGGATTCTATTCCACCTACATCTTCTCATGTGAACACTATCCCTACTTTAATCGGTATTACCAATGGAATGCCCATCCAATCACCCAAATCCACCCACATTCACACTTCCCGTGTGCCTCAACAATTAAATATTTCAATCCAACCCCAAGCATCCTATCCAACATCCCCTTCAACTTTAACACACCAAGCCTCCTTACATCCTTATCCATCCACCCCTTATATTGAACAACAAAACCTATCTGACACTTATCCTACACCCACACCCATACCAGTCACATCCATCACTATTGCTCCACAAACACCTACCACGATTGATATCTCATGTTTGTCTCCTTCTAGCCCCATCTATGACTACTTTCACCATAGAGTCATCTCTCGATTGTGTCAACTAGTGAATCGTTTGCACCCCATCATCTTATATCAATGTCATCCCCACTCCATCTACCATGCCTATCCAAAAATCACCATCTTTTGATGTGTCCACTATATATATGGTTCAACATACTCAACATCCTATTATGTCCCTACTTTCCAACATTATACAATCCCCAGTCAATTCAATCTCCACCTCTTGGTATCTTTTGACAACCCTTCCCAAATCCACCATCGACCAATCCATATCTACCTTTCACATCTTATACATTCAATCCTTATTCAATCAATATGATACATCAAAACACCTTCATCCTTACCTATCTCATCTACCTCATCATCTACCCCTATCGCAGACATTGTGCCTATGGCTCCATTAATACCTTTGCCCCTACATCTATATCAACCATGTCTACGATCATCACACCTATCCCATTAACTTCTACCACCTATTCTACATCTACATCTATCCCTACCTTTACCACAACCACACCGACTTTGACTATACCCACATCTGCACCAAACACATCCATCACTACCTCACTTACATCCCTTTCTATCCCAACTACATCCACATCTACTACATCGACAATCCCACTTACATCTACCTTGGAATTTTTGTCACATGTACCTACATCTTTGCCTATGGCCACACCACCTATCTCATCCCAATCTCCTATATTCAATCCTTCAACATTGATCATATCTACATCTATTACCGCTACTACACCAATCACATCTCCTCTATTTGCAAACACATCAACAACACCTCTTGAGACATTCGTGGAGCAACCTAAGAAAAACATAAGGGGAATTCGTTCTCCCTCTATAAAATCGACTATTTCTACATCAACCAAACCAAAACCTACACCTACATCTTCAGATCCACCAGCCGAGATTGTTGTTATCCCCGCCAAGGGTAAATCCTCTCGATCAAAATCTAAGACTCGTGGTAAACATTCCCAAAAGTCTCTGCACATTCTCATAAGAAGTTAGGTTTTCCCTCTTCTCATCAATCCAATATTACAACCTCCATCCCAGGCACATCCTCATCTATTTTAGGGTTAGTCCCTTCATCTAATACATCTCATAATAATAAATCCCAATCCAAACAATCCAACCCTCCTCTCAAAATTGATTTGTCTTCCAAGATGCTTAATACACCCATCCAATCTACATCCATCCCTTCCCTAAATCCAAGTCAAACTACCCTATCAAAATCCATAAGACTTATCTTACCCGTGACACTTCAATTGGGTCCTACACATATATCCTTCGACATTTAACTCAATATCTACCATCACACTTCCTCCTATTAGAGCCTTTAATCCACATAATAAAAAGCCATCATGGTTCAATCCTAATTACATATGCACCTATCACCATACTCGGGTCATGACATTGACCATTGTAAAGCCTTTCAGATGATCGTCCATAACCTTATTGAGAAAGACAATTTCCTCATTCGGGGGAGAATCCTTCTCCATCTACAACAAATTCAATCATTATCCATCCAGGGTTTCCCAAGATTCCTACATCCACATCATCCCTTAGCATCTCTCCTACACATGACATTCCTCCTAAGGAAGGTATTCCCTTATTCATCGATATTGTTTTCCTTGTTAATCATCCCTATGGTCCCCAACCATCTATCCAATCCAAATCTAAAGTTATAATCAACAATCCCATCCAATCCCCTTTGATATACACGTGCTCATCCACATCTAAATCACCCAATGTGACATAGTCTCTTCCACTGGGGAGCACCTTCTCTTCATTTTTGATCCTCTCATCCATGCATCCTATCCGCATCAATGCATCTTCCTATCCATCCAGTGCTTCTATTGATGTTGGGGGACTTTATTCTAGGATTGGTCTCTTTGCAGATTAGTTCCTTTTTGGCATCGCTTTATTTAATCTCATCTAATCCATATCATCCAATCTTAAATCCAAATTAATCCTGTCCAAATATTCATCCCATTTTAAGTCCACTTTTGTGGCCGTACTTCTCCCTCCGTTGGGGACCATTCTTCATCTCATTTTAAGTCCACTTTTGTGGCCATACTTGTCCCTTTGTTGGGAGACCATTTATTCTCATCAAAGTCCACCTTTGTGGCCATATTCGTGCCTCTTTTAGGGGCACCATCTATTTTCATAATTTTCATCAAAGTCCACCATTGTGGCCATACTCGTGCCTCCTTTGAGGTACCATCTTTTATTTCCATATTTTTCATTTCAAAGTCCACCTTTGTGGCCATATTTGTGCCTCTCTTGGGGCACCATCTTCATCAAAGTCCACCTTTGTGGCCATATTTATGCCTCCCATGGGGGTGCCATATTTTCATCATAAGCCCACTTTTGTGGCCATTTTTGTCTCACCGGGATGCATCTATTTTTATTTTTCTTCCTCGCTTTTTGAAAGGTAGTGCATAGTTTCCATCTTATCTATCTCACGATGTCTTATCCAATCTTTTATCTCATCCTAAATCCATCGTTGTGGTCATATTTGTCCCTCTCTTGGGGACCATCTACTCATCTCGTTGGGGATGCATATTCACTTCCTTAAGGGTAGTGTGTAATTTTATCTTCTCTCATCTATCTCATCATATCCCATCCTATTTGAATGTGACTTTAATCAAGGAGCCAACATGGAAATTTTCCCTCCCTTGGTGGTAAACCGGAAGTGGAACCTCTTAACAAATTGCACTTGTGAACATTCTATTGTTAGCATGTCTATCAGTGCTCTTAGTCACATTCTTTGGAACATTCCTCCATCTTAGCCTCTTCCATCTCTCATTGTGATGATTTGGAATTATGTGGTTTTCCATCACTTCCTAGATGTGACCTTAAATATGGGCACCACGGCTCTGCCCATAACATATTCCTTATGGATAGGTTCTCCCTTCTTGGTGAGAACTCCATGATCATCACATCCATCACCCTCTTATTCACTTATTGGAACCATGTAAAGGGTCCAGGGGTGTCTCTTGTACATTCATTATCCCCTCTTAAGTGGTCTACTTAGCTAGTCCCATCTCTCCCCCATGTAAAAATTAAAAATCATGGATACTCTTGTCAAAAATCAAAGTTATCAAAAAAAAATTGATCCCTCGAAGGATAGTTTTTCATGTTAAAAAAATTGAATAAAAGCATGCAAATCAAAATCAAAGTCAAAAGCAAATCAAAAGAAATAGACCAATCCCTCGAAGGATGGATATCATATATTATTCTCGCCATCTATATTATAAATTAGACCATACCCTCGAAGGATGGCTACTCTTTCATGGCATTTGAATGCTTTCCACATTAATCAACCTTGCATTTTAGCATCCTAAGAAAGCTTCCCGTATTAATCAACTTTCTTCCAGCAAACTTCCCGCATTGATCGGTTTGCTCTTTCCCCTTCCCAAAGCTGGGGCATAGTTTTAGGGAACACCACTTTTGAAGAACTTTCTTCTAGTGTACAAGAACATGTCAAACCCCTTTGTCATGTCGGCACCATGTTTATGAGTTCATAACATCCATCCTCCTTATGATCTTTGGTATGACCAACTATCGTTGGTTATATACTAACATTTTTTTGGTCGCATGTGCCTTGTGTTACCTAGATTCCCTTTTTGTTTACCTCCAATGCAGTTGGAGGAATATTTTCCTCATACCTTTCTTGACATTACATAATGTCATCCATACCCATAGGTCACCTTTATTAACATCACATATTATCATGCACCTCATATGATGTTATTCAATCTCTCTGACATTCAAGTCCTCCTTCGAGGCCATATTTATTCCCCTCTGGGAATTTTACTCAATATTTAATTTATTTCTTTGCCTTTGCGGCCCCATGTACCTTTTTCCCTCCAGGGCATTTTATTTCAATCTACCCTTGAAGTGCACATCTATGGCCATATTCTTTTTTTTCCTCCGAGCATTCAGATTTAACATCCAATCCCATCCAATCTACTCTTAAAGTCCACATATGTGGCCATATTTATTTTCCTTCGGGCATTTTAATTCTACATTCAAATAATTAATTTATGCATTCAAAGTCCTACCAGACCATACTTATTAATTCCTTGGGCATTTTATGTTACAATCCTATCTAATCTGCATGCATGAAGTCCTCCTTTGAGGCCATATTCATTTTCCTCTTTGGGAATTACATTCATCAAATCAAGTCCACTCTTGAGGCCATTCTTGTGCCCTTCTTGGGGAACCATACTCTCATTTTGAGTCCACCTTTGTGGTCATACTTCCCCGGTTGGGGCATATTTTGTTTCAATTTTTACCTTTGCGGCCATGCTTTTTCCCTTTTGGGGCATATTGTTTTATCACTCGCTTTTTCATTTTACCTTTTCAACCATTTTTCATGTCATGTGTTGGGGCACCATACCTTTCATCCTCGTCCCTTGTGGATGTATACCTTTTCACTCGATTCCTCATGTACGAAGGATTTCGCATACCTTTTGCATTTAGTTGCACATACTTTGATTTTGCTTATGACCCATTGGTCATCGTGGGTTGCATCCATACTACAGTGGTGTTCACCCACTCACTAGCTCATAGAACGCGTTGTAGCCCATCTCCATTGAGACCGCAATTTTCCTCTACCAATGTGATATTGGAGTCACCACCATAGTTTTTATTGTTATTGTGATTCCTTTTTGTTTGGGGCATCTTGCCTTGGTAATCATTTTACCCATTTTTCTTTACCCCACCACCCTTTATCATCTACCTTTTTCAAATGTGTCATCGATTTCCTTGGCATCATCGATCCCTCATTTGAGGGGGAGCTCATCATCTACCTTTCATTCGACTCTTATCATTTTTGTCTCATGGCTTGCTAGTCCAAATCACTCAACAAAAAGGGGCAAAATGTAGTAACCTAAATTTGGTATTTATACCCTTAATCAAAAGCCCATCCATGTGTGCATACTCATTGAATTTATCCCCTTTATTTAATTAAATGCCCATACCCCATCACATCTAACCACGATTAATTCATAGTAATTAATTTAATTCCTATTAATTAATTAATGCCCATCACCTTGCCCTAATGGATCTGTATGCTTTTTCTAACCTATCTCTACCTCCAGCTCACCTATGACACGTCTTCTTCCCTTTACATGCATTAAAGCATTTGCCCAATCCTTAAAATCCTGAAACCATGTCAAAATTAGAAAATCTAGCCCCTTTGAGGAAACTTTCCCCATAATCGGTAGTGACCTAGCCCACTGCATTGTCGATCCTATAAAAATGAATCCTTCATTTCCATAATCAATCGACAATCATCATATGCATACGAACATTCAAGCTTCCCTATGACCTGTGGACTCTCTCTCCCATGCTTGAGCATTCTGACAATAGCCATAGACCTCCCGAAATTCATTGGATGTGTTTCCATCACTCATGATCATCCTTTGTGAGATTATCATTGTTTTGGTATTGCTTTAATCAGCGTTTTATCATATTATCATTGCTCTTCTTGTAGCTAACATTTTGTAGGTGCAAAACGGTTTCTATAACATCTAGGGATCACTTTGTAGCCTTTTGTTTTAGCTCCTTTGCTTGTAGGTTGCTTTTATATCTTGATTTTCCTCACTTGTCCACTCTTTACTTTCAATTGTCCGCCCGATCGAGTCACCACCGACTCGACGCTCTCAACCGTGCTTTTTTTACTTCCGAGTCATTCCTAGTCTCTACATGTACCTTGTACCTTCTTTAGCTTGCTAAAGCGACCATCTTGTCCCTATGTTGCATCGAGCCAACCTATTTGCACTGGGCTGTCATTGCTTCACCACCCGGGTCACCATCAATCAAGGTCTTGATTTCCAATCCACCCTCTAATATATGTTTTATGTTGTCTTCTAGTTTTGCTCCCTCATATTTCTCCCCGAAGGTTGATTTTAGCATACCCAAGCCCTTGTTGCATCTAGATTACTTCCAAATCTTGCAAGATCTACATATTTCACTCGTTGTTCTGATCCTCTTGCCCAAGTCATTGTCAATTTGCTTCGTACATAGTCTGGGTCACTTTCGACCCAAACTAGGTGATCTGACTTACTATTATTTCAAACAAACTAGCTCTTAGATAAAATCTTAATTACTTTGAAACTCGTACCTCTTTAAGTTTCTTCATAATTTTTGTGTATCCATCATTTATATCACTTTTCTAAACAAACAGGGGTTGACATCCGCCAAGGAAGCTAATCACTTCTTGGAACTGGCTTTGTTTGGGCAACCCCACATAAATCTATCCAATCCATTTTCATCTTAGTTCATCTTATTTATAGGTTATCAACTCGACATTAGTGGGATCAATCATTTACTTTGCACCCATATCCATCATATCACATCCGAGGTAACATAAACCCTCCAACATTTCGAGTTGTGTACTTTTTTGACTAGATAACTCATTAATTTGAAACGAACAAGAAAATACTATAACAAAGAGTACATGTACAAGTGAATGGAAGAGGAAACCCTTATTTGGATGTCCCGAATTGAATCCAAAAGTATTATTTCGAAAAAGTGGTGAGGGAAACATACCCTTTTCTTAATCTCGACTTAGATACCAAAGGACAAGCTAAAGTGTGCCCCATAAAAAGGACCCCGAGATATACGTATGAAGAGACTATCTCAACCCTTTGACCTTTATATGCAAGGAAAACTTGTTTAGCAATATGTTTTGTATTATTAGAAACTATGACTTTTTTCCGCCGAAATTTCTCTAAAGGTCATGTGTATCACAAAGAATTCTAAAATATGTAATTATCTCTAGCGACCTCCTTATGAGTGGGACATGGAAATGATATCATTTAAAAAAAAGAACAACGATACAAACTTTGTACAACTGTCAACTATCTTTTCCTAAACAAACTAATATGAGTTCATTATGCTCATTTATGTATAAACCAAAAAGTACGAGAGGAGAGAGGACAACCCTTTTTAAACCTAACGGTGGTATGAATCTCCTTTATCTTGCCCCCTTTATATGCACTCGCCAACAATAGACTAGTGAAGTGTCATAACCAAAGATATCACCAATTTAGGGAGACCCGGGCCCTAGCCCTATGAATGAGTAGGTGTTGAGGAACATTGTCAAAAGCTTTGCCAAATTCTACTGAAAGAAACAATACAACTTGCACCTTTTACCTTACCTTCCTCAATTACAAAGGTGAAAGTGAAAATATGATCACTTGTGTGGTAATTCTTCCTTAAACCAACTTGTTGTTAACCCTCAACTTTTTGGTTTCATCCCATCTAGAGATATGGATGTCCAAAGTAGTGGAAAATATTTTTACAAGTGTGTGGTCAATGATGATGCTTCTATAAGTATTAGGATCGATTTGGTGTCCAGTTTGTGAATCGGGTAGATGATGTGATTTTTAAGGAACGAAAGTCATAGGATACAATATAGTTGAACAAGTAAGCTAGGTATACATTTAAAGGTTTTTATACTTTGTTTTGAAGAATTTCACTTTAAGAATATCCACATCTTAAGCTTTATCATAGATCACATTCATTGTCCCTACTATTCAAAGAGTGTGATATATAATTAAATTTATTATATATCATAGTATTGTTTAAACTTAATTTTTCTTTAATTAATATTTGTTTTTAATATGAGTATCTTAAATACATCTTTTTGAAAAATGTGAGACATCAATTTCAAAGTTCTTACCTTAGTTTTCTCACATATCACATTGAATAATAATAAGAGAAATCATATCAATGTAGCTATATTGTGTCGATTTCAAAAAAATCTATCTCAATCGTATGGCTAAGAAAATACTATTTTTTGAATGACTTCTCCATACAAAAAGAAATAACTTCTAAATGACACTCAAATGAACGCCAAATTTAATGTTGAAGGTATTCCGTAGTAGTCAAATAAATGTCAAATTTCGGGTTGAAGGTATCATGTGATAGTCAATAAACGTAAAATTTAAGATTGAAGGTATCCCATAAAAGTAAAATAAACATCAAATTTAAGGTTAAAGGTGTCCTGTAATAGTCAAATAAACGTCAAATTTGAAGTTAAAATTAGCCTTTACCCATCCATACTAATCCTTACCAATTTGAATAACACTTTACCATCCGGATCCAGATATATATATTTACCAACCCGACCAATCTCGAGGATTGAAAAACACACCCACCTTTCTCGAAATAATTACACTTTTTAAAATAGAATAATCACTATAAGTGACTTATAATGTTCTACCAAAATTAATGTATATTAAATAATAAGAACAAAGCAATGTAATTATTGCAAATTGAATTTAATCTTTCCAAATAATCTCCGTGTTATATATCATTATAACAAAGATAAGAGAATCAAAAGGAGGGAAATGAATTCTTAGATCTGATCTGGAGGATATTTACGGTTTAGTTGTCCCCTAATCTTCTCGAAACCAGTTGCATACATAAAATCTCATTAAGAGCTTTTTGATGCCTTTTTCATACCTTATTACTCATATGCTTGTCATGATATGTTTCCTTGATTCCTCACACATAGTGATCTTGAGTGCCTTGATAGCTCAATTAGCTCGCTTCAACCCACTTTTTAGGGGAGATGGCCCTCAACTTCATGAATCTATTATTTCATTTTTGACCATGATGACATCCTTTTCTACTTTAGAACTCACTTCCTTGATTGAGATGCCACTTGAGTGGAAGCATGCTTGTGATAGTCAGACATTTCTCAATTGCTCCTCATGAAGATAGGCTCCTTCTTCCCGATGGCAATACTAATCCATGAATGGAAAATGAGTTTTATGTTCTTGTCTTCGACACTGCAAACTTTGCCTTCCTATGACCTCATTATCAAGCCTCAATCAAGTGTTTAGAAACACTTCGTGATGGTGTACATTGTTTGAGATGGCTCTATTCTTACTCATGGTGATATTTTCTCATCGTGCTTATGATAACCATCTTCTTTGCAACTTCGGATTTTAATGGAGCTTTAGACTTTTTTTTCGACCTCCCAATGTTCCTACTTTTCACATGTTACGCCCTGATATGCTTTGTTATGCTCCTAAACACAAATGTGATAAGAATGATGTCCTAGGATCCTTATGGAGAGTTAATTTTATTGTTTGATCTATGAAAAAAATTACAATCATATGAGGATGGCAAAAATTAGTGAGATGAGTGAAAATGGAGCCAACAAAATCGCTATACTACATTGAAAATTGAAACTTTCTATTTTTGCGGGGTGGGGCCAGGAGTTACTATTTTTAGAGATTTTACGTTTTTGCTCAAAATATTTTTACGAAGCTAATAGTAAAATTACACTACTTCCACTAATGATTCTTTCCATTTTTAGGAAGTTTCTATTTTTAGCAGAACTACTTATTCGAAAATAGTTATTTTTGGAAAATTGTATGTTTTACCTTGTTTGTTGTTTTACACCGTTTTTGGATGATTTGAGTAATGGGAGCTTGTTATTTTTAGGGACGTCTTGTTTCTAGTAATTCACTATACAAAGTATTTTCTATTTTTAGAAACTATTCATACCGATGTTGGTTTGCGATGAAAACACCATTGTTGGATTCACTCTACACCATGATCTCGTGCTCCAATTTTCGTTGTGTTTCTTCCGTTGAATCATTGCAAATAAAAAGGTAACTTTTAGAGGTAGGGTTTCAAATTTGTAGCTATGAAAAAATAGGGCATCACTTGGTATGAAGCTTCAATTATCACAAATGAGAACAATAAGTGAAAACCTTGGTGGAATTAGGTTTTGGTTGAGAGTTATGGGAAAATCTTCATTTCGAAGCCATGGTTGTTATAGAACGTGTTGGGAAGAACTTTTATCTAATTTTGATGTTTTTTGAAGATTTTTCAGCATCAACAATAGTGAATGGGAAAATCGTGTAGAGGACATTTCTTAAAATGAGTTTACTTTGATTTCATGTCTAATTGGTGATTGCTGACTTAACTTCAGTTAATGGAATTTGAGCGGGTTTAGAGTTGGGGTTAAATGGCCTACTCATGGGCAAATTTTTATTTCTCTTATGTCCCCTTGGTGTCAAGTTATAAGAGGGACACAAAAGTGTTCCTTGCCCCATTTGGAAAGATAGGTTTAACATGGGGAGCTGAAATATTTCCAAAAATGAAGCATGGGGGTTGAGAAAAGGTCTAGGAGAGTTGGAGGAGAGTCACATGAATTATCGGGACTAAGAGTGGGCATGGGAATGAAATTTTGTGTCCCTTTAGTGAAAAGGTACGAGAGGGACACAAAATTGTGCCTTGGAGCAATATGGTGACACTTGGCATGATCTAGTGCAATGTGCGGGTGAGGGGTTGAGCAAGTTAAGCACACGTTAGGCTAAGAGAGGGTCACATGGGGACTAGAGAGGGGGTTTGTTTATGGGCGCACTTTATTTTCCCTCTCTCCCTTTGGAGGAGGCATAAGAGGGACACAAAGTGCACCATAGAGAAATAAGCTGACATGTGGCACTTGAAAATTTGGCTAAGTATGTGATCGATACACCACACTAGAGAGGACTTGAAAAATCGATTCTCGTAGCTTTTGAGGTCTATTTGTATGAAATTTTATATGATTTTGACTCATAAGAACATTTAAATATCAATTACATGGCTTTTAGAACGTGATTCTAACTATAACTCCAAAAATCCTCCTTTGTATTCGGGACGGTTGGGTGTGCATGTAAAGATTAAAATGTTTCAAAGCACTTAGGTATTGGGTCAAATATGGTTTTTCCACCATGTACATAATTCCTTAAGCTTTCCATTTCATATTTTTGCGTTATAAATCCTTACAAATCTCCTATAATTAGTTGGTGAATTAGAGATTGATGTTTAGACCGTTCATTCCTTACATCCGAAAAACTCGCTTTTGACAAATTGTCTGTAAACCAACATACCTTTCCTAAATCTTCCTAAATCACATAATTTTTTTTTCTCCAATACCACCTTTGGGTGATTATGATCTTCGAACCTTCCCAAAATATGCACATAGGCTATGATCTTTCTAGGCTTTCCGAAGAGCTAGTCTTCTCATTGCACTTCACTAAATGAATCCATGAACCTTATTACATCTTTTTACAAACCGACATATGTTCATTAAATACATTGGGTCTTCTTTCAAGGTCAATATGATCATGACACTGGAACAATAGAATGAGTAAGGGAAAAGGATATGGTGGCATAATGGTATTAATAAGAGAGGTATAAGATAGAAATATCTAGTTAGAAAAAGAAGACACAAATAAACAATATATATGGTTCAAAATATCGAAAATGGGATACATATTAGAATTGCATCTTGTTAAAGAAAGGCAAGAAAGAGAAACTAATATAATTATTAGAGGAGTAAAAGATTATGGCAAGAATGAAAATTCCTTCAATCTTACAACTGATTTTCTAAGAGACAAAATATAATGGAAAGGTAAAATCTACAAAGCACGGAGGGTTGGAAAGATGAGGGAAGGGAACATGAGGCCTATCAAAGTTAACATGGAAAAAATAGAAGACAAACAACAAATTCTAAGCAAAAAGAGACTTTTGAAAGGTTCACACTTCTTTGTATAGGAGGATTTAACTCAAATGCAAATCAAAGATAAAAGAAAAGAATTGATCAAAGTAAGTGCAACAAGAGATGAAGGTAAAAGAACACATGGTTATATAATGAAAAATATGTCATTTTCAATTTCATGCCTCCAAACACATCAACAAATCAAGGTAGTAACAAAGGGAGACCACGAGAACATATAAATACAATGAATGTAATAAGACAAGTGTGGGTTGAGAGGTAGAAAGACTCCACTATGAGTCTTTAACAACAACAAAATAAATATCGAATACAACTTCCCCCTCATCAAGTTAGAATTGGTATGTTGGAATTGTATAGGACATCCTTAGAGAAGGGGACTAGGATTAGGCTAGGGTGCGAGAAGGAAGAGACATGATATGCCTCACAGAAACTCATGAACATGATGGTTATAAGGCTCCTACTTTTGATGGCTATACGAAGTTCACGATTTGGAACAATACAATAGGAAAAGGAAAAGGAAATGGTGGCATAATGGTGTTAATAAGAGAGGTAGAGGGTAGAAATATCCAGTTGGAAAAAGAAGACACAAATAAATAATATATATGGTTCAAAATATTAGAAAATGGGAGACACATTAGAATTACAACTTGTTATTTTGCACCATAGCGCTCAAAAATCTACAAAAAATGGGTTAAATGACAAGGATCCATATGCAACTCTAAAAAAGGTATATGTGTGTATTCTAAACATGGATAAGTTCTTTTGGGAGATTTCAATGTTAGGACAATGAATTCAAAAAATGTGTTAAATGGCAAGGATCCATATGCAGCTCTAAAAAACAATATCTATGTGTATTCTCAACACGAAGAAGTTATTCTTTTTGGAGATTTCAATGTTAAAACAATGAATTCAAAAAATCTAGCATTTTATGCAACAGGGAGGACCACAATCCTATATGGCTCACCGAAGAGGAAACCCATTCATGGAGTAGATGCTCAGATGATTACAAGGACACCAATCATTTTGGTGAAGAGCTAATCGCTATTTGTGACATGTTTGATCTGATTATTTGCAATGGTTTGAGTAGATGGAAAAAGTTTGGAAAATTTACATGCAAAACCTACAACGGTGCAAGTGTTGTTGACTATGTCATTTGTTCACAAAGTTTGATTGAAAAGATAACAAATGTTTTGGTCGATGACCCCATGCATGATTTGAAATCAGACCACAACTCAATTTGCATAGTGATATCTTGGGGATCACAAAATCAATATACAATAAAAATGCATCCTCGTCAACAATCTCCAACAAAGGGAAGAATTCTCATAACACAAGAAAATTGTGTTGTCTTCAAGGAAACTATAGAACGTCTAATGTAGGAAAAAAGAGCAGATTTATAGGACATCAAAAGTTATGAGCTAACAAAAATTATTCAAGAAGCACTTGGGAGATGCAAGAGGTCTAAAAACAAGAGGAAAAATCAAATTGCTTTCCAACAAATAAGTGGTTTGATGAGGAATGCAAAGTCAGCAAGGAAAGCTCTTAAGGTTTTAGAAAGAGAAAACAAACATAAAGGTGTACATGCATATTATTAAGAGAAAGAAAGATGAGTTCATGAGAAATAGGAGAGAAGAACTCATTTATCTAGGGAAAATATGCCGAAATTATTCTAGAGAGAACTTCAACAAAGAAAGAAGCAAACAATAAATAACATTACAATGACTCAATGGCTAGAATATGCAAAACAATTATATGAACAAGAACAAGAGGTTAAGGCCCCACCTCTAGTACACACAACAACAAATTTATTCACGTTACAGGAGGTTAAAACAGGTATCAAAAAGCTAGGTGTAGGTAGGGCCAAGGATTTAGATGAGTTACAGGCAGAGTACCTAAAATGGGGCTCAGATACCCTTGCTCCTCACATTTTGAATATATTCAACAACATCATTCAGTGTGGTTTTCCAAATGATTGGACTACTAGTATGGCGATACCTCTTTTTAAGAGCGGAGATGTTAACAACCCAACCAATTATAGGACCATCATGATCAATCCCTTATTTGCAAAGTTAGTTGATAACATGGTTTAACACAAAATCAACAATTGGGAAAAATAAAATGAGAAGAGAGCAAAAGTGCAAGTTGGTTTCAGACCTAAACAACCCACTTTAGATCATGATATTACTCTAAGACATATCATTGAAACAACTAGGGAGAAAAAGAAAGAAGTATTTTGTTGTTTTGTTGATTTCAGGAAAACTTTTGACACGATCACTAAGGATAAGTTATGGTGCAGAATGCAAGAGCTTGACATACCAGTACAACTTAGACCAGTGGTTCATAGACTTTATGAAAAGGTGTGTATTAAAATCATAACTCAAATAGGTATTTCAAAGAGCTTTAAGAGTGACATTGGTGTTAAGCAGGGATATCCATTAACACCCACACTTTTTGGTCTGTATATAGACCGACTTGAAGAATTGTTAAATATGGAGGGTGGCGATGGTATCCAATTGGGCGAGTATGTTATAAGGCTTCTTCTATATGCTGATGACCTTATATTGATTGCTATGTCTGCTCAAGGATTGCAAAAACATTTGCTCACACTTGATTTTTTTGCAAAAAAGTGGGTATGCAAGTTAATATCAACAAGACCAAGATTATGATCTTTAACAATAGAAGGAAAAGAAATCAACAACAATTCTTTGTTGAGGGTAGTATTCTAGAAGAAGTAACCGACTACAAATACTTGGGGATTGACTTCAACAACAAACTTACTTGGGAGACTTGCAGAAAAAAGAGAACAATAGGAGGGTGGAGAGCTCTATATGCTTTACAAAACAAATGCAGAGAAGCGAGAGTTATGGGATTGGAAAACTACTCAGACCCTTTTTGAATTGTTAGTTACTCCGGTTGTACTTTATGGGTGTGAAATATGGGCCAACAACATACCAATATCAAAATGGAAACAAATTGAGAGAATTCAAAAACATATGATCACAAACAAGTTCAAGTTGAAAATTTCATCCCTTATGAGATTCTTTTAGTTGAAACAGGTGCAATTCCAATTGAAGTCGTTGTTATGATTTGACTTCTAAGATACCTCAATAAAATTGAACAAATGACAACAAATAGGTGGCCCAACATAGTCTTCAAAGAGCCATTATGGAGGAATTAAAACATCAAGTGGATGAAAAGATGGAAATATTGAATGAAATGCATGGCCCAAGGACAATAAAAAATAAAATCATTTGTAATAGATAAGTTCCACAAAGCTATATGGGAAAAAATGAGGAGAAAAAAGAGATACTACCTCAAAGAATTTAACTACACTTGTGATCATCAACAAAAGGCCTACATAGGGGCCCTCATCTCTTGGAGAGCTAAGATTCTCATAGCTCAACTAAGGATTAACTCTCATCAGCTTAGATGTGAAACATATAGATGGAAAATACCTAAAGAAAAATGAGAAGAGAGACTCTTTATCTTTTGCTTAGATGAGGCAGTGGAATCAGAAAAACACTTTATTATAGAATGTAATGCTTATAATGACATTCGTTTGAGATATGCAATCAATTTCACAACATTGTCATTACAGAATATGTTCAAGAAGAGTTGGTAGCTAAAATGGGAGACTTTATCATCAAGACTAACATAAAAATATCAAAACTAATGAAAATAAATAAAAATTAGTTTTACTCTCTCATAGCCTATTTTTAGCCTCCACGACATTAATTTTTTTCATTTCACTTCATATCATATCCTAAGCTAAAAAGCGGCCCATAACTTTTTGCTCAAGGGAGCTTCACTACGCAAGCAAAACCAATAAACACTCCAATAAAATTTAGTGAAAGTAACACCTTCCCCTTTAAAAAAATATTCGCCTAAACAAAATGTTTTCAAAACAAATGATATGATCTCTTTGTAGTAGGGAACACAGTACTGGACTACAATTTTTACCCTCTACACCCCATTTCTGCTACCATATTTTATCAGAGCTCAATTCAAAGAAAATACTAATACCCAATGTCATAAGATCGATTCCTGCTCAACATTTTTGGTTTTTTAAAATTATGGAGCTGTGGTGGGCTGCGCTGGTTATTTGCTGTGCACTCGCGTTATGCAAATTTTTACTGATGCTCATTCCTCCTGTAGTGCCTGCAATCGACGTAGACGCATCTGACGGTATGCATCTAATTTACTTATAAATCTGACTATCCTTCGATAATTTTTTTAATCAAACCATTACTCCGCTTATTTAATAAGCAATTAGCGCTTCCTGATATAAAAATCCCTTCAACTAATTGTTTTGTACTAACCCTTCTTGCAGTCCTGGATGATGGAAGCCAAACAATGGAAGATAGCTACATTTATGTAAGTTTTCGGCATCGCCATTCATTGTGTATACATTTATATAATTTAAAAAAACAGGTTGGATTGCGGCAATATAAGGTACATTGTCCCAGAGGTATAACTATTCAAAAACCAGAATTCCATCCTGTTAATTTTTAAAATATTTATATAAAAAGGTAAAGTGAAAGGTGGCATTTCAGGTTCCAGTCTAGCTTAGCAGTCCAATCTGGCATATGAGATACCCTTTGTGGAAACATGAAGATTTTTTCACTTTACCTTATACCTATGTTACCAGAAATGAAAAACTAGAATTGCGACGGAAACGGTAATGTGATGGAAAATGGGGGCTAGTTTAGGTCATGATACAAATGAGTTAGAAATGGATTCCATACATATACATCTGTACTTATAATGCATGAAAAGAAATAGGAAACATCAAATTAAAAGATGCATAAGAATCATATATTGCAAAAGTAAGAAAGGGCATGTCTCATACTAAAAATAGTTATAATCTTTTCATCGATTATCACAATATGAAATTTAAAAAGGGCTTAGAAAATATATATTTCTATATTGCCTTTAAAGAGTTAATTTTGTTAATGTAACTGTCTAAAGACAATATAGAAAAACTAATATGAGCTTAGTTGGACCCTGCGATGCTCAAAGTGGAAGGCATCCCAAAGGTGCTTCTACTACCTTGTCCTTCCTCCCTAAGTAGATTGCATTCAACATTTCGAGTCAAAAGGTCTTCTACATCATCCTTGAGCATCTCAATTGGTAAATCATCATTTCCAATTTTCTATAATCCAACGAGTCACCATAATCCCACCTTGTATGAGGCTAGTCTTGTACTCAATTGAAGCTCAAAATAAAAGATGGAGGTTTAAGTGAACCTCTTCCACCTCTCCCTTTCAACGGACACTACCATCTCCTAAAGCGGTTGTTTCACTTTTAGGATGTGATCAATCATAATAAACAAAGATGCAAATCTAGTCTCCACACATCGAGCAACTATAATGAAACATACTTTGTAATGTCTCTTTTGGGAGGACTCGGAAATGACAAAAAACTCACAAATCAGATTTAGGGCACCGCTGTTATAACGCTGCAAAACTGAACTTAAAATCCTTCCTAGGGTAGCGACTTCCCTAAATGAAAACAACCCTTCGAAATGGGGTTAAATCTTGCAAAATCCCTTCCAAACTTATGTCAAAATAATTAGAAAACCCTCGCAATCATTTGCAGCTGTTAAAAATCAAATTTGCATTTGAAATTAATTAATTATGAAACCCTAACCAGCGAACATTCCCGAGCTTGCTAAAAATAGTAGAACATCACCAAAATTCACCAAACTCAAAACTTGGCTTAATAAAATATAGAGAATAAGATGATAATTTCAGATTTGCCAAAATGTCACCACACATACCAAATTACCACCTCAATATAGGTTGCTCCACTTGAAATAAAATATAATTTGCACCAAAGAGACAACACATGCAAGAGAAAGATACTTTGTTTCCTTTCAAACTAGCTTGCACACCAAAAACCTCATGAAGGGTTTTCGTTCTTCACAAGTTTCTCAACCAAAGAATTTTTGTCCTTAGAAGAGATCCTCAACTCAAGGGTTTCGTCCTTGAGAGAGTAAAAGGGATACACTAGCCAACTTTCACCAAAATAAGAATAATCTCCAAAACATGGATCATTAATGCCCAAGTGACCTCCTTAAATAACTATAAGGAGTGCTTAAACAATCATAAACATGATGATGACCCCTTAAGTATGTGCTTTTAAATATTAAAATGGGTATTTGGAGCCTACACACTCTTAATACCTTTATTACTAAACTACTAAAGTTTCTATATTAGAGCACAAAACTTCTAATAGGATAAATGATAATAAATGTGTTGTCATGCTAAATGTCTAGCATGAAAAATTGATTTTTTTGCCATGATCCGGTAATGTAAACTTGCCCTCCAGCCAATTACTAACTATGTAAACCCCATCATGGCCGAGAGGGATGTGCTAACTGAATTTTTAAAGTGTGTTTCATGTGCAGGTAAGGTGGTGGGAAGCAGTTCATGGGTTCATTGTGATCTACTTTGAAGGAACTGCTCCCGAGGCCTAAAAAGGCCTATTTTTAGGACTTTGACGCCTAATGAGCATTCTCTCGGAGATGAACAAAGAAAAGCTAATGCCTCTAAGCAGTGTGTGATAGCACTATGATATCATCGGAGGTAGTTTAGGGAAGTTCTGCAAGGAGAAATCAGTTTAGGAACAAGTTGTGCAACATTGGGCTATGTATGGCATAATGCAGGGAAATGAAAGAAGTGAAAAAGCTAGCAAGCTTGTTTAGGATGTTACAGTAAGAGCCTTTGGTATTTTTGTGAAGTGACCGAATACTTATTGGAAAGCTAAAAAGGCCCACATCACATTGCAAAATTTTTTTGGGAGATTCTATCATCCGATTTTTGAGATATTGGCTCGATAGTGCAAGTGAAGATCCCCGATCTTCGTGGAGATTCAAATGAGCATTCTGGGAGTTCCAAAGGGAGTTGGGATTTAATTCAAAAGGCAAAGTGAATATAATTCAACCCTCTACATGACCCATATGACTAGTTAGACAAAAATGCAAGTTTCTCAGACTTTGACACCTAATGAGCATCCTTTGGAGATGAACCAAGAAGAGCTAATGCATCCAAGTAGTGTGTGATAGAGCTATGATATCATCGGAGGTAGTTTATGGAAGTTCTCATGTGAGAAACATGTTTAGGAACAAGTTGTGCAACACTTTGGGCTACTTATGGCACAATGCAGGGAAATGAAAGAAGTGAAAAAGTTAGTGAGCTTGTTTAGGATGTTGCAGAGAGCCTCGGGTATTTTTGTGAAGTTACCAAATACTCATCGGAAAGCTAAAAAGGTCTAATTCACATTGCGTGAAAAAGTTTCGGAGATTCTATCATCTGGATTTTGAGATATTGGCCCAACAATGCAAGTGAAGATCCTCGATCTGGTGGAGTTTCAAATGAGCATTCTAGGAGTTCCAAAGGGAGTTGGGATGTGATTCAAAAGGAAAAGTGAATATAATTCAACCCTCTACATGCCCCATATGATAAATTAGACAAAAATGCAAGTTTCTCTTTGGTGGCAGTTATACCTTCTAGGAACTGCTCGTGAGAAGAATCAAAAAGGGGGGTAAAATTCAAAATGCAAAGCGGAATTGGCTCTTGAAAGTGGTTCCGTTGGTTTCCTTGGTATTATCCAAAAAATCATATAAAGTTTTCCCATGAAATTCTTGGGTAAGCTCGAGGGGCAAAAATTCATTCTCCTATGTCTATTTTTGACACAATTATTGGTGAAGGTGGGTTTACTAAAAATATCTAGGTCGCACTTTTGCACCTTGGATGCACTTTTGCACCTTTGCACTTGGTCCAAAGGTGCATGGGGTGCAAAAAAGTGCGACCCTATGGCGAGGAGTGATGGGAATAGGTTATTCGTCACTTAAAGTGCAATCTTGGTGGTTAGGTGCAAGGAAATGGTAATGTGATGGAAAATGGGGGTTAGTTTAGGTCACGATAGAAATGAGTTAGAAATGGATTCCATACATATACATACACACTTATAATGCATGAAAAAGGGAAACTTTGAATTAAAAGATGTGTAAGAATCATATATTGCAATAGTAAGAAAGTGCATGTCTCATACTAAAAATATTTATAATCTCTTCATTGATTATCACAATATGAAATTTAAAAAGGCTTAGAAATTATATATTTCTATATGACCTTTAAAGAGTTAATTTTGTTAATGTAACTGTCTAAAGACAATATAGAAAAACTAATACGAGCTTAGTTGGGTATGCACGATGCTCAAAGTGGAAGGCATCCCGAGTTAGCTTTTCTACTACCTTGTCCTTCCTCCCTAAGTGGATTGCATTCAACATTTTGAGTCAAAAGGTCTTCTATATCATCTAATGAGTCACCATAATCCCACCTTGTATGAGACTAGTCTTGTACTCAATCAAGCTCAAGATAAAAGATGGAGGTTTAAGTGAACATAAACAAGATCAATTTTGCCCTTTCGCTTCATAGCTTATCGTGTTTCATTGAATGGATGAATGCATAATCACTCCAATCTATTTCATAGGCCAAGCACTAGAAATTTGTGAAACAAAATAAATTTTAATTAATTATAAGTTTCTTTAAATTTTAATTAATCGCCCAATTTTTTTCACAAGTTTGAATCACTAGAAACTTCAAACAAAATAGGTTTTAATCTATGTTCCACCAAGTTTCCGAGATGGGGATGGTTGGGGACGGGGAACATGTTCCCGGACGGATTTTTTTGGAGGCCATTTTTTAGGGGACGACAGGGACGACTATTAAAAATAAGAGAAAATATAAAAAATATAGGAAATTTCAAATATTCATATGATAACATTGATAAAGCATTTATCACACACATTATAGAACCTTAATACATAAACTTGGAGCTGAATTGAGATTTCACATAACATTGAGTCAAAAACAGACTTTTTTGGAAAGCATATTACTCTATGCTCTGTTTGTACACCTTGTTTCCAAGTTTCTAAGTTTTGAAACGTCCCCGGTACGGGACAAGCCTAAAAAGTAGGGGACACGTCCCCGTGGAACATAGGTTTTAATTAATTATAAATTGCTTTAAATTTTAAATAATGTAATAAGTTGCATAGTTGGTAAACATTTTAAAAACCAATTAAGAAAGGGTGTACCACTCCCATACGAATCCCCAAATGTTACAATCTTTAAATGGTCATGCGTTTCATAAGCATCATCAAGATGAGAAAATTTCCCTTTATCCCGATCTATTTTCCATGCTCTTCTTTTATTTTTGCATGATCATATTTATTTGGATAACATCGATCAAGATAGGCCTGCCATCCGGGTCCTACCTTCTTGTCCATCCATTGTTTCTTATCAAACCACTTTAGATTAAGCAAAAAAAGCAACAACATGAAGAGGACCATTAAGCATCCTCCATCTACAATCGCCACAACTCCAAACTAAAACGTTTGTGTCTTGATCAAAGGAATGTGCCCCAACCGTCAAAATATTTTGAAGAGTCTCTCTCATTTGGTCAAGATTCTCAAAAACATTCCCCATACATGGCTCATCACTATCAAAAGTACGAAGGACCCCCATTATTGGTTTGCAAAGAAGACAAAAATCTTCACATTGCTGCCAAAACAAAACAAAACAACTCCGAATAATGTACTCTGCAATCTCATCGCACAAGGTAGCGTTAGTGGTAGGTCGTTTCTTCCATCTCTCCCATTCAACGGACACCACCATCTCCTTAAGCGATTGTTTCACTTTTAGGATGTGATCAATCATAATAAACAAAGGTGCAAATCTAGTCTCCACACATCAAAGCACCTGTAGTGAAATATACTTTGTAATGTCCCTTTTTGGGGGACTTAGGAAATGGCAAAAAGCTCCCAAATCAGATTTAGGGCACTGCTGTTATAACCCTACAAAACTGAACTTTAAACCCTTCCTAGGGCAGCGACTTCCCTAGGTGAAAACAGCCCTTCGAAATGGGGTTAAACCTTGCAAAATCCCTTCCAAACTTATGTCAAAATAATTAGAAAACCCTTAGCAATCATTTGCAGCTGTTAAAAATCAGATTTGCATGTGAAATTAATTAATTATGGAACCCTAACCAACGAACATTCCCGAGCTTGCTAAAAATAGTAGAACATCACCAAAATTCACCAAACTCGAAATCTTGGCTTAATAAAATATAGAGAATAAGATGATAATTTCATATTTGCCAAAATGTCACCACACATACCAAATTACCACCTCAATATAGGTCGCTCCACTTGAAATAAAATATAATTTGCATCAAAGAGACAACACATGCAAGAGAAAGATACTTTGTTTCCTTTCAAACCAACTTGCACACCAAAAACCTCATGAAGGGTTTTTGTCCTTCACAAGTTTCTCAATCAAGGGCTTTCGTCCTTGGAAGAGATCCTCAACTCAAGGGGTTTTGTCCTCGACAAAGAGAGCGTAAAAGGGTTACACTAGCCAATTTTCACAAAAATAAGAATAATCTCCAAAACATGGAATCATTAATGCCCAGTCGACCTCCTTAAATAGCCATAAGGAGTGCTTAAAAAATCATAAACATGATGGCCTACCCCTTAAGTAGGTGCTTTAAAATATTAAAATGGGTATTTGGAGCCTACACGCTCTTAATACCTTTATTACTAAACTACCTAAGTTACTCTATGGGAGCACAAGGCTTTCAATAAGATAAATGATAATAAATGAAAACAACTATATAAACAACAATAATAATATAATTCAGATTTCCCTAACTTTTCTCCTTAGACCCATGAGGAAAGAATGGGTTAAGGTCTTCAAAAATCAACCTCCAAAAAGGGACATGATAGTCCCCTTCCCAAGATTGCTTGTCCCCAAGCAATCAAAAATCTGGATGCTCCAAGATAGCTGCTCCTTCCCATGTGGCATCTTCAAGTGGTAGGCCCTTCCAACGTACCAAGTATTCCCGTATGCTCCGGTTTCTTAGCTTCCTCTCTCGAACATCAAGGATGGTTTTTGGAACAAGAATGATCTTCCCCTCCTCATCTAAAGGGGGCAGCTGTAGTGAAGGGGTAATATGCTTCCCCAATGCCTTCTTAAGACAAGAGACATGGAAGACATCATGGATCTTGCTCTCTAGAGGTAGCTCAAGACGATATGCAACCTGTCCTATCCTTTCCTTCACCTTGTAGGGTCCATAAAATCTTGGTTTTAACTTCTCAGCTCCACTTTGTTTAAGCGAGGATTGTCTATAGGGCTGCAACCTTAGGAAAACCAAGTCTCCTACCTCAAAAGACCTCTCTATTCGCTGTTGGTCTGCATATTGTTTCTGCTGATTTTGAGCTTGTTGGAGGTTCTCCTTGAGTGCCTTTAAGATGTCTTGACTCTCTTGGATCAGATTTTTAGCACCGGGAACCCTACTATCTCCAATGATCAAATCCATGAAGGAAAAAGCCTCATATCCGTAGAGTGCTCTAAAAGGGGACATTCCAATGGATACATGAAATGTTGTATTGTAACAAAACTCAGCCAAGTGAAGCCATTTTATCCAAGCTGATTGCTGTCTGGAAATGTAGTTTCTCAAATATCCTTCCACCCATTTATTCACAATTTCAGTTTGCCCATCCGTTTGGGGATGGTAACTAGTGCTTGGAGTGAGTTCGGTACCTATTAGGCGGAAAAGCTCTTGCCAAAATATACTCATAAAGTGGCGGTCTCTGTCACTAACAATGTTTTGTGGGAGCCCATGAAGTCTAAATATTTCTTTAAAGAACACATCAACAATCATAGGAGCATCATACTTGGTAGGAAGTGGATGAAAATGAGCATATTTTGTTAATCTATCCACTACAACATATAAGCAACTCTTACCTTGGGTCATGGGCAGCCCTGTAATGAAATCCATGGAGATGCTTTCCCATTTTTGAGAAGGAATGGGAAGAGGTTGTAACAACCCAGCTGGAAAATTATGTTCCCCTTTGTTATGTTGGCAAGTTACACATTCCCGAATGTGTTGCAAGACATCCTCCTTGAGCCCTTTCCAAAAGAACCTTTCACGGATTTGCTTGTATGTCTTAAAGTATCCTTGGTGACCAGCTAGAGGTGAATCATGAGCAGCCCTCATTATCCTTAATCTCATCTTGGAATCTGGTATCAAAAAGACTCTATTCTTATAGAGGATCAGCCCATCCATTACCTTGTAATTTTCCGCCACTATATGCCCTTCCATGATGTCATTAGCAAACTGATTTTTGGCATATTCAGCTGTGATAATGTTTTTCCAATCAGCGTTTATGTGTGAAAGCAACCCACAATGTGATTCCCAAGTATTTGCCATTACATTTCCTTCATCCTCTATTCCTTGAATTCTGATTTCTTTGTCTTTATCATAGAATTTCAGTTCTCTAATATGATAATTGAGGGTGAATTCCCCCACAGATTGCAGCCATTGGACTCCAAGAACTACTTCATCATTAGCAAGCTTAATCACAAAGAATTCATCACATACCTCATAATTTCCTAGGAGAAGTGATAGCTGTCCTGTTTTCTTTGTGCAAGGTATGGTGGTCCCATTGGCAATGGTTACTTGGAAGCCTTCAAAATTTCTCACCCTCAAACCCAGCTTGTCTGCAAGTCCTTCATTAATGAAATTATTGGTAGCGCCACTATCAATGAGAACTACCACTTTGTGACTATTGATGTGTCCTCTTACCCGGAAGGAATGGTATGCTTGGGCACTCTCTAGAGATGTAAGAGTGCTGGTGATAACCGGATCAGACTTTGATGTTCCTTCTTTTTCTAGCTCAGAAATTGCTGTCACCTTTTCCTCTTCGTTGCCCTCTTCTTCACCATCTGACATCACTTCTATGTAGTGTATTTTCCCCTTTCCAAGGCATCTATGTCCGGGTGACCACGGATCTCTACACGTGAAGCAAAGCTTCTTCCTTCTCAGCTCGCTTTTGGATTCTTGATTCTTTCCTTCTTGCTTCCGTCCTTCTTGGCTATTAGCCCCTTGAAAAGGCTTCATAGGCTGCCCCAAATTCGGTACTTTAGGCTGAGATAGAAAACCCTTTGGCTGCCCTCCTATTGCTGGTCTGATCTGCCCTTTTTCACCCATGGTTTTTGATGAAAAACCAGTCCTAGGAATTGCACCTTCGAGGTCCAATGACTTCTTTATTGTTTCTTGCAAGGAAGATGGGTCAAAAGCCCTCACTAAACTCTTTAAGGGTTCGGTCAGCCCTTCTATAAACAATATCACGAGTCTCCCTTCCGAAATATCATCTACCATGACTGAAATCTTTTGAAAATCAGCAATATATTCCTCTACCGTACCTTTTTGTTTGAGCTGGGCAAGATCATGGAAGTATGCTTCCGGATCCATTCTTTCGAACCTCTCCACGAGCCTTGTGCAAAACTCTTCATAGGAATGTATGCGGTGATGCCCTTGTGTCAACATACCATGATGCCACCAATCATGGGCAACTCCTTCAAGGTGAAGGGTTGCAAATTTTATTGCCTCTTCTTCCGCCATAGGTCTCAAGGACAAGTATGTGTCAAGTTTTTGGATCCATGCCCTAGCTGATCCCTTTGTGGAGCCATCAAAAGTAGGAAGATTCATCTTACCCAATGCATGTTGCACCTCTCCTTTTGGCGCTAGGGTTCTTTGTTGGTAATGTTTTTCTTGTCCTTAATTTGATGAAATCCGTGAGAGACATTGCCTCCCGAAACTCCTCCGGCATTGCTTGGTATTCTTCAAGCCATATGGTGTAGTCATGGGCTTGTCTAGGGCTCCCATGTGGAGTGACTGCCTCTTTGGTCACGAATTGGGGTTTGTAGGGCCTTGCAAAAGAAATTTTTTCCTTTTTTGATTCATGAGGGTTGTAGGAATCCTCTTCCTCCTTGGCCGAACCACTACCCTGCATGTTTTGGATGGCTAGGAAAGCTTATCCAATGCATCCACTATTCCTTCTTGGTTCTTCATGATCATCTCCAATTTTCCATGCTTCACAGTTGGGAGGATGATGCTCTGATACCACTGTGATGTCCCTTTTTGGGGGGACTCAAGAAATGAAAAAAAGCTCCCAAATTAGATTTAGGGCACTGCTGTTATAACCTCTGCAAAACTGAAACTTAAAATCCTTCCTAGGGCAGCGATTTCTTTGATGAAAGCAACCATTCTTAATGGGGTTAAACCTTGCAAAATCCCTTCCAAACTTATGGCAAAATAATTAGAAAACCCTTAGCAATCATTTGCAGCTATTAAAAATCATATTTGCATGTGAAATTAATTAATTATGGAACCACGACCAACGAAAAATTCACCAAACTTGAAATCTTGACTTAATAAAATATAGAGAATAAAATAATAATTTCAGATTTGCCAAAATGTCACAACACATACCAAATTACCATCTAAACATAGGTCACTCCACTGGAAATAAAATATAATTTGCATCAAAGAGACAACACATGCAAGAGGAAGATACTTCGTTTCCTTTCAAACTAGCTTGCACACCAAAAACCTCATGAAGGGTTTTCGTCCTTCACAAGTTTCTTAACCAAGGGTTTTTGTCCTTGGAAGAGATCCTCAACTCAAGGGGTTTCGTCCTCGAGAGACTAAAAGGGATACATTAGCCAACTTTCACCAAAATAAGAATAATCTCCAAAACATGGATAACTAACGCCCAATTGACCTCCTTAAATAACCATAAGGAGTGCTTAAACAATCATAAACATGATGGCCGACCCCTTAAGTAGGTGCTTTTAAATATTAAAATAGTATTTGGAGCCTACATGCTCTTAATACCTTTATTACTAAACTACTTAAGTTTCTCTATTAGAGCACAAGATGAAAGATCCCAAACCCCTTTTCTGAATATATATATATATATATATATATATATATATATATATTGCTCAAGCTTGGATCTGAACTGATAATGTCAAAAGAAATCATAGAACACCATTCTCATACTGCACAGACAAATTAAATAAAACAAACCCCGAAAGCGGGTGGATATAGAAAATGCGCCTAGGGTTTAACAGGCAGATTTCCTCATAAATAATTCAACCATGAATTTAATATTGATTTCTGATGATAAATAATTAGGGCAAAACAACTAGAAATCTGCAGATGGAATGATAACAAAATATTGTCTAAAACCCAGCCGTAATTGATTCAAACCAGATTGATTTGATTTATATTTGAGGCTGAAAGATACAATAATGAACTAACATGAAGAATACCTCGACAAATCGCATAAAACAACTGTAGAATAAGTCGCCCCACTTGAGAAGATGTCTGAATGCCCACTGCTGCAATGTTATTTCTCTCTCTGAATTGCTGGAATGATAAATAACCTGTGAATGCAATGAAGCTCCCTCTCTAGAAACTCCTCTCATTGCTCCTGGGGTTTCCGTCCGCAAGAGGAATAATCCAGAGGGTTTCCGTCCTTGGATTTTGTTTGCAAAAGCTCAGAGCTAATTGCCGGGAAGAAAAATAATAATAATCTGCATAATGCCGAGACAAGTCGCACTTTTCCCTTATAGCCAAAAAACCCTTCCAAAATGCAAGTCGCACTTTTTCCAAAAGAGCATAATTAATTTTTAATTAATTTATTCCCTCTCCAAAGCAAGTCGCATTTTTGGCTTATTTAATTTCTCCCCAAAGCAAGTCGCACTTTTTGCCTAGGAAAGCACATTAAATAATTTATTCATTTATTTCCATGTACTTTCCTAAGTCGAAGTCACTTATTAAGTCTATTAATTCATTATATGTGCTTTAGTGATACTTTATTTTATTTTAAGCACGATATAATAAAATTAATAAACCGAAGTCACCCTTGAAATCACCCTTTGGCCGTCGGGGCCAAAGGTCTTCGATCAAACTATTCGAGAAAGAGGGACATTATAGAGACTTCCAACAGGATAAATGATAATAAATGTGTTGTCATGCTAAATGTCTAGCATGATGCCATCACAACTATGTTAGTGTAGGATTTATTTTCCTCGCTTTATTTGTATTATCCTACTCGGGATATTCCACCTCATTTGGAGTTTCCCTACACTTATGGGATATGCTTAGGTGTACACTTGACTACACTATTCTAGGTGTTGGTTACCACTTGACTACACTATTCTAGGTGGAGATTGCCATGATTCTAGGAGGTTACACATTCACCTCCTATATGTACTTATCTTGCATTATTCTATTTCATTGTATTGAGTTGGAGCTATTTCCGTGTTATTGCAATTATCTTTCTTGTATTTTCGTAATTTGCAGTCTTGTATACTTGCATTGTTTTGTCTTGAAACAATTCACGTCTCGCGTCATTCACTTGTGCAATCTTCGAACCAGTAGATCTGTAGCGCTTCTTTGATAAACTAAGTCTACATTCAAAAATTCCCTGAACCGGGTAATGTAAACTTGCCCTCCAGTCAATTACTAACCATGTAAACCCCATCATGGCCGAGAGAAGGATGTGCTAATTGAATTTTAAAGTGTGTTTCATGTGTAGGTAAGGTGGTAGGAAGCAGTTCATGGGTTAATTGTGATCCATTTTGAAGGAACTGCTCTCGAAAGCCTAAAATGGCCTATTTTCAGGACTTGGACACCTAATGAGCATCCTCTGGAGATGAACGAAGAAAAGCTAATGCCTCTAAGCAGTGTGTGATAGTGCTATGATGATATCATCAAAGGTAGTTTAGGGAAGTTCTGCAAGGAGAAATAGGTTTAGGAACAAGTTGTGCAACACCGGGCTACGTATGGCACAATGCGGCGAAATGAACGAAGTGAAAAAGCTAGCAAGCTTGTTTAGGATGTTGCGGGAGCCTTGGGTATATTGTGAAGTGACCAAATACTCATCGGAAAGCTAAAAAGGCCTACTTCACATTGCAAAAAGTTTCGGGAGATTCTATCGTCCAGATTTTGAGATATTGGCCCGATAGTGCAAGTGAAGATCCCCGATCCTGGTGGAGATTCAAATGAGCATTCTGGGAGTTCCAAAGGGAGTTGGGACCTGATTCAAAAGGCAAAGTGAATATAATTCAACCCTCTACATGCCCCATATGATAAGTTAGACAAAAATGCAAGTTTCTCTTCGGTGGTAGTTAGACCTTCCGGGAACGACTCATAAGAAGAATAAAAAAGGGGGGTTAAATTCAAAATGCAGGCAGAATTGGCTCTAAAGTGGTTCCATTGGTTTGCTTGCCCATGAAACTCTCAGGGAAGCTCCGGGGGCAAAGACTCACTCTCCTATGTCTATTTTTGGCAGCTATTAGTGAAGGCGGGCTTACTAAAAGTATCCAGGTCGCACTTTTGCACCTTGGATGCACTTTTGCACCTTTGCACTTGGTGCAAATGGGTGCAAAAAAGTGTGACCCCATGGTGAGGAGTCTTTGGGAATAGGTTTTTCGTCACTTAAAGTGCAACTTTGGTGGTTAGGTGCAAGTTAACACTCACATGCAATTTTGGCCCCCTCTCCATGTTCCAACACCCCCATGGCGCACTTGGGAAGCGTCATTGCACCTTTGCGCACGTGGTGCAAAATGCAATGAGTGCAAAAAAGTGTGACCCCAAGGAAGGATAAGTCATTTCATCACTTAAGTGACAATGTTGTGCACTAGGTTAGTGTTGTCAACTCACACTTCCAAATACCCGCTCACCATGACAAACCTGACCCATGACGCACTTTGAGAGCTTGATTGCACGTTTGCACTTAGTGTAAAAGTGCATTAGGTGCAAAAAGTGCGAACCCTTGCTTGCTCACCTCCTTTCAGCACTTAAACACTTAACTTGCATGTTAGGGAGTTGTTTTCCACTCACTCCATTGAACCAACCTACCCCCTTCTCATGATAGCTTGATCCATGGCATATTTTTCCATGCTTGCTGCACTTTTGCACCATTGCACCACTTACTAAATGTGGTAAGGTGCAATGGAGGCTCCCGGACCCATTTTGTAAGTCTTCTCTCTCTCTAACCCGGGTTAGTGTAAGGGAGTTCAAATGGGTTAAAGGTGGGTTTAGTTTAACCATGGTTAAAGTTCAAATATTTAAATAACCCTTATGCATTTTGGAGCCATTTTCAAAAGCTTTCCTTCCTCCATTGCTGCTCTGCAACCTGCTCATGGTTAGATTTTGCTAAGAAACCCATACCCGAAATGGAAAATTTACTCATAACTCACCCGTTTGTGCTCCGTTTTCGTTCAAATTTTGCCTGAGCACTGCATTTGAAAACGCCTTTGGGATGATCCAAGTCTCATCTCCATTAATCTCTTGATTTTTTCTCGGCACCCACCTTTACATTTCTGCCCAAAAGAGTTGCCTTTTCAGATTCAGAGAAAACCAAAGGGTAGAATCACCTAAAAATTGGAGCAAGAACTCATGGTGAAATTCCTAATCCAACAAGACAATTTTCACTCCAATAGGACAACCAAAAGACCTACTTCTATTTTTAGTAAGTTGGCCTCTGAGCCTTACTAAAAATAACAACTCTCAATCTGCAATTCTCAAGTTTAGGACTCTAAAACTAGAAATTAGGAAAAATTGGCTAAAATTGGAAAGTAAGGGTGAAGACTGACTTACTAAAAATAGTAAGTGCTCTAGATCATATCCAAAATTTGCACACACCTTCCTCTCCTCATTCCATCACTTATTAGGAAACCATGAAGATCAAGTACACTGGGTACGAGCCAATCTCCACTCTGTCTACAGAATATCCACTTGTGGGAGACAGTGATGTAGCCCACCTGGACCTAGAGGAAACGAGAAATCGGATGTCAAACAAGGTCGGGAACCAACAGAAGAAAAGATAGTTTCCAGTGGAATTTTCAAAGCAGGAGGTCACCGTTGGATATGAAAATCATCACAAATGACAATTCATTGTTGGCGGTCCTGACTCCAAAAGGAATTTCAAGTTGTCTGCAAATCCCGACTCAGAGCAATATGGTGATCATCACAAAAGAGTTTGCAACTCAACAATGGCTCAGGACAAACTCCTATTTGCAAGGGATTGCAGTTGGCTCCTGGTTGAAACCTAGGAGAAAACCATCAAGGCTACCAAAATCACTGTCAAGGAGTGAGTTCCACGAAGCCTACTCAGATGCCATTGTCTTACTGAGTAGAGTAATGGGCGAGAACACACCAAGGACTTCCAAGATCGGATGACCCAATTCATGCTGACAATCATGGAGGGAAATCAAATGATAGATTGGGGCCAAATCATCAGTGACAATCTACACCAACAATTGATGCAACTATTCACCACCAAGAGATTCACAATGACCTCCTATCTAGTGTATGCCCTCGCATACACTAGACCATACAAGAGGATTTTCCATTGCTCAAAATGTTCCTTAGAGAGCTCCTGCCTTTGAGAAGTACAAGCAGATCACCTTCAAGGAAAGAAATGTTCATTTCACATGGGTGAATGATGCATTCACCATGTTCATCATCCGGATCCTCGAAGGAAATCCTGAAAGAAGAATATCTCCTTAGGAAATATAGTTGATTGAGAAGTATGGGTGTCACTTCACATAGTTTCATACCTTCACCTACATCAGGGTGAGTGGTTTTGACCTTGCTCCACTCAGACTACCTAAGTATCCTAGTGATAAGATCATCTTGGTAGAAGACAACTTTCTCAGGTGCATCTCAAATGCAAGGGTTCGAAGAAGAAAGGAATCTCATTCCCCATCTCACTCGATGTCTTCTCTTGTAAGAGTGCAGTGGATGCCACAAACATTGAGACCTCCCTGGTTGCATTTCACCTATTTACATATGTTCCTAGGCCCAACTTTGACATAAGGAAAGATCTCGAGTCTTTCAATGTTCTTGGATTGCATCACATTCCCCAATTGGAAGACTATTGGGTAAATTGTGCGGATGACCTTGAGGTCAGGGAAAGAGACTACATGAGGATGACTATGGAAGAGATGGAAACATTCGGGTTTGATTGGTTCACTGGAGGAGTTCAAGAAGATGGTTCCGAGTTGTTTGATCCAGTACCAGGCAGTGAAGTCATCTCCCCTTCCTCCTCCCTCATGGAGTGTTCGTGAAGATGGAGATATCAAGGAACAAACCAAAGTGGTGATTCAAAGATCGAGGGACTGGTTCAGAAGGAAGAAGGCCTCTAGTAGAGAAGAAGGCACCACTTCAACTCTACCTAGACAACTATCATGCTCACCATCTCTCAAGGAGCCCGAGAAAGCTTCTGGTTCATCTCATTCAAAGAAGACCTATAAAAGGAAGGTTGTGAAACCAAGAGCACTTGAAGTTTCACCTCCCATGGAGTCTTGCAAGAAAGCTAAGATCAGGGAGGAACAAGTTGAAGAGAAGGGAGAACAAGTTGAAGAGTTGGAACAAGGAGAGATTGACCCCTCAATCTCCCATGCATCAAGTGGAGCCAAGTGTCTCATCTAAGGCAGTTGAGTCAGCTCACAATGAGCAATCATTGGTCCCGCAACAGCAACAAAGCTCCTTGACATCTTGTCCACACCATCGGATCCATTCCCATGGGTTCGTGACTTGCTCGGTAGAGAAATCAAGAATGGTGCAACAAGTTGCAGCACCAAACTTCGAGGCCATCTCAAGTACATGAAAGCCAAGAAGTCAAGGAAAGCACAAACTACTTCAAGATTCTACACTGAGGCTTCCGAGCTCAGTTTGTAGAAGTTGCAAGACCCAAGGTGAACAAGCCTTTGGAAGAAATGACTCCTAATGATTATGAGATGACCAAAGTCTCACTTGGTCAGGCTACACATGAGGGTGACGCTCATCTTTTCAAGGAGTCTTCGACTTGGATATTGGAGCGGAATGAAGAATACAAACGAACCATTGACCAATTGGAGGAACATGTGAGGACCTTGTCTTCATATGTGCAATCATTCTTGGAACTAGGCTCATCATCCTTGCCTCTAGTTGAGGTGGTCTCACCCATCAATAGCTTCCCATGAAGCCCTCAAGCAAGCCCAAGGATTCACAATGCGGGGAGAGCAAATGACAAGTGGGTGGGGAAAATCATTGAAAAAGGAATGTGCTTTTTCCCAAGGTCCTCTCCTTGTTTCGCTTTGTTTCAAGTACCATCTCAAGAATCAAAGGCACCAGGGTGGAAATGGAAAAAGAAAAGATGATATGGGATAGTGTTCTCCCACTGACCTCTAAAATGGGGATTCTTGACACCTCATTCTTGATAAGCAAAAATGTGTTCATGGACCCAACTGAGAACTTGTCCCTATTTGGTTCCGCACCATGGTCTGCAAGGTGCGATGCACTGAAAGATGCTTTGACAGAGCTTGAGGAATGCGAGAACAATGCTCAAGGAATTCTTGAAGATCTAAGCAAATGTGTAAGAGCTTGGGGCCCCTCATATCAATGAAAACACATCCTTGGGAGAGCTCATGACTCCTTTTCAAGAAATGGTTCGGAAAGAGGCAGGAGATCCTTTCTCTTTTAACTAGTGTTTTAAAACCCGCAAACCAGTAATCGGAACCGGCGGTTCGACCGGTTCAACATATTTAGACATGAACCGGTTAAAAAACCGGATCGTTCGACCGGTTTGGTACTGAATCGGCCGGTTTTGTAAGGAAATGGCTAGTTTAGTACCAAACCGGTCGAACCGGTCCGGTTCATCTGAACCGGCCGAGTCATGTAAAGATGCATGCATACAACACTGAGTATAAAAATTCAATTTTTTAATTCAAAATTTCTGCTTTTAACACCTTTCTTACTTGGAGTTCGTGCCATTTTGCTATAAACACCTTTCTTACATGTTATATAGTATATACATGAGCAAACTTTGCATATTTTGTGTGTAATTGTTGGAATCATGGTTTCTAATCTTTCAAATATATTGTTTTCTTTAAAAATATAATTTTTATGTGTTTTTAGTAAACCGGTTCATAGAGTTTGAACCGGTCCAGTCCAACCCTTGACCGGTTCCGAGTCCAATTCCAATTTTTAAAACATTGTTTTCAACAAAGACATCTTGAGTCACTCGCAACAATCTGTGGTTCTATTTCAAACATTGCTTGAGATCACAAAAGTTGGTTCATTGAGTGCAAGAAGCTAAGCCACATTCCAGAGGCTTGGATCAACACATTGGAGTATGTGAGCATTCCTCGTCAGAGAAGATCACACCGGCGGGGTTTGTTTTGTCAAGAGAGGTGAAAGGGCTTGAGTTCAAACCAATCGAGTTTTCACATGATGCATTAGAGGCAGAATCTTCATCATAGGAATGGTCTTCATCAAGCAGTTGAGCTACTTCATCCTTCTCCATTCTCTTTCTCCTTCTTCTATTCTCACTCTCCTTCTACTCCCTTTCTTCTAATTCTTCATTGTGTGTAATGATGACTTTTTGTCTTATTCATTAAAGTGACTATGTGATATTTGTGCAATGTAAAAGTCCCTTTTGCAATTATAAAAAGGGGACTTATTTTGTCTTTCCTAAGGTCATTTAAAAAGTCACTTGTAATGGGAATATGAAAATTCATGTGGGGGTAGATGAAGAGATGGATTGTAAATCTATAAAAGGAGATGACTTCCTCATTGTAAGGGGATGGTTAATTCTTGTTTACTAGCTCTCATTGTCTTTCTAGAAACAAGTGCCTTCATTTCCTCTATTCTCTTGTCTATTGTTATTCTATCTCCATCTCAACTTGTACTCCATGAGCATTGTAAATTGTGTAACATGATGCAATAAAACTGTGTTTCTTGTGGATTGTTCCTCTTTCTATGTGAGTGGTTTCTTCTAATTGATGCAAGTGAAATATTCTGATTTTAATGCAACAAACTCAGTTATGCTATTTGTTGATTGAAATCCCCTTCTTATTTTCCTCTCCTATCTCCCTCACTAAGCAATTTTCCTCCCTTGTATTCCATACAAGCAATTGCCATAGGTTTAGGGAAGTATTCTTGTGTGATCCCGGTCTTGGGCCACCCCAAAAGTTAGTTTAGTTTGAATTTATTTCCTTGCTTTCAATAAATGGAGCTGCCCCATTCAAGCAAAGGGACCTAGTCCTAGAGCGTTGGTGAAATCTCACAATTTATTTTTACAACAAATTATTTTGCCAACAAAATGAAAACAACTATCTAAGCAACAATAAAAATATAATTCAGATTTCCACTAACTTTTCTCCATAGACCCATGGGGAAAGAATGGGTTAAGGTCTTCAGAAATTAGCTTCCAAAAAGGGACACGACATACTTCCTATAAATGGCCTGAGACATGAAATGATTAATAATATAATGCAGAATTTTCTTTGCATTGGATACCATTTGTTTGATCCAAATAAAGCCATTATTATATGCAAGTCCTTAAGCAAGAGATTCATGCAATGAACTGCACATGGTGTCCAAAATATTTCTGGATACTCATCCTTGATCATGCCCTTGCTAGTACATTGCTTGAAGCACTGTCTGTAATGATCTGCACTATATTTTGTCTTCCCACAAACTCAATTGCATCTCGAAACAAACCCATCAAATATGTTGCATCCTTCACATGACCAAAAGTGTCATGTGCCTTCAAAAACATAGCACCCTTTGAGGATGAGACAACAATGTTTATTAGGGGTTTATGAGTAACATCAGTCCATCCATTTGAGAGAATTGATATACCAGTGTAGGACCAACTTTTCTTTATGTCTTTCATTCTAGCCTCAACCCGTGCTTTCTCATCATTCAAAACAACTGTCCAAACCTTTTCGTAACTAGGATCCACATACCCCTGAGGAGCATTGATTACCATGCACATAGCATCTTTCTATAAAGGAGACTGAGCAATATTGAATGGCATGCCACAACGAAAAAAATTCCCCCCAATTGCACCATCAACATTTTTTCTGTTGGTAGCATCATACAGTTTTGCAATTTGAGATTCTTGCATGGGGGTAGAAGAAGGTTCTTATGTCACAGTTTGATGGGGCCTATCCATATCACCTCCAACTTGTGGTTCGTGTGATTGTGGGGGTACTGAAATCAAGTCAGATTTAATGGACCCAATCACTTCCCACTCATTGATTAAATCCCTTGTTTCTGCTTTGGGAATACATTTACAAACCTTCTCATTCTTCCCATTACCAAGCAAATGATATCGAACTTGAGCAACTGAATTGGTTTTTGCTGATTTACGAAAAGGACAAATACACAATCTGCTGCCTGAACTGTTATAATTTCTCCCTGAATAGGTGCCAGTTAGGCACTATCCCTCACAAGCTCTACTCAAATGCCCTTTTGGAGGTGTTATATTTTGTGGCATTTGAACGTCTTCTTTATGAGATTGTATGATTGCAGGAGAAACAATGAATGCTTCCATTATTCTATCGAACTTGAATCTGATTAAAAAATAATTCAAATATAAATATTGGTAATGACCTCTTCTCACCCTAATATTATATCAAATATAAGTTATAACATATTACATACAATCAAAAATTATGAACTAATTTATATGGAACTATACTGTAATTTTATAAATCACTCTAAATCATTCTAATTTTTTATCAGGCTGTGGGTGTTTCCATATTAAAATTTCCTCCCTTGATTGTAACTTCCTAATTCCTCAAAATTCTTCACTTGTTGCCTTCTCAGCGAACTTTTACACACTAGTGAAACAACATATTACAATTAAAAAATATTGAGACCCAAATTATAAACACAGACAGCAATATATACATGTGAAAAACATGTTACAATTAAAAATATCAACATTTTTCAAAAAGGAAGTGCCACTCTAAATTGGTACATATCTTAACTACAAATAATAAGTTTAAAAGAGAGAGGAAAAGAAAAGAAAGAAATAGCCATTCACTTGTTCCACATTTATCTTAAGGGGTAGAAAGAAATAAGTGATATTGGGTTCCACCCAAAAGCATGAGGTTTGGAGTATTTCGTATATGTGTATGAGAACACTTTCATCTTTAAACAATGTTTTTTAAAGTGATTTTACAATGCATATCAACCCTAGATTGAATTATTGAGCTTTGCACACGTCTATTGTAGTGATGTGAATGACTTTCCAATATTCAGAGTATGGCAGTTCAACAAGATCTCTCGCTGAGTATTTTCAAATAGTAAGTCAAAACATTGGTCAGTCAATACTTTGGAGAGGTGGGTGAGTGCTCAGACTTATATGACATATGCACAACAAAAATGCTAGAAAAGTCACACTAAAACAGAGGCAATGTTACAGTTGAAAATGGATAACGGATAAAATAGCAGTTTGTCATTGTTATGATGGTCTCAGAGTGGATAGTCACCAGGGTTTAAATTTGATGGCCACCTATGCCCTTCAAACAATTTTTAAGTGACGATAATTTTTCAACACTGTCCTTCACAATATGCAAAACAGTACAATTAGTTCACTACTAATTAAAATATACAAGACAAATTTTATGTTTATTTTCAATTTTTTTAATATATACTAATGACACTCTCAGAGTGGATAGCCACCAGGGTTTAAATTTGATGGCCACCTATGCCCTTCAAACAATTTAAGTGACGATAATTTTTCAGTAGTGTCCTTCACAATATGCAAAACAGTAATATTAGTGCACTACTGATAAAAATAAAAAAGCAAACTTTATGTTTATTTTAATTTATTTTAATATATATTAATGTAAATGAATATAATTTATATATAATTCTATATAAAAATTGTTGGTCACAGTTTATGTAATGTCCCTTTTTGGGACAAAAACCAAAGATATGGGTTTGGCCACAAACCCCAAGGATCAGATCTGAAAATACACCACACCACAATTGAAATATAATCTGATTTTTATGACAGCAGTTCCCACAATAATATAAACCCTAGCAGCGAACTGAAAAGGGGTTTAAATGCACCATAAAACCATGCACAATAGCTGAAAACACTTGTAAATAATTATTTCATGCACGACAATATTTATCCATTCAATTTGCAACACATAAATGGAGAAAACCAAAGATAACACACTGCTGTAATTAAATTTGGAACAGCAGCAGGGCAGCCACATGCAAGGGCTGAAAACCCTAGATGAACTCCTCCAAAAATCACAAAACTATGGATTCCAGCCTTATAAATTATATCAAATCTGAATATAGAAGAAAATAGAAGTTCCGTGCCCTAGAAGGCACCAAATGACACCCTAACACAAGTCGCTCCAACTAGGAGAGGCTTATCAATGCATGCAAATGATTGTAGATGACTTCCTTTCCTTTCCAATGCCCAAATCTGCACTTATGTCTTCACTTCAACCAAGGATGATGGGTTTCCGTCCACCAACCAGCCACAAGAAGGGTTTCCGTCCTTCTTGGAATGAACCACACAATTGGATTTTCGCCCAAAAGTGGAGAGAACTAAGAGCAACCAGCCCAAAGATCAATTTAGAGTAAATTTGTCAAAAGTAGATGTCCACAAATGAAGCCATAACATTCCTTAAATACCCCAACCTTGGTGCCAAAGGCCAAAAAGGCAAGGCCGACCCATATAAAGCTTATTTAATCTTTTAATTTGCTTTTAAAATTCACCAAACCCAACCGACCACCTTATAATGGTAAATACAAAGATAAAATCATAAATATGAATGAAGAAAACCCAAGGTCTTCCCTTGTTCATCCTTTTCTTGCCTCCGGAAAGAAGAAAGGCAAGAAGT
Organism: Taxus wallichiana var. yunnanensis; assembly: GCA_018340775.1. Lineage (NCBI taxonomy): Eukaryota > Viridiplantae > Streptophyta > Pinopsida > Cupressales > Taxaceae > Taxus > Taxus wallichiana. Next base: position 397,592,194 of record CM031237.1, on the reverse strand, counting down.
CTTCTATTTTGGATTAATTCGAAAAGGGGACATTACAATTTAAATTTGCAAGTTAGAAGAGACTATTATTTCAAAATTGCAAGTATTTTACGGTTGAAAACATAGTAAACGTGTAAACGGCCGTAAAATTTAATCCGTTATAGCCACATATGGTATGTTAATTCATGTTTCAGCGAGCAACTATATGATGCTTTTGAATTGTAATAGATTCTATCATTCAAACAATTAAAAACCTTTCTTTGGAATCTAGCATACACTAAACATTACTAAAGAATATGCCAAAAAATCTGCACCCACCCAACAATTTTGTATTCAAAAAAACCAAAACGCATGCATAAATAATTAAACACAAATCAAACAGGTAGAATTTTACAACTTTCACTTCCTACACTAGTGCTAACCTAAGTCACCGCATTCGGCGAACTACATCCATTTAATTTGAAATTTATCGAATCAATGGGTAGACCTATACATTTGTTTGAATTCGCGATTTAGTTCGTGCAAATCAAAACGCATGGGTTTTAGGACTTTATAAGTCACTTCGTGGGGTTTTCCCGACCACTTGTAGATAGGAAGAAGTGGTACGATCTCGAAGCCGTGATAATTGACTCATGTCGCTGCAGGAATTAGGGTGACTAGTGCATACTTGCATTTAAAAATTATAGTGGCAACCGTCAACCATGCAGATTTGCGAGCATTCAAATTTGCCCTTCACAGTGCACTATCGAGCATTGACTATGCAGAAATTGCCGGAATCCAATCGTTCCATTTGTTGTGGTTATATATTCTATATAGTGGTGTTCGACTATTTATGTCACTTATTTATGTACAACTTCGCCCATGCCAAGCATGAAATGTGTTAGCCATATCGGTAACATCATAAACAATACGATCAATATTCTTATTCATCAAGTAGAATCTAAATTAAGCATACTCCTAATATCTTCTTAAATCTCATTAGACCACCATAAAGGAGGTGTTCCATAGCAAAAGGATATCATTGTTGTCCAAGGCCCATTATTCGCTAGTCCATCTGCAACTTTATTCTTGTCAAGGAATATGTTTGAACAAAATATGGTAGAAGTTATGTTGTAATTTTTGGATTTGATCAAGTTCTTTTGTGACTCGCCAATTAGGAGGATATCCAGATTAGATTTGCCAAGTAAATTCATCATGATTTTGGAATCAAATTGCACCTTGATCTTTTTCCATCCGATTTTGATAGCTTCTTGCATTCCTCTACGAATAGCTCTTATTTCTGCCAGATTATTGGTAGAGATACCCATGTTTTCCGCAAAGATAAAACATACCTCTCCTTGTCCATTACGCCTAATTCCACCCATGGCGGATCTCCCGATTGCCCCTAGAAGCACCATCAGTATTAAGAATACCATGATAATCAGTCGATCCTGTCTAAAACAATATTATGTGAAATGATCTTAGCATGAAAGCGAGGCATAGAAGCTTCCTTAGGGACCAAAGAATGCCGTTTTATATATGATCACACTTTGTGGAGTTAATTGAGTGAGCGAGATCTTGTGTTTTAGGCTTTGGTAAAATTGGATTTAATTCTTTCCCAAACATAAATAGCTTCTCTGTTGGTTTGTCGGAAAATTCTATAGTTTCTTTCCTTCCATGTATTCCATAATAGAAGGGAAATGCCACTCCACATAATTGGAAGCAGATTTTGTCCTTTAGGTATGGCTTCCTTCCATGTGCCCGTAATATTTCCTAGGGATCCACAACTGTTCCATTGAAGCTTAAACACCAAAGCCAAATGTTGCCATAAAGGTGAGACCCATGGGCAATGAAAGAAGAGATGATCTATAGTTTCCTCAGCTTGTGTACAAAGCTCACATCTAAATGGGCCATTAAGTCCTCTCTTTTTAAGCCTTTCACCAGTTAGGAGCCTTTTATGTGTGAGAAGCCAAAGGAAGAAACTTACCTTGGGCCATAACCCTGGCTGCCAAATATGCTTAAACAAGGTTTGATCTGGATGTGGTTGTGCTTTCATTAAAAAGTATATCCTGAGGAAACCTCATATTTTCCGGAAGAGCTGCATCCACACCCAATTTCATCGGCTCAGAGGAGAAAAGAAGAGCTCGATCCCTCAAAATCTGGTTCAACAATGTCTTTTGATCTTGGGCAATCATAGTAGGCCATACGCTAATAGAAATCTAGCAATTTTCAACTCCCGGTGGTTGAGTGGTTGGTTGAATATACTTTGCTATCTTGATCCAGCCCTAGGCTTGCATATGCTCCATAATTGATTGAAGTTGAGGAAAGAGTGTAATAATTGGGGTTTTCCATCCCAAGAATCTGTCCAAAAGTTTGCTAATTGGCCATTATGAACAATCCAGAACAACTGCTTTTTAATTAAATTTTCCCCTCTTTTGATAAACATTAATGCTGGAGAACCTTTATTTGGAAGAGCTGTTCTAATAATCTTTTCAAGACTGCTGTTTTCCGCGTAGTTACCACGGAAATTTGCATCCCACAGTCATCGGGATAAACAATAAGTCGCCAATAGAGTTTTTCCGCTAAGGCTATGTTCTGACGAATGGAAGACCTAAAACCTAAATATATAAGTAAATATTAGTAATATTTAAAAATATATATTAAATAGAAAGTATATATTAGTCACTAGTCAGTAAATTAGTAAGTAATAATCACGAATTTATGACGTGAGTAATAATATATTAGTAATTATAGAATAGTAAGTAAATTAGTATAGTAATTTATTATTAGTATAGTAAATTAATAAATTAAATTAGTTAATAATAATAAATTAGTAAATCTCTTAGTCGAATTTAATCACAAATTTTATCATGAATTTTTGTAGTAACGAATTTATTACTTAATTTTATACTCCACGAATTTGAACACGACTTCAAATGCGGTGACTAAGGTGCTAACAAAGACAACACTCCCAAAATTGATAGTAAAATCTAAAGGCATTGGACTATTAAATACACTAATACATTACTCAAGCATAGGAAATAATAATAAAATTACATCAGAATTAGTTACACCATTGGAATCAAAAGATCCTTAACAAAGCCCAAAATATGAAAGTAAACATATACATTAAACAAAATATAATAAGAAAACGGCTACATAAGTAACTCCCCAGGCCCATTATATCAGAAACATGAGACATGGTAGTTCTAGAAATTACACCTAGATAAACTTATACAGAGAGAGGTATAATGGGTGCTTATTAAATATCTTCAAAACAGTGGAACAAGAGAGCTTGCAATTTAGAGTGTATACATAATATATTACCAGCGTATCTATCTAATAGAAGGGTCACTGTGGACTGGTCTTGAGATACATTTTGATGTTGGGCACCCCACAGATTAGAATAGTCTTGGATTTTTTTATTGTTTTGAAATAATCTATAACAGGTGTCCCTTGCAGGCATGGTATGGATTGATTTGAACATTCTAATACCTTGGGAAGCTAAGCTATAAAATAAATTCTCCAAGCTGAAATCAATATATTCAAGAAACCATACAAGCATCCTAATATGCAATTAAGGAACCCATCTGATCGAATCTATTACTTTCTATGAGATCTAGAACTTAAAATCTCAAATGTTGCTCCGTTTGCTGTTGAATCTATTTATGGAACACCAAAAACAATTTGAAATATCACATCAACACTTAATTTTATGAAGAAAATCACTTATAATATTTTAACAAACTGCCATTAACAAATTAGAAGCAATAAGTAGAGAAAGACAAGACCAAAAGTAACTCTAATAAAGTACATATGTTCCAGTTTTCTGGAAGCCAAAATAGTTATAAACAGAATGAAACTCAATCCATTAAAATTATGTAGACTTTAAGAGAACTAACAATATCACTTATGAAATCATTTAACAATTTTGGATACGAGGATGCAAAATGATAGCGATCAAATGCTAAAAGAGAAAATATGTATCTTTGTTATATTGATGTCTTCCGGTTGTTGGATGTTGTTACTTTCAAGTTTCCAGTTCCAAACTACAGGCTTTGTATCGCTCGCTTGCATGTTGATAATGAGAATGAATTTGCCTGTTGCATTGTGCAGTCACCAGACACCTGTCGCTGACTTGGCGCAAGTGCAAAACAGAAAACAATGACAAGAGAGGTCCCTACATACATAATTATATAATTTTTTATTTTAGGCTTTTTGCACGATGTTGATCTAAAAAAATTAGGATTTTCGAGTTTTTAATTTTATAGGGCTTTTTAAAGGGGAAATGGGTTGCTGTTTCGTGGGGTTAAGGGCTGTTTTTGGGCCTGCAACCCCGTTGCAGCAGACCCAAAAAGTGTCCCGCAACCCTCACAAAACGACAACCCGTTTGAAATGTTGTGCAAATAATTTCTGATTTTGACTAAAAACAGCCATGCCCATCTGAAACAATGGTTTCCTGTTGTGAACGGGTTGTAGAGGTTAAAAACGTGAAACAGGACAGATCCACACATTTGTTGGAACAGGGCCTTATACTCAAGGTGTAGGTGGATTTACGAGGTCTGGCTAAGTTACAAGTTGGCCATGAAGTGGGTACAAAATTTCAACAACGGAAATAAATCCCCTTGCGGGCTTAGTCAAAGGGGGTCTCATATGCCGAATTAGCGTCTTATGTAGCTATGGCCTATACTTTTAAATTTTTACCTCCTTATGTTTTGACCTCGTGGTGAAGCTTGGGAGTAAACCAGGCATTGCTAATTCACTTACACGTGTGGAAGTAACAAGGAGATTTTTTCACTTTACCTTTAAGGCTTATATGCATAACTCACGGCTTTTCAGCTTGGGCAGTACCCGTTACATTAAACTATGCCCTAGACTAGGATAGCATAGATGAAAGGTGAAACATTATACAAACTGTTACTCTAGGTATTGATCATATTATGCTGCTCAATAGTCTGTTGAATTTAAAATTTCAAGTTGTTAACTAAAGGAGGACTGACACAATGAGAAGGTAAATGACCAAGTGGGCCATGGTCTAGTGGCAAGGAAGAGCGATTGATACAATGATGACCTGCATTCGTGGCCCAATAAGGCATGTTTCCAATGTTCACTATGTTAGGCGGCAATTATGTGGTCCACAAGACACTTTGAAGGATGCAAGTCTGAATTGAATTTTGATGAAATGGATACCCCTCAGACATAACTACTTAGCTGCAGGGCCCTTGAACATGGCCACTTAGTTGAAGAGTCACTGATCTCCTAGGATGAGATTGGGTGCACGTCTAAAGTGAATTTTGGCAGAATTGATATTCCTTGAATATGACTACTTAGCTGAACAGTAATCTAAGCTTGATGTCTCATCCACCATACATTAACAGACAACAGGGTGAGGGCACTGTTGTCACTAAAATTCGGACCCTTGCTGAAGCTGGGTTCAGCATTTCAGTGAAACGTTCTTAGAACATGAGTTTGTGGGTCACTCATGATCTTTCTCCAGATGAAAGGGCTGGTTCCCTTCACCCTAGTTCGCTGCAACTAATCCTATACCAGCTTTCTACTCTAAACTATTTAATCCTAAGATAATAATTCCAAGGAGACAGAGTTAGAAGGAATGCAAAACTGAAAAGTAAAAGGGAGGTGATGCACCAAAATGAAATGTGGAACTTCTCCAGTTCTAAAAGACACAAATGCAAGTTTGTGAATGGAGATCATGGAAAATGCACACAACTCTAATGCAAGCAACTGAAAAGAATGCAAAATACGCAAGAGGGCAGAGATATTCACACCAAACACAAAGCGTTTGAAGGAAAGAAAGAAGCCACACTTGCATTAATTGATTTTTGACAGTTTACACATAAAGCCAAGGCAAAGATATCTTTATTCATGAGTTGCAGAGGTCAAGAGCATGAAGTTGCAAGTTCACAAGAGTGAAGGTCCAAAATTTGCTAGGGGAGAAAACAAGAGACGAACCCTTATAATGTGCATGAGCACTTTACATTTACACAACTCGTGGAAGGGAGAAAGAGAGAGAAGAAAGAAGAAAGGACCGCCATATTGGAGTATTGATCTCTTGAAATTGTGCTGGACAAGCATGGGCGCCATGATTTCTTGCGTATTGACTTGTAGTACAATCATGGGCGCCCTCTGAAAAAGAGCCAACTACCACATCATGACTCCTTGATTCAATCGCACGCCATCAGACTACTTAGGACGATGCCATGCTTCATTAAATTCCGGTGGTTGAGGTGGTTGGTCGTTTGGTTTAGAAATAGGCGTGGCTTTTGTTTGTCTTGCGGATTTGCTTTGATCTATAGCTTCTGTGGCCTTCCATACTCCCTGAGTGATGACCAAAGTTTCCTTTTTCATGCCACACTTGAATGTTTCTGCTCTTAGCCATTTAATGCTCCTTCCTTTCCGCGAAGGTCCTTCTATCTTCTTCATGTGACACTTACCCGCGACTATGTTCCTTTGTTCCGCGGACCACGAGAACCCGCAAAACACACAATTTGGGAAACCCACGAAACATTAGGATGGCGTTTTGTGGCTTCTGACCTTAGTCACTTTCCAACTTTATTTTTGTTTGCTGCACAGTGCCTTCTGCAGAATTGACAAACTTTGCAGAATGCTATTTCTTCCGAGTTTGCGTGACATTGTGTTTCCATGCTGCGAACCACTATCTCCTTTACATTCCTTTGCTCCACGGATCTTGCCCTTAGCCGATTTATAAATTTTTTGCGGGCTTGAAACCCTGCGGTGCTTTGACTTGCCTTAGACCCACGAGAGATAGAATTGGTGTTCGTGGAGGATTGACTTTCTTAGTGCCGCGAAGGTCTTACAAACTTCCACGAAACACTATCTCTGTCAACATCTGCTTGAGTCCCGAACTGCTAATTTTTTTGTTTTGCGGGTTAGGGGAACCCACAGAACACTTGGTTTCTTCATTTCGCAGAAGGTTAACTCAGTGTCCTGCGGCTTTTCCTTTGAGAATTTGACTAAGTCCGAACTTAGATGAGTTGTTCAAAATTGCACAGGGGTGCAATTTTGGACAACAAGCACCAATGTACCAATCAAAAGGTAAAGAAAATGAAAAGGTAAATTGATATCGCTCATATGCAAAGCATACTACTAACAGTGGCCTGTCGAAGGATAGACAGTTTTACAGGCTGGATCTTGAGAAAAGAAAGATCACACAAAAATTCAGTAATATCCATAAACCAAACATGGGAAAACTGCTGCTCCCCTGGCTAAAAGTGTCATCTTCATCTATGTCTTTGTCCTTCTCCTCTTTAGAGTTGTGAGAACTGGTTCGGGAGTTCATTCGTACTAGGAGAGTCATCCACACCCTTCTTAGCTTTGAGCTTTTTTCCTTTGCTAGATGCAACTTCTAGTGTGTTTCACTCCCTTGGCCGACTTTGTATGATTCCGCTGTTGGGCTTGTAAGTCTCAGAGATGAAAGGAATGCAATTTCGTTTTTACAAGTAGCTTCATAAATTTACCAAACCAATTCATTATCTTGTATGAAATCAAAATGAGGTCAACTATCACAAGCTCACCAGTGCAGAGCTGTTATACCCTGATTTGCTATGAGATCTGCTTCTTTATCAAAGGCACCTGTAACATCTATGAATCCCAGGGATTGGAAGGATTTACCAAGGAAAGGGTGGCAATAGAGGGGTGGATTCAGACTAACCTACCATTTCTGAGTCTGTGATACCTCAACACCCTCTGGTATTCCAAATTCTCTTTGCTTCATAAATGGTTGTTGGGTCAAAGAATATGGGCAGATTGAAGGCTAGATCAATGATCATAGAAGGCTATGCAAAAGAACAAGTAGGCAAAGAAGATGAAACAAAGTAGTATAATCTATGAGTCCTCCGGGGTAGTTTGACATAGGGTGGATAGCTCCCACCTGATGCAATGCTGGACAGACTTGACGGAAGACAGGGAGTTGAAGAAAAATTCGATCAAGGCAAGGGTCTCATGGTGCACTGCTATTCTTGTTTTTTTGAAGCTTCTGAAGCTTGAGGACACATTGAAGGAATTTTTAGATAATTAAATTTTCTATTCAAAGCGAATGTTGTGCAGGGGGAAGAGTGCCACATTTGAGTCTACAAACATTTTTAGGCCTTTGGGAGTTCTGGATGACGAGGAGGAAATAATCAGGTTGAAGGAAGGAGTTAAGGACAATTTTAAGGCTGATTTGACATTGAATCGAGTACATTGATACTTGAAGCTGCAATTGCCAAATGTAAAAAAGGGAATGTGAGTTGAGGCTCCATGAATTATATATGTCTGATCTTCTGTTAGCAGTCTTGCTTGTATTCTGCAGGTTGATGGGAAAATAGAGATGACTAAGAAATTCAATTAACTAAACAAAACAACACTTAACAAAACTTGATGGCTAAGAAATTCAATTTATTTAAATGGTAACACTTAAACAATGTAACTTAAGACTTATGTCGCATGTTGACATTTTTACAAACAAACCCTATGCTAATTAACACTACCAAATTAAACTATAAACTAAAAAAACTTTAATTTACCAAAACTTTGTTGATGGTTATGACAAATGCAGAGTATGATTTTTTTTAATGGGGTCAATGGAGCCTTATATGGAAGTCATGGCATTGAAAGAAAAGTTGCATGTGAACAGATGGACGCACAATCAAATTGCACGCATGGATAATGCCTGTTATGACAGAAGTGAGATAAACAAGTTTAACAACTAATGCTAGGTCACAAAGGTGAATGAATCACGGCCAAAGATGTAGGAGACTGGAAATATATGAGTGGATAAATAATGAAGGCATAGATTCCAAATGATATCTAAGTCCAACACTTGTGCACAAATCCAAAAACATGATAGATGTTTCTGAAGGGAATGATTGCAAGTGTGGCTGTAATATCCCACTTCTAGGATTTTAGAGAAAACTTGGAAACTCTAGATAAACCCCACTGTTGTTTACTCAACAGGACAGCACTATACTTCAAATAATGGATCCCAATCAAAGAGTATAATGGATTTGATCCTTAAACTGGTTAGGGCACAGTTGAAACTAATTAAACTCAGCTGATTAGAAAGGCAATGATCTATATCCCATACAAGCAAAACATGCCTCTTATGCTATGAAGTAAACGGTGCAACTAATATTGAATGATGGTAATTAGACTCAGGCTTACCCTTCACATGTATACTCAGCACTGATCGCTGCAACTGGGAATTATTGAGTTCTTCCAACCACACGAACCCATAAGGTCCTCAAACAAGTCGCCAAAATCAGAATGAATAGATCGAAAGCCAAATCGTTCCACTCCAACAATGCTTAAGATGATTCGCTGCCCGAACAGTCAGACAATGAAGTCAGATCCTGAGCTTGCAAAATACTTATCAGTTGGGCTTGTATCAAGTTGCTGTAATTAATAAATGATCAACACACAGTTCGCTGGCCCTATATGGTTTAGACATACACATGCAAGTGCCTAATAAACTCCAAAGGAAGTTGCTGAGTTAAGGAGAGCAGCAGTAGCATAAAGTCCACTCTAATCAACCAATATATATATTAAAGTTTAGCGCCAGACTTGTCTTACAAGGGATCACTCTAGCAAGGGCACCAAATGTGCATAAAAACACTCAAATAACTGTCAAAAGGAGTCGCTGAAACTTGGAGACAATAACATACAGTCAGCCAGTGATTCATACAAAGAATTGCCTTTAAATCATCCCATAAACATCATAAAAGAGGTCGCTGCCATACAGGATATGAAAACACAGGCTAAATCTGATCGCTCTTTACCCAAAAGATGTATGCAAACAGACCGTAAACACCATTAAAGAGATCCGCCAAAACCAATAGAGATCACACCACTATATCGATTTGCAAAGCACATGAAAATACTCCAATTTATATCAAAAATCCAGCTGCTACAGTGAATCGCTACAGTAAAAAGGGCAGATTTCACTTGCAAATTTCATCTAAAAATTGTCCAAAACCAAAGACATGGATCTCACAAATAAATACTTCAAACAAATCTCAAAACCAGCTCAATCCAATCTCCCACGCAAGAGAGAGAGAACATCAAAGGGCATGCATCCCAACTCCAAGCATGGAGTATCAAAATAAGTTCATCATAACATAATCATAATAATGGTCCTAGCACTCCTTTTATAAGCAAGGAGGCACAAAATTCGAAAACCCTAGGAGAAGGAAAATATTAAATAAAAGCAGTTTGTCTTCCCTAGGTGTGGCGTCCCCTTTGCAAAGGGTGATTTTATAAATTAAAAGCCACCTAAATATTTATTTAATTAATTCCCCATTTAATTTTTATATTTTGGGAATTAAATTAAATAATCTTCATAATTAAATAATTATTGCTCTAGGCAATAATATTTAATTATTTATTAAAAATGTTCCCCTTGCACATCCCGAAGCCCACGGGGACGCATAGGCTAAGGGTCTTCAGAAAATGGGGACATTACAGTTGGCGAGTGTGGATCACTCAATGGCAATTGGTGAGAGTACGCAGACCGAGACGCAAAATATTTCTATGCGGGCGGTCGCTCTACATGTATATAGATCACCTTTTGTGAGTGCACATGCAATGAAACTTGATGGAACGTCCGAGATCTTCACGAGATTGTGCTGATATTTATGGATGTTTAAGTGCACACAAACGATGGAGACAATAGCGGTCAACAAGGACAAACTGTTAAAAACCTCCAAAACCTTAGACTTTGAAAACCAAACATAGCCTACAACTATAATGATTTCATCTACCAAAGAAGACTTCGTAATTTGGGACAACAAAAATTAATAGAGTTGTCCCTTGAATTATTATACAAACATTTCTATCATAGACTTAAACCCACTTTGATACCGAATGAAATCTGGGTATTACATTTACACACTAAAAACCCTTGTTAATTATTTCAATGAAATAGCCTACATATATATAGGCTTACGATCTCCTTTAATCAAGGAGTCTAGCCTAATCAAACAATATCCTTATAATCCCTATAATCTCTCACTTAAACCTATCTACATAGTTAAGACCCTTCATTTTACCTTTCTCCTTGCATTAGTAATGCAATAGATGAGAGGAACGCATATGCTTTGTAAGTCGTCCCATAAGCTATTAAGTATTATCCCACATGCATGGGTAGTAGAATTTCTAGAATAGAACTAGTATATTAAGGAGTGCTTAGGCCAAGAAATGTATCCATGAATATTATTGTATTGAGCTTGCTCAAAGGAGGTTGCCCCCTTGAAGTGGCATGCGATCTAAAAGTTATTTGAGTTATTTTCCAAAGTTCATTTCATTGTTCATTTATTTTCTGAGTTCGTAAATTTGTGTAGAAGGATCCTCACATCTGGTATTAGAGCAATTTCTTGGCCTTGGGTAGATTTTGGAGATTTGTTTTTTAGCAGGGCTTTCAAGGAGCTGCATCATTTACAAAATTATTTCTTTGCATCTGTGCTTCTTACATAGTCATTGCACGTTTGGATAAGTGTAAATACTCGTCCGCATAATTGTGGGAAGTACTTGGGCATAAGCCCTAAAATGCATTGTGAGTACCACAAGAACCTCAAAGTAGCTGGCCCATTGAGAGGACCTGCCAGTGAAAAGGGCACCGCCCATCCCGATTGACTAGTTTTCACCCATGAGGTAAACCAAGAGTTGTTCGTGGTAATGGCACATCCCGATTGATTAAGGGGTAAAGTCTGTGACCAGAATTTTTCTTGTGAGTAGAGAGAATCCTTAAAATCCTTAGGCAGCGCAATCGACCGGGCCATTTCCAACCTAACAGTCCAGCAGGCAAACAACAAAGCGGTCACAGCTGTAAATCGTTGGTAACCGGGCACTTCATACAATACAAAACAACTCACAGACAATACATTAATCTACATTATTTTTATAATGAGAAGTTACAATTCATTACTCATTTGCTCACACTTCATACCAAAATATTAATCTATGAAGCACTAATATCCAACAATATCAAATTTGAGTCTACAAATGTTTTTAGGCTATTGGGAGTTGTGGATGATGATGAGGAAGTAATCAGGTTGAAAGGAGTTAAGGACGATAATAAGGTTAATTTGGTATTGGTGTTGAGTACATTGACACTTGAACCTATAGTTCCCAAATGTAAAAAGGAATAGGGTGTTGAAGGTCCATGAATTAAAGATGGACCACCTTCTGTTAGTCGTCTTGCTTTTATCCTGCAGATTGGTGGGCAACTAGAGATGCATGGACATCTCTATGTGAATCTGCTAATACATAAAGGTGGCAATGAACAAAGTGCTATGCAATTAAGCCTTTGTTTTTTTCGCACAAGACAAGTATGTGTAGAGTGAAGAGGAGGAAGTAAGCCTGATTTAAGTAACTGGGGTGAGTGGAAGGAGTTAAGGATGATAATTAGCTTTGATTTGTCATTGGAGTTTAGTAGATTGATACCTGAAGCTGCAATCACAAATTGTACAAATGAGAATAAGGGGTTGACTGTCCATGAATTAAATATGTATGACCTTCTGTCAGTGGTCTCACTTGTATGGTACAGTTTGGTGTGCAAGGAGAGATGCATGGACATCTCCATATGAGTCTGCCATACAGTAAGCTGTTGATAAATAAAATGCTATAAAATTGGGCCTTTGTTTTTTCACAAATGATTAAGTGTATTTTTGATAGAGCGAAGAGGAGTAAGTTGGCTTGATTAATCTCACCTACGATTTGCGTGGATTCTTGTTTGAGGTGGTGTATGCAGAGGAAGGAAAGCACTTTCCACTTCCCCAAACATTTCCATGTTTGTGGAGATGTTGAAGAGATGGGAATTGAAATCTCCCTAGAAAAGGGGAGAGGAGTGAAGGACCTAAAGACTCGAGCACAATAAACATCATCTTCCTTGAAGACACATACATCCTTGGCTTCAACTAACCATGTAGAAGAGGAAGTGGAGGGGAAGGGAAGAAGTCTGTTTGGAAGCATTTATTCAACAATGATAGCAAGCGAGTGGAAGAAGGTGAGGTAGTGGTAGCAATAAAGAAGCCAAGTAGCTGTTTGGGATAGTATGGGGCTATGTTGATCCCATGGGCATTGACATGAGCTTTTCAATGTTGCTGGAGATATTTGTGGGAGGACCCTTTGCAATTAAGCAAGATTATGTCCTATATGAACTAAAGAAGACAATTCTAAGTAAAAGAAGAGAGAGACACGAGATTTTCGCAACTGAACATGTTATACACTTATTTGTATCATGTATGGATATATTATAGAGGATGTACAAGGAAGCTTCTAGAGGAAGGAATTGTCTAAGAGAATATAAATGTACAAGATTTAAGAATATACAATAAGCCCATGTGACTGCAATTTTGTTTTAATACGGTACACTACTCCACATGGCTATGTCTCATCATTTCCTCCATGCTTTGAGGAAATTGTTCTCAATTTCAACTTAGGACCTAGAACCACCTTGTAGCTTCCAAGATGAGTCAGGGAACGAAGGAATCTGGCGCAATATGGAGTGCATTGCAGACCATGTACAATGACTATGGAGTTTCCATATGGATTGAATATAAATGTTGAATTAGAGTGGGAACATCGGGGAGCAAAATATCCACATGATTTTTTGAGCTCCAATAATTGATGATCTACATGGAAAAAGATCTCCACACGAAGGAGATTGTATTGTAGTGGCACGAGGTTTTGATTTAGGGCATATAACTCAATCTTGGAATCACTGAATGTGGGCACAAGGATAGACTTATTTTTTCAGAGTAAGCTCAAAGCAAATATATGTTTCTGAATCAGATCAACAATGTAAGGAAAAAGGCTTGAGCAGCGGTAGAAGAAGGATCCTCTCCTTATGGATCAAAGTTTGGAAGCCAGAAATCCATATACAGTTCACATGAGCCGATAAATTGAGGAGTCAGAACATGAGGTGCAGATAACATATTTTTCGACTGCAGAAGGAAAGACAGCAAGAAGAAACCTCTATAGAAACTAGAGGTTTCAACATGTCTTTGATTTTAGCTTCCGGATTCTTCTATATTCCAAGGGGAAGGCTAACCATTTAAGAGCTTCCTGACGATGCCATGTTCAGCCAAAATTTCCACCCCAAGACCAGTTTCTTTGATATTCATTTCAGTACAGAGTATTTTCTCATTAATCAAAATCACACATCCGTTTCTAGTAGGAACTTTGTAAACTGCATAAAATTTGCCTTTTTCCCCAGAAGAAAATGGATGAAATCTGTATTGGCCCTATTGGGTGCACAGTTTTTGGCCAGGAAAGCTTTTTTTGAAAAACAAATCACTAGAGGAACCATTAGGACGAGCAGACAGAAGGGGCACTGACCAGATGTATTATGCAAAAGCACAAGATTAAGAGACACAGAACCAGAAGACACCCTAAAACTTTTACTGCAATTCTATCCAACCATTTGACCACAAGTCATCAAGGATTTAATCCTCGATTCTACTTTCAAGAACTAAATTTGTGGGGAGGCTTCTCCTCGAAAGATTTTGACTATGAGGGCTGACTCCCTTATAAATTTGAAATTTCTAATGTACTTTTTGCTTGCAAGCTCAAGGCCTTTTGAAATTGCATAGGCTTCTCCAATATTAATTGTGTTCACGCCATCTCCAAGCATACTTGAATCCGTCTTACCTTCAAGACCCTTGATAAACACCCCACCTTGGTTCCCCCTATGTTGAGTTTATGGGAAATATATCAACCATGTGTACTTATACATGTTTATACGAGTATATATGAATATATTTGTTAGAAGATGTGAACACAAAGAATTAAGAGAAATGACAAAGACACACAACACACTTTGTGATGTGTGTGGTGCTTGTATTTATTAAGCTGAAAGAGGTTACAATATAGTTGGGGAAGTTCATAACCGAACATTAGTTAGTTGATAACTAATAGTTCATTAAACATTAACTAATATACTTTAATACCCCCTTAATGACTTAGTCCTGAAATTTTACAAATACAATAAATCTAATGGGTTAAATCATTAAAACCGCAGGTTGTTCCTTAGATATTATCCTGAAATTGCAGCCATCATTTAATGTTTTACTACTGTCCAATGTATGAGCTTTGGTGTAAACAATTGAAAAGGACAACTACAACAAAACCATGATCTAGTTGTGTGGACATAAGATACGACAGGTGGTCCACCAAGTGTTCGTATAATGATTCATTGACCAGTGATGAATCATCAATGTTTGTTAATTTCAGCTCGACCTCCATAATTCTGAAATCAAAATCTTGGAGATGCTGATCAAAGAGGGCGCACCGAGCTGCTCACAGAGCTTGTTCAAGTCTGTTTAGGGACTCAATCAATCTACAACCCAAATGAGCATGTTTAGGTACTTGAAAATCTTTAGGCAACACCATATAGACCTCATCGTCCAAATCTCTAGAGAGAAGCAACTGAAATGTGACCATTACTACAATATCCATAGTAGAAGAAATAACCATCTCCGTGGTATTGGGAGAAATAACCATCTTTGCAGTAGTAGGAGAAATAACCATCTCCTCCTATTGCTCATCTATTCCCCTTGTTGCGAAAAGCCTTTCACAACAAGATGAGCAAAGTGTCCATGCTCTAGTGCTTGTTGAGGCAAAGGTGCTTGTGATTGAGTGGCATGTCCTGCCATCTCACCATGTGCCGCCATGCATCCTGGATAGTGGAGTTTCCGTCCACAATTAATTGTGCATTTGAGTGAGGAAGTCCATCCTCCCAAGGCATTTTAGCCTCCCGCACATTTTATATAGTGGATATTCCCTCCACAATGAGTGCAAGTTGATTGAGGTAGGGTCAACAAGCCTATGGGGAATTCCGTCCTCAAACACATTCGAATGGTGGAGTCTCGCTCCATGCACGCTTTTAAGTTGATTGTAGTAGGGTCAACAAGCCTATGGGGAATTCCGTCCTCAAACACATTCTCGAATGGTGGAGTCTCCCTCCATGCACGCTTTTAAGTTGATTGTAGTAGAGTCAACAAGCCTAAACTGGCCACCTTTCCCAATGCCCGGTGGCAACTACTGCTCTTGTTTTAAATCCAACAAAATAAAGTTCTGCAGAGAGAAATTTATAGATGGGATTTTTATGCATGCTTGGGACATACCTCATATTCCTTCTTACTAGTTTTGAGGATTATTCAACACACTTGTGTACATCTCCTATCCCCCGTATCGCAAATGACTTTCAATCTACTAATAAAATTGAATAAAAATATCAGTAAATGTTATATACCTGTCCCTACAACACGAAAAATATTTGGATGTGCCGTAGTCAATGATCCAACAACTGGTAGCCTTGTCGTTTGAGTATGATGATGTAAGAGCATAGAGAGCATTCTCTTCCTTGAATTCTTGTTCATTTGCAACTATTGCCACATTTGCCTCATGCCGTGGCTTTTTGTTGGGTTGGGAAAGATTATATTGTCAGATCCGGCAGTCCATTTTGAGATGCCCAATCTTATGATGGTAATGACATTTCACTTGGTATTTGGAAGATTCACTAGAGTGACATCTCCACTTTCCTTTTGACTAAGCAGTCAATCCAGTCATTGATCATCTAGAATTGGACTCAATTGCTTGTGTCTGCCTACGCTCCTTTTGTGGCAAATAGGAATTGACATGATCAAATGTTACGGTATGGGTTTCTCGCCATCAAATGTAGAGCCTCCACAAATGTTTCATAGGAGGGCAACAAACTATTCAGCTATGTCACAAGATTTGCCAAATTTTTACCTAAAAATTTGAAATTCGGCAATTAAAATCCGGCAGCAATAAGTTCGCCCAAATTCGTTGCAGTTCGTGAGGGTTTCTATAGGTGTCCAAGTCGTATGCCACGGAGGCAATCATGGATGACACTGACTGGACTGGCTTAAGGAGCTGCGTGGACTTGGCCGAGCTTAGGAGTTCGTCGCAAATCTCGACGCGTCGTGCAAGAGCTTGCAGAAAATTGCTTTCAGCGCTTTCAGTTTGCTGTAATTTTCTTTTTATTTTGTTTATTATTCATTCGTTAGGTATTCTTATTTAATTTTAGATGTTAATTCTTTTTATTTTATACTAATACGTATTAATATCTTTTTATACTAATACGTTATTCTTATAAAGTTATATGTATTAATATTTTAGTAATATTAATCTTTTTATCATAATATCTTTACTAATAGTAATACATATTAATATTTTAGTAATAGTTTATATGTATACTATATCTTTACTAATACGAAGACTTATTAATAGTTTATATCTTTACTAATACGTATTAATAGTTTACATATTAATATTTTGTTTTTTATTTATTTGTTTTTAATCTTTATTTTATTTATATTTATATTTTAAATTTATTTAAATATCTATAATTATTTTAATTTTTTATTTTATATATAGTCGAACTTAATGGCGAATTTTTTTCGAACTTTATCTAATGGCGAACTTCAACCGAATTTTATCCTCGCGAATTCGAACTTGAGCGAACCTTGTGACTTAGCTATTTAGAACAAGTGACATTGAGTCGTCATCATCCACCTTTTTATTGATGGAGCTAAGCTAGTCTTGAAAATCTTTCATCCGAAGGTGTTATAACAGGGACCCATCCTCCATCATCCGAAGGTGTTATAACAGGGACCCATCCTCCATCATCCTTGCTGAAAACAACAAAATTTTCAGGTATAAAACTTGACTCTTCTCTGAAGTTATGTACTTGTTCTTCAAACTTGTCCATAGCACACCAACTTCAGCGGTGTTCTGGACCTTAGGTATCAAATTATTAGACACCAATAGCTTCAACAACAACAAGGCCGCCTGATGACGTTTGTCATAATATGCGAAATCCGCTGTAGGCCTGCCTACAATGCCAAGGATTATTTCATCGCAGTTCCTGTATTCAGTGATCCTCAGAATCTTGTGACTCCAGACATAGTAGTTCTGACTAGTCAATTTCTTTGTCTATAACAAGATTTTGTATATTGGCCATTTTCCACACAATGTTTGGTTTATGGTCAGCAAATCAATGCAATAGACAAAGAATATACAGTCTATATTCTGAAAATCTGACTGCTGACCTGTGAGTCAATAAAAATGCATTGAAAATAACCAAAACACTTGAAGATACTGCAAACTATAAATTAATGCAGTTTGAAATCAATATTTGACTGGTCTGTGCTTTGAAAGATTAAAAAAATCAGAAAACAATAGCAGAGATTGGTCTCCCGCGCATATCACCCTTGAATATGCCCTGGAAATTCTTCTGCATAGGAAAAGTTGGCAACTAACGTGCCTTAGGCAAATGGATTCTCTTCTCCTTTACTGAAATGCGAGCCCTAATGAGCTCTCTAAATCACTCGTTAAATTTATTTTTATGTTTGTTGTTATCTCTTTGCAATTCTGGACAATGCCCTTATGAAAACTCAACAAAATAGCAAAAACATGACAAAAAAATGTGCTCTCGAGTTTATTACCAATTTGTACGTGAAAAGTTGAAAACCTCTAGAAAACTCTTGTTTGTGACTGTAAATCCGCTTGAATGTGCAATTATAAAGGGTAACAATTCGCGTTTGCCCTAATTGCAACTTTAGAAATCGCAATTTTCAGATCAATGGCACCTGATAAATTTCCAGACTGTATTTCTACTGTGCCGTAGCAGGACAAGTGTTTAGCAATTCATGATTGTAAAAAAATGTGATTTTGCACTCTTCAAAACATGCCCTAGAAATGACGTCTGCTGTGGTGAATTATCTCTGTTTGCCAATCTTCTTCCTTGTTGTCCGTACCTTCAATGGCTTCCCCAGAATTCAAATTTCTTCTTTCCTGCCGTTTGTACCTTCTTCAGGCTTCATCAAACTCTGAACTCTTCCAGCACCAATGGCTATGATACCAATGTTAGAAGATATGAACACAGAAAGAATGAAGAGAAACGAGAAAGACACACATCACACTTGGAGATGTATGGTACTTGTATATATTATGCTGAAAGAGGTTACATTCTAGTGGGGGAAGTTCACAACCAAACATTAGTTAGTTGATAACTAATAGTTCATTAAACATTAACTGATATACTTCAATAATATTTGTCTATTTTTTAACATATAGAGTAAATACATCACTGTTATTTCTGTTCAGGTTAATTGCATATGTATTTTTCAAAATTGTAGATATAAGGCTTCCATTGTCCATAATGTTAGAAAACAAATATTTGAAGAAATACCGTGGAGAAATTTTTCCATCGACATTTTGGATCACACCACATGATCCAAAATGTTGATGGGTAAAAAGATGACGTATCATGTGGTGTGGTCGGAAACATTGATGGAAATTTTTTTCTTTACTGTTTTTCCCAAAAGTTTGTTTTCTAATATTTTAAAAATTTCTTTATTGTGGCTGTGTATCCCCTGTACAACCAAAAAAAAAAAAAGTTGTATTGTCACATCAGATCCAGATAGGCCATTTTATGAACTCAATAGCTATCTTAATGGCATGGAATATAATTTTAGTTTAAATTTCATGGGAATGTTATTGCATTGCCCCCATTTTAGTTGGGATTGTCTGAAAATGCTAGCAGTTAAAATTATTGTAATTATAAACATCTATAGGCAATGGAAATGATGACCTTGATTTTGAATTTAAGGGATACCTATGCATGCGTTGAAGTTCTACAAGCCCATGTAATTGTGTTAGATATTTTTGGCTGCAAAAACGACTTAGGATGACTATATCTATTTCTTTTATGACTAATTGACAGGCAAACTAACAACCTCTTTTATTAGGTGCATTTTATAAATTGATTAGCTATTAGTTATTACCCATGTTTGGAAGTAACTTTGAAGAATTGATCAACTAATTTTTGTTTGACACATGTAACAGAATTATGTGCAATGCTCCTTACTATTTTTGCCATTTGGTAGGGTAGCTGATAGATTGCATTGAAATTTATTTTTGAAGGGTTGGTTTACTTTTCCAATTAGGCATTTGAATTGAACATTACCAGTCTAGGATGCCATTCCTAATCTTTTGAATTCATAGGACACATAATGAACCTTAGTGGAATGGGGTAAGAGTTTAGGATACTTCAACCTTCTTTAGTTCTATTATACCCTTGAAAATATATAAGAAATTTAAAATTTGTATTGTGGAAATTTTATGCAGATTCCAACAAAGGGGAAAGGAGCACAAGTAGACAGAGTTAAATGCTATGAGCCTGCTACAATGAAGTATCTTGGATATTATCCAGCATTGACATCAGAAGAGGTGCACAATTCCTTCTTCTATATACACTTTTCCCGTGTCTTTGTATTTTTATGTTTTTTTGAAATTATAGAACTTTGCTTTCCATGCAAATTATTGCAAACAGTTAAATTAAAATCATGACATTGTTCAAATTTAACATGACATGTTTTGCAAAAGTGATCAAATGCCTCAGGCCCTTCGGAGGAGCATCTGCAGGACACTCAATATTCCAATCACTGTAAATCACATTAAAGGAAACAAAAGGCTATTCTTTACCAGCCTTCTTCTGAAGACCCCTTTCATGCTATTATTTATGTCCCTGAGATAATCTATGATAGAATAAACACTCAATAAAGGTAGAAGCTATAACCAATACAGAACTAAACTTCTTGTTATACCTGTGTCTTTTTTTGTCGCGACCAAAGCTTTTGTTGGAAACAAGAGATCAAGTATTTGTTGAACACATCCTTTCAATTTCATGAACATGGCTCTACTTGAAAGAAAACCTAATGAATACAGTAGAAATCCAACATTCTGTTTAGAATCAAATAAGATATGATCAAATTTGACCTCAATATAATGCTAAAGGTAGGATGAGTCATGTAACTCGCCAGTGGAAAATATCGGTCTTCTTCCATTTTTCAGTGTCCAAGCTCATGGAATTTGACATGCTAGCTTATACATATAATGGAACATAAATTATTATGTGTCTATTAACCATTCAAGTACTAATAAAAAGGCTTTATTTGTTTAATGTGACGTTAATTAGAATCATCATAGGTAAGGTTCTCTTAAACTTTATAGTGATCATTCTTGTTGTCACTTTTCAACTTTCATTTACTGCCTTTGCTACTCTTCATTAAGGTAGTTTGCTACAAGCTTCAGCTACCCATTATGAGCGTATTATAGCCATTGTTTGGGGCTTGCAGCTATTTAACCTTATAAATGAAAATTCTAATCTAAGATA
This sequence comes from Taxus wallichiana var. yunnanensis, assembly GCA_018340775.1. Lineage (NCBI taxonomy): Eukaryota > Viridiplantae > Streptophyta > Pinopsida > Cupressales > Taxaceae > Taxus > Taxus wallichiana. The sequence continues at coordinate 397,571,019 of CM031237.1, read as the reverse complement.
AAAGTATCAGGGCTGATTCTTGTGTTGCATCAAAGTAATACAACGGAATTTGTCAGCAGTCATTGTGACCTCAGGATTTAGTACATATAGACTATAGTTATCACAGTGAACAAAAACTAACACCAGCTTGTAATAAGATATGAGAAGTGAGGCAAAATAATTTAGCCAGTATAATTGTAAAAATGAGATTCCAAGAGTGAATATTTGTTGTCTGCAGGCATCTCTTTACTTTAACCAAGAAAACCATAAGCAAAGGTACGAGTGCACATTTATAGCCGATGCACCCCCGATGGCTTTGGCCGATTCATCCTTCAGTATTAACATGACTTATATCACTTGTTGAGGATTGTAGAACCATCCACCTTTTAACTAACCATATTTGATCAACTAAGAGTTGAATGTTTGGTTTTGTAGGAGCCTCTGAAGCAATTTTCCATACGAGTCGTAATGTCCCCTTTTCTATGCCTAAGGCCTAAGGGCCAATTCGAGTCCAAGCCTTGGTCATACCCAAGGGGCTATGGACGCTGGGAGCTATTGGGTATGAATATCTAGTCCATTTTGTTATAATTCTTCATTGACATGAGCGTAAAGTGTTTTGGAGGGACTAAATATTATGTTTTGTCGTTAAGAAGGGGCCACATGACACTTAATGTTCTAATTTTGCGTTGGGGTCACTTATGGACCATGGCGACTTAAAAGGGAAAAGTAACTTCAGCTACTTTTATTTTATCGTCCTCCCCTTTGTTTTTAAAAATCGCGATTTATCGGCGATAAATCGCGATAAATCGTTTGCAACCATGAAAACGATATATCTTCTGAAAAATCGCGATTTTTGATATGGCGATAAATCGCGATTTTTGGTGATAAAATACACTCGAAAATCGTGGTAAATCGTGGATAAAATCATGGAAAATCGTGGAAAATCGCGGGTGAAATCGTGGCCCCAAATCTGAGTCGTTTTTTCACTTGCGCGGCTCGGGTACACTCGAAAATCATGGAAAATCGCGGGTGAAATCGTGGTGGAAAATCGTGGCCCCAAATCTGAGTCGTTTTTTCACTTGCGCGGTTCGGGTTTCCTCCATTCTCCTCTTTTCCGTTTTTGGAATTTCTTTCCTTTTTTGGCATATTTTTCCTTTTTGGCGAAAAATCACAAAGGGTCCGGGAAGATGTAGCAGCAAAAACTTGCATGTGCTATAACTTTCATTATGTGGCTCCGTTTCAGGTGTTGTTTTCTCTAAAAGTGCATATTTTCTCGAGCTCTATGCATTGATGGCAATATTTTTCTTATTTTCATAAAACAATATTTTTTATTTTTTTGTTTGCAAACTTTGTACTCTCTTTTTTGGTCAAAACTTAATTGAAAATATGCATATGGGCCTATGGCATTCTATAGAGTCACTTCTCGCATCATTTAACATTGTTTTTACATTTAATTTAAGTATATTTTATGAATTTAAATGTTTTTAAAAGTAGCGATAAAGTTGCCGATTAATGCCGATTTTTTGCCGATTTCCGATTTCCGATTCAAAATTTGGCCTGCCGATTAATCCCGATTTACGATTTTTTGAACTATGGTCCTCCCTAAGGAAAAATGCGACTTGGGCTTTTTGGGGCTCTTTTGCCTTGGGGAAAAATATATAAGGAGTTGGGAGGAAAAAGTGAAGGAGATTTTTGCATACATAATTATTTTCCTTCATGTGCAACTGCTGCTTGCAAATTTATAGCTTGTGGAGTGAAATCCCACAGGGACCCTAACTTCGGTGGTGAGAGATCCATCCCTAGCTAGTAGGGCAATCTTAGGGAAATCAGGGCTGTTTTTCAGAGGCATTTTCAGAGGGTTTCAGAGGAAGGGTTTTGAGGGTTTTGGTGACATTTTGTGGAGAAAATCAAAGGGTTTTCAGATCAGATTTACGGCAGCGATAAGAGCAGGTTTTGGCATCATTTCTAGAGACTTTTCAAAGGGTTTTGATCATTTTCCAAGGGGGCGACTTGTTTTGGAGATTGCAGCCATTATTTGGAGGGTTTCCAGTGGTACAAATTCAGATCTGAAGGTTGGAATATCATTCCCTATATTTATAAATATTATTTCCAAAGTTTCATAATTTTTGCACTTGTATTTGGAGAGATAAATTTTTGAAGTTTTCCAGCTGCCTAGGGCACGCTGTAATTTTCTGGCAGCAATTTATTATCTGAAAAATTCCAAAAATAATTTTCTAATACTTGTTAGTGCATTAGCAAGCTCTCTATAAATTTTCAAGTGATTCGGGCAAGTATTTTGTGAGTTATAGATTTATTTCTGTTCGCTGCCCTAGTTTTAATTTCTGCAAAAATCAGATTTTTATTTGGCTGCAAATTATCTGTATTTTGTGCATTTTTAAGTGGTATCCCACAAGGGATATTTCAGTAGCCCACATAATACTTAATCATAAGGATTCTAAGTTATCCTTTTTGATTTCATGTTGTGTAAGCTTTGCTTTTTAATAACACGTCTATTCCAAAAGCAAAAAGAGTTATAGGTTTTCAAAGTCATATCAACCATTTATTTTCCTTCCGTTTTTGATCTGTTTATGTTAATTTTCCCTGCTAAGATTTTAGTACTGGAGTGTAGAGACACCATCTATCAAACCCATCATCTCTCGACTTGGTGTGATTGACAACTAACTGTATTGCATATCTTCTTTATCACTATATTGGGATATTTAGCTCTACTGTATGAATTTGGCATGGAGCTTGGTATGAAACATGATATACTGGTCTGGAAGAAATTAGAGAAATTAAATATTCAAAGAAGACATGCTTGCAAAGAGACTATTTAGCTTCACTTTTAGTTTACTACCATCCAAAACATGCAACATTGCTGCTCTTAATTTTGAAATGTCACGTGGGCTCTAAATCCCCTTGCCTCTATGATTCAAGCATGCTTGACCTTTAGTTTAACCTTTTTCTGAATATATTCACTGTATAAGTTTATGGATGTATGATGTATGTACATATTATAGAAAGAAAATTTATGTGCCGAATGAAAAGGTTGGTTTTTTATCTTTCTCGAATAAATTTAAGCAGCTACTGTTCCTTCTGGTCTTATAAATGTTTTTGGTACCTCCTAAATTGTGTTTTGATTTCCCAGAAAAATTGCATCTTGGTGCATATAGACACTCATAAGCATTTTTAACAAGTAAACATTTTTTGTTAGGTAGTCTACTTATTATATGCTACAGTATATTGTAAAGTGGTACAGCAGATTTGAAGATAACAATCAACCTGTTAAATATGAAGGTTTGAAAATTAAAATGCGTTTTTAATTCAGGACTGTGGAATTATTCTGGTGGTCTAAAGAACTTAAAAGTTTTGTTTTTGATGATGATGCTCGCTTCCTATTGATTTTTCATCTGTTTACTTTTCCTTGGCTGAATGTAAAATGAAATCAGGTCAGGGAACATGTTAGGCAAGCAAGAGAGGCACAAAAGGTGTGGGCAAAAAGTAGTTTCAAGCAACGAAGACAGTTGCTGCGCATCTTTTTGAAATATATTATTGAAACATCAAGAACTGATTTGCGAGTAAGCTTTGCAAATTATCTTGAGGCATGCTATTTATACCTGTTTGGCATGTTTAAGTATTTCAATGCAATTAGAAAATCTTTATTTAGTTTGTAAGTTTGTTGTAGAGATTTTTGTCAATTCTTAAGTTCTGTATATATGCCTTGTATTGTTATGTCGCTTATTATCTATGAAAGGGATGCAGACTATGACAGAACAAATTAAAAATGGAAAAATGATCATCTAGATTCTACCTAATTAATAATTAAGATTAGAGAGTGAGAATACCAATTTTGCCAATGAAAAGTTGGCATTTCTTCCCAGCTTCTCAATATTTTTCCTGCTGATATCAAAATGATTATTAAAATTTAATTTGCAGAGTTATAATTATTACTATTTGATTTGATTGGTAAAACGAGGGATTCTATTGGGGCCCTCAACCCTTTTTATAAGGAAGTAGATAACACAAAATGTGTGATTATAGATGTCAAGTAGACAAAAGTCCACCCATTGACAAAATTCCTCTTGTAGTTTTTTTAAGCTTTTGACAATAATAGAGATAACAAATTTACTCAAAAAGGCAAAGGCAAACAAAAGGTAGCCATTTAAGGCTGTCCATTGCCAAGTTTTAGGAGAGACCTCTCAACCGCAATACTCACAGCCTCACAGACACCACTGTCAACCTGAACCTACCAGCAGCTGGCCGATACTTCTAAGTTCTGACTGCTAAACATTAGGAGGTGATAACTGGGCACAAACCACCAACACTACCAAACCACCCAAAAAGATGCCCACCTAAACAACTGCACCATCAAAAACCGCTACCAATCCACCAGTCACCAGACCAGACAAACTTCCTACAATAGGCCACCGCCCATGATGTCCACGGGGCCTTTACCTTATCTAATCCAGTCTTCCACAGTTAACCCAGCACCTTCCAAGGCATTGGCCTGGCCGGGAGCCTGAAGCAGGGGTTCGGATCCTGCTTGTCAATCGGAGCAGAGGATGGGTTATTGTAACCTTTCAGGGAAATCCTTACTGACTGAATGGGCAGTGCCATTTTGGAATTCAATGCAGAGATTAGAAACAAAGTGGTGCAATTCTCTGTACCGTACTTTGCAAGCAGCCACATTTTCTTCCATAGTTTGAATCATCTCCTTCCAAACTAAATCCTCACCATCACGTGACAACCCATGTCTTTTGGTTCTCTGGAATTGGTCACCAATTCGGTATTTCTTGAGCTATGGCAGCTGAAGTTAGCGTTTCCACCACTTCCTCCAAATTAGACAGGTCCAACTCCAGGTGAAAGGCATTGCAGACCGACTTGAGCTCATCCAAAGTAGGTAGAAAGGCATGAGGGATTACCATTTTAAGAAGAACATAGAAAGTATAGAAGGCAGGAGTGGTGGCTACTAATTTGTGAAGGAAGTCCTTGCGAAGGGATTGGTAAATGTGCTTAATTTGAGGGAAATCTCCCCATCCTCTCACCCCCATGACTTGTATGACAAAATCTTCTCCCATACGCCATTCAATCACAAAACACATCTGCCACATCCTTGATGAACCAATACCACCAAAAGCCACTTTGGAATGGAAGGCAATTATTGAGGTAGCTAGAATGGCACAACAAAAACCAATGGATGAGAAAAAGCAAAACATACGAAGAATGAAACAAGAAACAACGAGGAATTGAGAGCACGAGGGAAGAATTAACGGCCGTCTTAAAACTTTTGGGTATTGATTGCTTGAACACAAAAAATTGTGCTAGGCTAGGTGCATTCCTTGTGGGAGCAATGTGCTCCAAACGTCAAGTCGCCACACCCCGCACATAATGAGGAGTCCCATACATTGATCACCCTGAGATTTCTCAATAAACTCCCTTCATTTCTATTGATTAATGTAAATGCCCCTTTCCGGGTTGAAAAGGAGAAATGGCACCAACCCAAATCACAATAAACTGAAATTTATAACAGCAAGCTACAGCAGTCTGAATTCTTATGACAGCAAGAAAGAAATTGCAATTATTCACTTCCAACACCACTTTTACACCATCCAAAGCATGTAGGGAACAATAATAATTATTTAGAGCAAGTACAAACCAAGAAATGAATTTTTAGAACCCTGGCTGAAGTATAATAATTAATTTTATGACAGCAGCAAACCCACTTACAAAAATGGCCGGAAATAATGATTCCAAGGCCCAAAGTTCAATCCGGGAAATGAAATCAGCCTTATAAATTAGGAACAATCCAAATATCAACAAAGAAAGGAGTGTCGTGCCCTAGATATCACCAAAACCCTCCACCATGCAAGTCGCCACCCTAGGAGAGGGTTTACAATGGGCTGGAAATGGCGTGTTCCAAGGAAAATCTGAATGTAATCACCAAGTGTGACCTCCATGTGAGACCACCAATGAAGGAATGAGGGGTTTCGTCCTCAAACCAAGTGCAAAGAGGGTTTTTGTCCTCAATTGCAAGAGAGAGAGTGGTTTTGTGCTCCAACTCCAAGAGAATGAATTCCAAAGCAAGCATATCCTTTTTCCATCCAAGCGACCCCTTTAAATAGCTAGAGGTGGCGCCAAAACCCAAATAGAATCCCCCAAAGAGGACTGACCTCCTTGGAGACATAAGAGTTCCCTTTTTCTTTTATTTTTCAATTGGCTTTTCACCTTTTTCCCAACCGACTTGACTTCTTTAAACTATAATTAGAAAATTACTAAAAATAATAAGCATCTACAAAAGCAATTGAAAATTATGACATTAAACTTTTCCTCGCTTTTTCCCTTTAAGCCCACAAGAAATGGAATGGGCGAATTATTCTGGAGAAGGGAACATTACAATTAATATTTTATCTTTTCTACTAGTTTTTTTGTTTTTTCTGTTTTTTTTTCTCATCAATATTCTTTAAAATTTTCAAACTTTGTTGTGTTTGAAGCTATGGGCAGAAAAATTACTCCACCCTATCCTTCAACCTGTCTGCTTTTAGAAGCACGAGCTCCTATAAACCTGACCAATTTGTTGGGAGGGTACTCTCAATCTTCAAGAACGCCCTAGACCTGCACCAGCGTTAGCAAGGAGGTCTCTCAAACAGTAGCTTCCCAATAACAATAGGAGAAGGAGATCTGCTGGAAGTGAAGCCTGGAATCCTTAGTTGAGCAAAGGATGTAATTAAGCTCCTAATGAGGGGTACTTCCTTCTGTCATTGCATAAACGACCAACATTGAATCACCTTCCACTTCTAGTTTGTCCACCCTTGAGACAGAGTGAGTCAGTGTCCTTACACTAGAGCTACTGCTTCTGCCTCTTTATTGGAGCCGTGTTGAAGGAAGGAAGAGGATTCTACAACAAAGAACCTCAGGTACCATCGAAAGATACACTGCATTCCAGCAATCCCCAGGTTAACCCGGGATGCTCCTTCAAAATTCAGCTTGACTCAGCCTTCTTTGGGAGCTGCCCATCTAAGACTAAGTGATCGATATATTGTACTCGCAACCCATTAATGGGGTAATAAACATCACTATGTATATTAGTTATAATATATTATAGTTTCTATGTGCATGTAATTTGTAGATTAATAAATCTATGAGATATATATGTCCGTATGTGCACATGCATGCAATTTGGTGAGTAATAGATTCTATATCCATTCAAGGTTGAGAGGAAATATTTAATGTGATGCAATAGAAAAAAACAGTACAATATAATTTAATTCCTATTGGCATACCTAGAGATGCAAAAGTCATTAAGTTAATTTGTTGATAATCATAATGCCCTTGACATGTAGAATCCGAGATAAATTCATTTCTAAGCTGATGTTCTTAATGTTTCTATGTAAACTACATATGTACATACATATATATAGTGCGGAGTTTGTTTAATTTGTTGGTTATTTACCAGGATAAATGATATCGTGCCGAACCAGCAGAATGGCCAAATGTTAGACAGCCTACAATAATAAGGTTGACTCTTGAGGATCTTTCTCTAAATAAGGCAACTTATTCTCACATGACTTGGATAGAACAAATAATGTATTATGACAAGGGGTAAACCAACATAATTTTTGCTATTAACAAGATCTGAAACCAACTGAGATGCATCTTTTTAATTAGCAAAGAATATAATATTTTAGGTCATAGTTGAGCGGACTTCCAAAGAGAACACCAATTTGCTTCCAAATAGGCTATCAAATTGTGAACCATGTCTTAAAAGTGTACACTCTTCCATTAATGGGATGCCAGGTGGATGTCTTCAGAGGTATATGACTGCTTTCAATATTTTAGGGAAGCTTTTGACTTGATTCCTGAGCTGTTTCTATTTGAGAAGCTTTGTGCTAAAGGGGTCCCTGAGTTTCATATAGGAATATAATTCTAGTCTTTGAATTCCATGAGATTTATGGGGTATTTTTGTAAATTTGTACTATTCACGATTTTCACGTTATTATAGGTTTTATTTTGAAGCGAAGCAACAATGTCTTCTCTCCTCTCAATGATTTGGTAACTATGATGAGGAACTGGATTGATTTCTCAAGGAAAACACATAGGAGGGTTATCTACATTGACGTGCTTCTTTTCTAAATGGATTGCTCAATTTGGATTCATCTCTGATGGATTGTAGGGACAACTTGATTCCATTGCCATATTTGCTAATCTTAGACAGCTGTCAATCATTATTAGTAAAACATACGTTGTACTCTTTAATACATCTAGGAATGCTTGGTGCAAACTCATTTCTCATTTAGAGGAAATTCAGTTGAGATCACCACCTCCTATACCTCTCTAGGAGTTTTGTTTATAGGTAAGTCCTTTAGTTCAAGACTAGCTTCCCAAGCACAGTATTCCAAGGGGTATGGTTCTCTAGATGCTTGAGTCCCTGTGCTTTATGCTCCTTTAAAGGACATCTTATCCAAGCTACACTTTTTGATACCATTACCAGGCCTACATTTGGGTAAACTGATGGGGTACACATAGAGAGAGTACACACTACTGTGCTTCAAATTATGATCTGCTGCAAGTGGGATTGGTGCCCTCGATATTTTGCAGGAAAAATTTAGGACCCAAATCGTTTACCTTGAGTGTATCCCTGAATTGAAATCTTGCACATAATTGGATCAGCCTCTAGACAATTATATGTTCTTTGTGCCATATTCATATGAGAGTAGCTTCCTTGATTCAATCTCGCTGGAGGTTGTGCTGGTTCTTTTACTTTTCCATTGTTCTTCAATATGTGAATATTCTGATAGACTTTCTTTCTCTCGCACTCTCTTTGGGTGCTCCTTTGGCAGATATTCAGAGCAAGCATTTACAAAAGCTATGTGTGGGTGCCTAACCAGGATGTTCCAGCTTTTTCTCCTGGATTACCTTGAGACTCTTAAACATGCTTAGGGTCTAGGGTCTAGAGTCTTCTTAACAGCTATTGAGGAAAGTACATAGTAGAGTGACAGGCAGAAATATAACAGCAAACACTGATATGCACAATTCTGCTATGAATCTAAATAACAGGTATGAATCACTATGAGTAATTGTTATAACTTGACGATTTCTTAACTTGGAATGAGTTTACCTATGTATGACTTTGAAGTTATCATTTAATGTGTGAATTCACATATGTATGAATATAAAGTTCAGGTTTGTGCCAATAGTGTTAGTTGTGCTGTGGTAACCATAACATGTGGTTCGGTGTCATTGATTTCCTTACAAAGCCTGGCATTAGAATACTTGGTTAACGATTGTACCCGTATGGACATTGCTTTCTAAGAATGACACTACACATATGAATGTCCTTTGGTATGACGCTTCTCACACCATTTATCTGTCTTGGATAGTTGTGGCTTTTTTTTGAAGTTGTTACATTTTCGCCCTTTGCCTTGTACTTTTCTTAGATAGTTATTGCATTTCTATTTGTTTCTCCCATAGTCTTATCCTTCAACAATTTCATCTATGTCTGGATATATGGATGCAAGCCACTGTGGTGTTTGAGAACATTATTATTCCAAGGTTTACATATGCTCAATTTTGCAGACAGGTTGTGGGAGATTTATGTGATTAACGAATTGATTGATTATGCCCTCAGCCGAATTGTTTCTGTTTAACGTACAAATCTTCATAAGAATCTTCAGGATGGTATCCATCCTTTTAGGCATCTATCAATTGCTGCCAAATGTCTTCAAAATCATTGTCTTCTTTGTCTTTATACCAGAGATTATAAGAATCTTACCATCTTTTGAAGTTTTGACAGTTGAAGAAACATCCAGAAGTGTAATATTTATTTTCTCTCAATCAGAAAAAATATTAATGGAAAAATATGACTACAATTGAAATATTTTGGTGTGAGTTCCTCAAATTGCTAGCAGCATGGTTGTCAAGATTGGAACACTTTTACTTTCGACTTCGCAGAACCAAAAACTGTCTAGAATGAAGATAAATTGGAAAAGCTGCGAAATCTTGATATTGAGTGGAAAACGAAAAGAAGATAAGTGGACTTCAGCAAGAGCTAAGGCAATACAAGAGACGGGAAAGCCAAATCCTAATGAAGCAAGATATCTGAAGAATGTTGCGGGTACGAATGAGAGAGAGATTGCAGAGACTGGGAGGTAGTAGGCCTCCAACAAAAGAAGCGAGTGAGACTCTGGAGGAATCAGGTTTACAAGAAGTACACGTAGAAGAAAATCGGGAAGAGGAGATCATCCCGGACTAGGAAAGTGATCAGGCAATTGAAGAAGAAGAGATTGATGAGGAGACAGATCAGTGTAATGATAGCTCTAATGTTCCCTTTAGGTAAATAAAGAGAATGTAGAAAATCCACACAAATCCTTATCCAAAATTATGACAGCAATCTGATTTTTATTTAAAACCCTTACTAAAAAAGTACAACAATTTGAAATCTTCCTTTATTCATCAAATAACCACAAAGCAACAATACTCAAAAGGCCCAAAGCCTTTAAGAACCCTCAAGGCACATGTATATGCAATTTTTTTTTTTAAACAAAGATATGAATTTATGTTTATTTATTTTGCAACTGAAAATGGAAGATAGAAACAACTGACCGTTTGATACAAAATCTGAAGATTGTAAGGTTGGAAATGATGCCCTAGGGAAGATTTAGACCTTGTGCAAGCCCTAGCACCAAAAATAACCCTTTTCACAACTGAACTAGCCTCCTAAGGGATTCGTTCCACCTCCCTACAATTTCGCCCAGCCCTAACATTGTACAAAATCTGTCCCAAGCGAATATTGCCTGATTGGTGGCTATTCCAACACAAGAAACTCTGAACATCGGATTTGTAGATGATGCCCTAACTGCCAATCTCTAAAACCTGATCCAAATTGTGCCCTGGCTGATAATTCTGATCTGATCTGATCTTGTGAATTTGTTAATTGTAAAGTCCAAATGTAGCTCCTGATTGGAACTACCTCAGAAGATTAGTGGGTTTTTGTCCACAAATCTGAATACACTGGAGGGTTTTCGTCCTCAGATGTGGATTGCAAAGGAGGGTTTTCATCCTCAAATGCAGAAGTTGTAGCAGCAGCTCAAACCTTCAATGTCCAAATAGATGAGAGTAAAAAGATGTGTCCAAATGACCCCTCAACGCTCTTTTATAACTTTACTTTCGCTTTTCCCAAGGAAAAGCCTCCAAAAGCAACTTTCCATTTCTATTCCTTCGTTATGACTTGCTTTTTCGAAAGTAACTTTTTATAATAATAAAACTTTATCAAAAAGTTACTTTTTATAATAATAAAACATAAGTGTCTTTTATAAAGTTACTTTTTCAACACTTAAGTTATATTATTAATTTATCATACTTTATTTGAAAAGGGGACATGACATCTTAGTAGGCAGCTTGTTTTTCAAAACGTTTTGGAAGGACAAGGACAAGGTGCTTACATATGTTATGTGAAGAAAGGTTCAACTAGGAAGCATAAACATTTCATTCACCCATACTAGGAGCATCCCCACGCCATCACAATCAGATAGAACATTAGAAGCAACTGATCCAGAGCTTTACAACACGGTTGTTGCAGGTAGATGTTGATTTGCAGAAGTAAAAGAGGCATTAGAACAAACAACCCAAAGAGCTAAGACTGCAACAAGTAGTAACACAACAATCATAACGCCCAACTAATAGCCATTGATGAACCCAATTGCAGGAGCTATGGCATATCCCATAGGAGCCTTTGTAACATTACAGCCATATGACGGGTCTACTTACCTGAAACAATATATTGACTTGCGAAATGAAGTGGAGGTTAAAGGTCTGAAAGATGATGGCACAAAATATTGCGTACTTGTAAGTGCCTTAACTGGCTGAGCACTAGAGCACATTTGCAAATGTTATGCCAACCAACTTGACCTGGCTGATGTGAAGAACAAGTTAATAGCAGAATTCAAGAGGTACAAATGTGTCAGTCAGCCAGACAATTTAGGATCTGAAGGAGATCAAATAGAAACTAGGGGAATCAGTCTTGGAGTATGAAAAAGATTTTCAGATGTTATGAACAAAATGAATTTCACATTTGGGGACAAAGATAACGCAACCTGGTTTGTTGAAAGGTCGAGAAGTAGAATTTGGTTTGTGACAATGCAGACACAATTCCTGAATAAAGTTGAAGCAATTTCCGTTGCGTTAAGAGTGGAAAAGATTGAGGGTTGCGGAGAAAGCAGATCAGGGAGTGTGAAGACAGATGCAAAGCTAGATGTAGTCTTGTGAAGGATGTACGAAGTGCAAGAGGGAAAAAGTAAAAACTCTAGAACGGAGACATGAAGGCCACCACTGCAATGAAATCATTTGGCCAGAGTAACATAAAACAACTTCATTATTCATTCAACAATAGACAATTACATATATAAGCCGCTTCTTCTCCTAATATTAGGAGACAAGCCACATCACAAATATCAAACAATACCAACTATATCTCAACAAACCTAAAAATGTGAGTTAGTTTAATGACCAAATTACTCACTTGTAACATACTGAGTTATCACCAATAAATCACTTACATAATGTTATAATTTTATACTCACCTAAACATTTAATAACCATAGTGAAGCACTAATATTCTTGACATGCAATGATTGTCCATGTACCAAAAGAAATTTTGTGAGATATGTCCAGTCGGAGACCATTATGTGTGACAACCATAGAATATGTCTTGCAATTTTTGTAGATCAACTAATCACAATGACAAGAATTCCAGGGCATTACAGGACCTGAAGGAAGACATTACCATAAACATGTTTGCAATCACTACACAACGACAAAATGCATCACAGGTTATTGGGTTGCCACAACAAGGAGGACGGGCACCTCCTTCTCTCTAGAATCGACAATGATGGACACCACCATTTCCCCAGAACCAGCAGGGCTAGGTTCCCCATCCCCTTCTCACCAACAAGGATGGGCTGTACCATCCCCACAATACCAATAGAGTTGGGCACCCCGCCACCACAAAGACAATATGGTGGATATTAGAATCAATAACGAGGTTGGGGACCTATGCAAAGACACGAGAGGATGCCAAGGAGGTCACCAAAAGCATAGACTGGGGCCAAGGCAACAATGCCAGTTGATTGTTTTCTATCTGTGCGGCGAAATGAACCATATTGCATGAAATTCCCCAATCAACCCTCAAAAAGAAATGCATTGTGCCTGTTGCAGAGTTTCAGCTCAACACAATAGGGAGGATTGTCCAACACTTGAAAAGCAAACTAAGGATTAAGGAAATGCGAAATGTTAACATGGTCAACACCCTGACAAGATTGCAATGCAAGGCAAGGACTTGGTCCTTTGGAGATGCCCACAGAACCACAAATCCAAAAGGTACATGACAACAAGTAGCTGAATCCCACGGGGAAAAAGATGCTGATGACTGAAGCTACAGAGTTGCTGAGATCAATAAAAACTAAGGATGGGAGCACAACCGATGGTGTGAACACAGACACACAAGTCTACAGCTAAATCAGGAGAACTCTCCAGCAAGGTGTGGTGACGACCCTCATATATTTTTTTGAAATTAATAAATGCCTAGCGAAACAAAGATATATCATAGAACATCACAAACCTTCTACACAATTTTCTGGAGAATGCAACAAGAGGTCAAGATAGAATGGACAAAGTGGTATGGTATGAAAAAACAGTCTTTGAAATATTGATGCTAGGATGGATATTTAATTCACAGGATATGAAGTCCCAAATGCTTTATTGGATTTTGGCAGCACTGTAAACGTTATCCTTCGCGTAATGTGGGAATCGAACATTGACTTGAGTCCGGTAACACTTAGTCTGACAGACTAAGGGCGATTAGATCCAATCGGAAGATTGGAAGAATTTGAAATCAAAGTTGAGGATTGAAGTCTGTGAGGAGAGTTTGAGGTAATTGAGATGAAAACTGATGAAACACATTACACTGCATTAATTGGTAAGAAATGAGCTTCTGATGATCACATGAACTTCAACATGGTAGAAAACCAGTTAGAGACCTGCCAGGATGATGTTATAATTGTCATTCCAACGAACAAGGCTGAAAGAAGACCATATACTATACTAAGAAGCCAAATTCACCATATGGACAAAATCTGGAAAGCTGGTATAAAGTCGATCACAAGCTGAAGAGAGAATTTGCAAACTCCATAGGCTGCGCAAGAACCTAGTATACCATAGCAACTGCAGAGGCAAGTACTGAGGATCCTGCATCTATTGTAGCATCGCAGCAACGATGGCTATAAGTTACTATGTGTGATCACCCACCCGATTGTAGACAGACAAATAATATAGAATGGTTATGGCCAATCAAGACTACATCGAGCCTAATATGGAGAGCCAAACACTATGGGCCTCAAGAGATTCAGATGTGAATATGACAAATTGGGTTTACGATGCCCACAAATACGGTCTATGAGAATGGTGTTCACAATGGACCAACAAATCCCATAATACTTTGGAGCGGGGAACCTTAATGTTTTCATTATCAAGCTGCGGGTCCATGTTCCACAGGTTGAGATGCGAGTAAGTGCATTGATTCATGCACTGAAGGGGATCACAACTACTTAGTGGGCAGTGCACTGAGTAGATGACTTAGACTGGGAAAAAGCTTGTAAATTGCTGCAACCACAGTTCCAAATCTCAACCCAATTGACAAAAACATTGCCCAAATTTCAAGTGGGGCAATGTCCAGAGGTACATGTTCACTCTTGTGTAGACATGTGGAAAGAGCAGCAAATAGATCCTCATTACTGGGCACACATCTTCCAAGGAATCTTAATGCCACCTCTAAAAGCTTGGTACATGCACCAAGAGCGAAGACGGGAAACAATTACTTGGCCACAATTTCAACAAGATTTCATCCAAGCATTCATGTTTGAAGATGAAAAGCCCATGGTGCACGCAGCTCTAAAGAAAAATCAGATCTTCTTGTGCTACAGAGAACTAGGTATGGTCAGTATCTGAGATAAGGAAGAGTCAAAAGATGACAATAGAAAGAGCATTGTAGAGAATGTCAAAAAGTGCAGACGGATCTGGAAAGGAAAAGGATTTATCCTCGAAACCTGTACTAGGATTTGGAGCGCCTCAAACATTTCCTCAATCATAGACAATGAAAAGGGTATGGATGTAAAGGAAATGTTTGAACCAGAACGATTTGAAAAGTTACCAAAGAAGGAGGCCATCACAAATACAGATGAAGAACAGCTGCGAAACCTGAATATAGAGGAACTATTGGGTCAGTGTGAAGTACAAGTTTCCATGAAGGAAGACTGCAACAAGATCTATCAAGCACCTTTGTGAAAAATGCAAAAAAATATTGGCATTGAGGAAACACTGAAATACCCATTCATTGGTGATTATTGGACAGAACAACATATCTCAGAAGTGCTATTATTGCGAGATTATGAAGGTCTATTCCCCACTAAGTTCAACAAAATCAAAGGTGTCAATCTGTCTTTGGGAGAGATGCATTTAGAGCTCAAGGAACACGGAAGGCCAATCAAGAAGCAACCTTATCGACTTAATACAAATATGAAACTCAAAAGTCAAGGCCAAAATTGATCGGATGGTTGAAGTAGAGCTCATCCTCCCTATTGAAAAATCCTATTGGGTGAGTCCAATGGTGGTCCAACCCAAGAAATATGATGAAATCAGAATTTGCAATGATTGCTGAGCTTTGAACGACGTGTTTGTGAATGATCCATTTCCAACGCCATTCACGATGAGATCTTGGAAGCAGTCACAGGACATGAAGTATACTCTTTCACAAGGTGATTTAACGATTGTCACCAAATACCAATCGCAAAGGAGGATCAATTCAAAACAACATTCACAATAGAATGGGGCTCATTTGCATACAAAGTCATGCCTTTTGGGTTGAAAAATTCATCCGCAATATTCCTGAGAGCAGTTTGACTGCCTTAAAAGATTTCATCCATTATTTCTTGGAAGTATACTTGTATGATTGGGCTGTGTTCTTGCTTTTCAAGGAACATTTGTCAAAGCTGCACCTGATGCTGGAACTATGAAGAGCCTTGTGAATTGTGTTGAATCTGAAGAAATTCTAATTCTTCACACCATTTGGAGTTCTTTTGGGGCACATGGTTTGTAGTGATGGTGCTTTTGTTATCCAGGGCAAGATTGCAATGATAATTGGGCTAACACCACCTGCAAATCAAGCAGATGTGCTATTCTTTCAGGGACACGCAGCCATTGCAAAAACTATGGAAAAAGTGCTGCGCAAAGATAGCAAGTTTGAATGGACACTAGAATGCCAACCTACGTTCATCAACTTGAAGGAGAGATTGGTGAGGGCCCTTATTTTGCTTTTCCCAGATTGAAACAAAATGTTTCATGTTCATGTGGATGCCTCAAAATTTGTGATTGGTGCAGCTCTTACACAATTGGGTGGATAGTTTGATCATTTATACGCTTTGTAAGTCACAAATTTTCATCTGCAAAAAGAATTATGTGACGGAAAGGGAAGCTCTTGCCATGGTGTTCGCATTGCAAAAATTCTATCACTACTTGCTGAATACACCTTTTGAATTCTTCACCAATCATTAGGCCTTATGATGCCTAGTAAACGAGCCACTATTGGGAGGACAAATTTCTAGATGGCACATGCGTTTTTAGGAGCATCAATTCAAGATAAAAGTTAAGGCAAGGAGGGAACATGTGGGGCTAAATCACCTCACTAGAATTCAAAATGGAGATATTCAAGAGGATTCACCTGACACTCATTTGTTTAGAGTCACAACCGTCCGAGAAACAGATGGAAGAGATTGCTACATTCTTTCAATAGAGCATACTACTGAACACTACATTGAGCAAGAAACAAAGCAATTGGTCACAAGAGCCTTGCCTTTTATAATTGTTAATAGGGTTTTGTACAAATTAGGAAAGGACAATGTATTGTACAAAGTGGTACTAGAGCATGAAATAGTAAAAGTATTGGATGCAGCTCATGAGGGAGTTGCAGGAAGCCAATTCACACGAGAACTAACTGCAAAGAAGATACTACACAGTGGGCTAGTGGCTCACAACGTTTTAGGATGCACACCGTGTTGCAAAACATTGTGATGTATGCTAGTGGATCGGAAAGCCAAACTGAAGAGATGAAATGCCATTGAATTTGCTTCTTGCAGCCAACCTGTTTGAGCTATGGGGGATAGTCTATGTGGGTCCTTTCAACCCGCCCTCAAAGCGGTCAAATGATCGCTATATTATCATTGCGGTGACTACATTGCAAAATGGTTTGAAGTGCCCATGACACCAAATCTAGGGGTAAAAGACATTGCAAAAATCTTATATGAAAACATCATAGACAAATTTGGATGTCCGCAAAGGTTGACAAGCTATTGGGTAAAACATTTTTGAATAGCACAACCAAAACTATCATTGAAAAATTCATGATCGCACACCAAAATAGTACTGCATATCATTTGCAAGCCAACGATCAAGCCAAAGCATTGAATAAGGTATTGAAAAAGTGCTAATTTTTTTTTGCAATGTGCTAATCAGAATGTTTACAAGGGTTGGCAATAAGGGGTCTTTAGAAAACCAACTTCTGGAATTCTCATGCATGGAGGAAATGCAAATGATGGCTAACTGGAACTAGGGGTGCAAAACTGCAGTTAGAAGGGGTGTCATGATTGTGAGTTGCGAACTAAGGAATTTTATGAAGGTAAATTGGTCCTCTTTTATGAAAGTAGATTCAAAGCACACTCAAGCAAGTTGTGAAGTGAATGGACAGCATCATATGTAATCCTTTAAGTGCTAGGTCAAGGTAAAATTGTCTTGCAAGATTTGCACGGAACATTTTTCTAGGGAAGGTGAATGGTAGTAGGAATAAGCCTTACCATCACAAAATAAAGCTAGGAAAACAAGGGGCGATAAGTGCCTAAAGGCACAAGTAGAGGAGGATTTGATTTTCGGTGGGTGTGGTAGAATAATGGAGCAGTAGTTGAAGAAGTTGTTGCATGAGTAAGGCATTGACGCAAAGAGGAAAAGGAAAAGGATACAACAAGGTTCCCGATACCACAACAGAGGTAGGATGGACTAATTTCATGAGAGGAGTGAGCAAAGCTCTGCATATCATTTAAGTTTGGGAATGATGTGCAAGGAAAAACACTATACAAAACTTTGAAAGGGAAAAGGATGAAGAAGACGATGCAAATGTTGATGGCACAAACTCAAAAGTAAACTAGTTGAAAAATGTAAAAATTTAAAGTTGGCAAAACAAGGCAAGTGGCTGAATTTATCGAAGAAAGAACCATGAAAAGGCAATGTGCGACTTCTCAAACGGCTAGTGCATTGATAAAAAGCATGCAACATGGGATTAAATGAATTCAAATGGACCAATTTCAAGACGGTAAGAAGTGGTGATAAAAGAATACAAAAGATTCATTTAAAGCATTTTGCAGATCGCACGAGTGCAAACAATTAATTCAAGAAAGCAAAGGTTCAAATAAAAGATTCAAAAATAAAGAGAAAAAGGGCCAAAGTGTTGAATGAAAATGGGGAAAACAAGAAAACAAAAGGGTTACGAAAGAAAGGAGGAGAAAATGGGACATGGAAAGAAGAATCCAAACAAAGGCCAAAGAAAAAGCACATAACAAGAATGTGATACCCTTGTATAAGTCTAATTGGACCAAAAGTGCAAGGTATGATGGATGAAGCACGAGTGATCTTGCAGGTAACAAACCTATAAAAGGAGGACATGGGGATTGGGGTTGTACTTTAGGACAAACCTGGATGGAATGAGGTAGTTGTATGATCTAGTTGAGGAGGCTACAAAAGCATGGTTCATTGCCCCAACCGTGTAATTAGCATTAAGACAAGCGTAAGTGTGCTCACACAACATGTGCCACTCAAAAATTTGGATGCATAGAGATTAGCTTGCCTCTGAAGACCATACTAAGCTTACACAACAATGGGGTAATACATCTTCCACTTTAGGAATAATTCCAATTCATACGAAACGGTTGTGAAAGCAACTAGACTATTTGTAAGGGGAAAACCTCTCATGCCCCATAGAACAATGAGCCCACTAGTCCATCCAAAGACAAAGGATAGATTCAAGGATGCGATAAAGACACTAGGAATCCCCATCCAGATGGTCATGAGTAAACCCATACAACTTTTGGCTGAATTAATAATGGAATGGTATTGGCATACCACAAAAGGGTCTAATAGGTTTCACTTGGAGTAATAGATATTGCATGCCATATGATCCAAAAGGAGTAGTTCAATTGGCCATAATTTTTGGCCAATGAAATCAACATAAACATAAATAAGGTCCTCCATGGAAAGATGGTGTTCCAATACCGATTCCTCATCTTGCTCATATATATTACACAATGGAAGTCTCGAGCCACCACTTTTGAGAAATTGATTATTAAGTGCTTGGATGAGCCATTCAAGTAGTAATAGAAATTCAAAGATTGGTTGAATGAGATAAGGAGACTCATCGGTGAAATCTAGTGTCCGTAAGATGTAAAGGAATACGTTGCACCACGGGCCACAATCACATAGTTGCGCATGACAAAGTGGTCATTTGATCACTAAGAGTATGCACAAGAATGTGCACAAACCACCATTCTTTGTACTTTGGATATGGCCAAGGTTAATTTAAGTAGGAAGGAACAACAATCATAACAATGCAGCTCCACAACAACAAAAGTAGAAGTGGCCAAGGAAGGAAGCAACTACTCAAAACCCAACGGTCAAATAAAGGTACCCTCGGACCCAAGATTACCTAGGTTTTTTCTACGGTTGGAATATGCGACACCGGGTGTTTCTCGAGTTGAGGAGGCTGGGACATCACACTCTTTGACATGGATGTGATTGCATACAAAGAAGATGAAAAAGAATGGTAACCATAGAAACATGTGAATGCACAAATTCAAGCTAAAGTGCTTGAGGATATAGTTGTGGACCTTCTACCGATGCCAAAGTTGCTCGGTGTCGACACCCAAAAAGATAGCCAACGTAGGAGGTGATGCAAGCGGTTTTCGCAGCTCTCCCGCAGTACATAATTGCTAAAGCACAAATGATACTTGTGAATGTTCACAATGCGCTTGTAGAAACTCGGCTGACCTCTTGCGAAGAAGTGAAGAATCGGCACAACATATTCCACAAGAATCGCAAACATGTATTGAGCTCTCAAGTGAAGAAGAAGATATGATCAAGGGCATCCCGACAAGATAGTTTGTGGAGACTACGTGGGGGCCCTATGGCGCTAGCAAAATTGCCTCTATGAGGAAGGTGGAAGCGTACATCCGGAGGGGGCTAGAAAGAAAAGTTGAAAGGTGAATTCATAGCCTTGTATTTGGAGGAGAAAGTGGCAACCTAGAGGCGGGAGAGAGTAAAGGGGAGAGAGAAGAAAAGGAGAAGATGTAGGAATTAACATCAACCAAGAAAAAGTCTACCTTTCAAAAGAAAGAAACTTTTCCTTGAACACATGGTTTGACACCCCTCCCTCACCCATGACATCACCGTCGCAATCCATCGCACAAACTCCATAGACTCCACCACCACTGCCATCTCCACCACAGTCTACTCCAAAGGGCACACTCTCACCAACAAAGTCTACTCTTACATCGATTACTTCTCTACATTCCCTCCCAAGACAACCTGGGTACTTATGGAGTCCACTAGGGACTTAACATATCCTCGCAATTTTCTTTGTCTAAGAGTCTAACACGACCATCACAAGAGATCTTCTAGGCCCCACCAATGTGCAACATGACAAGCCACCCTCTCCTACTCACTCATATCAGCCAAAGATCTCAAGAAACAGGTGGAACAACTAGTGGGAGAGACTCAAGGGGCATGTATTAAAAAAAAGAGGAATTAAATGAAAAAGTAACACAAGATAAAGTAGTGCAAGCCAAAGCAATCTAGGACAAAGCCATTTGGGAAAAAGAGGAAAAGGACAAGTGAGAGAATGTTGCGAAGGAGGAAGAATTGTTGAAAAAGGACATGCAAGAGAAAGTACTGCGCGAGAATAGGAGGCTTTAGACAAACTGGAGAAGGAGAAAGTAGAGAAGGAACAAGTAGAAACGGGACATGAAGAGAAAGAATGAAAAAGAAAGAGGAGGCAGAGAAAAATAAAGAAGAAATGGAAAGGGAGGAAAAAGAAAAGAAAGGAGTGGAAGAGGTGGAGGTGTAGAAACGAATAAAGATACACAAGCAAAAGTGCAAGATATGGTGGCAAGCCAAGACTCCTAAGGCCATGATTCAATGCTACATGGAAAAGGATTGCTAGAGCGTAACTCGTAACAAAAGGCCGTAATTTGGCAATTAAACAATTAGGTTTTCCGGAGGAAGGATTGCAAGGTGGAGAAGATACATTGGGCCCATGGTGGTTAGACATACAAGTGACAACAAGAAGCACAACCTTCTTGCCCACCACACACATGCAAACCAAAACATTAGAGAAAATGCAACAAGTGATACAACTACAACTCATTACTTTGCTAAAAACGTGGCTAATAACGTCGATAGATTGACACTAGTAACAAAGGTAGAAAGTGCGAATAAATTTCATGCATTGTCATCGACAACACGCCATTGCGACTCCTACAAAACAACAATTTGAAGGATACAATGGCCAAGATGAGGAAGATAATTGAAGAAAAGTGCTTGGATCTAGTGAAGGAGGTAATAGGGGACTAAGGAATGTCCACCAACTCAAGCTCATGTCCCTATTCACCGAAGTTGTAGAGAGGCTCGGTGCTTGATAAAAAGGATGGAAAGGATGACAAAAAGAGGACGCTTTGTATGTGATTTTGCCATTGGAGGAATACATGAAAACATTGACAAAGGTGGTAACCTAGGCAAAGCAAATTGCGGTAATAATGCTGGACTGAAATGCACAACATGGGTTGCACTTAAAGCAAATTAGGAACATGTGAAAAAGTGAAAGCCGCACAAGCTATCATTGCAAGCAACACGAGATGAGGAGAGAGGGCGAGCTAACTATGTCCTTGAAGTAGTGCGACAATGTAATAGACCGCGTCAAAACTTGTGGGTTGGAAATGCTTCACAACACATTTGTAGGGGTGCGAACAACTAGGTCTGTAGAGCGGTTTGAGCAATTAGAGGGGGAGACAACAACGAGGATCACAATATGTACCACTCATGCAACATGTGGGCGAGGATGATCTCTTGGATGTAATGCAAACACTATCATAGCTGCACACATATTTCATCATGTTCTAGGAAGGGTTGGTAGAATGGAGAATATACAAGTCAAATCATTAAATGTTATGCCTCCCAGTCAAGTATCAAGTATTCGAGCCCAGCTTAGATACGATCCCAATGTGTTCTTGTGAATCCTATGTAGACAAGTGTCACTACCAATAAAAAACTCCAAGAGCTTTGTGTTGCAAGAAAGTTCTAATCCATCAAGGCATAAATGCCATTGCAATATCCTCCATTGAAATAAGGTGCAAGAAACTTGTGCAATTTTTTAAGATTTTGGGCCAACTAAAGTTTTTGAATAATGGAGTCCTGCGAGTAAGGCCAAGAAGGTTGAAAACTTGTAAAGGGCGGTCTCTGGTTAAGTGAACTTATTGAAAACTCATAAAGGGTGGTAGGTTGGTATGCTACTTTGTTGAAAACCTACAAGGAGGCTAAGTAGTTTATGGGAAATGAATACCAGCAAATGACACTTCTTGTGAAATCGTGACCAAAACTCCAAGACAATAGTGATCTTGAGACGAGACAAATATTTAAGCTTGAGAAAAGTGTTATGGGGCATTACAATAAGTGCCTCACAAGTATTTGTAATGTTTGTACATGAAAGAGTCTTTGCGAATATGTATTTCTTGTAAAAGATTGTATATGTAGAAAAGTCGGACATAAATTGTAACACTTACTAAGAAAGAAAGGAAGATGAAATGACAGGCCAGGAAGTTCGAGAGCCATGAGAGAATCTATAAATATTGTAGAAGATCGCTAGAAGAAAAATAGTTATTGACATATAATTGTTGTTAAATGATCTTCCCTATCCTGTATACATTGCTTCAAAATATTTGACGATAGTATGCATTTCCCATTTTGTGCATCATCTTTAAAGCAAGTATAACTATCTTTCCCATGTCATGGTTTTGGTCTAATAGACCAATACTAACATGATGCGATTTATAAACAAAAATCAGAAAACAAAATGATAGTAAATCGTGAGATAAAACAAGATATATAACTATAACAATTGACCCACACTTCAAAAGCTGTTGGACACTTCAAACTCCGAAGACAATTCCTAACTTGCAGAGATGTGTATTGGTTTTCGATAGAAGATGTAGAAAGATCCATTTGAGGGTATGGATTATGTAGTACTAGAAAATTGTGTAACCAAAAGCTATGACCATATATAC
Organism: Taxus wallichiana var. yunnanensis; assembly: GCA_018340775.1. Classification (NCBI taxonomy): domain Eukaryota; kingdom Viridiplantae; phylum Streptophyta; class Pinopsida; order Cupressales; family Taxaceae; genus Taxus; species Taxus wallichiana. The sequence goes on along the minus strand of CM031237.1, from coordinate 397,547,620 downwards.
CTCTATGACCAACTAGCCTACGAAGAGCATATATATGTGGATTGTATTTATAGTTTAGCAAAGAAAGACAAGTCATGCTAATGACCATTTATGTGTTATTGCGACCCTTTCAGCAAGATGTGTTTTAATACCTCATAGGAAGATAATATTAGGGCACAAAGTTGTACAAGATGCTTTCCTAGTTTTTTGAGTAATTTTTGAATGTTTTGGGTGTAGGATGGTCACCAAGCTACAAAGATGAATGGTTTTCCATCCACAAATAGATGGATCTACCAAAGTGGCGAATAAGAATTATACTATTGTTCATGGGATATAACTGTTGGTGTAGGATATTATTTTTCTTGTATTTAGTTATTACTTGGAATATTTCCTACACACATGATGACTCATCTTGCTTAGGTGTTCTTTATGTCATAGGAGTTACTTTTGACCTGCTATTCCAGAATTAAACTCCCCTTCCTATTCTTGGAGTATTGTCCGCTATTCTCATGGAGGAGTTACTCATCACCCTCCTATTTGTACACACTTCATTTTGAGAGCTATTGAGTTGATTAGATTATTGGAGTTCATTTCTTGTTTTGAGTCATTTGGAATTCTCTCATTCTGCATTATACTTTTTGTGATTACTTATACTTGCAATTACTTATTCATTTGTTTGATCCAGAGATCCTCTCGAACACTCCGATATGGAATCAAAGTCGGATTTGATATATGTTTGATAAGTTCATCTTATTGCGAGGCTCATTTAAAATCCGGTTTTTCATTAAAACGTAACAAAAGTTATTTGCGAAGAAGATTTCAATGTTTGCTGGTTTTTCTTCACATTGGCAAGAGGGGTTTGGCGAAAAATTCTGGTTTTTTTAAAATGTCAAAAACTCGAGATTTATTAAAATCCCTTGGTTACCAAAAGAGATTGAATTATTTTTGGATTGTGCAAGTTTGGATGGGTTCAAGATCTCTCTTGGCCGTGTGGGTACTGCTGGCTGCATGAACAAACCGTGTGGGGCATGAAGGAGCTCGAGGCCTCTTAGCCGGGTATAGAAGAATTCCCGTCATCTTTGCTATCTGCATATGGAGGATCTGCATTGAGTGGACCTTGGTGGACTGCGTGGGAGGTGTCTCCTCCCTCTTGGACGCGCTTTGGACAAAGTACCCTTGTTTTTTTGCTGGGCGTTTAGTCTTGCACCATGTTGGCCGCATGATCGAGCTCTTGACACAAGGAAACTTGCCTTTTATTTGTGCGTTTGGTATTGGTTCTCTCCATGGCAACTTAATGTGGATGTATGTCCTGTTATGTTAGAGGAGATCACCAACGGATCTCGACTAGGTGCATCACTGTAATTGGTGGCTAGTTGCTGCACCTAGGTCTGGACATGGCTCCACACGTGTCTCGCATAATCCTACATGAGGAGGACACCAAATCACTTTGAGGTGGAGATTGACCTTTTCGGGCATGCATTCTTTCCAAATTGACCCGGGAACCTTCCTTTGCCTCTAGTATTTTGGCAGCCAAAGAACCTTTCTAGCTTGCCCATACACATTATGCTACGTCAAAACATTCAAACCCTAAAATCAAATCAAGTTTATTTAATTCTTTTAATCAACATGATTTATTTTTCCCCCTCAAATGTATTTCCTTCTAGCAAATGCACATGTGAGGATTTAGGGTAGCTGGTTATGACTTTGGAGTATTGTAGAAGAGGTTTCTAGTCTAATTCCAACACCTGTATGTAAGGCTACACCTAGTTTTCTAGCCCTTAGTGCATTTGAATTTTGTGTAATTCTATTTGGGCCATTAATGACGGGAAAACAAAAATTGCTATAACTTTTGATTAGTAACTCAGATTTGAATGCCGTTTTGTTCAAAAGTGCATGATTTTTCATGTTCAATCCATTGGTCCCATGTTCATTGTAATTGCACTTTGAAAATATAAAGTGCCAATTTGGGGTTTGATCAAAATCAACTTTTGAGAGGGTGTTGTGTGTTATTCTTTTCTTTCCGCACTCTTTTTGGTTTTGTAATATTTTTCTATGGTTTTGGTTCTATAAGTCCTCTCACACCCTTTAACTATCACAAATGGAAAATCAAAATGCAAATCATTCGAGGAATAAAGAACGCATCAAATAACAATGGGTAGTGCAATTGAACCAACACCCGCCGCGAGAAAAAATAAAAATGGTTTAACAAGTGTGATTAAGCTCATGGGTTATGCATTTCTCTTTTCCCGATCTCCTCTTCCTTGTTGCATCTGCAAAATCTTGTAATGATTAATGGACCACACTAGGATCAAGAGAAAAAGAAGGATCAAAAACCTACCTCATCCAAACCAAACACCGAAACCTCCTCTCATTGAAGCAAAACCTTAGAAAGACAAGGTTAAGTGTACCTATTGTAAGAAAAATGGACATAATGAATAAGAGTGTATGAGGAAACAAATTGACAACTTGACTCATATTCTTGAGAAGAACAACATCAAGGTTCTAGGTTTAGATACACAGAGTTCACCAGTTCAGGATTCTACAAAGGGAAAAGATAAGGCAAAAGGAAAAGTTACGGGTAGAGCACTCGTTGCCATACAGCATCTCCTCATACCACATGGGTTATTGACTCAAGTGCTTCACACCACATGGCTTTATCTTAGGTTGATTTCACTTCCTTGGATCCATATTGTATGTCGTCTATTTTGTTGGGTGATCACATTTCGCTGACGTATCGGAGAGATGGTTTGTTGACATAGGTGATGGGATATTTCTTGTTTTTTTGTACCTTCGTTGTCAACCGGATCACTCACCTTGGTTCAAGAAAACGGGTTGATTTCACTCTGGATTTAGTGGTTATTAGTGAGTTGCACAATGGGTCTACTATCGCAGTTGGGAGAGCTGATCATCGGTCACGTGTTTATCTCTTTTCACACTTTTCCCCGAGGATGATTCTTCTACCGATGATGAGAACTCGAGTTCAATCTTGACACTTCAATTCCATTGGACTCACTAGATATTCTTGAGAATATTCTGTGGATTTTGATTCACACAAGCAAACTTCGATGATGAGGAGTCTTCTTCCTTCACTTCGATTCGAGAGTGATGATGTGGGTTCTCCGCCTTCCTCTCCTAGTCGTCATGTAGAAGTTGATCATACTCCTCTGGATTCTCCTACTTCACATTTATTATGTGCTCAGCAGACACCACTAAATGTAGTTGATTGGGTTAGTGATCCATTAGATGATAGGAAGATACAATCACAACTCCGAGATATTCCACATGGGTACTTTGCTTCAGCTTTCGATACTTAGTATTTTAGTGCAACACTAGACATTCTTGAATGGGATGCAGTCCTCACGATACCTATACTTGATAGTAGGCTTAATTGGCTTCGAGATCTCTTGGGAGCTTCAGAGCCATCATCTTCTGGGGCTGATTAGTCCTCTCTTCTTATTTCCCTCTCTACTTTCAAGGAGCTTCTCTATGTACTTCTAGGGGGCTTTTCTCGTGAGGGAGATCTTTTCTTCTCTCTTTGGGGTTTCCTACTTTGGTTTTCTCGTTTTCTCCACTTTTTGAGGGTTGCATAGTACTTGGGTACCTCATCGAGCCTTGTTTCCGGACTTACTTTTTACCCATCTAAGCTTATGCTTCGAGGGGTGTTAGTGTAGGATATTATTTTCCTTGTATTTAGTTATTACTTGGAATATTTCCTACACACATGATGACTCATCTTGCTTAGGTGTTCTTTGTGTCATAGGAGTTACTTGACTTGTCATAGTGTGTCATAGGAGTTACATTTGACCAACTATTCTGAGATTGTAATTCCCCTTAATATTCTTGGACTATTGACCGCTATTCTCATGGAGGAGTTACTCATCACTCTTCTATTTTGTAAACTCTTCATTTTGAGAGCTGTTGAGTTGATCAGATTATTGGAGTTCATTTCTTATTTTGAGTCATTTGAAATTCTCTCATATTGCATTATACTTTGTGTGATTTTTCATTTTTCGCAGATTACTTAGTCATTCGTTCGATCCAGAGATCTGCTCGGACTCTCCGATAATAACTAGAAGAATCCCAAAACTTGGGATGAGACTTTGCCATATATTCATCAATGCTACTATGGATCAGTTCACAACTCAACAAGTTTATCTCCATTTGAGGCAGGTTTGAGTTTCTTACTTCATACGTCATTTGATAACAAACTTAAAGAAACAAACCTCGTTGAAGGATGTCATGCGAGATTAAAAGCCAAGCAAGCTGCCAAGTTTGTAGACATGATCAAATATATTTATTAGAAAAAGCAATAGGAACTTTGGAATTCTCAAGAAAGGTACAAGGCCAATTATGACCAACACCTAGATGTTGACATTCTCTTAGTTGGTGTCATGGTTTGGTTATACTTGGGCAATGATAGGTAGTGTCAGGGGCACTTTTTTAAAACAATACAATATGGCCTAATATATATTTTTCAACAAATTGGATGGAATTTCTTCATTTTAGATTTGCCTTAATATATTCAATGAGCATTCAATTGTCATTGTGGAAAATTTGAAATTGTTCAAATTACATATTCTAATCCTCATTTTTGGTTCAACTCAACTTTAGGATTGTTCCATATTTCTAGCCCATTTCTATCTCTCGAGCGCCATTATTGTGAAAAATTGAGGAGTTGTTTGTCACAAACATCAATTAAGTGATTCACATGTTGTGCCTCATCATTTGATCGTCATGATGGTTATTTTTGTAGATTTGTTTGTGGTCTTCCATATTTGGAGGCTAGAATCAACATGAGAACAAGTGACCGTGATTGTTTTGAGCTTGAGAGAAGGGCTGAAGTAACTATGATGTGTGGGACCAGAAGAGTGGATAGGTGAAGAGAACAATAATTCAAAGGAGGAATAAGTATGATTGTTTGGGAGGAGGAAAGGGGGATAGCACCAAAACCTCCAACACCACAACCATGACGAGAGTTGGGAATCATGGCGAGTTTGCCACCCATGGGGGATGGAGTGATTCACATATTCCTTGACTACATCATGAGAATGTTCAATAAATTAAAGGGTGAAGCAAATAAAGAAGTATGGTGTGCAACTTGTTGCATGGAGGGAAATTACCCTACTAGCCAATTTTGTAAGATTTATAGGGTGACCAAATGTGTAGTCGAGGACTGCTCCTATAATCTTACAACAATAAAAAACAAATCTGGCTGCAGAAACATCCTCTAAAGAAGCCATGGGTGTTGGGTATTTGTCATGTACCTAGAGATATAGAATTGTAGTATATTTATTATTCGTAGTAATGAATAAAGTATTGAGTTGCATATAGTTTATAGTTCATCCCACTATTTAATTATAATAGAAGTATTTATTCCATGTGTGGGTAAGTGGCGGTGGTAGTGGTAATGGTAGGTAGTTAAGTAGTATATAAATGTACCTAGGAATATAAAATTATAACATCTTTTGTAGTAATAAATAAAGTATTGGGTTGCATATGCTTTGTAATTCATCCCACTATTTAATTAGAATAGAAGTATTTCTCCCATGTGGGTAAGTGGTAGTGGTAGGTAGTTGAGTAGTATATAATAAAGGCACGAGAATCATCTGAGATATGTCAAGAGTATTGTATGTGTTGGATCTCATATTGAGATATAGTGTGGAGTGGCTTCCTTCCAATAAGGAGCATTGTATGGTGTTGTCCTACCTCGAGGATTTGATTTATATTCTAAATATATTGCATATTTTAGTTTCATTATTGAGTTATGAGATTTCCCTTTTTATTATCTAGAATATTTTTATTATTGTATGTAGGTTCATAACATTTGGTATCCAAGCTCTTTCTAGGAATCAAAATGGGGATTATTTTTGAGATATATTATTTTTTTCAAAAAGCGTTTATTTGGTGTCTTTCTCCTCACATAGGCATCCATTTTAGACTATTTTTTTGAATGGAAAGAGGACTTCGAGAGTTTTTCAAAAGTGGTCAATATAAAGATTTGGTGCAGAGATCGGGAGGTATACGATGAATTTGATAATTTGGAATTGAGTTTTGACAAAATTTTAGTTTTCCCTAAAAAAAATATCTTTTATTCTGGTGGGCAAATTGAGTCTTTTCATAATTCATAAGAATAATGTGAGATCTACTTTTGTACATAATTTTATTTTCAGACCTTGGGTAGGGAGGATTAGTGAATATAAGTGTTCTTGAAACCCTAGTTTTCATGAGACTAAGATCTCACAACTTTTAATTTTTTATTGGAGAATAATAATATGATGGTCCTTTAAGAAGAGTCATTTTCATTCATTTTTGTTGTAGTCAACATTGGCCATTGATCTTAATGGTCCATTCATTGTGTTGTTATGTTCAAGTCTAACAAGAATGGAATAATTTTTCATGGGAAGAAATGGAATAAATTTTCTTGAAAACCATGGTATATTGAGCATTAAAATCATTATGTTAAGTATGAGAAGGAAAAAAATGAGGAAGATGGAGAAAACAAAGTTAAAATGAAATAGAGAGGAAGAAAATAAGAATGAGGGTATTCTTCTTTCCTAAACGATGATAATGGTGAATAAAGTTGAGTAAAGGGGTTCAATTAATGTAGCTCCCAAGAAGGAAGAGTCAATATTTCAATTTCATGGATGCATTAAAAATATGAGGTTATTCATGCCTATATTTAAACCCACATATATCTAGGTATACTGCTTCACTTATTGTGACCACTTAGCCAAACAATTACAAGTTTAAGCAAATAGAATCAAGGACACTTTAGAGGATAAACATGTTTAGATGTTTGATTTACTATTGAAAACTATGTATCGCATTCAAATTTTTTATGTTTTTGAATATGAATGGTTTGGATATTGTTCCTTGATATCCTTAGTTAGAAACTTTGGGAATAGTAATAAAAAAATGTATGTGCGAAAAATGTTTGTGTAAAGCTTTGGTATAGAAAGAAAAAATGACATGCAAGATACGGCATATCATGTAGAAAAAGAAAGCCATTGGAAAAATTTTAGGATTTTTCTCCTGCATGAATTTTCACCCACGTTTTGCTAGGGTTTTGAATATAGGATTAAAATTATAATACATTCGTTTTTATTTATTTTCAATGTTCATTGCTCGGAAAAGACTTTTCCCTTCAATATTTGCAACCTGCAAAAAAGCTGTCAAAAAGAGTAAAGCATCAAAGAAGATTGCAGTTAGCATTATTTATTTTGTCCATTGCTTTTGAATCTGTTTCATACACAAACCCTCAAATAACTCAGTCTTCTTGAATCATGATTTCTGGCCCAATAGTCTATTGTCTCATTGCTAAGGTTAAATGAAACATTGTAACTACAAACTTCCACTCACTTAGCAGTGAATGCAGCAAAATACACAACATTATGATCCTTGTAAGCATTAATTGAAAAGGAATAGGGCATCGATCATTAGTTTATTAAAAATATCCTTTTTGTAATATATAAATGAATGGAAATTGTGTCTAATTCTTTATAAATGTGGTTAAAATCTTGTGGTATTGTCGACCAAAAAACTCTAGAGATAGATAAATTATTGGGCCCTTTATGTAGTAGGGTAAGTGTTTCATTTGATTCAACGTATAATCCATGAATCTCATTAATATTCTTTTCAATTATTTGCACGATGGAATCTATTTGTTATATAATCACATGACTCTATGAGCATTGTAGCTCACAAACTTTGTACTTTGAGTTTGTACTTGTTTTTGGTCAAAACTTAATAGAAAATATATTTATGTGCCTATGGCATTCTATGAATCTAAACATTAAGTTCTTGTGTCATTTAAAAATGTTTTACATTTATTTTAAGTTTATTTTATGAATTTAAATGTTTTTAAAGTAGCGATAAAGTCGCCAATCAATGTCAATAAATTGACGAGAAATTGCCAATTCCCAATTTTCGAGTCAAATTTTGTCCCGCCGATTAATTACGATAACGATTTTTTGAACTACGGTTTGAATCATACACTTATGTGAGGAGAACAACCTTGTGCAGATCTTTGCTTTTTTCTTTTTCCTTTTTGCAATATTTCCAAAAAAATTCCCCACTTGCTCTAGAAAGAGCTATGATACCAACTGTTATAAACTTGTATGCAACATTAAAAATACTCTGAATAGAAGAGAGATCTCACATCTCAATAATATAAATATGCAAAATATTCTAATATAAATATGCAATATATTCTGAATATAAATCAAATCTTTGATGTAGGACAACACCATACAATGCTCCTTTTAAAAGGAAGCCACTCCACCATATATCTTAATAGAAGATCCAACACATACAATATTCTCATGCCTTTATGATATACTACTCAACTACCTACCGCTATGACTTATCCACAATTGTGGGATAAATACTTCTATTCTAATTAACTAGTTGGATGAATTATAAAGCATATGGAACCTCATACTTAATTTATTACTACCTAGTACACTATAATACCATATCCATATGTACACGATAGAGCTCATCCCTTATTGATGTTGGGCATTAAGAATTCAAACTCGAAAGATTGAGGATCCCAAGGTCCAGGTCGAGATTCCCAAATTGGAGAAATTACATTGAGGTTTTGGATCACACTTTGTGATCCATAATCAAGTTGACGATAGCTTAAGATTACGTATTCATAAGCTTCTTATATAGATAACTCTATCAAATTTCATGAGATGTCACGACTTAGCCATAAGCGAATGTAAATTTAATTAAATTATTATAGTTGTAATTAATAATACCAAAGTGGATGTGCACTAGCCATTATAAAATTCAACCAATGTACAACCATATTAAATTAGGTATGACTATAATTAAGCCCATGAAATTGAAAACATAAAGTGTCCATTAATCTTCTTTAAAATCGAAGAATAATTGGTCTCCACGACGGATTCAAGGTAATGCCATTATCCATTTTCAAGTTGTTTGGATGCTTGCAGATTTCCACTATTCCCTCAACTTTCTCTTGTAGAAGTGATCTCTCCATAACAATAACCTCGGTGTTAACAATGCAAATTTGATGCTTAGTACCATATGAAAGCTTTCTTCAGAGCCGACTTCTACGCTTCGCTTAGTCTAATATTAGTGTTGTAATCTTTCATCCTTGTTTTAATCGATCGGCTAGGATCACCATCGTAGGGTGTCTCACAAGAGATTTTAATGTGATGACACCACTTTTAAAAGATTCCAATTGATCTTTTGTAGACTTGAGATTTTGCCTAAGCTTGTTAAGGGGAATGAAGGTTGTACTAATACCTTGTCTCTTCGAATTCTCGACAAGCTTATTGAAATCCCCTCTATGTTAGGAATGGAAGCTTTATGTTTCACTACATCTTCATCGTCTCGTTGTTGTCTTGCTCTTTAATCACCTCGCTTTCAAATGTCCTAATATGTTTGCCAACATACCTATTCTTTCTAAAGACCATGTTTAGATGCCTTCTTTCTTCCAAATGTTCCTTAAGAAGAAATTTGATGGTTCTCTTGCTTGCTAGGTCTACATGAAGGGAACACATACAAATTTATATTTACACACTTCCTCGCGTCACCGCTTTGTCACAAAAGGTAAGGGTGCTCAAAACATTGACCATAAGGGCTTATAGGATATTTGATGATAAATAGTCGGAGGATCAAAGAAGGCACCTAAACATTGTATTTAGAAAGACTCGATGGTTGTAAGAAAACTTGTATGGCATTTTGAAAAGTTAACAAGTCAAGAACAAGAAGACAATTAGAGGATGAAGATGTAGCCAAACCTTAAGCTTTTATTCCTTATGTTGAGAGGATTTTCAATAAGATTGCCAAAATTTTGAAGAGACAAGGTATTAATACATTTCCCCTAACAAGATAAGGCAAGAAACCGAGTTTGCGAAGCCCGATTGGAACCTAAATTAAAAAGTGGTGTTTATCACATTAATTTCTTTTTGTGGGAGACTCTACATTGATGAGAATGAAAATTGAATTCAAACAAGGATCAAAGAACACATCATTGATATTAGACTAAGCAAGGTAGAGAAGTCTACTCTAGCAGAGAGCATTCATATGGGACTAAAGCATCATATTTGCATTGATAAGGCAAAGACTACTGCGATGGAGATTCATATCTACAAGAGGAAGCCGAGGAAGCAAGTGGAAATCTATATGCATCCAAACAACTAGAATAGGGATGATGGCTTAACTCGAGTCAATCACAAAGACCAATTATTTTGAAGTTAAGAAAATATTATAAACACTTAATGTTTTTAATTTAACTTAATTATAAACATTATCAATTTAATTTGGTGTTACATTGGTTGATTTTTTTTAACGGCTAGTACACATCCCATTTGTTATCACAACTATAATTAATTAAATTCAATTGAAGGTAATTATGTTCACCTTTGGTTCAGTTGTAACATCTCTTGAAATTTGACAAAGTAACGAGCTCTAAATCTGTAATTTAAGTTATTACCATCTTGATGAGGTCTATCAAGAAGCATTTTTTTCCTTTTTTATATTATGGACTGTGGAAGCCTCAAATCTCTTATTTCCAAAGAGGCACGACTTTGAAGCGAAGAGTTATACTCTATAGGTAGGTTTCAAGTGTGATGGGAACCATAGGAGGGTGGGGAAATTGAGTGAGCCCAACCGAGTGGGACACTCCGTCTCTTATTTCGGAAAAGTCTGACAAACATCCAATACTGTGAAAACTATCTCAAAACTTCACTTTATCTCTTCTTGCTTGAGCGCTTTTTAAGAAACTTCTCCGCATCTATTACTTATTCAGATGTTTCATTGTGATTATATTAAATTTGCTTCATGTCAGAACATGGATTTAAAAAAACCAAGCTTGGATTCTCACAAAAATTTAAGATTATGAGCGAATCCCCTAAACCCTAGATCCCACAAAATGGAAAAAAGAGAAGAAACTAACACTGTGCTGTCTAATCCTCTATTATAGAAACTAGCACAAACACATAGAATGCATTTAGGATTTTAAGGTGTCTAGGGTCCAGATCTACAATAAACATTTGAGTGCATTATCTTATAGAAGTTTATAGAAAGATTACAAACTCCCGTAGATGAATTTTTCAGGATTGATCCAATTATTTTATTTACTTTAGCTGCTGGCCACTTCTTAAATAATTACATTGTCTAAGCAGATGTTTCTGGTCACTTTATACGACACTTGGATGGTATGTTTTGGGGGTGTTGTATTTGAAACCAGAGCTAAAATATCGAGTAGTAATCTGCTAAATGGAAAAAGTATTTTTGGCACAAATGCCTCTTTGATATTTGGCCTTCAATGTATTTTATTTAATTTTATGAATCCTCTACAGCTATATTTGTTTCTTCTTGTGACCTGTTTGGTCTGACTGTTTTCTTAATGCTGTTCTTTGAAATATGTTGTTTCAATTTGCTATTTTGCTTTTGTAATTTGAATTGAGATTTTCGGTTTCATGATCTCTATTGTTGCTGTCCTTTTTGACAGAATATCAGCTCGAGATACAGGTAAGACACTGGTAGATGCTTCTTTTGGAGAGATAATGACTACATGTGAAAAGATAACCTGGCTACTAGATGAGGGTGAGCGCTGGCTGAAACCAGAGTACAGGTATACTTTTTGTTTGACTTAGGAGTATAATGCTATTTTCCTTTTGTTTTGGATAGTTGAAAAAAGAAACAATTTCAGGAATAGTGCAGTATTATATAAAATGTATAGCCCTCTGGTGACAAACTAATATTTTAAATTTAGATACTTGCACTACATTGTAAAACATATTATAAATCTTTACGCTCTATTCTGCTGCCAGATATCCCTTCTCATATACTGGGTAAATGACATGGATGGACTTATACCTATGGTTTCTATTTGAAGCTTCTGCGAGTTGCTCACATTGCATTGTGACCTTGGATTGTAGTTGAAATCTACCCCATACTTTTTCTCATATTTAGTATCATATATTTTGTGACATTGAGCTCCTTGGGAGGTATGGAAGGGCTCTGATAATGCACTGCAAAATATTTTCATTATCTTCAGGGAAACTTTTCAGAGGAGGGGATTAATGCTATTGCAAGTGAAGGAACTCTGCAAGATGTGGTTGTCATGACTCTCTTAGACAGAATGAGTGACATAGGAGGTCCAGTTTAGATTGGCAAAAGAAGTATATCAAAGGCCCAAATGAGGAGTTTGACAAACAGGCCAAAAGGATTGCTCATGGCTTGAGTGAAGAAAGTGGGCGAAGTTGTGTTTGATAACTAGGGAGGGGACTCCAACAGAATAAAGGTCCCCACTCTTTTAGTATAGAAGGGTCTAGTAGTTTGAAACTCACCAAATTATAGATAGGAGTACTCAAATTGGCTTTGTACATTAGGTTTGGCAAAAACAATGTTTTAAAAATCGGAACCGGCCAAGGGCAGACCGAATCGGACCGGTTTAAAACTTATGAACCGGTTTACTAAAAAATACATAAAATATTACAATTTTAATGAAAACAAGAAATTTTAAAGATTCCAAACCATGATTACAAACAATTAGAGACAAAATATGCAAAGTTTGCTCATGTATATACCATGTAAGGGTAAATATAGCAAAACGACACCAAGTGCACTACATATCCAAAACAAAATACATAAACAATGAGGCTCTAAATGGCCTATAGAGTCCAAAAAACAATATGCTACAAGCTACTACATGTTTGATATCAATCATCAAACTCAACACCACTGCTAAGAATGGGATCCTCATCCTCATCAATGTCATCATGTTCCTTTGGCTCGAGACACATTGGACTCCTCAGGGACATCTGCAGTAGTTGTAGTAGCACGACTAGTGTTTGCCATGTTTGGTGCTACTAGTGGTTCATCATCCAAAGCCATCCACCCCAAGTCATCGGGATCAAACTCTGCTAGGTGACTCTCCTCTACCCATTCTGAGGTTGGATCAATATCATCCAAGACAATGGGATCTGTATTAGGTATCCTATTTAGTAATTGGTTGCACCTTAGCCGAGGTTGTATTGCATGAAGACGAGATCATTTAACCATTGTTGTTCCAAACAGGGTCTATATAACATCATTTTAGGGTTAGGGTTGAAAAAAGTAACTTAAAAGCTAAAATTGGGAAAAAAAAAAAAATGTTTTAAGGCAAAACCTGCCCATCAATTAGTTCATAAAAGTCCAAGACGAATTTGTCGGTTTGACCGGTTTAGTACTGAACCGGTATTGAATTGGCTGAGCCCGTGCACGAAACAGATCATTGGTTTGGTTTTTCTAACAGTTTGCAATTTTTTTAATGAAACGTTAAACTGGTTGAACCGAACCGAATCGGAACTGGAATGGTTTTTAAAACATTGGGCAAAAGCATTAAAGTTAACACAAGGTGAAACATCTAAGAATCCTACAAATGGTTGATATCGGAACCATATATAGGATAAGAATATAAGTTAGAAGTAACATGATGGTGGAAGTGGGATTGATATAATGCAAGCAAAAGAACCATGATACAACACCATAAACATAGTTAATGGGTACACTTTGCATGTAGTTGTCTCGATCAACAGAACATCAATTCTAAGTTAATGTGCTAGTGGTACGAGACTAGGCGATCATGCTAACAAGAATTGTCAGAAGCAAATAAGTTTGGATGTGAACCTTGTTTAACTTGAAGAAGAAGCCACCAAGGTCGTCACTTGAGTACAAGCTTGATGGGTGACTTCAAACTCATAGAAAGAAAGAAAGAAGTTATGTTAATGTCCATGGACGACAAAGTAGGTCAACGGGGCTTGAACGGAACAAGTGAAGCAAAAAATGCATGAAAAGAGAACAAGCCAAACTGGATATTTTGCAATAAACGAAACAAAAATAGTCAAGTTATTGGATTTGGCAATTGCAGAGAGCAAGTAGTGTAGACATTAGTATCGCTTAGAGTGGTGAATTTCCGTCAAGGTATCTTGAAACAACATGAAGTGCTTCATAACATCTCTCTAGTAGAACTTAGACTTATTATTGAAGATGACATGGTAAACCTTGCAGCCTTAGTGGTAAAAGGGACTGACCTACCATCACTCGTATTGATATTTTAAGAAATACGAATGAATGCTATTAATGATGAAAGATTTGATTTGAACATTTTTCTTGGAGGTATGTGGCGACATTTGGCTAGGCCCAAACTATGGGAAAGGCTCAAACTATGGTTTCCCAATGTCCAATTGTGGATGGTTGATCAATATGGAATCACATCTCTTGTATTTTCATAGTTGAAAGGGTAAATATTACTCATTGCTCGGACTCAACCTATGATGCCTTGTTTGGATGGTAGTGGTCGTGCGTTGCCAAGGTGATGTACAACTAGAAAAAATCAGTTGAGAATGGGATGGATAGGCAAATAAGAATGGGATGAAGAAATAAAAGCATCATAATCAGCGTACCCCACAATGGAAGAGGTGACGTGACTTCATATTCCTCCCTCCAAGAGTGGTGCTCCAAATGGGCCCTTTGTTTGCCTAATGCTCCCTTAGAATAGTGATTTACTTTAAGGGTAAGTGACCATTAAAAAGGGGGTCTTCATCATGTAGAACATATCTCCTTTTTTAATATTTAATTCACCTTTTTTAACTTAATGATTAAAATCACAAAAAGGTAAATTTAATTCTTTTTTAATGAGCTCAAAGAAGGGGTTAACAAATTAGTGGTGAAAACCACTTTTATAATATTTTCCCCAAATTTATCCTTTAGTCCATGGGGAAAGAATGGACTAAAGGTCTTCAGTACCTGTTTAGAAATGTCCCAGAAAAGGGGACATTATAGTCCTCCCTTCCCAAGATTGCTTGTCCTCAAGCAATTGCAAACCCGGATGCTCTAAAACTGATTCACCTTCCCAAGTGGCATCCTCAAGTGGCAAGTCCTTCCATTTGACCAAGTATTCTTTGATGCTACGTTTTCTTAAATTCCTTTCATAGGTATCAATGATGGCTTCTGAATTAATATCAATCTACCCTCTTCATCTAGAGGGGCAGCTCTAAAGGAGTGACATGGTGCCCAAGAACCTTTTTAATGCAAGAAACATGAAATACATTGTGAATCTTACCACTTTCCGGAAGTTCCAATTCATATGCCATTTCTCCCACTTTGTTCTTTACCTTGTAGGGCCCATAGAAACGTGGCTTCAATTTCTCCGCACCACTTTGTTCTTTACCTTGTAGGGCCCATAGAAATGTGGCTTCAATTTCTCCGCACCACTTTGTTTGAGTGAAGATTGCCTATAGGGCTGCAACCTTAAGAAAACCCAATCACCTATCTCAAAAGACCTCTCAACTCTATGCTGATCTGCATACAATTTTTGTCTATTTTGTGCTTGTTGTAGATTCTCCCTAAGTGCTTTCATGATATCATAGCTCTGCTGCACCAATTCTTTAGCACTAGGCACCCTACTATCCGTCATAATCAAGTCCATGAAAGAATTTGCATCATAACCATAGAGTGCTTTGAAAGGAGTCATACCTATGGACATGTGATGAGTTGTGTTGTAGCAAAACTCAGCCATATGTAGCCACTTAATCCATGTTGATTGCTGCCCCGAAGCATAGATTCTTAAGTATCCTTCAACCCATTTGTTTACAATTTCAGTTTTCCCATCAATTTGTGGGTGATAGCTAGTGCTTGGTGTGAGTTCTGTCCCGGTTAGATGGAAGAGCTCTTGCCAAAAATTACTCATGAACATGCTGTCCCTGTCACTCACAATGTTTTTGGCAATCCATGCAACTTGAATACTTCTTTAAAGAATATATCAGCAATCATAGGAGCATCGAACTTAGTTGGAAGTGGATAAAAATGTGCAAATTTAGTGAGTCTATCCACTACAACATATAAACAATTTTTACCTTGAGCCATGGGCAACCCGGTGATGAAGTCCATGGAGATGCTCTCCCATTTTTGAGAGGGAATAGGGAGGGGCTGCAAGAGTCCTGCTGGGAATACATGTTTGCTCTTGCTTTTTTGGCATACCAAACACTCGCGAATGTACTTGAGGACCTCCTTCTTCATACTTTCCAAAAGAACCTTTCTCTCACAAGTTTGTAGGTCTTAAAGTACCCCTGATGTCCCGCCAAAGGAGTGTCATGGGCTGCTTTTAAAATCAGATCCTTCACCTTCGATTGGGGAGCCAAAAAGACTCTCTCTTTGTAGAGTATAAGCCCATCCAAAATTCTGTACCTTTCATCAACAATTGTACCCTCAAGCAAATCGTTAGTGAACGTATTTTTGCATATTCCAAGGTAATTAAATCTTTCCAATCTGCTGTTATAAATGACATAGAACAGATTTCTACATCCTCTTGTAAAGCTTTTTTGAACATTGAATTAGCTTGGGGTGTTCCATTGGTCATACCTTGTAGTGCAAACTCTTTGTTACCCACCTTGAATTTGAGCATCAAGCTTTGATAGTTAAGGGTGAATTCACCCAATGAATGTAACCATTGGACTCCTAACAAGATCCATGTCTCCAATGTCAATCACATAAAAATCATCACATACTTCATATTTACCTAGAGAAATGGTGAGCTTGGGTACTCTTTTGGTGCATGGTAAAGAAAACCCATCAGCTATGGTGACCTTAAATCCTTTGAACTCTTCTACAACCAAATCGAACTTAGCCACCAAATTTTTACCAATGAAGTTGTGAGTTGCCCCACTATCAATCAAAATGATTACCTTGTGTTCATTCAACATTCCCTCCACCCGGAAAGGATGGTACTTAGGTGCTCCCGAAAGAGAAGCAAGTGTGCTACCCATTCCTTTGTCTTCCTCTTCATGTACATGCTCAACAACATCTTCATTTGCCACATCATTAGTACTATCAAAATCAAAATCTGAATCATCATCAATTACCTCAATGTAGTGGATTTGACCCTTGCCCTTACAATGATGACCTCTAGTCCAAGGATCTCTACAATCGAAGCACAAACCTTTCCTCCTTAACTCATCTCTTGATTCTTTTGAATGGCTGTTGTGGGGCTGCATTTTGTGAGGTGGCATATAGGGTTGGAATGGTTTTTTTGAAGGCTCATTAGGTGCTGCCCTTGGCTGTTCTCCTTGTGCCTTTGATGGCCCATGAAAATCAGACCTTGGCTGTCCCGGATCTCCACTTTTGGGCAGCGAATGAGTGGCCACCACTCGCTGTCCTCTTTGCCATTCTCTTTCTCTATAAGCTGAACATTCTAGATCCAAAGCTTTAGTTATTGCATCTTGTAATGAAATAGGATTAAAAGCTCTTACCAAACCTCTCAAGGGCTCAATCAAACCCTCGGTGAAAAGGACAACCAATATTTTCTCACTAACATCCGTAACCATGACTGAAATCTTTTGAAAATCAGCAACATACCTTTCCACATCATGATTTTGTTTGAGCTGAGCCAACTCATGAAAGTGAATTTCCGGATCCTTCCGGTCAAATCTTTCCATTATCTTTTTGCTAAACTCCTCCAAGGTGTGAATCAATCCATGGCCTTGGGTGATCATGCCATGAAACCACCATTCATGAGCCATACCCTCCAAATGAAGAGTGATGAATTTGAGGGCTTCATCCTCATACATGGGGTTGAGTGAAAAATAGGTCTCCATTTTCTGCAACCATGATCTAACCGGAATTTTATCAGTACCATCAAAAACTGGAAGTGAAACCTTACCCAATTTTTGTTGTAGATCTCTATGGGGCTGCATGTTTGCTCTCCTTGGTTTGGCACCAATCCTCAATGCACAAAATTCATTGAAGGTCAATATGGCCCTTGTAGCCGGATGTAGGGTAGAGTACTCATGCCTTTGTGTATCAAACAAATCCCCCACCAATGGCTCTTCTTCTCCAATTGGCTCTTTGTGCAAGAATGTGCCCTTGAAAAACTTGGGAGTGGGTTGGGTAGAAACCCTCTCACCTCCATGCGAACTTCCTTCTCCATTGGAATTATGATTCTTGCCAAAATCTAGGGCATCCTTCAACATGGTTGCCACTTGTTCGCTCATGGTGAGCTGCAGATCCTTGTGGCTCTCTTTGACCAACTCTTGGAGAAATTTCACTTGCTCCGAAGTAAAACCTCCAACCTCCATTTTCTTCTCTCCTTTGATAATACAAGGGCTGCTTGTCTTCCTGCATACAATCAAGCTTCACAGGTGTAGAAGATCGTGGCTCTGATACCACTGTAATGTCCCCAAATTAGGGCAATTCAATATTCACCCAAATTCAATGAAACCCTTATGCAAATTATCCTGAAGTATTCCAATGTCTACTATTCCTAACCCGGAGTGGGATTAAAACTAGTGGAGGTAAGTGGAATAAATCGGAAAATAGCTAGAGCGCACTAAATTAACACCAATCTGATTATACACAACTGAATGTAATTAAATAATCAAACCCCAGATCTGTTGCAATCTTCTAAAATTAATTCCCGCTCAACCAACCATGCAAAATACTTCAAACTTTGGATATTGGGGTTATAAAATATGAAGTTTATGAATGTAAAATTAGAATTAACCCAACTTTCACCAAAATTGCAGAAATGGCCCTCCTACTATTTCGCCCAGCACAATTAGGGCTGATTATGCATGCAACAACACCCCATTGATCACCAAACCTTGTGCACAAGTTCATAAAATTATATAGAATCAGATTTGAATCTTTTTATGCACCCAATATACTGAAAATACTCCCTTACCCGCCGCTTTAGGTCTAGGGCACATAAAATACAACTTAAAGCATCTAATCAATACCAAGACAAGTGAGATCCAACTCACTAAGACATAAACGCATTACCAAAATTACCACCAAGCAATTCACCACCAAAGAAGGATAAGATCAATGCACAATATTCAGATTTCACATTCACATCAAGTCGCTAGGGCACAAGAAAAAAACAGACCAACAATCATGCATGAATGGATCCTTCAACAACTTGTTTGGGTCTTCAATTTTCCAATAACAAGGTGGTGTTGTAAAACACCTTTAGTAGAATATCAATGGGTATGCATCTCTTTTCTTCAAACATGAAGAAATAACAATCATCATAATCAACATACCCCACAATGGAAGAGGTGATGTGACTTTATATTCCTCCCTCCAAGAGTGGCGCTCCAAATGGGCCCTTTCTTTGCCCAATGCTCCCTTAGAATGGCGACTTACTTTAAGGGTAAGTGACCATTAAAAAGGGGGTCTTCATCATGTAGAACATCTCCTTTTTAATATTTAATTCACCTTTTTTAACTTAATGATTAAAATCACAAAAAGGTAAATTTAATTCTTTTTTAATGAGCTCAAAGAAGGGGTTAACAAATTAGTGGTGAAAACCACTTTTATAATATTTTCCCCAAATTTATCCTTTAGTCCATGGGGAAAGAATGGACTACATGTGTTCAATATTTGTTTAGAAATGTCCGAGAAAAGGTGACATTACAAAACAACAATATTGATTCTTGAATCAATGTAGAGAGTAACACACAATATTTATGTACCACTTGCGGTTGCTCTTGTTCTCCTCTTTTACATTTTTCCTCTTCATCTCTTTGTTGAAGTGTGATTTGTGGTATGGAATGATAACATAGGGTCATTTTATAAGTTAGTGTCACTTTTAGGTTAGGGTTGTTATGTTTTATTTGTTTATTTTTTATCTTTGCTTTGTTGTTTTTATTTTAAAAACTTTTCTTAAAAAAATGCTATTGGGACGTTACGACGTCACCGATATATTCCTCAACCTGTCTGGGAATGTCGCAACATCCCGCAAACTTGCAAAAAATAAAGGGACATTTCTTGAAATGTCCCATGTTATTAAGGGATGTCCTAAAGATGCCCCTTGTGAAAACAACTACCTCAAAAACATAGGGGACGGTCCTCCTCGTCCTCTCACCCCCAAGATGTCCTAGATACCTGATTTTTGGGTGGGGACGTGTCCCCGCATAAAACGTACTATTTTGACATATTTGTTATCATTGTACTTGGTAGATACATGACAAGTGGTATCAAGCCAAGAAGAACTTGTTGCTTTAAACCTTGAACTTGTGGTTTAGTTCAAATTTTTGGTCTATAACTTGAAAAATCACCTTGGCTTGTGTCTACAAAAATTTATTTAAAAATAAAAATAAAAAATTGAAAAACTTATACTTAATTAAAAAAATTAATTTTAAAAACTTATTTGATCAAATACGATAAATAATTGCTCATATTAGGTTCTTGATTCTTTCATTTGGTAAGAAAAGAACCACAAAATGTTCTAAGTTTCAAGTTCAATAATTGGGAGCAGTTTTGAAATGCCACTTTGGAGTACGGGATAACAACTTTATGGGCAGGACTATCTGACGAAATATCATGGGTATACCGGATAACAGCTTAATGGGCGGGATAAAATTTGTATGAGTGTAATGCAATGAGGAAGAGTTCATATTCTCCATATATTAGTGTAACTTCTGTTTTGGAATGAATTCCCCCCTTTATTTTGAGCTTCAAGACTCCAGTAGCTTCCACAAATATGTGTTACGTATTCGTGATAATAGTGGCAATGAATAGAAGGTAGTTCACAATGCATGTTAGCTATGAAACGCTTGAATGTATGTGTCCTCAAAAGTATAATGCACTATTTTAATTTTCATTTTGGTGATTGTTTTTTCCCATAGTTACCATGCTTGAAAAGTTCGGAAGGGGGAAAAATTCTGAAGTTCGGAATCTTGTAAAAGCTTCAGTTCAGAAAATTTACATATATAAAATATTTATATAATTAATAAATATTCTACATATATTATATTTATAAGGAAAAACCAATTACACATAATAATAAATAAATATGTTATCTACACAGTTTGTGTGTTTAGGTATTAGTGTGTCTTGTTTTGTTTTAGGTTGATTTTTTTTTAATTTAAATGCTTTAATTTTTTAAAAAAATAGGAACAATAATGTTTGATCGAACTTATTCGGTCAGACTGAAATGTATGGTTCGAACTGAATTTTTACTGAGTTTGTAAGAACATGGTAACTATGGTTTTTCAATTCCAAGATTATTAAAATTTAAAACTTGTTTTTGGGAAATAATGTTTGGACTTTTTCCCATGATTGGTTGGGATTTACTCCCATGAGAAGATGCTTTACTTTTTCTATCTGTAGCTGGGGCATTGATGCCCCTTTTTTGATTTACCTATGAAAAAGAAATTAATTGAAGATAGAATATATTATTCCGTTCTTTAGCTGAATTTTAAAAAATAATAAAAAAAAGATTTTGGCTTGTAGGAAATCAATTTAAAAAAACAAATAGAAAGGTCAAAAAGGATTCACCACTACCTTCTTTTCCCTACCTCCTTACCTTCGCCCACATTGCCTCCCAACAGAGATAAATACAAAAATTAAAAACCATTGAAAAACCCATGATGGAAGTTTGAAGAAAATAACTAAAAACTAGAATCAATACTTGTTTTTACCTAAAAACTTAAAAAGGAAAAATCCCTGCCTCTCTCATTTTCCAGCTTCCTATCACACAACCTGTTGCAGCGATGCCCCATCGTATTCTCTATTTTAGGCGCTCATTCTTATTCTTCTTCCGTTTCTTTTCTCATCCACACCACCAAATGTTATCCTTTTCTCACCTCCATTTCACTGCTATCTTGTAATGTCCCTTTCTAGGGCTGAACCACACAAACAAGGAATTTACACAAACCCAAGCTGAATATAATCTGATTTTTATAACAGCAGATCCAACAATATTAGAAACCCTAGCAGCGAACTGGAAATTACACTTTTAGGGCATCATACATCATTAAAAACAGCTGAAAATTAGTAAACAAGTCTTCCTAATGCAGCAAACTGTAGCAGCACCTAATGGCATCCATTCTCATGCAATATGGATTGGAAATTAACATAGAAATATCCCAAATACTTAATAAATCCAACAAGATGAAATCTGGAGCAAATATGTATTTTATAAATTTATTTCAAGTGCAAATACAACTGAAACTTCTAAAATTCATAACTCCATCAATACTTGGAGTTTCAACACAAACCAATGCTCAAAATGATCTTGAAGAGACCAACTATCCAATGAAAGTGAAATCACAATTTTCCAACCATGGAAACCCTCTCAAAAATGATCCCGAACCTCCCAGGTGGGTCGCTCCAAAGAAGGAAGGGTGCCAACACCCTAGAAAGTGCCCTAGCTGAAGTAGAAGTGCCCTATGCACGGATAAATACCTTGCTGTTCCATAAATCTGCCAATTAAGTCCACTTGTGACTCCGTATGAAGCCACCAATGCAACAAATGAGGGTTTTCGTCCCCAAGTGTTGTGACTATTGAGGGTTTTCGTCCCCAATAGGATCCAATGAGGGTTTTCGTCCTCAAAGGGTGAAAATGAGAGCTCAATGCTCCAATTTCCAAAAGAGGAGTATAAAATTCATAAGATGATACCTTACAATGAGCCCCAACATTTGCTTTTATAGCCTTTACTTTTCTTTCTTTGTGGAGTGCTCCATGTAGGCCTCTTTATTTCTTTTTTAATATTTGCTTTTCCCTCCTAAAGAGGGACGACCTCTCCTTTTTTTTTTATTTTAGTATTTAAAAATACTTTTTATTTTAATAATAATAATATGAAGTTGTCCCAAAATAAGAATGGGCCAGCCCAACTTAAAATATTATTAATTATTTTTAATTTAGAAAAGGGGACATTACATATCTACTACACCCATTAATGTTTTTTTCCTCTCTTTCTCTCTGTAGTCTTTTGCTTTCACCTTGCTTCATGGACATGTTTGCATCTCTGTTGAGTCCACTTTCCCAATATCTCCCCGTATCTTTGTTAGAGTATCATCCGTATTTCCTTTTTTTGCTACTCTACCACCTTTCACCGACTACTACTGCTTGTCTTGTTGCCACCAATTTCACCATTGCTTCACCCATTATTATTTTTTTCCCTCAACCCTTCTCGCTATATTCGTCTTTCTCTATGTGTTTCTCTCTCTTTGTTTATTTGCTATGTTTCACCTTGCTTCATGTCTATGTTGCCATGATACATCCCACCGCCCACCGTACTCACTGCTCTAATACGTATCCGGTGCGGATACGTGAGGGTAAGGGTACGGATACACCACTAATATGTATCGGTGCGTCCCAGTGCCAAAAGTACCCGGACGTACTGCGCAAACCCACAACCTTAGATGTCCTTAAGGCATTAATTTTTTTTTTACTTAGTCAATGAATAAAAACGAACCCTAACACTTAAATGAATAAAAACGAACCCTAACACTTAAATTAATAAAATACTAAACCCTAAACACCGCAAAAGCCTATAAAAACACTCAACCATTCATTTGAAATCACACAAACAATTCATTGTTGGTTTTTGCAAGTGTATGAGCAAATAGCCAAAGAGGAATTGAAGAGAGGCAAACATTGGAAGGAGGATTTGTTTGGAGGCAACCATTGCAAGGGGAAGTTGGGGGCAGCCATTGCTTGCAAAGAAGTTCAAGTTTGTTTAGAGGAAGCAATTGTTGAGAGGAAGACATTGTTTTATTGTTCATTCAAAAGAGTGAGACGTCATGTTTGGAGGTAGCATTTGTTAGAATTCTATTGCAACAAGGATCTACGTTTGGAGGCAACATTGTTTTACTTGTTACCCTTGTCTACACTACGGTATTTTTATTTTTAATTCATCCTTTTATTTTTTTTTATGTTTTTTTAAAATTTATTTTGTTGCATTTTTTTAAAAGTTTAGAGTTTAAACACATCCTAAATCTGTGTATGCTCTCACCTCGCACCTTTATGGTGATCTTGGTGATCAAAAACAGATTAGGATGGCACGGTTTAGGGTTTTTTAATTTAATAATTAGTAAATATCGTTATTTTTAATTTTTAAATGCATTGTTCAATGTTAATAATTAATATTTTAGCATTTATCATTTGATTTATGTAAGGCAAAATGTTTTTAATTTTTTTAACTTCCTAAATCTTGTGTATGCTCTCACCTCGCACCTTTATGGTGATCTTGGTGATCAAAAGCAGATTAGGATGGCATGATTTAGGGTTTTTAATTTAATAATTAGTAAATATCGTTATTTTTAATTTTTAAATGCATTGTTCAATGTTAATAATTAATATTTTAGCATTTATCATTTGATTTATGTAAAGGCAAAATGTTTTTTTATTTTTTTAACTTCCTAAATCTATGTATGCTCTCACCTCGCGCCTTTATGGTGATCTTGGTGATAAAAAACAAATTAGGATGACATAACTAATTTATTTATGTAAAGGCAAAATGTTTTTAATTTTTTTAAACATCCTAACTCTGTGTATGCTCTCACCTCGCACCTTTATGGTGATAAAAAATAGATTAGGATGACATCACTTAAAAATTAGTAAGCCATTGTTTTTTAATTTATTAATTATTATTTATGTAAAGGCAAAATGTTTTTAACTTTTTTAACATCCTAACTCTGTGTATGCTCTCACCTCACGCCATTATGGTGATCTTGGTGATCAAAAACAGATTAGGATGGCATCAAGTTCTGCTTCAGTTGGAGTGCAAGGCCCACAAGCTTTTGAAAACACATCAATTCCTATGAAACATGATCCTAATTCCCCTCTTTGGAGACATGTGACAGTGGTAGAATACCTTGTTGGTGGTGGGGGTCGGATTTGGATATGTCATGGTTGTCATGCTCAATACAAATCCTCATATAGCCAACTGAAAAATCCATTTGATTGGGGTTGGAGGTGTGGGGATAAAGAAGTGCCCTAAAATATCAAAAGAGAAAATGGCAGAGTACCTGAGAGAGCAAGAGGAGGTTGATAGACAATGTGAAAGAAATAGATCTAAAACAATTCCATTGCAAAGAAGGCCTTCATTACGACCACCCACACCTAAATCTACTACTCATCCTTTCATCCAAACTCAAAGTCAACCACTTGATACCCCTTTTGATGAAGAGAGTCAAGAGACCTCACGAAAAAAGCCAAAAGGAGCATTGGAAAAAGCATTTAATAATGACAAGAGGGATATTGTTGATGAGGTGGTTGCTCGATGCATTTATGCATGTGGGCTGCCCTTTAATGTATTGAGGTCTCCATATTGGCATCAAATGGTGAAGGTTGTCAATGAAGCTCCACAAGGGTACAAATGCCCAAGTTATGAAAAGGTTCGAACCACACTCTTGGGAAAGGAAGTGGAACACATTCACACCTCTTTGTAGCCAATCAGAGATTCATGGAAGGATTCAGGGGTTTCCATCATTTCAGATGGATGGAAAGATGCTAGAAATAGACCCCTCATAAATGTTGTTGCAGTATGCCCTAAAGGGCAATGTTCTTAAAAGCCATTGATTGTGAAGGGCAAGTCAAAGATGCATAATTTATTGCCGACATTTTGATAGAGGCAATTGAGTCGGTGGGCCCCCAGAATGTTGTCCAAGTCATCACAGACAATGCTAAAAACTATAAAGCAACAGATTGATTATAGAGGGTAGATATGAGCACATTTTTGGACCCCTTGTGTTGTCCACTCCCTTAATTTGATGCTCCAAAAGATTGGGAAAATCCTATGGATTGAACAAATTTACACCGAGGCAAATGACATTCAGATGTTTATCACAAACCATCATATGTCATAGGCCATATTCAAGAGATTCTCAAGGTTGGAGTTGTTGAAGGTTGTAGAAACAAGATTTGCCTCTCACACACTCGTTTTGAGATGACTTGTGAAGGTGAAAGAGGCTTTAAGCAGTATGGTGATCAACAATGTTTGGATAGTGTGGAGGCAGTCAAATACAAAGAAAGTTGCAAAAGTAAAATCATTGGTCCTTGATGATGATTGGTGGGCCAAGGTTGAGTACTTGCTTAGTTTTACAGCTCATTCTCTCCATGATCAGATACGTAGATACTGATGCAACATGCATGGGAGAGATATATGATGGACTAGATTCTATGTTTGAACGTATCGGACATGTCATACAAATAAAAGAGCAAGAGCCGGAAGAGACCTTCTATAATGAGGTCAAGAATGTGGTCATGAAGAGGTGGAATAAAATGACCACCCCATTACATCTCCCTGCTTATGCACTGAACCCAAAGTTATAGCTCTGAAATACTTACCTAATAGGCAACCACCATTCTCTGACTCCGAAGTTGCAAATGGAACCGGGCAACATTCGGAAGACTCGTCCATCTAGTCCGAAATGAAATGGGCATGTTTATAGCTTTAGAAGGCAACATGGGAGAGATTGAGGCTCTTTTCGACAAGTACACCATGAGCCCAACCAAATGGTGGTGTGTACATGGCCATGATGCCAAGTAATTATGACCTATTTCCATCAAAATTATTTTGTAGGTATAACATTTATAAATTTATAATCATTGAAAATTTTAAAATTTATTAAGTTAGTAGGATTATTTTCCACACTTTCTTAGTATGTTACTAATTTCAATTTTCTAACAAACTTTTTGTAATAGATGGCTAGTAATTCTTCCATGAGAGAGGGAATTGGAGTACTTATACCTTTATCCACTCAGCTAAACAAAACAAGTTGGCATCTAAAAAAGCTGAGGATTTGGTATATGTGCATTCCAATTTGTGCCTCTTGTCACACAAGTCTGAGGACTATGTTAGAGGTCCTCACAAACTTTGGGATCTTCTTCCAGAGACTATAGACTTGGATGCCTCCGTAGCCACTCTTGCCCAACTTTCAATATTTGATGGCGAAGATGACATTCAAGGGAGTTCACAAGGAGTGGAGCTAATGAGAGTGGAGCTAGCGCAAGTGGCATGCAAGAATTTGATTTTGAGGAAAATCTAGATGATATATTCTAGATTTGTTTGTATTCATGTTGACATGATATTCCTATATCATATGTATGGCAGCCACATGATCAATGAAATGTAAAATCTTAAGTATATTGTATGTTTTGGAAATTTGAACATTGATCGTAGTATCTTTTTCATGTTTTTTTGGTATTCATGTTGACATGATATTCGTATATCATATGTATGGCAGCCACATGATCAATGAAAATGTAAAGTCTTAAGTATATTGAATGTTTTGAACATTGATCCTACTATAATTTTCAAGTTTTGTATTTCTTATGGACTAAAAAATGAGTATATGTATATATATAATTTTTAAAAATATGTACGTACGTATCCAAGACGTATCGTACCCAAGGGTTTTTAAAATTGGCGTATCTACGTATCGTATCAACGTGACTTGAACCCGTACTCGTACACGTATCCTCGCAACATAGCTTCATGTACATATATGCACGTATGGTGAATCCACTTTCCCAATATTTTCCCATTTTCCGTCTTCTTTATGCTGTTGTACTCCATTGCAAGTGTCTCTTATTCTTACTGCATTATCTGTATTTCCTCCTCACTGCTACCAATTTCATCAACTACTTTGCTTCTTTTGTTGCAAAAAATTTCACCATTCTTCACCCATTCCGGTTTCCAAAGAGACAACTCTTCGGAGAATTAAGGGTTTCCAAACCAAAAACCCGGCCTTATAAAGTTAAACATTATTGGTAAATCCACTTTCCCAATATCTTCCCATTTGCTGTCTTCCTCACGTTGTTGCACTATATTGCAAGAGTCTCCTATTTTTACCGTATCATCTGTATTTCCACCTCATTGCTACCAATTTCACCAACTATTGCTTCATTTGTTGCTACTGATTTCACTATTTGTTTGGAGAATTAAGGGTTTCAAAACCAAAAACATGGTCGGACAAAGTTAGAAATACATTAGAAGTGAGAAGAGAACATTTAAAAGAATATTCAAAGATGTGACGGATCAATAGGTTCAAAGAAGGTGAACAATGAAACAAAACATTAAATTAGAGTAGACTCTTATATCAGTTCAAATCATAGAAGATGGCTATTAGAAAAATCACATAAACAAACATCAATCAAACAAATAACTTTCTATTAAAAAAGAAAATGATCTTATTGTTGAAATTCTCCTTTCGAAAATAATGTTCCAATACCAAATTTCTCTTTTCACAATCATAATCGAAGATGTTGGTGGAAATTTTTATAAAGAAAATGTGTACATCCTAGTCTGTCTAATATGGTGTTATTTTGCAAGTGAGGCATATGACTGACGGGTTAGCCTTGACATTGAACTTCCAAAAGTTTTAAGCTGAAATAAGATCGAAGGATTTTTCTTAAGAAGATGGTTTAAAAAAATTCAAAAGAAGGTTTATTTATGTAATGTCCCGAAATGGACATTTTTGACCCTTAGTGGGTTTTTTGGCAAATCCAAACTCCAGATACAAATAGTAAAATATTTATCAAATTAAAACTCTGCAGATCTGAATTTTTGAAGGAAAATGTGACTAGGGTTATGTATAAAACCCAACAAAATAAACAACCAAATAATTAAGTTTTTATGCTAAACTGATTTCTATATTTTTAGCAGCCCAAATATGCATTAAATCTAATTTTTAGAGGCAAATAATGACTGCAAAACAGTACAGAAATCTGCATACAAATCTGATTGAAAATACCTCTTAAAACCCTCCAAAAATTCTGAAAACAATTTATCTTGAGTCACAAAAATCAGATCAACAGATGACATTACAAATCAGACCTGGAATGTCATGCATTCAACACAAATCAGCTACAAAATGGGTTGCTCCACTAGAGACAAATAGCATAAACACTGCTGCAATATTTCTTTAAATCCTTGCTACAGAAATCTGCCAAAAACTCCTTCGTACAACTGTTGGAAATGACTAAAAATCTGTGTAAGCTCAATAGAATTTCCTGAATAGAAATTCCTCACATACTCTTGGGGTTTTCGTCCACAAGAGGGAAAACACTAAGGGTTTTTGTCCTTAAATTTTTTATGCAAAAACTACAAGCTTAAGACACAAATCAGAAATTGTAGAATGATCATAGAATAGAATACCTTCTCCTCAAGTCGACTTCTCCTTATAAAGGAAGAAGAGACCCAAAGTGACCTTCTTTCCATCCAATCAGGAACAATGATTTTCTCTATGCAATTTCTACCCTCCATTTCCCTTCCTAGGACAAGTCGCCATTTCCCTTAGGGATAATACAAAAGACATTTAATAATTATTTTTCCCTCCCAAAGCTGGTCACATTTTTCCTAGAGGGAATACATAGTGAAATGGGCGTTAATCCTTTCTAAGTTCCCATTCCCCGTTCAAGGCAAGTCGCCATTTCACCTAGGATGGATAACAATTTATATTTGGGCCTTTTCCATTCCAGATTTAGTAATTATTAAGTCATATAAATTATTATAAGTGCTCTATAATTTTTTTTTCCCTTTTATTAAAGGCAATAATAACTTAAAAATGACTTAAGTCACCCTTATATGTTTCCTTTGGCCGTCGGGTTGAGAAAATAGGCTAGAGGTCTTCGAATGGGAAGGGGATAGTACAATTCATCACATAGGTAAAGAAAAATTGAAAAAAGAAACAATAACATCTAGAGATTATTAGAGAAAAATCAAACATCATTACTACAAATGAGTAACTTGAAAAATAGGGGTAAAAAGTTATTTGAAAAAATCTATGTTACCGGTTCTTCCCCTAAAGCCCTCGTACCCAACTTGGGTATGGTACCCCTTCCGTACGCCTTTGGGTACTTGGGCGTACAGATGCCCCTGGAGGTACCTGGACTTACCCAAGGGGTACCCACAACAAAAAACGAGTTTTTAATTATTATTTTTACTTTTTCAATTAAAAAACAACATAAAAACACAAAAAATAACCATAAATCTATGTTTAGCATACTATGATCAGTACATGACATTTGAGATATTTGATTATTATGACATTTGGCATTCGGATAATATTTTCATTTTTGTGGTTATTTTGTTTTTGATATGCATACTATATGGTTAATGAAAAATGTCTCTAATTTTTTATTTGTTAGGCTATAATTTCTATATTTTTATTTTTCATATTATTTTTTTATGGACGTCCCAAGGCAAAAAAATCGCCGTATCCATGTCTTGGGGCACTTCGTACGTATTCTCGTACAACACCCAAATCGGTGACTTAGGAAAAAATGTAGAGATTATGTGTTTAGGTAATCACAACCTAGTTCTTATGACTGAATTTAAAGAGTTTGAAAGAAGAAAAATGGTACCATGAAAAACAGAAAACCAATATGCACGTAACAAACCGTTATTTGAATGATGAAATTCAATGTTAAAAAAACCTCTTGCTCAAACTGAAGTGAAGTTTGATCATACTACTCTGTAAAATCTATGTTACCAAAAAATGCCCTTAGGCCCTCCGTATCCTGCTAGAAACGTTTCCGAAATGGGAAACGACGACGAAAAGTCCCAAAAACGTGAAATTTCGGTTTTCCTTGAGTCGGCTTAGAGCTGCGAAAATAACCTATGCTCTTTGTGAAACCCATATTGCCCTCGATAAAGAGCTTTAATTCGTTTGCTGTTATAACCTATTCATGTGCTTTGGATAAAGCGCATAAATTCGTTTCGGTCAATATATATTAATATATTATATTATATTTATAACATTATATATTAGCTGATATTTAATCTAGGTTATGTTTTAATTTTAATAGTTACGGTGGATATTAAAACTTTAACTTCAATTTTATTTTTTTATTAATTGTTTAGTAACTTGGTAGTGTAGTTTAATCAAATATTTATGTTTATTGATTTATTATTATATATTATTTACTATTCATATTTAGTTTTAGGATTTTTAATTTTAATTTCATTTTATTCTAATTTTAAAAATTAATTATTGGCTAGTTTGTATTTAGTTTTGAAGCTATCTAAAGTTGTAATTATATATATATATATATATATATATATATATATAATTTAAATTGAGTGCAATTTTATATTATATATATGCATAATACTCATTTTAAAATTATATATATATATATATATTAAATTTTTATAATATATTGTGTGTGAACGTTTCCCGTTACATTTCATATCCAAGGTTTTTTGAAAATTGCCGTTTTCGCGTTTTGTCCCCGTTCCGTTTCCGTTTCCTAGCAACATAGTATAAAATATGGCAAAGATTGGAATGATTGACAAATTTGTTAAACAATAATCACGAAAGCCTAAAGTTGAACATATTGACATCCTCACTATCAAGAAAGTGTTCAACTCGACACTAATTATTGGAGCTCAAACTTGCACCCGTCCCAGATTGGAATGAACCGGTCGTTGAGGCAACATGGGTGCTGTCTCCAAGTTGCCTCAACGACCCGGCCATCCCGATTTGGGATGGGGGCAAGTTTGAGTTCTAATAGTTTTTGCACGCCTGGTGGGACCAAATAGTGAAAGCTTAAATTTCATCATTGTTAAGTTTTGGTGTGTGACTTAGTGATTTCCAGTCTTTGGAGGCTTGTTTCAACACATCTGGCGACTCCCAACTCTCGTTTCTTGTTTTAGCGATCTGCGTGCCTTTCATGAGAAGAATATATACCAGACAAAGCGCAACAACAGAAGAGTCTTTTGAGTACCTCCAACTCTCTCCAAGAAGAACATGCGATAGAGTAGCCGTGCACTGCATCTCCATCTCCGGTCTGCAGTGTGTTGGTGCCATTTTTGAGCTTGCACCATGTTGCCCTAATTTTTCAAATCAGTATGTGCTCAAAAACGTTTTACCTTTTGAATTGATGGTTTGAATTTCTTCCCCTCCAGTTGAATGCTTTAAAAGTGCTCACAAACTTGTTGTTTTGCCCTAATTTGAAAGAATAATCCAAGTTTGCCCTTTTCTGTGCCCTAGTTTTTCCAATTTTGCGGGCTATGTCGTTTTTCCCTTTGCCAGATCGTGGAAAAATCGAAATTGATCAAATCATACTTGTTTGTAATTGAAAATCCTATCCCAAGGTTGAAAATGTTCAGAAATCATGCTTCAGTTGATTCAGAATCGAAAAATCTGCCATCCTTGGTGAAAAAATTGAATTCTAGGGCATCCCTGGAATTTTTTACGTTTTGACAGTTGAAAACATCATTTGCTGTCAAATTCATCCTCAAAAGGTATTGGCAATGTGGCAGGTTTTCATTGGCTGAGGAAAAGCGGGGAAGTGTTGTAACTTTCCATTTTTCATCTTTTGACAAATGGGGCATTTTCGGGCCCAGGGACCCGTTTTTTCCAAATTTGCCTACGTGGCATGTTCGATTGGCAGGGGGATGGCGGGTGGTCGGATTCCCTTAAGGTTTTTAGACCTTATTTTGCAAAAATGTTAAAGTCACAAAATGGCCCGAATCCCCACAGCCAACCAGAAGAGGACACGTGTCCTAAAAGACCAAAAAGGGAGGAGCGGGCCGATGGGGGACTTAGAGTTTTTTTTAGCTCTATTTTTCTAAAGTTTCAAAATCAGTTTTCCCCGCTCCAATCAAAGGAGGACACGTGGCATCAATTTTGGGCGGGTCGGCGGAGGCAAAAGGGAATTGTTTCCCTTTTGCGAAAAGAAGGCTTAAAATTAAAAGTTTGAGCGCGGCCCTGTGGCCAATCACAAGTGGACATGTGTCTAATAGGGTTAGAGGGAAGTGTGGGCCGCGGAGGGAAATGGGGATTTTTCCCCTTTTTTGGCAAAAGGAGTTAAGGCAAAAATTTAAGCCGTGGGCCCGCAAGCAAATCAATGAGCGACACGTGGTGGGTAGAGCGGACAAGGGGGTCGGCGGGTGGCGGAGGTAGGAGAGAATTTTTTCCATTTTACAAAAGGACTTAAAATCAAAATTTTAAGCGCTGGCCCGCTAGCGAATCATCGAGTGACACGTGGCGGTGGAGAAATCGGAGGTGCGGGCCGGCGGAAGGAAAATTGAAAATTTTCCCTTAGCAAAAAAGGGAGTTAAAATGAAAATTGGGCCCGTGGATTTTAGCGATAGAGGAAGCGACACGTGGCGAGGGAGAAATCGGGTGTGCGGGCCCGTCGGGGCAAAAAGTGAAAATTTCCCAATTTCCAAAAAGGGTCAAAATGCGTAGAATTGAAGCGCGATCCCAATAGGACCCACCATGTGCCATGTGTCAGCTCTAAAATTCAAAGGCGGAGGCGGAGAGAAAAGTCAAAATTTTCCATTTTTTCAAAAATGTGGAAAAGTAAAAAATGAGCCCGAATTTGTCTCCAATCATTTTTGCCATGTGTCCGGCCTTATCCAAAAATTAAAAAGGTAACTCAAGCTTATTTCTAAGTCCGCATCTTCCACGTGGAGGGCTAGGATTAAAAGATGGATAAGATCGACGGTTGTTATGCATCCATTTGTTTTGACCGCCATGGGAGCTCCAGGAAGCTTGGAATCACGATTTTTGCATCAAAATTCATCAAATTTATAGTGATTTTGTGTTGTCTTGGCCTTCCAGGATCATTGGCATCACTTTCATGGTTTAATTCTTTGATTTGAGATGTTTTTGAAGTAATTTTTCCCCACCCGAGCAAAAACGTGAAATGACAGAATCAAAAGTTGCAGAGGTAATTTGAAAAGGTAAAAAGGTGAAAATGATGAGTAAAAGGTGTTTGCATGCCTCAATGATGAAAAACATGCCTCAGGATGGATAATGATCTAGATATTTGTAATGATTTAATCTTTTTGGGCACACTGCAACTGCGAGTGTTTTTCTGTTTGATGTCATTTTCATTGAATCATGAAGAATTGTTGTAACAGAATTGATCCCTTGGCATATTCTTTGATTGGGAAAGAAGGATCAAATGTGCCAAGAGATATATAATGCATGTTTTGAGACATGCAGAGGGTCGGGAAAAGTTGAAAAATCATGAGAAAATTTTGTGAGAAAGCTCATTTTTCTCACGAAAAAAAAACCACCAAAGAACCAAAATAATGTCTTTTGTGTTGGATCTTCATGTATATGAGTTGGTTACAAGTGTATAGCCATCACACAACTCTAAGATTGTTCATGAAACTCTCCCCTGCTGATGAATCTAACAAGCTTTTGAGTTAATCTGTGTTTTTCTGGGCAATATGATGTCTGTTATCATTTTTAAATGCCTGCAAATAGTTTTCATTGTTCTTGTTGCAATCATGCATTGAAAGTCTTTAGAAATCACACAGAACCTCCATTTCTTGTTGATAGTTTAGTGGCATTTGCAATCTCATGTTCGAAGAGCCTTAATCGATAAAGAGATAAACAAATTTAAAATCACTTTACCTTCCTTGATCAGAGAGATTGCTTGTAAGCCTTTGGGCGTACCTTAGGCGTGGTTTGATCATGGATTTTTGTGTTTAATTGAGTTCTTTACTTCAAGCTTTTGTGGTGAATTCTCAAAGATTGTATGAAGAGTGCAACTTGGGCTTCCATTTACGCCTCTTACGTTGAAAGAATATCCTGATTATTTGAGGCATTTTATCTGATAGTTCAAATATTGTAGAGGTTGTCAAAGATCTAATATATCCCAGTTTGTCTTGTCAACACCCCACCAAAAATCATTCTAAACAACCCATACTACCCCTGCATCTGCATTGTGTGTCAACAAAAGAATACAATTCATTTACAAAAATGCACAAAGCAAATCAGGATTATACAATGTCTTGAAACCCTTGCCTTGCATTGAAAATATCTCCATGGTGCAGGGTGTGACAACTTGTGAAAGTCAGATTTGGAGTGTTGATCATATTTTCCCAAGGCCTTTTCATACTATTTGCATAAATTGAGGGATATCTTCATCTCCTTCACCATTTGGGGGTTCTGATATAGGTTCTCTTACCTTGGTTGAAAAGGCACAACCTAAAATAGTGAGGGTCGATTAGATCCTTTCAAAGTGCCATCCATCTCTCCACAAATCTGAGTGCCGCTAGATCACATCCCTCGCTACAAAATGACACACATCATGACCTATCGACTTTAAGCTTCATGCCATATCTCCGATGCTACTCGGACTAAAAAGGAGAATAAATTTGGGTACCAACACACGTGCAAATTCTACACCACCTCTCGGCGGGCCTTCCTTACTGACTTCTTTAGAGTTATGAGACTTATGACAATGGCAACACAATAGAATCAAGCAAATAAGGGATTTGTTAATTTCACTGCGGTAGTCCTCTTGCTCTTAATGCCCAAAACCCTATTCCAACATCTACACTCAAGAGCATCCCTTTCTTCACTGGGGAGAACCATACTACTCCAACTGACCACATACAAGACATTGCTAATGTCTGCACCATCCACCAAGTTGTTGAACAAGATGTGGCTATTAGACTATTAGCCTCTTCATTCAAAGGGAGAGCTTTGCAATGGTTTAGGAGTTTGACAACAGGGTCAATTTAAAATTGGAATCAACTGGGTTCAACTTTTTGCAATCAATTTGGAGAGAAGGCAGATAATCTCTCATTGTTTGAACAATTGACAACCATAAAGAGGGCTCCCAATGAGCTCATGGCAGACTTCAACTTCAGATTTCAGAAAACATGGGAGAGGATTCCAGCCTTGGTAAGACCAACTCTAGAAGGTGCTTTCTTTTACTTTTTAAGGGGTTTAAATTCTGATATTGCTGTCATGATCCAATCCATGGGGGCACAATACTACCTGGGGCCTATGCATTAGCTATTAGGGTTGAGAACTATCTAATCCAGCAGGGAAGCTAGCTCTTAGACCACCTGTGCCCTTGTTTCCAGAAATGCCTCAAGCACCCCAACCTTCTATTGCTCCTGATCCTGAGCAGAGTGCTCAATCCGCTGCATCCACATCATATTCTCCCACGCAGCAGGAGGATGAAGAAATGAAGGCCCTTATTAGAAACTTGTCCAACAAGGTCATATCTTTAGAAAAACAACAAATGCAAGCCTTTAGAATAATTCTAATCAAGGGTATAACCAAGGTCATCAACCCTTTAGAAACCAATATCCAAATCAAAGATATGGGCAGAACCAACAAAATGACAGATGGCAAGCTAATGCACACTTTCCTTTGCAAGTGGTTCCTCTTGCAAGAACTCTTCCAGCCCAAACAAGAAGCCACACACTAGTGCCGATAGAATGATATGGCTCAAGAGTCAGAATGGTGCTTTCTTTGCAACATGCCTCATAGTTAGTATCACTAGAGCGCGTGAATCAAAATCAAGAAATGCCGATGTTGTTCCCGAGGCCAACTTAATGTTCTTTGGTGCCGAAGACTTCGGCAATCAATCAAGTGCGAGATAGTCCTATCGGACCACGTGCTCAAAGGGTTGCGACAACACAAGATGCAAGAAGAGAATGCTTGAATTTGGCGCGCGACCTTCGGTTCTGTCACACAGGATGATTCTCAAAAGCAAAGACATGCAGATCATCTTTAAGCATCAAAAGATGCAGCTCATGCACCCAATGGTCATGGCATGCAAATTCCCGCACGCAAGGTCCTGACAACTTGGAGACAGTCTCATGTTGCCTCAACGACCCAATTCATCTTGATGCGGGACGGGTGCAAGTTTGAGCTCCAATAGTAATTATTTTAGAACTCCAATCACAATTATAGGATATATACCCGAATTCCTAGTCTAAGATTCTCAACTTATGTAGATGCGATTGATTGAAACTTTATTTGGGATGCATTGATCTCAATTGATGGGTAGTTATTGTGTAAATTTATTGAAAGGCCTCTTGTATTCTACCTATGCTATGAGGTCGAAGCCTTTCCAACACCTGGAGGCGATGGTATACATCTAATTAATCCCGATTATTTATCATTGTTGCTCTCAAGAGACATGATCTATTTTCTTGTAGGGAGATGTCTTATCGAAGGCGCTTTCGAGCCATTACAAATCCTATCATCCATCATCTATTTGCCAATGTGATATATTATTCTTTTCTATATTTATTATATAATACTTTTACATATTTATTTTCCATTTACTTGGTAGGTAGGCGGTGTGGCATTTCGTATATGCTACTACAAATATAAATGCTGATAATTCAAGTGTTGGTTAGGAGCATGATATTGATACACATCTTAAAAGACATGATTACAAAATGGATGGTATGGAGACAACAATTTTTTGATAAATAAATTTGTAAAGACATCATTGATATATGCAAGAGTCCTCTAATAACCATCGAAAAACAACACGGAGATCCACCTCTTGGTCTTCAATGCGATCTCTCAAAGGAACTAGATGGCATTTCTTTTTCATGTTAAGGTTATGCGATTTCTTCCTCTTGAACTACATATTACTATTTCATTTGCTCATCTACATATATATTGTGTAGCTTTATTGAGGCACTATCTAGTCTCTCTTTTATAGACGTGTGAAAGATCCCAAACCCGTTTTTTGTCTGAATACTTTTTTTTTTATAAATAATGCTCTGGCTCAGATCTGAACTGATAATATTAAAGGAATTCATAAAACATCACACTGAAACTGCATAGGTAAATAAATACAGAAAGCCCGCAAACCGGGTGAATGCAAAATAGGCGCCTAGGGTAAATCTGGCAGATTTCTTTATAAATATTTCAGCTGAATATTTAATGATGATTTCTGGAACTAAATATGACAGCAATACGAATATAAATCTATAGAAAGATTTAATAACAAAGGTTGTTCAAAAACCCACAGTAAGTGAGCCAAAACCCTAGCTGATTTAATATATTTGCTGCTGGGAGTTACAATAAATATTTATCATGAAAAATACCTCTATTACAGCAATAAATGTCTGTAGAAGAAGCCGCCCCACTCAGATGGATGTACAAATGCTCACTGCTGCAATTTATTCTTTTCTCTGACACTGCTAGAATGCTGAATAACTGTGTAAACAATGAAGATTCCTGGATGGAAGCTTCTCTCACTGCTCCTTGGGTTTCCGTCCGCAAGAGGAATAATCCAGAGGGTTTCCGTCCTTGGATTCTGTCTGCAAAAGCTCTGTGCTAACTGCTGTATGAAAATAATAATGTTCTGAATGAATCTCCCCCAAGTCGCATTTTCTTTCATATAGCCAAAAACCCTTCCAAATATCCAAGTCGCACTTTTTGGCTAAAACCCAATAATTAATATTTAATTAATTATTTTGCTTTACTAAGTAAGTCGCATTTTTGGCTAGGAAGTGCATTTAAATAGTTTATTAATTTATTTAAATACACTTTCCTAAGTCAAAGTCACTCAAACAGTCTATTAATTCATTATATGTGCTTTAATGATATTTTACTTTAATTCGAGCACCATATAATAGAATAATAAACCGAAGTCACCCTTGAAAACACCCTTTTGGCCGTCGGGTAGACAAAACAGGCCAAAAGGTCTCCGACCGAACTAACCGAGAAAGAGGGACATTACAACGTGTTCAACTTTTTGAAATCATTTTTAGCCTGCCATGCTAACTGCTTACAAGACTTTTTTGCATCATTGATATCTAAAAGTCTGCATAAAAAAGTAGCACTTGATCATTTTACACCGATGCTTCTCCCATTTAAATTGAAAGAAGAAGTTTTTACTCATAAAAGTTTGTTATTCCACTTTAGGAGGAGAGTGTGCATTAAGGACCAACGCTTGTCCCTTTTAGTTGAAGCTTATATGATTTTCTGTTATTGGTTATGGTCTTTATTTGTGTTATAGCTCATACTTTTTGTAATACTAAAATACTTAAATAGGTCCTCATTGCTATGTTGAAGATGTATTAGATATTATGTGTTAAGGAATTTCACATCAATTCAAATGAAGTAATTATTTTTAAAGCATAAGATTTTAGCTGATAATTTTTTTAATTAAGGTTATCAAATGAATGGCATGCACTCCTTTTATAAAATGCCATCCTTCTCCTTAAAAAACAAAGCTTCTGAATTAAATATTTGATTATATCTTCCTCCGTTGAAGCATTCTTTGATCCAACAAGTGGCCCCTTTGTGTTGCGCTTATTCTTGTGACTGGGAATTTCATGTGTATGCTTCCTGTCCTTGCACTTTGATGAACATGATATAGTCATTTGTCTGTTGTAGTTGACACCATATGAATTGATCAGTTGCTTGGTGAGTATGCATGCTTCCTGTCCTTGTACGTTGGTGTACACGTACAGTCATCTGTCTGTTGTTGTTGACACTGTTTGGATTGATCAGTTGCTTGGGGAGGTGATTGGTGAGAATATTTATGGCAGGTCACAGTTAACAAGGATAGTTTGATACTATATTAACATATGTAGTAGAAAATTCTGGCACACAATTTATTGGGTGCTTTGAATGGTTGTTTCGTTGTTTTATTTTGAAGGAATTTAATGGAGCATACAAAAGCATGACTTTTATGAGAGCTTATTCCATGTTAGACTCTAGGTTACTCTACATTGTTAATACTGCTCTGGTGCATCATAACATATGCATCTGAAACTATCATTTTGTGTTTCCCTTTTGTTTGGTAATATTTCTTTGTAAGTCCGTTTTGATTTTGACTATCAGGTCTTCTGGGTGGTCAATGCTTCACAAATCTGCAAGAGTAGAGTTTCATCCATTTGGAGTCATTGGTGCAATTGTTCCTTGGAACTATCCTTTTCACAACGTCTTTAACCCTATGTTAGCTGCTGTGTTCTCTGGGAATGCTATTGTGATCAAGGTAACATAAATCACCCTTGTAGAGAGTGATTGGTATTATGTGTGTTCATGACTTTTACAAATGCCTAATCACAAATAAAAGTGTGTTTAATAAAGAATTGATTATACGAGATTAATGTATTTTATATTTTGGATTAATGATGGTAATGGTGAGGTTACATACAGACCATTGCATTCAATCAAAGAGCCTACGATTCATTCCTTGTAAGCACTTGTCACATCAATTCATTCCAAGATGTCCAACAGTTCATCAAGATGTTGCATCCAAATGCTTCTATGTGAGTCACGACTGAGCATGTTGGTGACCATGTACATTACAAACATAACAAATGAAGACACTCATATGCATCTGATATTGTGCTATGTTCATTCTTGTGCATAATTGTTTGCATCTTTTATGCAATAGTTAGTTTGTGTATATGTGATGAATGGTGATGTTTCATGTTCAAGTCTTTTAATATACAATTCAGTAGATGTATTTCTGGCATGTTTGTGCTATTATCCCTATGTTACCTGTTTGAAGTTGAACTGTGTGCTTGTTATTCATTAAAGGTGCAATCTACCTAGAATTGCAACTTGTCAGAAAATTCAAAAAAATTAAATACGGAGAAAACAGATTAGCAGGCCAAGGTATTGAGAATGAACTTGCAAAAGATTTGAATAGAAAGTAGAAGACGCTAAGCAAGTGATGCCACAAGAAATGGGGCAGCAATCTTATATGGAATGAGATTGTTGGCGACTATATATTTCTTGTCGGAAAAGGAACAAGGGGCATGAACACAAGTTAGAGAGGGACGAGGGCTTGACAGTAGTATAAGATCCATTGCAAAGTGAACGAGAGGGAGAAAGCCACATTCATTAATGAATTTTGTCTTGCAGGTCCAAAATAGAGATCAATTTTGAGTGTTAGGAAGACAAGGCTATAGAAGTGGCTGGAAGAGCACGAGTGTGATCTTTTAAGAAGATTGGAGGTTGGCATGGACAGAAAAAGAGGTAGATAAAGGCTTTACAAAGTTTGTGTTGCGCCCCGTCCAACGTGAGTCCCAAAACACGATAAAAGACAACCAAATATCCCGAACGAAGATGGGAAAAGTAATAAAGTGGTAATATATATATTTTTAAAGTGATTAAAGGTAAATAATTAAATGGTGGTTAAGATTACTCATTACGAGGGTAATGCGACCAAGTAGCAAGATGCAGCGAAGCGGAACCAATCCGCAATTGCGAACAAAATGGAGGATTAAAACGATTTACGCGTCGTTACTACAACGTCGCGATAACAACATGAGGAGAAGAAGTTGGCTTAATGCCACTTTACTTGATTATATGGTTTAAGTTTATTTTTAAATGCGTCGATGATTCCTATTATATAACGACGACACGAAAACATTCCATTTGCAATATATCATATCACACGAGAAGTGAGGTGAGGCGAGATAAATTGTTTGTGGGAAGTCCAAAATTTATCATGGCAGTCATGGGTCCCATTTGGCCTCGAGAGCCCAATGCCCTCGAGAACAATTGCGCGGGTAAAAAAAAATAATTAATTTAATTAACCCGCTAAGGGAATCCCCCAAATTATAAGCTAAGTCAAATAAATAAAATTAAGCCCTTTAAATTTA
The DNA here is from genome assembly GCA_018340775.1 of Taxus wallichiana var. yunnanensis. Taxonomy (NCBI): domain Eukaryota; kingdom Viridiplantae; phylum Streptophyta; class Pinopsida; order Cupressales; family Taxaceae; genus Taxus; species Taxus wallichiana. Next base: position 397,506,533 of record CM031237.1, on the reverse strand, counting down.
ATTAACTCATTAAGATTAAATTTACCCAAAAGTGACCAAGGCACTTAATTAACAAAACATTATAAACCTTTAAATGAAATAATACCATACCCAAACCACTTAAGTTTGCACACTCATTCTCATCCCTTGGATTTGGTTAAATCTCCACCATAGGATCAAAAATCCCTAAATCTAAAATGATGAGGATATATTACTCGAAACCATAAAATTTTGCGAGCACATTATTACTGGCCCACTATGTTTTTCGATGCTCAGAAATGGGTGACAAAATGCGAAGCTTGTCAGCAATTTGTTGGAAGACCAAAATTGGCAGCTTTGCCTTTGAAGCCAGTTGTCATTGAAGAACCCTTTCAACAATGGGGTTTAGATTTCATCGGGGTTTTGAATCCTAATTCTAGTGCTGGTCATACTCACGTGCTCACCGCAACTGACTACTTTACAAAGTGGGTAGAAGCTATACCAATGAAACAAACATCTACTATGCGTAATCTGTGATTTCATCAAAGAAAATATATTGGTTCGTTATGGAATCCCACACAAGATCGTGACGGACAATGCTTCAAATTTTTCTTCTACAGAGATGATAGGTTTTTGTTATGGGTATGGGATATCTTTGTCTCATTCGTCAGATTACTACCCTCAGGGAAATGGTCAGGCAGAATCCAGTAACAAGAACATCATTACTATCGTGCGCAAGTTAGTAGAAGAAAATCAAAGAACTTGGCACAAAAAGTTATATGATGCATTGTGGGCTGACCGCATAACTCCCAAAAGAGCAATCGGGATGTCTCCATTTCAACTTTTGTATGGAACCGATGCTCAAATTCCCATCACACTAGAGTTACCAACATTAAAATTAGCTCAGGCAGTTGATGATGAATGCTTCACCAATGCATTAGATAAAAGGATCATGTTCCTAAGCAAGCTTGAGGAACAAAGAAGTCAAGTGGCAAACAGGATCGAGGAACATCAATCCAAGGTAAAGAGGTTGTTTGACAGGAAAACCAAAGAGAGGCAATTCCAAATCAATGACTTGGTTCTTCTCTAGGACAAGAGACGTGAACCGAAAGGAAAGCATGGGAAGTTTGATTCATTGTGGCTAGGCCCTTTCAAAATCAGACATTTTTGTGGAGATAACACCTATTACTTGGCATATCCTGATGGAACTCATTTGCCTTTGCCCTATAGTGGGCAATATCTCAAGCACTATCAAAATTGAAAATGGGTTGTTCCCCGTATGTACATAGGTAATTAGGATTTTGATTTGTTTCTTTTCCCCATTTTTCGGTCTCCTCTCTTGTGTCACCCCATTTTTGTGCCCCATCGTTTTGAGATCATGTTCATGAATATTTTGTGCTGGTCCGTTGTCATTGCGTCCATGAAGTCCTTGTCCCCAATTAGAGCTAGCTATTATCAGCCAATTTTGAGTGCGCAAAATTTAAAAATAAAATAAAAAATAAAATAAAAATGGAAATTTTGCAGTTTTTCCATTGGGCGTGTTTTCAACTTGTTCATGGAGCAAAGATGGATGAGAAAACGATAGGTTAGTGTTGCGATATCCACCACGAGGGTTGAGAACATGAATGCTACTCATTCTTGCAAGAAAGTGGCTTGGCATCGAAGGTTGATTTCCACAATTACGGTTTGTTCAAAAGACCGTGATTATAGATTGTGACAATTAAAGTGCTTTTTTCTAGCAAAGAACCATGAGTATCACTCTAGAACTAAGTTGGTACATTTTAGATAAGGATACAAATACGACGATTTTTGTCCTAGGTACATTTCTGGATACGACTATACAAAAATATATAAAAATTAAAAAATATATAAATTCTAGCTTAATAAATAGGAATTAACCACTTGTTGTGCATATACAAATCAAATAAGCTACTTTACCACAAAACACTTTGCCTCATAATTTGTAAAAGCCAACCAAATGCCAAACGACAAGTCACACATGTTATGATATCTATAATATTTTATTATTACATCAAAGTTTGACTAGTATTAAATATTCATCGTATCCATCGTATTGCTCTTCATCCAAAGCATCATCATCAAGATCATGATGTGGTTTATTAAAACCTCATGGACTCGAAGCTCTTGCACTACCACTAGCACCCCCATGTGCATGTTGATTGTGCGGAGCCAAAGAAGTTTCCATGTCATATAATGCTAAGTGGGAAATGGAAGCATCCAAATCAACATTCTTTGGATCAACAACTCAACGTTTTTCACCCCTTGTACTCTAATTGCTTGGGGACTAGAAGGCAAGTTGGAATGTATATACATGAACTCCGGCCTTTTTTTCCCCCAACTTGTTCTTGCTCCGTGAGTCGATGAAGTTGTATGCACTCTAGTTCTCGCTCAAGGAAGATGAACTCATATCCTTTTGAGGAAAATTCAATGCGAAATTAAAATTTACAAAAGTTAAAACTCAAAAGTTAAATTCGAATAAGTTCTGAGAAAAGAAAGAGAATTAAAAATAAAAATCTTACATGTGACAAGACCTTGATCCCAAGAGGTTGCAGGTATGTGGATCCTCAACCATGGAGGTACCACCAGATATGAGAATCCTTCTTGTATTTGTCCTAAAAAATGCAAAGTATGACCTGTAGAGGCTATAAAATTTCCAATTTCGGTTATAAGTATGTCTTCTATCTCAAGATTAAGGAAGAGCCTAGAGAATGCCAACATACACCCTTCACTGAATTCAACATTCCTACATGGTGGCATCCTCCCTGCCGTAGAAAGGATCTCTATGCTATAGAATTTAGGATTTAATGCAAAGCCAAGGTGATGTTGTGGGGTGGTCAATTTTTCCCATCGCTCAATGTGGTATGATTTTACTTGTTTGAAAAATGTCTCCTTAGGATCCTTCTCTTTTTCTTTTAAGCTGTCTTCATTTTCTCAATCATTGAGTTGACGCCATCCTATATCTCTCCCGCACATGGCTGGTCATATGTCTGTAAAGTGGTTCATACCGATAATGGGCTTGGTGAAATTCAACAACTATTCCACATGATCTCCCCAACGTCCGTCTAAGATCAATGCCTTCAATTTTGGGCTAGCTCAATGTTTGAATGCCTCCATCTGACCCACAGTTCTTTAGCGACCATCATGCTTAATTGCTTTGAGCACCTTCACAAGTCGTCTCAAGACGATCATGTGTGATGCAAGTCGAGTCTCAACAACCTAATAAGAAATGAAAATAAAAAATAAAAAAACTTTAAAAACTTCATTAGTTACAAGTACTTTATTTTTAAAAACTTCAACATCATAAATAAAATAAAGATAGCTTCCCTTACCATCAACAACTCTCAATGCGAAGAGGATGTGAGGGTGGTGCGGAGCTTCTCATAACCTGGCCCTTTGTACCCTTTTAGAGCCTCGTTGATTTCTCTCACCATATCTTGCCAATATCGTGACCCGACAACATTGAATGACAAACCATTTGCATACATGTATTGTGTGATGTGCTCATTCACAATATCCCTACTCTCATTTTGAAAGAAATTTTTCTGGTGGTCCTTTTGTCCTCTTTGTGAAAGAGGTGAATCCTCATCTTGTGTGGAGGGTGTCGCCACAAATTGATGTATTAAAGCCACAATTGGAGAACCACTATGAGATGGGGCAATTGATGGCCTCATCGATCAAGATGAAGATCCTTTCTTTGACAAAGGATGACCCGCTTTCATGGCATAGGCTGCATCTGCGTCTTCTTGCTCCTTGACGTACTCCATTTTTTTGATGTTGGTGTTAGAAGATGTGAATAGAGAGATAAAGGAGCGGAGTGCACACATTGTTCATTCACATTGTTCATTCACATTGTGTGTTCGTCATTTTATTATGTGAGAGATGTTTACAAAATGGTTGAAGTGGTTACAACCATTTACTAGCTAACACTTAACTATTATTGATTTAATGCTAAATTATAAGCCTTATATTCTTACACCCCCTTTTAAGTGTTACACTACAGAAAACAAAAAAACAAACATATTGACAAAAGATTAAAATAATAGAGCTAAAGAGAGTCACACATTCTTCAAAAGCTTCCTCTATGAACATAGTTCTTTGACCAGGTATAACTCCATGTTGCTTCCTTGACCCTCATAACGATGTAGTTCCCTAGCTGAGTTCCGAGTTCTTAGATTCCACCTTCCCGAACTCCCAAATTACAGAATCTCCCGAATTATTGGACAACCATCCATACTGAGCTACTCCCACAGTGCTCCATCAAGTTGACTCGTGACCCTCGTAAGGGTGAATTCCTGAGATCCCCAGACTCCTAAACTATCTGGGCAGCCATCCATGCCAAGTTTTACCTACACCGGACTTCTTGCCTTCAAAGTGTCGGGCTCTTTAAAATTCATAATTTTCATCAGCGAATCGATCACCTATTTGGTTTGGTTTTGAACTTTCTCTTGCATTATGTCGAAGGAAGATTGTTTAATAAAATAACAACTTTGGCATCTTGGTCATCTACTGCAACAATAACTTCTGCTGGCTGTCTGACGAGAGATCTAAAATTGTATATGAGGCTAGAAATAGTGACTTCGTCATCCACTTTTTCTCTGAATTACTTTAGGTACGGAAATAAAGTCAACAAAAAGAAAGAGAACTCTATATTTTGATTATGTTTTGGAGATTAATGTAAGAGTTTTTAATGTCAGAATTTGTTTAGTAAAAGAATGTCACAGTCATCTACAAAAATATTTTGCAAGATAAAATACTATTTAAATCGTGACGGGAATAAAAACATGAAGCTGTTTTCCCTTGAACATCTTCCCTTCAAATATTTCAACCGAGAAATGCTATTCTTTCTTTTTCCCTAGATGATTGGCGTATCCTATCTTTGAAACTTTCTTCTGAATTTTATTCTTTATTTTGAAGAGTGTATTTGTATGCGCGATTGGGGTATTATTCTTCCTCATGCGACTGTAAATGCGATTGTGTGTTTTGAAATGGCTGCAGTGACTATAAATGCGACTATATGTTTTGAAATGACATAAGTAATAAATGCTCGCGACAAATGGCGACTTCATGATTGAGCTTTTCAGCCCTTGGGACCACTTCTGCAAGCCTTTAACTTCACGATTTTCATCATAAACTTCTAAACTTGCGATTTCCTTCACAATCTTCTCCTTGACGTCCTGAGCCCCTTCAAAATTCCTATGCCCTTCGATGTTGTCTATAACCTACATTTTGAAACAAGGAACTATTATGAAATTATGTGCGGGTTAATGCTTTTAGTGTCTTCGTTGATTTACAATCGTGAATGACTATATTTTGCGTGCCCTAGATGCCAATTGTGAATGTAACTTCTTCAACGGTTTCGTCTTGGCGTTTTATTCTATAAAATGTGCTCTATGGCCTCTTTTAAGCTCAAAATGACTGCAAATTCCCTCTATTTTTTCCTTGATGCAACTATCACGAAATTTCAAGAATAGATGGTGACTTGTGATGAAATTTTCACGATTTAGTCTTAGAATGACAGTTGCATGGCCTTTTGTTCACGATTTTCCATCTTCTATTTGAATTACAAACCCTATTGAGCACCAATAGCTTTGATACCAATGTTAGAAGATGCCAACATAGAGATAAAGAATGAGCAAAATGCACACATTGTTCATTGTGTGTCTGTCATTTTATTATGTGAGAGATGGTTACAAAATGGTTGAAGTGGTTACAACCATTTATTAGTTAACACTTAACTAATATTGACTTAACGCTAAATTATAAGCCTTATATTCCTATTGTTGGCACCCTATGGTGTTTCTCTCCTTAAGTGCTAATGCCTTGACTTGATATTGCACATGAGTGGACTTTCACTTGATTATATGAGCTTTTGAATTCACCATCGCAATCGCAGAGCATTTCGAAAAAACATGCACAACATGGAATATGTTGTAGCATTGTGACATGCCTTCATAATGGTGAATGTAGATCAATTTTGAAATGGGGTTGTCAAAAGGGGGTAGAACATGTCCTTATTGTAGTAATATTCTCTTTACCCGTGCCTATAAATTTAAGAATCAACATCATAAGGGAAGAAAACAATGGTTAAACCCTAAGCCTTAGGGCATAACATGTATGTATTGTTAAATAAATGAAAAATGGTTTAAATTTTTAAAATGAAAACAATAAACATCAAAACAAGCATGAAGTGTGTGTGAAGATTGAAAACAAAAAAAAAAAATAAAACTTGAAAGTTAAAACCTTACATTCAATGAATAATCTAAGAATCATCCTCCTTGAAGCTCCTCAATCATCTTGGTAGTGAATGGGCACTCATCTTGGCGTAGGAAAATGATAGCGGATTCTTAATAAAGTATCAAACCTAAATGAGCAATGGGAGCTTAGAGAGGTAAGTATGCAATGAGGGAATGAGAGGTAAGTGGTTTTGCTTTTGTTTTATGTTTTCTTTGTTACTTGTCGGGTTTATATTGTTTTTTAATGTTTTTTTGCACTTTATGTTTGTAATGTTGAAAAATTAAAAAAATTAAAAATATGTTTTTTCCATGGATGTGGCTCGAATCACGCCTAGGTGCACGACAATAACAATTTGGATATGCCCAATACATTTTATGACTTATCCAGATGTATCTAGAATGTTATTGCCATACCTTGCCGTATCCATAGGCACACCATATCCATACTAGATTCATACCTTACCTATATTACGAGCCTAGGGCAAAGTATTGGAATCCTAGCTCTGAATCGAAACACATTGATGTGTAATACCATTTTGTAAGGGAAATGGTGGAAGAGAAGAAGATATTGTTGGAGAAGGTGCACTTAGATGATAATGTTGTTGATTTGCTAACAAGGGTTGTGAGTCTTTATGAAATTTTTGTGTAGAAAATTAATTGGCACAACTACCATTAGTGCTAGATGTATGGCCTTGGTACTCCCTATGGAAAGTATTCAACAAGTGGGAGAATCTTGGAAATATGTTTTATATTTTCCATGATTTACAATCTACTAGAGTGTAGAGCGATAGTTCCAAGTTGGTCTAGGGGTCTCAGAACGAGTAGCCCCAATGGGTTTCGGAATGACAATGCCCCTATTTTTATTTTTTTGGACCTTATGGGTATGGATTGTCTTAGCCCATGGTTTTGGTACCCACGGTAATGTAATACCACTTTGATGGTTTCATATTGATATGCCAACATATACTTTCACATGCATTAGGGTAAAGCAGAACTTGGAAGTACATTATTGTATTGAACAATTAAGTTAATGTAGTAAAGGAGGTTCTATGTTGGGTTTTTCTCCATAAGGGTTTTCCTAGGGTAAATCGTGTGTATTGTAATCTTGTGTGTGCCATTTTTCCTATTTTGTTTATCTTAAAGATTGAGTCTATTGTATTAGTTTATCAAGTAAGTTCTTGCGTAGGTGGTATCTACATCAATGAGAGTAACACAAAGGTTGTACTCAACGTCGCCAATGACATCATCAAGTTTTCACTAGTCCGTTGGAATGGGTAGGTGGAGGTATGATCTCTCTACTTTCTTGTAGATGTGGGTTAGTTACATCTTTCTCGGTGACTACTCTTGCCCGGAGGATAAAATGTGTCCCTTTAATGTGTACTCTACATATTTGTTAACTTTGGTGCAAGTGCCCTTTTTGTCTAGGAGTTCACCCTAATGTTCCTAGTAGAAACGTTCCCTTTCCCTAGGTCTATCACACCTCTCAACCACTTTCCTAGGGAAATCCGAGTTTATAAACTCATTTCACAAGCCCTTAGGAAGTCAACTGTTAGGGCCCATTTTAGAAGCCCCAAGAATTACCCAAGGTATCACCACACAAGTTTTAGAGGTGTTGTGTATGACATTGCCACATTGCTAATGTTTTGGAAGATCCGTGGTGCCATTGTGTTTCTTTTGACACCATTTGTGATGTCCCCTTTTTGGGCAAATGAGAATTTTGCAACAACTTCAACACAAATCGAACCATGAAGGATGGGATCCTTTTGAATCAACCTAAAATATCCCAATGTTAGCTATTTCGAACCCAAATGGGGTTGGAACTAGCCAAGGTGGTGAGATACATTGGAAGAGACAATTAAATTTTTGTTCTTCTTAATTCTGATTTTTATAACAGCAATGAATTAATTTGAAATAGTTGCAAACAGTTGAAAACTTCAAAATTCATAACTCAATCAATATTCCTTCTTTTCATATGAAACAAAGTGCACAATAAACTTGAGATTTTTCCCTTTCCAATGAACTAAGGATCAGATTTTTCTTAGCACTAAAACCCCTTCAAAATAGCATCCAAACTTCCAGATCTAGGCACTAGGGTTAGCAGAAATTATTAAATTAATAACCAGCACTTCCCTCAACTGTTTTCACCCTCCAAAAGCTTGTTTTGATGCACAAAAATGCCAAGAACAGATCTAAACTGAAATCACAATTTTTAAGCATCAAAATGTGTCCCAAACAATTAATAATCCAACCCCAGATATGCTGCAACTTCTAAAATTATTTCCTGCTTAACCAACCAAGCAAAAGCCTTCAAACTTTGGATTTTGGGCCACAAAAATATGAAGAATAATATTCCAAAATTAGTTTTCGCATAACAAACACGAAACCCTAATTTTTCCCTAAAAAGTAGGTCGCCCGAACATTTAGGGCATCAAATCATCTCCAAAAATTATGAAATTAATTGCAAAACACAACAGATCTGAAATTCACTTGTTTAACCATCAAAACATGCAAACAAACTCAGATTTCCTTCAACATTCAATTCGCTAGGGTTAGGACCAGGTTTCCCAATCAATTCGCTGACAATAGATGAAACATACACACAAATGAATCATTACCAAATCATATTTACTTCAATTCCAAATCGAATGAGAGAGAAAGAGAGCACAATGAAGAGCTAGGGCATACATCCCTTGGGCATACATCCCATTTCTCCAAGCATGGAGTGATATCAAATGATCAAATCAACATGCCAAAGAATGGCCATGCAACCTCCTTTTATAAGATAAGGGGTGCAACATTCAAATGACCGACTTTTTCCCTTTTGGAGGGAAAACTAATAAAACTTAATTAAAATATTAAAAGACTCACTTTATGTGCACTTTATTATTTTCTAATTAAAATAATAAAAAGTAACTAACCTATGTGCACATTCTAAGACTAAATAAGACTCCCACTTGTAGCGCTAGGCATGCCAAGGGGTTACAATGCAAATGAAAGAGATGAACCGATATATTAGTAATGCCCCGGAAAAGGGGATATTACAGTGTACTCTAAATATTTGTTAACTTCGATGCAAGAACATTTTTGTCTAGGAGTTCATCCTAATGGTCCTAGTAGCAACGTCTCCCCTTCCCCTAGGTCTATCACACCTCTCAACCACTCTATCACACCTCTCAACCACTTTCCTAGGGAAATCTGAGTTTATTAACTCATTTCACAACCCCTTAGGAAGTCAACTCTTAGGGCCCATTTTAGAAGCTCCAAGAATTATCAAGGTATCACCACACAAGTTTTAGAGGTGTGGTGTATGAGATTGCCACATTGCTAATGTTTCGAATGTCCACGGTGCCATTGTGTTTCTTTTGACACCATCCACTTTCTTTTCAGATTCGCCTTTAAAAGATACATTTCCTTCAAGCTGATCTTCATTATATTCTAGCATTTTTGCTTATACACTCTCACACATAATCACCTACAGCAGAAAGGCTTCATTAAATTGCTGCTAGGATCACACTTTAATGCTCTTATCTTGAGCACCCATATTATTTCTTGTAGATGTTGCAATTTACTTCCAAGATATTAGGGTAGCCTACATGTCATCCTTCATTCTTCTTTAAGGTTCCTTGGAAAGTCTCATGGATTCTTTTTCCTACACTTTTTCTCGCTACTCTAGGAATGTCAACTCGGTTATTTTGCTGCAGTTTAGTCAAGGAGCTGCTATTCATCCATAGATGGATCGTCAATATCTTCCTACTTTCATCCATCACACAACCACATACTCTAAAATTTATGTTGCATATGAAATCCCTTGGGATTTCTAAGGCCTCTTTTGCAATAGCATCTCTTTTGAAGGAAGGTATCCCCCAAGTGTTCAGAAAATTTCCTTTATTTCAGTTTTTGCATCATTGGTAGATGAGCATTGATTGTGTCTCATTTAGAATTACAATTAGAGTTGCATTGAATTCTTAACTTTCTGCATTCATCGTATTTGTTGTCTGTGTTTGGGAAAGTGAAAGTGGCATCCTCTGCCTGAGTCTCTTTTTATTTACATTCATTATATGAGCTTCTAGATTTGGGAAATTGAAAGTGGCATTCTCTGACCCTGGGTTCAATTTCGCTGCACCATCAAAGTTAAGCTTTATCCAATCTCATAGTGATAAGTGCATTGTGCACAATTCCCTCAGATTGTGATTCTTTTTCTTGGTAAACATTAAGGCATACTTGTGTTTGTAGTGTGGTTACACTAAATCTCTTCTTCTGAGTCCTCCCACGGCGACACAAAGGGGTGGGCATGAGGCCCATGCATTGACATAAGTCCAACTTCTACTTCCAAGGGTCCTGATGGCTACTACAAGGTAAAGAGCCAAGAGAATGGAGTGTTTAGGCATAAGTGATGCTATAAAACATTACAAACAATAGAAAAGAGATTATATTGGATGGAACTGACTAAATGCACCAGGTTGTAGGGCACCTCATTCTTGTAATATTAAGCAGTATGACATAAAGCGGACAAAAAGAATACCATTCAGCAACTGCAAGGTTGCGCATGGTTTTTACTTCTATGTGATATAAGTTTGCATCTCTGGATGGAGATTTCTAGTGAGGGAGAAAAATAAAAAAATATTTTAAGTAGTATTTTTTTTGCGTCTTTGTGATACATGTTTGTGTCTTTGGGTGGAAGATGGGAGATAAGAGTGAAAGATTCAACAGACTGCCATATGCTACATGACAAAGTTCAGGAGTTGGAGTGGTCTCCAAATTGTTGAGTTTTTCAGGTGGCAAGGTTCTTTGTTTGGAAGACCGCAGCACAATTCTTTTCACTATTTGCATAGAATTTGTTCAGCAGCAAAGCAATCAGGGAACTTAGTGTTATCCACGGAAGCCTTTGATTTATGTCAGCTGTTAAATAAGGCTAAAGGGAGGGATTGTGAATCTCTAAGGTACTAGTTTTGGTGCGGTTTGTGTAAATGAAGGCCATTTAAGTTGAATGTCAGTGATGGCAGAGATCATCTGGAGGTCTTGATGAGGAGCCAGAGAGTGAGGGGTACATTCATGATCTACTTGCAAAGGATGATGCAGATTCAACAACTTTTTCACTTATGTTACAAATCCATCTTTAGAACCATAAACTAACCAATAATAATTATATCATATTTGTTTCTGCATCATGCTCTGCTTGGATATAAATTTTGTTCTCATTCTTTTCATCATTTCAATGGATATTTGAATCTTAATGCACCTGTTTTGGTAGTGGATTTCCATGAATTATCTTACCATTTTTAATCCCATATCTAATTGTGTTCAGTTTGAAAAAATCTAGTTTAACATACTGCTAATTTTTGAATTGTAATTTTCAAAATTTAGGATTTCAAATGATTTACGTGGTTCATTTTCAAAGGGACATTCTTATGAAGCTGATACATGTGTATTTTTCGAATCCCTACCAGCATAGTCAAATTTGGGAGAGTCAATGGGGTACTGCATGCTTTATTTGTCCAAGGCGGCACATGTTGTGGCTGATTTTTGTTTCAGCATTCAGTTTTGTGTTAGAATTTAGTTAATAATTGGGTTTGACACTTTTAAGCTAGCTACTGCCCAAAGGAACATGCTTTGCTCACTCTGCATATGCTTTGAAGCACTTTGATTACTAAACCAAACCACTCTAGGACAGAAAGGAAATTGTGCATGGGATAAAAAATTGGTAACATTGATAAGTTGATGATTACGTTTCTCAAGGTGTCAGAACATGCAAGCTGGTCCGGCTGCTTCTATTTTCGGATCATTCAAGCAGCACTTTTGGCGGCAGGAGCACCTTCAGATCTGGTTCATGTGATTACAGGGTAATTCCTTTCATGCGGGATTTTATTATTTTATTTGATAACAACTTTAGCATTGCTTTGATATTTCTTGGTGTTCTAATCCTGGAAAAATATCTTTTTGCTTTAAAGGACTATGCTTTCCTTTCTCACTTTGAATTGCCAATTGCATTTTCCCATGTCATAGTTTTGGCGATACTGGAGAAGCACTTGTCTCCTCTGTTGATAAGGCAATATTTGTTGGATCCCCTGCTGTTGGGAAGATGGTATGCATTTTGTACATTCTCAGACTTCAAAAGTGTGACCTTTATATACTTAGCGTTTATATGTTTTCCAGCCAGCAAGACTCAGACGTGGGAAAAAATGTTGCATTGTTATTCTACTTGTAAACCTTCTTGTTCTTAAAATACATTTCTATTCACTCTAAACACTTCTTATCTGCTATTAACCACATTTTCGTGATTAAGAAGAAGTTTCAAAAGGGATATCAATGTGTGTTCTTTAATACCTTGGAATTGCTTCTTCTAGCCATTGCTTTGGGGAATTAAAATTATATCAAGAGGTGTATTGTATGATATAGTATTCTGTCCAATGTAAGCTACAGCATGAGATGTCTAATTTAGATGTTGTTTAATGAATCAAATAAAAGTAACAGTTCTTCATGCAGGTCATGAAGAATGCATCAAAGACATTGACACCATTAACTTTGGAACTTGGCGGAAAAGATGCATTCGTTGTTTGTGATGATGTGGATGTTCCTCATGTATGTCCTCCATCAGAACCTTCTTTATCAAATGTTACAATTAATACCACAAAGGATTATCTAGGTTTTATGTCTATTTGAGTCTGACATCTCACAGCTTTATCTGTAATCTAAATGCCTGTATGCTCGTAATTTGTAAATCTTAGCTGCTTTGAACTCATAATATCTGACATGCCAGGTTGCACAAGTAGCTGTCCGAGCTGCTTTACAATCAAGTGGACAGAACTGTACTGGTGCTGAGAGGTTTTATGTACATCAAGATGTCTACGAATCATTTGTGGCTCAAGTAATCAAGATCATAAAATCCGTGCGCGTGGTAAGTATTATAATGCATTTAGCTTTTTTTTTTGTGGTGTAAGAAAGAAGGAATTTATATTAATGTCCATGAGTGACCAAAGTAAGTCAATGGGACTCATAAATATAACTGGTAAAAATAGAAAAGTTATAGGGTAAAAAGAACCTAGGGGGTAAAACCAAGAACTAAAATGTCAAAACAAAACAATCAAAGAAAAAGTAGAAGGAATAAACCTGAAGCATAATTCAATTTCAGATGTTTCATACTATCGTATCATGCAGCAGCTTAGTTTATTTCATTCCCAAATGAACATAGCTTTGCAGTTGGCATAAATTTCATGAAACGATGACAATAATTTTGATGGATCCCTGTATCGATAGGTCTATAGGAAAAAAACACATATGGATGTGTACATTAGGATTGATTCCCATCACCATCTGCCACAAAAAGTTGGATTTATGAACACCTTTACTAGAGCATTTTGGATCACAGGCCCATAACACTTGATAAATGAGTAAAGATATCTCAATGTGAGGATCCTTCAGCACAAATCTACAAACTACAAAAATAAAAGAACAATGAAATAAACTTTGGAAAATAACTTCAATAACTTTTATATCACAGGCCACTTCAAGGGGGCAACCTCCTTTGAGCAAGCTCAATATAATAATATTCATGGATACATTTCTTGGCCTAAGCACTCCTTAATATACTGGTTTTATTCTAGAAATTACTACTACACATGCGTGTGGAATAATACTTAATAGCTTACGGGACGACTTACAAAGCATGCGTGCTTGTTGCATCTATTACATTACTAATGCAAGGAGAAAGGTAAGACGAAGGGTCTTAACATCCCCTCCCCCTTAAAAAAGCTTTTTCCTCAAAGCTGTAATTGTGGGAATTGTTGCTGAATTTGGAGAAGGGGCTCCCAAGTTGCATCTTCTGGTTGCATGCCATGCCACTGGATCAAGACCTTGGTGATAGAGTGGTTATGAAGTTGGTGGGAGCGCCTATTGAGAATTGCAGTAGGCTCAAGAATGATGGATCCTTCACTGTCGAGCTCTGGTAGTACTATTTGTGCTGTAATGTGTTGGCCCAAAACTTTCTTCAAACAAGAGACATGAAAGAAAAAATGAACTTGTGAGTTGGGTTGTAATGTCCCTTTTTAGGGGGACTCAGGAAATGGATAAAATCTCACAAATCAAATTTATAGAGCTGCTGTTATAAACCTGTAAACCTGCAAATTAAACCCTTTTCTAGGGAAACGACCTGTTTTGGGGTTTCAACCCCAACTTCGTGCCTTCAAAACCCTTCCAATCAACTTCACTTAAGTCTTTAAAATTATGATATATCATCAACAATCATGTAATGCAAGAAATCTGATTTTTAATACCCTAAATATTGAGATGAATTTCAACGAAACCCTTGTTTGCAACGTTACTTTAAAAATTCACAACTCAACTTAGGAAGCTCCAAAATTCATGAAACTCAAGATATTGGCCTTATAAATTATGAAGAACAAGCTAGTAATTTCAGATTTGCCAAAATTGCATCACACATACCAAATTTCCACTCCAAGGTAGGTCGCTCCACTCTAAACAAATATAATATTGCACCAAAGAGACCACAAATGCAAGAGAAAGATACTTTATTGCTTTTCAAATCAGCTTGCACACAAAAACCTCATGAAGGGTTTTCGTCCTTCACAAGTTTCCCAACCAAGGGTTTTCGTCCTTGGATGAGGTCCTCAACCCAAGGGGTTTCGTCCTTGAGAGAGAGAGAGTAAAAGGGCTACACTAGCCAACTTTCACCAAGATAAGAATAATCACCAAAAACATGAATCAATAATGCCCAAGTGACCTCCTTATATAGCCACAAGGAGTGCTTTTTACAATATAAAATGATGGCCGACCCCTTAAGGTAAGTGCTTTTAAATATATAAATGGTATTTGGAGCCTACATGCTCATAATACCTTTATTTCCTAACTACTTAAGTCCCTCTATTGGAGTGCTAGGCTTCCCAATAGGATACATGATAATAAATAAAACAACAATAAAGATATAGTTCAGATTTTCCCCTTGCTTTCCTTCTTTAGATCCACGGGGAGAAGAACGGGTTAAGGTCTTCATAAATTAGCTTTAAAAAAGAGACATGACATGGGTGAAAGCTCAAGTTTGTATGCAGTGGCACCGATCTTTTGAAGAACTTTATAGGATTTATAAAACTTAGGGGCAAGCTTTTGACGCCCTTTGAGTTTCAAGGAAGTCTGTTTGTACGGTTGTAAGTGCAGAAAAACCATATCCCCAAGCTGAAATTTGTACTTCGAGCGGTGCTGATCTGCTTGTTTCATACGGTTTTGTGCCATATGGAGATTGTCTCGAAGAGTGCGGAGAATTTGGTCCTCCTGGGTTGAGGGTGGTGTCGACGGCTTGAATTGGAGAATTGCTAGGAGTGTAAGGGAGGAGAGGTGGTGGCGGTTGGCCATAGATTGCTTCATACGGAGTCATTTTGGTGGAGATGCTATAAGAGTTGTTATACCACCATTTAGCAAGAGGTAGCTACGTGACCCACCGGTACTAGTGCTCAGAGGTAAAACATCGAAGAAATGTTTCCAGTGCGGGTGCTCGAGAGGTAAAACATCAAAAAAATGTTTCCGAACATTTGTTAACAATTTCAGTTTGACCACTGTTTGTGGGTGATATCTTGAACTCATCCTCAATTGGGTACTTATCTTACGGAATAATTCTCCCGAAATGGTTGGTAAAAGTGGAACCACGGTCCGAGATAATGGAGGCGGAAGATTTGGTCATGAATAGTTTGTCAATGGGTGGGATAAGGATCAAAACTAGGCATACTTGAGAGCGGTCACTACAACTGACAGGATTACTAACTTTCCCTAGATTTAAGAAGCCCTTCAATGAAGTCCATGGAAATATCAGTCCAGATCCGGGTTGGAATGGGTAATGGTTGTAACAAACCTGGGGTTTCCACTGTTCACCCTTGTTGCGTTGACATGAGGTGCATTCTCGCCACAAATTGTTTGACATATGCCTTCATTCCCTGCCAAAAAAATCTTACGAACCCTCTCATTAGTTTTTAAAAACACTGAGTAGCGACCGCGGTGGAGAAACATGGAGTTCGAGAAGAATTGCATGGCAAAGCTCAACTTTAGATGGTAATACCAAGCGCCCTTTATACTGCAAATAGGTGTCGTCCCAAGAGTAGTGCATGGATGAGGTAGGATCAGATGCCAATTGTTGGATGAGGCATTGCAGGGTTGGATCTTTGTTCCACTCTTGTTGGAGTTGTGGAAGTCATTCAAGTATGGGCACAAATATTGCGCATAGGGAGACTTGATCCTCAAAAGTGCGAGAGAGAGCATCGACAACCACATTGTCTTTTCCTTTCTTATAGGTGATCTCATAGTCATACCCCATAAGCTTGGAGACCCACTTTTGTTGAGTAGGAGATGAGACTCGTTGTTCAAGGAAGTACTTCAAACTATGATGATCTATGTCTTGATGCAAAAATGCCTTCCTAACAAGTATGGCCGCCACTTCGTACTGCATGCAAAATTGCCATCATCTCCTTCTCATAGGTAGATAGGACTAAATTCCTTCCCGAGAGAGCTTTCTTCTCAAGGCAATTAGATCACCTTTTTGGAGGACAACAACAAGGCCATTGCCACAAGCATCACTTTTGATGATGAAAGTCTTGGTGAAATCTGGCATGGCTAAGACAGTGTACTTGCACATAGCTTGTTTTAAGGCCTCAAACGCCTCTTTAGTCACCTCATTCCATGCAAAAGCATCCTTTTTCAACATGGCTATCAATGGGCTGTGATTTTACCATAATCCCAAACAAATTTTCTGCAGTAGCCTATGAGACCCAAGAATCCACGAAGGCTTGAGTGTTTTGGGGAAGTGGCCAATTTTGCATGGCACTGATTTTATCTGGGTCCACGCAGACACCCTCCGCAAAGACAATATGTCGCAGATATTCAACTTCAGTTTGGCCAAAGGAGCACTTGGATTTTGGCACACAAATCGATTGTTCATGAGAAGTCAGAATGGCGATTGTTGAGATGCTTGGCCCAAGTTTAACTATAGATCAAGATGTCATCAAAGAATACCAAGATGAAACGACGAAGGAAGGGCCAAAATATCTTATTCATCAAGCCTTGAAATGTCGATGGGGCATTGGTAAGCCCAAAGGGCATGACTAAAAACTCATAGTGACCATCATGAGTGTGGAAGGCTATCTTCGGAATATCTTCCTCATGAAGGCGAATCTGGTGGTACCCCAAGCGGAGATCTAATTTGGAGAAAAATTGAGTGCCATGAAGTTCATCTAGAAGCTCATCGATCACTGGAATAGGGAACTTGTCCTTGATAGTGATCTTGTTGAGTTCTCTAAAATCAATGCAAAGACGCCACAAGCCATCCTTTTTGCAGACAAGTAAAACCGAGGAATACGGGTTGGTGCTAGGGCAAATGACTCCCACCTTGAGAAGTTCCTGAACGAGCTTTTCAATTTTTGTCTTTTGTAAAAAAGATACATGTAGGGCCGAATGTTGGGAGGAGCACTTCCTGGGAGGAGATGAATACGATGATCTTCTGGGTGTGAAGGTGGTAATCCGTTGGGCTCGACAAAGACAAGAGCATGTTTGTCCAAAATGGCTTGTAAATCTGCAGGGGTGCTGGAAAAGTAGGTGGATTCAAATTTGGATAGAAAACAATTGAGCAATGACCCCATGTGATCCTTTCTTCAAAGATTTTTCATACGATGGGAACTAATAATACTAGTGGAGCCTGGAGAAAGACCTTTTAAGGTGTGTTTTCTCCCATTATCAGAGAACTACATCCATAGTTTAGAGAAATCCCATAAGATGGGTCCAAGTGTGCACAACCATTGAGCTCCCAAAACGACATCACATCCACCCAGGGGTAGGACAAACATGTTGGAGCAAAGATGATAATCTCCCATCACAATACAAACATTACGACACTTTCCCTTACAAGGCAATGTACCACCATTAGCAATCATAACTTCAAAGCTAGAACAAGGGTAAACAAAGCAATTTGCTTGTTTGGCCAGCCTTGGATCAATAAAGTTATGTGTGCTACCTGAATCAATTAAGATGGTTAGAGGAATCTTTTTGAAATACCCTTTTACCCTCATGGTCTAAGGGTGGTGACTCTTACCAAGGCATGAAGTGAGATCTCTGGTTGAGAATCCTGAGGGGTTTCATCTAATGGTGAATCTTCTTCTTGGACTTTCGTGGCATCTTCATAGTTGTCTGATTCGGGAGGTGATTCAACATCCAAGAGGTACAATTTTTTTTCCACGCATCGATGCCCTCTAGTGAATTTATCATCACAATTGTAGCATAGGCCTTTCTCTCTACGCTCCTGCATTTATGCTTCAGTAAGAAGTTTTATTCGGGCTGACTCAGGGAGGCACCGTGGGAGCATGTTGAGTGACTGGATTTTTGAAACGAAGGAAAACTAGGTCATGTGCTTTTGTGATTTTTCCTTTGCTAATTTGGCCAAGCCCAATGCTTCCATCATGGAATTGGGTTTAAACATTTTGACTTTTGAGCATATTGCCTCCTTGAGGCCACTGATGAAACAACTCTTGAAAAATTCATTTGTGAGCCTTCTGTGTGATTGGCCAATCTCTCGAATTCCATCTAGTAGTCACGGATTGAACCTGTTTGTCAGAGTTTAGTGAGTGCGCCTGTGAAGTCATCATAAGCACTCGGGCCAAACCACTTTAGAATGAGAGATGTGAACTGCGACCAATCTAGTTCATCATGATCTTTTAAATACCAACGATACCATTGTAGGGCCTCTTATTCCAAGTGAAAAGAAGCAATGGGGACCTTGTTCACACAATAGGTATTATGGAGATTGAAGAATTGTTCTGCCCTGTATATCCATCTAGTTGGGTCCATCCCATTAAAGTGATGAAAATCCAGCTTGGGGCAGCGTCACATATTTGGTGCAAAGAACTTGTGGTCTTAAGGAGACTCAATATTGAGTTTCTTAGTGAGGATGGCATTTTGCATATTCAGTCCTTACATCATTTGTGTGAGTTCAAACATTTGTGCCTTCAAGGAAGTGATTACTTTCTCCATGTTTTTCGCGTCGGCACATGTGACAAACCATAACTAAATTTTATTTATATATTTGGAAATGTATAGAAAAATGTGTTTTAAGCCATGATCAATAATGGAAAATTTTAATGTGAGCTCAATCGGAAGGGGTACATGGACCTTTACAATGTTTTTGGTACCCCCTAATTAGGATTGACGAATGTAGGGGCAATTTCGGAACCAGAATGGAAAAATTGGGAAATCTGCCCAAGAGGGACAAAGGAGCAAAAACGGAGAGGAACACTGTGGAATTTTTTTGAAGCAATTGGAGAACTAAGGAAGTTATGGCGAAAACCAGTAAAATTAGAAATTGAGATTTTAGGCTAATAAAAGTGGAATTTGAATAGGACGCTCAAGGAAAAAACGTGTAAAATGGAATTTTAGGTGTGCTAGGAAATTTTGAGAGTTAATGGAGCTAGAAATAAAAGATATGGCAAAAAAATTGAATTTTTTTCCCTTTAAATTTTTTTTTTTTTTTTTTTTAGAGCTTTGGGAATTCTGGTACAAAATGCTTTGTTGTTTCGCCAACAACCTAATTGATTCTCAGATGTGACTGCACCGCTGTTTGCTCGTTGAACTGTTATGTTGGATATGGCACGTCGGTTAGGCTGCCTAAGGGTTTTAAGGATTCTCTCTACCTACGCTGACTAAACGAGTACTGCTCACCAGAAAACTTCTAGTCACGGACTTTACCCCTTAATCAATCGATATGGGGTTGTTACCACAAACAACTCTTGGTTTATCTCATGGGTGGAAACTAGTCAATTGGGATGGGCCGGTGGACTTTTCGATGGCAGGTCCTCTATATGAGCCAGCTACTTTGAGGTTCCTATGGTACTCCTCACAATGAGTTTTAGGGCTTATGCCCAAGTACTTCCCATAGTTATGCGGATGGGTATTTACCCTTATCCGAACTTGCAATACATATGTAGAAAACAATTGCAAATAAAATATATCTACAAATGGTGTAGCTCCTGGGAAGCCCTGCTGAAAATAAATCTCAAAAATCTACCCGCAAGGACAAGAAAGTGATCGATACCGGATGTGAGGATTCTTGAAGACAAATTTACAAATTTCACCTTGAAATCTGGGACTACCCCTTTTAAAATTTTCAATCTTTTTAAGTGAAGGGTCATGTTTTTGTGTTTTGTTTTGCCTTCATTGCTCGTGTTGCTCAAAGGTATCTCCAGGGAAGTCATAGAGCCACATTCGCCAAATACTTTCTCCAGAAGTGATTACTTTCTCCATGTTTTTCGCGTCGGCACATGTGACAAACCATAACTAAATTTTATTTATATATTTGGAAATGTATAGAAAAATGTGTTTTAAGACATGGTCAATAATGGAAAATTTTAATGTGAGCTCAATCGGAAAGGGGTACATGGACCTTTACAATGTTTTTGGTACCCCTAATTAGGATTGGCGAATGTAGGGGCAATTTCGAACCGAATGGAAAAATTGGGAAATTTGTCCAAGAGGGACAAAGGAGCAGAAAATGGAGAGGAACACTGTGGAATTTTTTTGAAGCAATTGGAGAACTAAAGAAGTTATGGCAAAACCTGAAAAAATCAAAAATTGAGATTTTAGGCTAATAAAAGTGGAATTTGGATATGGACCCTCAAGGAAAAAACATGTAAAATGGAATTTCAGGTGTCTAGGAAATTTTGAGAGTCAATGGAGCTAGAATGAAAGATATGGCAAAAAAATTGAATTTTTTTCCCTTTAAATTTTTTTTTCGCTTTTTTAGAGCTTTGGGAATTTCGACAATTTTGCTTTGTTGTTTATTCGCCAACAACCTAATTGATTCTCGATGTGACCGCACCGCTGTTTGCTCGTTGAATGTTATGTTGGATATGGCCCGTCGGTTAGGCTGCCTAAGGGTTTTAAGGATTCTCTCTACCTACGCTGACTAAACGAGTACTGCTCACCGAAAAACTTCTAGTCACGGACTTTACCCTTAATCAATCGAGATGGGGTTGTTACCACAAACAACTCTTGGTTTACCTCATGGGTGGAAACTAGTCAATTGGGATGGGCCGGTGGACTTTTCGATGGCGGTCCTCTATATGAGCCGGCTACTTTGAGGTTCCTATGGTACTCCTCTCACAATGAGTTTTAGGGCTTATGCCCAAGTACTTCCCATAGTTATGCGGATGGGTATTTACCCTTATCCGAACTTGCACTTGATACATATGTAGAAAACAATTGCAAATAAAATATATCTACAAATGGTGTAGCTCTGGGAAGCCCTGCACTGAAAATAAATCTCAAAAATCTACCCGAAGGACAAGAAAGTGATCGATACCGGATGTGAGGATTCTTGAAACAAATTTACAAATTTCACCTTGAAATCTGGGACTACCCCTTTTAAAATTTTCAATCTTTTTAAGTGAAGGGTCATGTTTTTGTGTTTTGTTTTGCCTTGATTGCTCGTGTTGCTCAAAGGTATCTCCAGGAAGTCATAGAGCCACATTCGCCAAATACCCACATGCAAAAATTCACTCAATTCCCTTCTAGAACCCAACCTGGTCTTATAAAAGCACTTTTACTTTTTTATATTTAAAAAGTAAAAGTTCGTTTAAAAATAGATTGAGCTAAAATTAAGAAATTTGGGTTATATAAAGCACTTCACCCCATCATTGTTACCACACCAGTATTACTTTCACCTCAAAGTGGAGCATTCACCCGAGGAAGAGTTTTTACAGACTAGCTAATTGGAGAGTTTTTCGAGCAATTGCCCGCATCTTCTTTCTGGTATTTTTAATTTTTTTGTGTTTTGGTTTTGGTCTTTCTCCATTTTCCATCTGGCAATCCCCATAGCCTTTTCTTCCTTCCTGTCGGATTTGTGCCTGGCCTAGGGTTTTGAAAAGCCATCCATTGCCTCAGACAAAGGGAAAATTAATTGATAAACGCTGGTTTTTAAGCTTCTATTTTCAACGCAGCCCTGTGAAAAGAGTGTAGTATCGTTGGAATGGAATTTTTTTGAATTGTCGTGAGTGTCTATGTTTTGGTATTCTTTTGTGCAAGCATCCACTTACCTCTGAATCCACGCAACTGTCCACTCAAGTTTTCACGCAGCCTTTTGAAGGAAATCGTGGTTTTGGAAGTCTTGTTTTATCCTAAGAAAATCGTGGATGTTTAGAAGCTTGTCTTCTAATTTTCAACGCATTTTTTGTATTAAAAAGCACAAAGCAAAGTCTCTTAAAGCAAATCGTGATTCTTCAAGGCTGAGACTTCTAATTTTCAATCATCCAGTCTCCTCAAAATCCACGATAGTCTTTTAAGTGCAAATCGTGGATATCCTTAGTCTTGTCTGCCAAGTTGAAGCTGCCTTCCCACTTCAAAATCCTCACAATTTTAAAAGGGAGAGTCACTTAAGCCAATCGCCAATTTTCATGGTCTAGTCTTCTATATTTCAACGCAACTTTTTAAGAGAAAAATCACTAAGTGCAAATCGTGGATTTTGAAGTCTTCGTCTTCCATTAAAAGCTGCCTTCCCACTTCAAAATCCATGCAGCCCTTTTACTATGAGTTGAAATTCACTTAAGTTTTGTCGTGAAACTTTAAAAGCTTGTCTTCTATGTTTTCCACACTGCTGTCCTCTCTAATTTTCCACGCAACCTTTTAATACAAAAGCAAAATCACTTAGTGGTTGTCGTGAATATTTAGCAGCCTGTCTTCTATGTTTCAACGCAGCCTTTGGGAGAAAAGCAAAAATAGCAAAATAAATTACGTGAATATTCTATATTGCAAACATCCACTTTGAAAGCCCAAATGCAACCCATGTGGAAGATAATCATAAATTGCATGCAAAATCCCTCTCAAAGCTCATGCATGTTGTTCCCAATCTCCCAGTTTAGCCCACGTTGAGCCTACTTATATTTGCTTGCACCCAGAGTAATTCCCAGAATTCAAAGTTGCCCACATGCTATAAAAATATAAAAAAGTGATGAGTTGAATGTTTGTCTGAATTGTTTACAGGAGTATTTCACTTGTGCACATACTTGTGAAAATTAAGCTGAGGTTAATGTCAAATACATTGGATATATCTTCAGAATCAGGGGAAGCAATTGCAGCTTCTGCACAAATAGATCCAACTCTCACAATTGCAAAAGCTTCTGGTAAAAGTGGAAAAGGGAGATCTCAGACAAAAGCTGGTTCAGACAGAATGAAGGGTGATGACAAAGGTAATCCAGTAGAATCATGCATAGTGTCTAGGCTTGCTGAAGTGAATGATACAGACATGGGGCATGAGTCTATCAGTGAATTGATTGACAGATCCAGGGCAACCGACAGACATCCCTTATGCGGGCTATAAGGGACAGTGGAATTATCCAAGCTGCAGCATTTCCGGCTACGGCCCAGTTACCTGAATTTGTTCTAGAATGTGCAAAGTTCTACCATCCTCTATCTAGAACAATCAGGGATGCAACAGAAAGACAATGATTAGACTGGATGCACAATTCATCAATTATTGCCTCAAGATTCAGCAAGACCCATAGTAATTAAAATCAACATGCAGGAGGCTTTTGATAGGTGGGAGAAGGACAAGGTGGACTATGTAGGTATAATGAACAGGAAATATATGAAGAAGTCTAGGCCACCATCAAAATTTCCAAGGACTTTTCCAAGGTCAAATCAGTGCAGGAAGTTGATGACATCACCCGGTTGTTGTGCAGAATAAATGGGGAAGGTAATGCAAAGAACTTTCACTCATGGATGTATTCCTTCGTCAGACAATTGAGATCAAAAAGCTGATTCAATGATCAATTGGGCAGAAATCATTAAAGCAACAACATCGGGAGCAACTTAAAAAGGTTAGGCAGACATTTAGTTTTAAAATGACTTCATATCTTGTGTATGCTTTGCAGCCTCAAAAGGGGTATTCTCCAAGTTGGACAAAAGAGGGATACTTTCAAAGGATCCTATCTATGAGTTTTACCCACTCGCTGGTATTACCTAGGTACTACTACAAGGAATACATGGTAGTGAATGATGGCTTCTTTTATGAAGTCATTTGCAGGCTTAATAGTGATACCGGAAGACGGTTCCACACCTTGCAAGATCCTATGGTGAAATGCTTGCCTTAATTGGCAATGGAGATCACCGTACACCGATGAACGTCCCGATCACCTTCCCGTAGAAGGATTAAGGCTTCGACAACTCATCCCAAGGCACAACACACTCGGAGGTTCGAGTATTCCGAATGTGGACTGAGGAGCATCCGCTCCACTATGATCTTTAGGAACAGCCGCCCACATTAGGCGGCAGAAGTATATATCAAAGCATTTTAAATATTTCTGTTAAAATATTTACCAACTAAACTCTCTGACTCTCCCCTGTTAAATGTTCATCCTAATGTTGCCAGGAATGTTTTGATACAGTGTAAAATTCCATGGTTCGTAAAAGTCCATTATTATGTGAAGATTAACCCTGGCAGGAATGTAGATCAGAGACCTAATGCAACATTGTGGCGAAGAATCCTGCTCCATCACAACATGGTTGTCCGACCTCCTGCTCCCGGACAAGACCTTCAAATTCTTGATCATTATCTATATCCGACAAGGCCCCATCTACAGCCGGATAATGATGGCTCTGCATCAACGTCAAGAGTCTGGCTCGAGCAATATGAAAGGAATCTCGCCGCCACTCGAAATCCGTAATGACACTCAACCTCCACTAGCGAAGATGATAATGATATGGGACCAGGCCGCCAGTTTGATTCTCCTTGATCTTTATTTTCGGCTTTTGGGCTCTTCTTTTGTCGGCCATCACGGTAGGCCATTACCGTGCGAATAAAGTTAGTTGTTAGTACGTCTTTAGTGGTCGGTGCGTGGTGGACCCATGTCACTTTTGCTTTGCTCCCGTGAGTGGGCTGTACTCACTTTGTGTCTGTCGTCAGTCCTTTATGTCAATTCTGGAATCTTACCGATGTCCCGTGAACCGGTTTCTCTTTTACCGGATACTTCGGTTCCAAGTGAAAAGCCATGAACAAGTCTATAAATTGGACTTCGTTCATCTCATTAACTACACTGAGGAACTCGGAGCGAAAGACATCCGGGAAGAAGCTTAAGGAAGAAATTTTTCTCAAGATTTTCAGATTCTTGTGAGAGTTCAGCTTGTATGATTTGTAAGTCTGTTTTCTAATAATGGTTGATCTTATCGCTTGTCTTATATTAATTGTAGATCAAGAGTATAAGTTGTTGATAGTCGAAGAGTTCGGTTTGTTTGAAGAAATATATGATAGAGTCGGCGAGGAAGATGTCTCTCGATCGGGTTGTGTTTTCATTCAGTTTGCTGATTTCACTTATCTCAGGGTTAGTGGCTTCTCGTATGCCAATCAAGCTACCTAGGTATCCCAATGATAAATGGATTATCATGGAGCTATGCAGGAAGCTCATAGAATTGCAGACTTGCAATCAAAGCAGCACAGGCCGACAGTTAGCTTCCCAATCACAGTGGGCAACTATATTTGTCAGACTATTCACAGAGCCAGAAATATCCAAGCTGAAATGTTTCTTTCTTCTGAAAGCACGAATCCTTCCTAGCCAGATGAATTTTGATCCTTATGGAATAAAGCAAAGAAGATAGTCTCCCAGGAATACATGCACATTCCTTCATTGGAAGATTTCTGGATGAAGTGCAGGAACGAATATGAAGTCAGGAAAAGAGATTTCGAGATTAACAACTCGACAGGTTTCTGACTTTGATTTGGCAAGAATACCTGCAGACCTTCCCGATGATGGCCATGTGATACTGGATGCATACCATCAAATGGGAGGAGATAAAGTTGCTCTTCAAATCAGTATAGGTGGCGTTGAAACAATTGAGGAAAGGTCTTCAGTAGTCCTGGTTAATACCTCAAACTGGTTGATAGAAAGAGGACACTGCTTGGATGAAGCAGTAATGCATCAGATAACAGGGAATTCCGGCAAAAGGAAGCATGATGGTGAAAGCAACAGAAGACCAGAGAAGTTAAAAGTGCTCAAGAGGTCTCAAGCATCGGGTAAAGGAAAGTCTCCAACTGTTTCACAAGTGTTGTTTATCGTGAGCTTCCTCTGCATCAACTCACAACACTTCAATAGTTCCGGCATCACGGGAAGTCATGGTTATTCCACTATTGAAGCCAACATCATTCATATACACTCCTCTTCCGCCACTCAGTTCTCCACCTCCTCCTCCTCCTATAGAGGAATTGAGGGCACAAATGGCAGAATTTGAAAGGGCACTTTCCTTAGATGGCACAAAAGGAGAGAGTCATAATACAGTGGTGAATTCTGATGCAGCAACAGGCCCGAGCAAGAAATGGTGGTACACATCGATGCTTCTCATTCTCCAGATAATAACTTCTCTGCTTGGTTGGCTTTGCAAATAGTTCCAGAGGCTAGGGAAGTAATTAACCTAGAAGAGGAAGACTTGCAGACTGCTCATGAGCTTGGGAGGAAAAGTTAAAAGGCCTAAAGCTGCCAAAGTGACTTCAAAGCTGGTCATTGAGGAATCAGGGCAAAAGTTTGCGAACTATCAATTTTGGTGAGGAAAGAAAATGGGAGAACTAATGACAACAGATATGTAATGTCCCTCTTTCTTGAATAGTTCGGTCGAAGACCTTTGGCCCATTTTGTCTACCCGACGGCCAAAGGGTGTTTTCAAGGGTGACTTCGGTTTATTAATTTTATTATATTGTGCTCAAAATAAAGTAAAATATCATTAAAGCACATATAATGAATTAATAGACTGTTTAAGTGACTTTGACTTAGGAAAGTGCATTTAAATAAATTAATAAATTATTTAATGTGCCTTCCTAGGCAAAAAATGCGACTTGCCTTGGGGAAGGGTCAAATAAGCCAAAAATGCGACTTGCTTGGTGAAGGAAATAATTAATTAAAAATTAATTATGCTGATTTGGGAAAAAGTGCGACTTGCATCTTTGGAGGGTTTTTTGGCTATAAGGAAAAATGCGACTTGGGAAAGGTCATTCAGATTATTATTATTTTCTCCCGGCAGTTAGCTCTGAGCTTTTGCAGACAAAATCCAAGGACGAAAACCCTCTGGATTATTCCTCTTGCAGGCACGAAACCCCGGGAGCAAGCGGTGAGAGAAGTTTCCATTCAGGGATCTTCATTGTTTACACAAGTTATTTATCATTCCAGCAGTTTCAGAGAAAGGAATAAATTGCAGCAGTGAGCATTTATACAACTTCCAGAGTGGGGCGACTTATTCTGTAGTTGATTTATGCAGTGTTTGAGGTATTTTTCATGCTAGTTTATTGTTGTATATTTCAGCCACAAATATATATCAAATCGACTGGGGTTGGATCATTTACAGTGGATTTTAGACAATATTTGTTATCATTTCATCTGCAGATTTCTATGTGTTTACCCTAATTATTTATCATCAGAAATCAATATTGAATATATGGCTACATTATTTATGAAGAAATCTGCCATTTAAACCCTAGGCGCCTTTATATAAATTCACCTGGTTTGTGGGTTTTGCATTATTTAATTTGTTTATGCAGTATGAGAATGTTGTTCCATGGATTTACTTGATGTTATTAGTTTAGCTCTACACACAGGCGTTATATATAAAAAAAAAATTCAGGTAAAAGGGGTTTGGGATCTTTCAGTGGTATCAGAGTTGTGTGTCCTCCTAGCCTGTGTGGGAAGGAAGCAGAGAATGTATTAAAACATAAATCAGCTTTGAATACAGCACAAAGAGGACGGTCCACACAGATAGTACACCCGTAGACGAGCACGACTCGAAGCTGGTATTGCAGGAGGTGACAGAATGGAATATTTGGGTGATAGACCTGAGAGTCCTCCTCGAGAGGAACATGCAGATCCAGATAGGGATTTCATTCGGGATATGGCAACCACTCGAGAGGCAGTTGTTACAGACCATGGAGCGCATGGGCACTACCTTGGACAGGTTGGCACTAGATAGGCCGCGGGATAGGCACGGCAGGAGGGATAGATCCGTATCAGTTGCCAGTGGTTACAGGGATCATAGCAGATCACCTTCAGAGCTTGGGAGTGTTAGGGGATCGCCACGCCGTGAGTGGAGGCAAACTCATATAAATGAGTGGAGACACACTCATACAGAGGAGAGGAGACCTACGCGGACTGCAGATAGGCCTATGCAGCCTAACTTCCTGCCTAGAGATGACCCACCAGAGATTGAGGGACGACTGGAAGAAGTAGCTTTTCCGGATACTATTATGGCAGTTAGTGATGAGTGGAGGAGTTTGCCGTAGCATGTGAGGGATGTATTTCCTCTCCCACGTATTGTTCTCAGAGAGAGATAACATGAGGGATGGACATGACAGAGGCCTAGAGCGCAGCAAAACAGGGATTTGCAGCAAGTTACCAATAAGGTAACCCTCTCCACTTTTGATGGTAGTGGAAAGATCAGTGCCAGGGCTTGGATTCACAAGCTTGACACCTATCTTACCCTCAAACCCATGAGGGAGCAGGAGGCCATACAGTTCGCTACATTACACCTTGAGGGGGTGGCTTATGATTGGTGGCACCATGGGTTAGTTACACAGGGTCATGAGCTTCTACGGTCATATAGGGATTTCAACGAGAGGTTGATTGCGAGATTTGATTGCAAGGATGTGGAGCTGTATTATAGGGACTTGGCACAACTCCGACAGAGTGGACACGTTGATTCATACATCAACGAATTTCAGCGTATAGCAGTTATGGTTCCAGAGATGCCTGAGAAGAGGGTGGTGATGTTATTTATAGAGGGCCTTCATGATAGGATGAGAGGATTGGTCAAGGCTCTTAAGCCTAGGACATTGCATGATGCCATCCAGACGACATTGAACTTGGACACATCCCCCACTTCCTATCAGCCCACTTCTTATCAGCCCAATAAGAAGTTTCCCACGAGCTCCAAGCCATTTCAGCGCTCTACCGTTCTGCAAAAGAGTGCACCACCTCCTAAGGTGGATCAGGAGACTCGTAATGAGTTGAGGAGGAAGCTTTGCTTTCATTGCAAAGATCATTGGGAGCCTGGACATCGTTGCCTTGGTAAAGGCAAGGTGCATCTCATTGAGGTGATTTCAGATGGGGAGGATGATCACTCGCCAGATACAAATGCAGAGGATGAGGGCGGTGACCATGATGCACGGGGGAGCAGCCCCAAATAGAGCTTGGCGAGAGTGAGGCATTGGATTCATCCGATGTCACTATTGCTACACTCTCAGGAGTTCCTAGGTACCATCCCTTTCGGCTAAAGGGAGTGCTTAAGGGATAGCGGATTGTTTGTTTGGTTGACAGTGGAGCTACGCACAACTTCATTGATGAGGGGTTGGCTGCGAAGCGAGGATTACAGGTTGAGGAATTTGAGGGGTTTAGTGTATGGGTAGCAGATGGATTTGCTATTAGTTGCACTAAGAGGATTCCATGGCTTAGTATTCAGATGGGGGACTACACATTGACCGATGACTTCTATGTTATTGGACTTGGTGAGATTGATACAGTATTGGGTATTCAGTGGTTACAGTCCCTTGGCAGATATGTGCAGGATTTCCGGAGGATGGAGTTGGAGTTTATGGTGGATAAGAAGAAGATTGTGCTTCGGGCTCTTTCTGACGGTGGGCCTAGAGTTGTTTCAGCACGCAGATGGAGTCTATAGTCAGACATGGAGAGGTTGCATGGGCAGCCCAGTGTTTCATTTCATCCAAATCTTCTTCAGACAGTGAGCAGCCTTTTCATATTGACATCCAGTCCATACTTGGATAAGCACGGCCCAGTGTTTGGTGACATTCCTCCAGGTAGACCACCAGATAGAGGGTTTGAGCATGTTATAGAGCTTGAGGAGGGTGCTAAACCCATGATGACTACGCCTTATCGCCATCCTAAGACATATAAGGATGAGATAGAGAAGGCCATTAGAGAGCTCTTGGAGATGGGACACATCTGTCCTAGTTCTAGTCCCTTTGCTTCTTCAGTTGTTTTGGTGAAGAAGGATGGGACCATGAGGATGTGCATTGACTATCGTGCATTGAACAAGAAAACCATCAAGAACAGGTATCCCATTCCTCGCATTGATGAGTTGTTAGATGAGTTGCATGGATCTATTTACTTTTCGAAGATTGATCTTCGATCGGGCTACCACCAAATTCGAGTTTAGGATGAGGATATTCACAAGACAACCTTCAGGTGTCACTACGGGCACTATGAGTTCTTGGTGATGCCATTTGGCCTCACTAATGCCCCTGTTACATTTCAGTCATGTATGAACCATCTCTTCAACAAGCAGTTGAGGCAGTTTGTGTTGGTATTTTTTGATGATATTTTGATATATAGCAGGACATGGGATGATCATTTGAGGCATCTTGATGAGGTACTTAGCATAATGGAGACTCGGTCTTTATTTGCTAAGATGTCCAAGTGTGAATTTGGACTTACGGAGATATTGTATCTTGGGCATGTCATTGGGGCCAATGGGGTCAAGGTCCATCAGGAGAAGATACAGGCAATGCAGGATTGGCCACCACCCAGGAATATCTCTGACTTGCGAGGATTCTTGGGGTTATGTGGTTACTACAGGAGGTTTGTGAAGGGTTATTCTCAGTTGGTAGCTCCATTGATAGATCTTACACGGAAGGGTGCATTCAGTTGGTCAGATGAGGCACATGTAGTATTTGAGGGGCTCAAGGTAATTATGAGTACTTGTCCAGTTTTGGCTCTTCCAGATTTCTCACGGTCCTTCATTTTAGAGTGTGATGCTTCGTGATTGGGGATTGGTGCAGTTCTTATGCAGGATCACCATCCTATTGCCTTCGAGAGCCGGAAGTTGAGAGATAATGAGAGACTGTATTCCACCTATGATAAGGAGATGCTTGCCATTATGCATGCTTTGGAAAAGTTCAGACAATATTTGGTGGGTGGAAAATTTGTGGTGAGAACCGACCACAACAACTTGAAATATTTCCTGGAACAAAAGGAACTCAATGAGAGGCAACAAAAATGGGTCAGCAAAATCTAGGCATATGATTTTGACATTGAGTATGTCAAGGGGACGAAGAATGTAGTGGCTGATGCACTTTCTAGGAAACCCCATCTCGCTGCCCTATGTTCTTTGAGTGAGATTTCAGCAGATTGGAAATCTCAACTATTAGTTGAGTATTCCAAAAACACTTGGGCATGTGACATTATGGATGGAAAAATTCAGGATGGCCGGTATAAGGTAATAGCTGATTTGATTTTGTATAAGGGCAGAATTTACCTAGTTCCTAAATCTGAGCTTAAGGAGAAGATTATGCATGCTTTCCATGATGCACCACTTGCAGGACATCCAGGGTATTTTAAAACATACAGGAAAATTAGAGAGAGATTCTCTTGGAAGGGTCTCAAGGATGATGTCTTGCGCCATGTCCGCGAGTGTATGACTTATCAGCAGAACAAGTTAGAGCATACTTTCCCAGCAGGTTTGCTACAGCCATTGCCAATTCCGGAGCAGAAGTGGGAAAGTATTTCGATGGATTTCATTATAGGTCTTCTCGTGGTGTAAGGGAATGATCGCATTTATGCAGTAGTTGATCGGTTGACAAAATATGCACACTTTTCGCTGTCCCTACCAGCTTTAAGGCACCTCATGTGGCTGATTTGTTCTTCCGTCAGATATTCAGGTTGCATGGACTTCCGAAGAACATAGTGACCGGGATAACAGGTTTATGAGCATATTTTGGCAGGAGCTTTTCCGTTTGGTTCACACTGAGTTGACTCCTAGCACTAGTTATCACCCTCAGACGGATGGGCAGACAAAGATTGTGAACAAGTGGATAGAGGGTTATCTTCGTAACTATGTTGCAGGACAACAAAGGCATGGGTAAAGTTGCTATATTTATGTGAGTATTGCTATAACACCACTTACCATATGTCTATTGGTATGACTCCATTCCGAGCACTGTATGGATATGATGCGAGATCTTTTGTTGATTTGGCGTTTGGGGACAATAGAGCTCCCAAGGCTCAGGAGAGTTTACAGGATAGTCAGGACATCCTTAAGGTACTTAAGGAAAATATTCAAGAGCCAGAATCAGCAGAAGATGTATGCAGATAGGCACAGAGTGGAGAGATCATTTGAGGTAGGAGACATGGTTTTCTACGTCTTCAGCCTTACAGACAGAGTACTCTCAAGAAGAGTGGGGCTGAAAAGCTCAAGCCGCGATTCTATGGTCCATACAGGGTGTTGAGGAGAGTTGGTGAAGTGGCATATGAGCTAGAGTTGCCTTTTGAGAGTAAGATACACAATGTCTTTCATGTATCTTGCTTGAAAAAGGCCTTGGGGCAGCACATTATTTCTTCTACAGAGTTACCACCCTTGGATGAGGAAGGGAGATTGGACTTAGTGCCAGAGGAGATCTTGGATAGCCAAGAGAGGAGACTGAGGAATAGAGTTATTCGGGAGTTCCTGGTGAGGTGGAAAGAGTTACCAGTGGAGGATGCTACATGGGAGGGCGAGTCTATATTACAACATCCAGCTCTACAGTTGCTTGGGGACAAGCAATCTCGGGAAGGGAGGACTGTAATGTCCCTCTTTCTCGAATAGTTCGGTCAAAGACCTTTGGCCTGTTTTGTCTACCCGACGGCCAAAGGGTGTTTTCAAGGGTGACTTCGGTTTATTAATTTTATTATATTTTGCTCAAAATTAAGTAAAATATCATTAAAGCACATATAATGAATTAATAGACTGTTTAAGTGTCTTTGATTTAGGAGAGTGCATTTAAATAAATTAATAAATTATTTAATGTGCCTTCCTAGGCAAAAAATGCGACTTGCTTGGGAAGGGTCAAATAAGACAAAAATGCGACTTGCTTGGTGAAGGAAATAATTAATTAAATATTAATTATGCTGATTTGGGAAAAAGTGCGACTTGCATCTTTGGAGGGTTTTTTGGCTATAAGGAAAAAATGCGACTTGGGAAAGGTCATTCAGATTATTATTATTTTCTCCCGGCAGTTAGCTCTGAGCTTTGCAGACAAAATCCAAGGACGGAAACCCTCTGGATTATTCCTCTTGTGGACGGAAACCCCAGGAGCAGTGAGAGAAGTTTCCACTCAGGGATCTTCATTGTTTACACAGGTTATTTATCATTTCAGCAGTTTCAGAAGAAAGAATAAATTGCAGCAGTGAGCATTTATACAACTTCCAGAGTGGGGCGACTTATTCTGCAGTTGATTTATGCAGTGTTTGAGGTATTTTTCATGCCAGTTTATTGTTGTATATTTCAGCCACAAATATATATCAAATCGACTTGGGTTGGATCATTTACAAGTGGATTTTAGACAATATTTGTTATCATTTCATCTGCAGATTTCTATGTGTTTACCCTAATTATTTATCATCAGAAATCAATATTGAATATATGGCTGCATTATTTATGAAGAAATCTGCCATTTAAACCCTAGGCGCCTTTATATAAATTCACCCGGTTTGCGGGGTTTGCATTATTTAATTTGTTTATGCAGTATGAGAATGTTGTTCCATGGATTTACTTGATGTTATCAGTTCAGCTCTACACCTGAGTGTTATATAAAAAAAAAAATTCAGGTAAAAGGGGTTTGGGATCTTTCAAGATATATCAATTACTAGAGTGCCACTGGGGCAAGTCACCACTGAGGGATTGAAGTAGGATACCCAAACATTGATAGATACTTTGTTCCTCAAGCTTGACAGGAGAAAGCAGAGAAAGCCAAACTTCATGAGCAGATCTCCCAGTTATGTGAAATTATCACCAAGGTTGCTAAACCTTCCTCACAACCAGTGCTAGTACAAGAACAGGTAAGCTGCCATTTGATCAAAGAGGTTGAAGATGTAGGTAATAAAGTCAAAGCTATTGATGAATGGGAGAGGCAAATCATCCACCAAGCGGCAAAGCAATTCAAAGAAGTACCAGCTAGCTTGGAAAGTATGCACAGAGCATTGGCTCAGTTGAAAGAATTGATGACAGGTATAGAAGGTGAGAATGCAATTGTTGAAAGCCACTTGGAGATTTTGGCTAAAATCAATTCACTACCTGAGAGTGTATTGATTGAAGAGCAAATAGCACCAGACGGATCAATAGAAAAGGGTAAGCAGCTGGAAATGACAGTGTCTTTCCGCATGAAAGTTCTCAAACATATCTGGGAGAAATGCAGTTGTTGGAAGACAAAATGGAAGAAGTGTCGGGAGTGTAATCTCTTTCTCTACGGAGGAAGTAATTGATGGTGTCCATTATTATACAAGGTTCATTCCCGACAAACCACCAGCTTCCCTTGAAGAATTTCTTCCATCTCTCCAAAAGAAGATTGATGAAGCCGTCATACCCATAGTTCAAAAAATCGT
Source organism: Taxus wallichiana var. yunnanensis (assembly GCA_018340775.1). Classification (NCBI taxonomy): domain Eukaryota; kingdom Viridiplantae; phylum Streptophyta; class Pinopsida; order Cupressales; family Taxaceae; genus Taxus; species Taxus wallichiana. The sequence goes on along the minus strand of CM031237.1, from coordinate 397,471,945 downwards.
TATTGGCGATTAATCAATCAAGCCAAATTTTGAATCGAAAATCGGAATTGACAATTTATCGGCAACTTTATTGCTACTTTTAAAAACATTTAAATTCATAAAATAAATTACAAATTATATTATTGTTCTGTTATATATCATTGTTAAATGTTATAAATTATGATCTATTTATAACATTAATATATATCATTGTTAAATGTATAAATTTATTACTACTATAAATTCTAGTGTATACAAAATGAATTAATCTGTATACAAATTTGAAATTAGTGTACTGTACAGTGTATATTGTTACCTGCATCCTATTGAAAATCTATAAAAAATAGAAAAATAAATATTGGCATAAAACAGAAAAATAAATATTGACAGATTTTATACAGTATACGAATTAGTGTACTGTCCAGTGTATACTGTATAGTTATACTATTGAAAATCTTTAAAAACAAAAAAATAAATATTAAATATATTTTATACGAATTTATATCTGTATACTAGTTTAGTATATACGAATTTATTTATACTGTATAGTCAATAGTGTATAGTATAACTATATACGAATTTATTTATACTGTTTGCTATGAACCTAGGGCCACAAACTGGTTGCTACGAACTGGCCACGAAACCCCACAAAACCACCATGAAATCCCACGAAATGCTTGAAACCACCACGAAATGCTATTCACCAGACACGAAACGAGGTCGCAGGAGAAAATACGAATCGCAGAGGAGAAAAATGGTTCGATTTGGTCGTTTTTTGCGTTTAAACCTATGCCACGCGATTTTCAACGATTTTACCTGCGAGTTTCCACATTTTTTAGGTATTTTAACGCCAAAATTGCCGATTTATCGGCACTTCTAAAATCGCGATTTTCGGAAAGATAAATCGTTTCACTAACCCTAAACGATAAACCGCGATAATCAGGCGATTAATCGCGATTTTTAATACAGAGGTCATACCTTTCACTTTTGATTCAATTGAGAAATTAGTAAGGCTTCATGCAGATGTCAAGGAATTTGGACCTAGTTTAAAGAGGGTAAAGACAAGCATTGATATTCTATCCAGGGAACTACTAAGGTTCAAGACTGAAAGCGGAGCTATTGCTAAGGCAGATGGGAAAACAATGAACTACATGCTTGACAAATACATTCAGTATCAAGAAAAGGGCAAGTATGAAGTGTCGCTGCTGGAATGACTTCTTTCTTCTCCTCTTTCTTCTTCTCCTTCTTATTTTCTCGACAAAAATTGTAAAACTAAAGTAATTGGTTAAAGCCATTACTTCAAGTTGTTTGAAAAGGTCCTTTAATTAAGAATAGGTGGCAGACATGCAAGGCATTGATTTAGTCTTCAGTTGTAAATCATGCATGTCATGCAAAGAGGAATTCTAGGAGAAAGATTGCCAATGTTCCCTTTTTATAGCTTCCACATGCGGGAGTTCATTGAAAGTTTCCTATTTGTATTTTCCCTCTATGCACTATAAATAGAGGAAGAGCCTACGAGTTAAGAATCACAATTTTTGTTCATCAGAACTTGTTTAGCAAAGGCTTTTGTAACTAGAGTGTTGGCTAGATTTTCTGCATAGCACAAAACCTAGGTAGTCATGAGATAAATCTTCCTCATTTACCGGTGAGGCTCTCGTGTCGATTTGTCAATTAAAGTATGCTAATATCTAAATGGGGTTTTACTTTAACTATTCGTTCATGAACCATAATCGAATGATTCTGCAAAAGCAAGCTGCACTGTTTTAAAGAAAGGAAATATTTATAGAAGAAGGAAATATATAAACACGAGAGAAGAAATGGGGAAGATGTGCATCCCAATCAATAGATAGCAGAGTTGATTGCATGCACATAGAAGAAACCAATAGATATAACACATAATTATAAACAAAGGTAGTTCTAGATCTAGATCTGAAATAACACAAAGTCTATTAAAAGATCTAAGATAAAAAGCAAGAAACACAATACACCGTGACACAAAGTTCTCCGGAAATCTGCTCTTGTATATTCCTTTGCTTTAAGAGGCTCTTAAGGGTTTCAAGACAAAGTCCGGAACACAAGGTCATTGCTTACAAATTCCGTTCCTTAACCCGAAGGTTCTTCTTCTACTTATAGAATGTAGAAGGGAAAGTACAAATCGGAAGCTTTTAGTTGAACTGACACATGTGGGAGTGGGAAAGGAAACAATTGGCAATCTCCCTCCTGGAATTCCTCTTTGCATGACATGCATGATTTGCAACTGAAGATAGAACCTTCTATTTTGCACGCCTGCCACCTATCTCCAAATAGTTGATTTCTTCAAGTAATGGCTTTTAAACCAATCACTTAAGTTGTATAATTTAATTGATTGCTCAATTACTTTGTCGGAGGAAAGAAGAAAGCAGAGGGAAAGTTGTAGTCTTGTCCTTTTTCATGTCCGCATGCAGCTGATTCTTTTGCCTTTGATTCTCACCAAATTGGACCTAGGAGTAGCTGGATCTGGAAACAAGCTGGAATTGGAAGCAACTGAAATTTTGCCTTCGCATTGTCTTCTCTTTTATCCTTGAAGCTTTTGCAGTTCTTCTCCAGTACATGCATCAGTGCAATGTTTGCCGTAAATAACTCATCATCTTTATTTTTAATTGCATATGAGCAATTAAAAATTCTGGAAAGCACTCCGGGTGAATGCAAATTCAATGAAGGCTTCAACTGGAAGATGAGAGCACATGCACAAGATCTTGGAAGGAATTTTCCACGCACTGACTTCTTCACGGGTTGCATTCGAAACAAGAGGATGAAGCCTTTGTGTCGGAAGCTTTTGCAACTATGAGATCTGGATCTGCATATGGATTTGCATCATGCTTCTGCATCTGGATATGGATCTGAATTTGCATAACAAACTCTGGCAACTGGGTTGTGGATGGAAAAGTCTGCAGCTCGAATAATTCCACTGCTTTTAACCGCACGCATGAGTGAAGTCTTTCCTGCTCTGGATCTATCAATCAATTCGGAAAGAGGTTCCGGACCTAGATCTGTGTCTCCTATGTCTGCAAATTTGGAAGTGATGCATGACTCCGTTGTGCTTTCTTTTTCATCCCTCTTTGCCATGGCTTTGTCTATCTTTGTCTGAATAATTCTCTTTCTTCTTATTTGGCCGGATTTCTTCAAAATTGGTGCAGATCTGGATAATTCTTCAGATTCGGAGGATATATGCAATGTATTGGACATTGATTAAAGCTCCTTTTCTTTTGTAAAGCACCTGTAATGAATTCTTGCAAGTAATTCAGACAAAGATGGCAACCGAAACATGAACAGTGAATTCTAATAATAAAAATCTGCACTATTCAAGCCTGCTACCCGAAAAATTGATGTTTTATTTGCTGCCAAGTGAACATGAATTTTTCCAACTTCACCTGAGCACCTGTATTACTTATGCAAACAATTATGCAAACACAAATCAACCTCCTTCAATGCATGCGCCAAATTTGGAAGCTTTTAGCCTTGAATCCACCTTCTTCTGAGCAAAATCCTCTTCAATATGGGGCGCACTTTTCCTTTGGGCTGCACTTCTTCACCTGTGAATTAATTAATTCATCCTTATGGCAGCCCATGCTTATATAACCCTCATAATTCTATAATTAATAATTGCCCTTCCTATTCTTGGCAATTAATTAATTAAAAATCATGCTTCTTTCTTTAATCGATGTGCTAAAATTGTATGTTTAAGGACAACCATTCAATAAATTAAATTAATTCAATTCAATCATCCACTCTTTACTTCACTTAAGCTTCACAAAGGTGCTTTGACCATAGCCACGAAAATATGAATTTATTTAATCATTTAATGCTTCAAAAAGCATTAAATCCATCCCAAATGGGGTGCACTTTTCTTCATGAAGGGGCTGCCATTAAATAAATTAATTTATTTAATTTTAGACAATCTATTTCAACCTCTTTTATTCCCCTTTGCTTTTGTTGACTTTTCTCCATACCTGGGCGCCAAAATTAGAAGAGAAATTAATTAATTTAATCACATTAAAGGCTGCCTTTATCTCTCCAAAGGGGGCGCACTTTTTGGCCAAAGAGAATTCTATTTTTAAGAATTTATGACAATGGGATTCTTTACCCTGCATGGCAGCCCCGAAAATCCCATGATTCACTTAAGTCATTTGTTTTTCATAATGGGATTAATTACCCTGCAAGGCAGGCAATAAAATCCCATGATTCACTTAAGTCACTTTTATTTTATTCCACCATGGGAATTTTTACCCTGCAAGGCAGGTAATAAATTCCCCGCTGTTGCCGCTAATCTTCCCACCGTAGCTTAAGTGAATTTTCTATCATGGGAAAAAGTACGCCGCTAGGCGGTACAAAATTCCCACCTGCCTGCTGCTTATAATTTTCCCATTGTCCACTCTAATTCCTTGTTTTCCAAAAATGTGGCCAGCCCAGAAGAGGCTTTTTGATGCACGACTTCGTCTTTTCCCAGTGAACCGGACCTCCGATGGCGACTTCGTTCGCCACAATGTGCGTATATGATCTCCAAATACTCCGGGGTAAGAATCGGGCCAAGAATCAAAGCCAAACCGACAGAGGAATTGATCTAGAGAAATTTCACGAGAAAGCAAAACGAAACGGGAAAACACAAAAACATAAAAAGTTGCCAAAAGTCACAAATAAAGCCTAGAACTTATTCCTAGTTAAAACCCTTCTGGTACATAGGAATAATGATATGTTCGATCACACCAGGGTTAAATCAGAGCGCAAATAGCCTCAAACGGGGCTCAAAATAATTAAATACAAATTTCCCGCAGACAGAATATAACAATTTTGGGCATTTGGGTATTTGGCGAAAATGACTAATATGGCTCTTTGGGAATATCCTGACACAATACAAGAACTTTCTGGCAATAAAAACACAAAACGACCCATTATTTTAAAAGTACGAAATTTTTTCGGATAGGGTAGTCACAGATTTCAGGATGAAATCTAGGGACACCATAGAGCATTCTTGAGTTTTCAGACTTTGTCTTTGGATCCCTTGACGTGATTTTTGTGAAAGTTGGGGATTAAATAAAAGGTGGATTTATGGAGAACTTTATGTCTACAAAGCTTTTCTGATTACTTCTATTCAAGGTTTTAGATAAACCGTGTTATCTTAGATCTCGGTTAGAAGTTGATTCTATCCCTTATTGCTTTGAATGTTGTGATCTTTATCTGTTTATTTAATTTGTGTGGATGAGACCAACTCTGATAGCTATTGGTTAATTCAACACATCTTCCTTTCTTCTTTCCCTACTTCTATTTTTCCCCCTTCTGCAAATATCCCATCACAGCTTGCTTACTTGTTGCCAAATTACCTAGTTGTGGTTCACGAGCTGAGGGAATTAAAGTAAAACCCCTAAAAGTAGTTATTAGGATTCACCCTTGCAAAATAGATAAACATCTTACACGGAGCTTCACCATTAAATGAAGGAGATTTATCTCATGACTACCTAGGTTTTACGCAGTGCATAAAATCTAGCCAACAATGCTCAAGTACTTCCTACAGCTATGCGGATGGGTATTTACTCTTATCCGAACTTGCAATAAATATGTAGAAAACAATTGCAAAGAAAATATATCTGCAAATGGTGTAGCTCCTGGGAAGCCTTGCTGAAAAAAATCTCCAAAATCTACCCACAAGGCCAAGAAAGTGCTCTGATACTAGATATGAGGATTCTTCATCACAAATTTACATATTACCGAAAATAAAAGAACAATGAAATAAACTTTGGAAAATAACTTAAATAACTTTTATATCGCAGGCCACTTCAAGGTGGCAACCTCCTTTGAGCAAGCTCAATACAATAATATTCGTGGATACATTTCTTGGCCTAAGCACTCCTTAATATATTAGTTCTATTCTAGAAATTACTACTACCCATGCATGTGGGATAATACTTAATAGCTCACGGGACGACTTACAAAGCATATGCGTCCGTCGCATCTGTTACATTAGTAATGCAAGGATAAAGCCAAATGAAGGGTTTTAACACTCAATAAGGCCCTATAAAAGAATGCCTATGAACTTATTGAGTTTGGCAAGTAAAAATTACTGCCAAAAAAGAAAAATACAGAAAAAGGATCCCGAGGGCTGAGGAAGAAGAAAGCTTTCCTACCTTATATTTAGAATCCTAAAAATGTAGGGCATAAAGGATTGGTTCAAACCATTTAAGACCCTAATAGAAATAGCCTCAATAGTGCAAAAGATCATCGAGAAATGGCACTCATGAAAGGAGTCTGAAATCCTGTGCACGTAAAGTATCCCATACATTGGTGAAACAGACTGATCCTTCCAAACTGGAATCAAAGAGCACAAAATTGATATCGAACAAGATAGGCTAAACAATCAGTAGTTGAACCATTCTATCCAAATAGAGAATGCCAAAATTCTAGTTATTGAGAATCATTGGATTAGGAGAGTAAGAGAAGCAATAGGAATAGAAAAGCGTCCTAATAATTCAATCATAGACTATGGTTGGCAGCTCAGTCAACTATGGAAGCTGTCAATTCATAAACTTTCTCAAAACCATAATACTCCTAACTATTATTAAGATGGATTGATTTTACCGCCACACATCTAGTAGCCACACAATTGATTATTTAGTTAATTGGCTTATTAAGCAATGCTTAGTTTATTGGTTTTCTATTAAGTCAATTACTCTAATAATTAATTGAATTTGATTTAATTAATCAATGTTAATATAGTTATGGACTACTTCACTCAGTATACCCTCAATTACCTTATCTCTTTTTTCTTTTTCTATTCTACCCAAATTTTTGGGCAACAACCTTTCTTTTTACCTTCTCCTTTCACTTTACCATAGCCATATTTTAAGATCAAGTATATTGAATATCCTCTGTTTTGGCAAGCCTTGGCTTTGCTTACCCTAATGATGGGTCATGTAGAGAGACCCAAAACATGATATTTAAATGTAGTTGATTCTAGAAGACTGACATTAATTTTGGTATGTGGTGCTTGAAATGCGTGCCAATTAGCCACTATAATTTCTACATGGGATAATAGATAGTATAATATTTTCAAGACATCCATATTCATTCTGATCCCAATGTTTGAATGGCATTACTTTTTGTGAGCTTTATGGTTTCTACGTTGAAAATGTAGTATTTTGTAATAAATCAAGAATGAAGACTTGACAAGCCTATTTTATTTTGTTAGAGAGGAGAGCAATGTTTGTTGCACGAAGACTAATGAGGAAAACCAATGGTCTAGTGGTAATGTTAGCATCTTGACTAATTTTTCTAGAGATAATTTGCATAATGTGGGATGTTATATCTGCCAAATAGTTCATGCACCAAACTGATAATGTTTTAAACGAAGCAAGGAGTCAGAGAAGAATAAGTATAGTTACCTGGAAACTTGTACCTTAACCCCATGTACTTGTCTCATGTCTCGAAAATGTGGCCTTGTCTTTGAAGCTTATGTGGACTTTTAATAAAATGTGCCCCCAGCCCTTTTTATTAACATTGTGCCCTCAAGTCTTCTCTTGGTCACTTTCACCTCTTTTAAAGTCGTTGCCTTGTGTCTCCCCTCTTTTCCCTGGTCTCAGTTTCTATATACATCCTTCCACGGCAAGGTCACAACATTCAAAACTTTTGGAGACCCAAGTCCATCCGATTGTGACACTTGTCACAATCTCGGGTTGGGTCTCATAGTTCAGGTCACAGGAAAAGCAGGGCCCACTTTTCGAGCATGTAACTGGTTCACATGGTACCCAAGTATCTTATGCAATTCCCTTGAATTCTTGTTTTTAAGCTGGGATTTTGGTGAAAATCTCAGTCACTTGCTCTTTGAAGCAAAACTCTATCACCTGGCCACTCCAATAGTTCTAAAGAGCCCAAATTCATCTGTATAGCAAACCCTGGCATTCTCTCTCGAGTATAGAATATTTGAGCACGATCAAAACGGCATCAATGGGGCACATGACATTTCAATCTCAGATTTGAGAGGACTTAGGGGTCTTTCTTGTTTTATGTGAGAGCTCATGATTCTGATATCTCTGACATGGTACAATCCCTAGGTGTAAGGACCCTTCCTGAAGCATATCACCTTGCTTTTCAAGCAGAAACCTATCTCATCCAAGCAGGTTAGATTGCTCCCATACCCATAGAGTCTTTGTCTTCCGATTTGTATATTGTCTCAACACCTCAAGCCTCATACGAGCAAGCTTTAATCCCATCCTTGCCACCCAAGGTTAATTCATCGAGTCCAGGCCCATTAGCTGAAATGAAGAGCCTTGTTGCAGATCTTTCCCTTAAGATCCCAACTTTCAAGAACCAACTAGCCCCCAGAAGGCTCAAGATCAGCTTGCTGCCTTAAACCCTCAGTTTAAACCTATCCTTGCATGCTCCTTGCAAGCTAGAGAGGCTTCTTATGCCAGTACAAATCCCTTTCAAGCTACAGTACGCCCCCAAATGACAAGAAATTAGCAACTGTTTGAAAATCCAGCTTTCTTTACAAGCAATGAGTTGGTTAACAATGGGATTGTTATCCAACATGAATAAAGGAGCATATAGGAGGCTTGATATGGCTGCATGGATGGATGTCTCCTAATGGTGTGACAGTGACAAGGAAGAGTATGTTGGTTGAAAGATTGAGCCCAAGGAAGAGACTCAAACCAGTATGGGACCCCTACAAAGCAACAAAAAGCAAGAAGAGGACTTTCTTGCTGCCATGGGGACTGTTATGAAGAAGCTGAGCTGCAGGAGGAACTAGGGCCCTTGTAGACAACAAGGAGATGACTTATTCTCCAAGGAGGGATACACACTCCTTGATAATAGGGATGAAGAGAGACTATTCTTCCTTGAAAATTGTCACAGAAAGGGGAACCCAAAAGATGACAGTAGGATGGACTTGTTTTCCATCTTTCAGGAAGGCTATGTGCTCTTAGATGGAGAGGAACCTCTACTCCTTCAGAATCAAGTCAGTAGGCCCATTTGCAGCAGTCACACGGAAGTGTACACAAGCCTTGAGGGGACGTCCCATTAGATTCTTGGCCTCTTTGGAGCCTAGTGCAAAATTGTCTCCGGTCATGCGCACTTCAGAGCATGAGGAGGAGCATGAACATGAAGATTTCCAGCCCGAACTGCAATGGAGCCCCACTTATGCAGGTGCTGATTCTATGAAGAGAAGTGAGTACAAGAGGCACACATTTTTTATTTACTTCCTACACTTTAATAGTTGCTGCCTGGTTAATCTCATGGCAGAAATTGTAAGAAAAAACAGCTACTTCTCTCAGCAAGTTAGTGGATTTATATAAATGAACTCTGTATATTTTTTTATAATAGGAGTAGAGTAGGGTTGCTTTCAGCATAATAAGTGCTCTTCCACACCTTGCATATTTCCACTTGGAGTATATATGTGTTTCTCTTTTATATGTAGTTTTTGGGAGCTACTCAATCAGTTGTATGTTGTAGATATAGACCCAGGACATAACAAAGAGAATACAAGGGATTCCAAGTGTCAAAGTGATTTAATTCAGACTTATATGCCTAATGGATGCTCAAGGCTTCTAGTTTCTACATTTGGCAGGCTTATGTCCCTTGTGAGTCGCCATAAATGTTAATAAAATGTGTCCCCAACCCATTTTTGTCAATATTGTGCCCTCAAGACTTCGTCGGCCACATTTGCCTCTTTTTTAAAGTCGTTTCCTTGTGTCTCCTCTCTTTTCCCCGGTCTCCATTTCTCGACATCCTTCCACGACAAGTGTCGCAACATTCACAGCATTCGCTGGCCCAAGTCCATCTGATTGTGACACTTGTCACAATCCTGGGTTGGGTCTCAGAGATTAGGTAACAAGAAAATAAGGGACTGCTTCTCGAGCATGAGAACACAAAAGTGGTCCGCATGGAACCCAATGAAGAAAATGCCATGCGTCCATAAGTATTGTTTTTGCAAGGCGGATCCCTAAAACTTCATTTTCACGTAACTTTTGCTATAGAGCTTCATTTTTGGCATTCTTGGACTTGTTGGAAAGCTTACGAGGAGCTCTTTCATTTGGGACCACATTCATAGTTATTGGTTGCTCATGTATTCACTTTACAGATTAGGGACCTGTTTTGTTCACTGTATGAGATTTTGGCACATTTCAACAACTTAGCTGGGTCTGGATTCATTAGTTTGAGCCCCTCAAAGATCACAAAGTCTCTACAATAGTTATGGCATCCCATCAAATCCCCAAGTGGCTCCCATTAATGTTTTGAGCTCTCCAACACGTCTGCAGTGTCACTTGATTGCAAATAGAGATTTCTGGGTCACATTTGGCATCTGTTTGCCCCCTGGGCTCAACATATAGAGATCTGTTTGCCTTGGAATGATAAATAAATAGAGAGTTGGGTCACTTCTGCACTAGGAAATGTTTGAGCTTCTTTAGGCAGGAATGATTGCATTTAATATTTTTGGGCCCATTATCTCTTCTTCCTTCTCATTCTTCATTTTATCAGTAGATAGAGATTTTCTACATTTTGGGATTTTTGGCACACTTCCTAGGATCCGCATGGGCCACATTTTGTTCAATTTTGCTTTCCAATCTTGCTCCACTGAATATATGAATGTCTAACCTTGTTTTGTGCATGTGATGCTGTATATCCCTACATGAATGAATATACTATGGCTCTTTCTTGTCTTCCTTTTAGATTCATTGTGCCTCTTACCTCTTGCATAGCAGTGCATTTTGTCTCTTTATTTCTCATAACCTCACAAAGTATTGTGTTGAAATCAGGCAGGGGAAGGAGTCGAAGAGCCCATTTCCTCTCTCTTGATGCATCACCACCATTTTTCTTTTGTTTCTCTCCCTTTTCCACTTGTAAATTCTTAGATTAGCATTAAATTAGGCTAGAGTAGTGATGAATAAGATGATATTGGCTTAATAAAATATGGAGAATAAGATGATGAATTCAGATTTTTCAAATTGTCACCATACATACCAAATTACCACATCAACCTAGGTCGCTCCACTTGAAATAAAATATATTTTGCACCAAAGAGACAACACTTGCAAGAGAAAGATACTTAATTCCTTTTCCAACCAGCTTGCATATCAAAAACCTTATGAAGGGTTTTTGTCCTTCACAAGTTTCCCCAACCAAGGGTTTTCGTCCTTGGAGGAGATCCTCAACTCAAGGGGTTTCGTCCTTGAGAGAGAGAGTAAAAGGGCTACACTAGCCACTTCCACCAAAATAAGAATAATCACCAAAACATAATTCATTAATGCCCAAGCGACCTCCTTAAATAGGCCTAAGGAGTGCTTAAAGCAAACATTACATCATGGCCGACCCCTTAAGTAATTGCATTTTAAATATTAAAATGTTATTGGAGCCTACATGCTCACAAAATCATTAATACTAAATTAATTAAATTCCTCCATTGGAGCAAAAAGGCTTCCAATAGGATAAATCATAATAAATGAAAACGACTATCTAATCAATAATAAAAATATAATCTAGATTTCCCCTTGCTTTTCTCCTTAGACCCACGGGAAAGAATGGGTTAAGGTCTTGACTTTAGCCTCCAAAAAGGGACATGGCACATCTCCAACGTTTGACATAGAAGACATCGAGTGATGTCTCCTAGCATCTCCATTGTATGTGCATCTCCCGAAACAACCTTCTCATAGAAGTTTCTTAAATGTCATAAATGAGATGGGTTGTTTATCTTGTGCGAGAGGCTGGTTTAAGAGGGTTAAAGGAACTAAAGAAACATACTAATAGACATTATATCATTAATTTTTGTGGGATTTTACCCATGTGTGTTTAAGTCATCTCAAGATGACCTCCATGAGTTGTCATTGCCCTAACAACATTTTTCCTCATATATTTTTAGCAATAATGACAATGCAAGGGGATCCACTTAGCACACAAACATGGAAAAGCATTTGTTATTAGGGGGAGGAATGGTGAATGTAATCCACTACTTTGGGCTTCTCACCCTAATCTCTTTCCCCATTGGTATGTATATTACTTTTTTTTCATGATGAATTGTATTTTGAATTTGTAGTAGAGAAATTTCTTATCAAAGTCCAAAGTGTTACTAGTAACAAGGACAATAAGAGTGAATATATTTATGTGCATTGTGTACATAAGCTTTACCGTTGATTTCAATGGGAAAACATTTACTCCTCATTTGTATGTGGTGCTAAAAGACTACAACAATGCCAGAATTGCATTTATGATTTTCTTGTAACTAATGAAAAGCTAGACTCAAGCTTGTACATGTACGGTACCAATACATGTATGGGTTCGATGCGCTGAAACAACAAATTTTTAAAAACGTTGGTACGGTGCAGTGCGTTTATATATATATATATATATATATATAATAAATATGTATATAAAATTATAAATTTAAAGAAGCATTTGCATACTTATTGAAATTTAATACTCATACATTGCATACTCTATGTTACTGTGGTTCGCCCCACCCTCCTGTACCCCTTGGATACATACCTGCACGGATACGTCTTGGGTTGTGATGTCCCCTTCTCGGAGATTTTCCACAATGAATATTTGAGGACCTTCAACCCAATGGGTTCAAGGATTGAACTCGATATTTGTCTTAAGATGTCTGTTATTTATTTTGTAACCCCTTAGAGGGCTCTTTAGTTAGTGAATGTGCACATATTATAACAATTTCTTAATATTAAATTAAGAAATTAAATAAAGTGCACATGATAATAGTTCATTTAATATTTTTAATTATGTTTTAAGGTGAAAACATTAAATGGTAAGTTATTGGAGATTGCACCTCTTCTATAAAAGAGGGGTCACATTTCCTTGGATGGGTATGTTGATGAATTAATTAAAATTACTCCCTGGATGGAGAATTGGATCCTCGCGTGGAGAAGGGATGTATGCCCAAAGTTGAAGCTCTTTCTCTCTTTCAATTGAAGATCTCTTTGCAATTCATTGAAGTCTTCTAGCCTGGCGAATTGGTTGAATGATGTATGGTTATATGATGTGATCCATGTGTTAGCTTTGGCGAATTCCTTGGTAGAGTCTTGCAAGTTAAATGGTGCATGTTTTGGTGAAGTTTTGTTGGTGTAGCTACTGGTTTTTATGAAGTATTTGGTTAAATAACCCACTCGAGCCCTAGCCAATTCATGTTATTCACTTTGGCGACTGGTTTGGGAAGGTAAATCTGTGTGTGAGGTTATATTTATTTGCAGCAAATCCATCTAGATAAATATCCTTCTTGTTAGTTGTTTGGCGAGTTGTAGAGTGCATGGTATTGTGGTGTTTGTAGTCTCTTTTGCAGCGATCTGTGTGAGGGTATTTAGACATAATTTTAAATACTCTTTGGCACTGAATTCCATGATTGATTGAATGATAGCAGCGATCTATATTTGGGAGTATAAATCTGAGTTTTGAGTGCATTTATTGATACCCTTTAGCAGCTATAAAGTCCTCCATTAACTACGACTTGTCTGGTAATTTTGTGATCATTATCTAGGCCCAACGATTTGGTTTTATGTGGGGTTTGTGGCATATTTATTGCAGCGATCTGGGTTGCTTGCTTATTGAAGGGTGTGAGAGAGTATTGTGAGCCTTATTTGCAATATTTTTCCTTCCTAACCATAGTGGCTTCATAGTTCTGCGATTGAAGGAGTCTCAGGGGTATTTTATTAATAGTTTGAAAGACCTAAGTACAGCGACTGGGTCTGAAATTTATGGGGCTGTTTTGATAAGGTGTTAATGCTCAAAATATTCATTTGATAGTGCATTTTAAAGCTCTAACCTTCTAGATTACTACACATTTTATTTCATTACAAAAGGTGATGTATTGAGCAAGGTATTAATTTTCCAAGTTCAAATTGACTTGGGGTTTATTTTATTTAAATCATTGCAATAATTCTATTAGCCCCCCAAAAAAGGGATATTACAAAGTGGTATCAAAGCAATTTTACTCTTGTGGGGGTTTGAGTTTTTAGATTTGAATGCAGGGATAAGAGATCCGACGGGATCATGGAGTTGATGAGTGAAAGAGAATTGAAAATGCAACTTTACAGATTGGGGAAAGGGCTTGATCCTCCACACCTTTCGAGGGATGGGTTGCTCAACATTTTGGAGGAAGTTGCAAATTGTTTGTCCATGGTTAAGCAATCAGATTATCAAGTGGTGTCCTTTGCAATGAATTCTTTGATGAACCATTTGGCTAGTCCTAGATTTTTGAGACATTCAAATCCGGATGTGAGACTTGTAGTTGTCACTTGTATCAGTGAAATTATGAGGATAAAAGCTCCGGAACCACCATACAGTGACAACATCATGAAGGAAATATTTCAGCTCATGGTGGAAAGTTTTAAGGGTCTTGGTGACACCACAAGTGCTCTTTTTGCTAAGAGGGTCACTATTCTAGAAATTATGGCAAACATTAGATCTTGGGTACTAATGGTAGATTTGGAATGTTATGAACTCATTTTCCAAATGTTTGATAATTTCTTTACTACTATTCATAAGGATCATGCAGAAATTGTTGTTTCCTCAATGCAAACAATCATGTCTTCAATTTTGAATGAGGATGATATTTTGATGCCACTTCTAATGATTTTATTTGCCTATATGAGAAAGGAGTAGGAAGTGCCACTTGTAGCAGAAACACTAGCTCAAAGTATGGTAGATCGGTGTAAAGAGAAGGCCCTATTTGACTAATGAGGAGCTTGCTTCAAGTCAATCAAATGTAGTCAAATGTAGATCCACAAGATACCATACAAGAAGTAAAAAAATCCACAAGAGCATAAAGGGAGTTTAGTGGTTGGAACCACCATTCGGGTGATGATGTTGGCAATCGGTTTGAGCATGAAGAGGGCATATCAAAACTTCCTCATTCAGCCAAAAGGGACAACTCACATGGTAACATTTCAAGGTATGAAGAGGTTGATTTATGGTTGCATACTTTGTCTTTGTCGTGCCTTGTCCATTATGAATATGATGCTAACAATAAAGTCAAGATAAAAGATGCTTTGTTGAGTGGAAATTGCAAAAAGAAGAGGTCTAAAATTCTGAGTCATGAAGAGTTTATGGGCAGCATGTGCAAGTCACACACTTATGGGGTAAAACACATGACATCATTCCAAGGTATGAAGGGTTGCATACTTTTCCATTTCCACTTTGTCTTCTTTACAAGATAAATATGATGATTGATGATAAGGAAAAGGTACAAGGGCATCTTTTTGGGCAACATATAGGGAGGAATGAGCATGTGCATAATTTGGTATCCTATGGTTTACCATGTTACAATTTTGACTCGCAAAAGGAAGCCTTTGATTGGGTAAGTTTCACCCATGTATTTTCAATTATTTCATTTTTCCATGGGAGCTTTTATTGCATGTATGATGGGTATGTTTTTCAATATCTTCAAAGAAGCAAACACAATATAATTTTCAGAGCAAGAGAGAGTAAAAGCAGCAAAGGGATGATTCCAAGATATGTTGCATGGAAGGAAGGTGGAAGACTACACAATGTGCATGATGAGGCAGCCATAAAGATTGAAAATTTTCAGTTTTCCAAGATTGTTCTAATCAATTTTGATGCATGTTCAGTTGTTGCCTTTCCTTGGGATTATGGGAAACACAATTTTAGTCAAGAGTTGGGCAAAACATGGGGATCATGGACAGCAAAAGGTTTGCAGCCCGGAAGATCCTTTTCCATGTTCCAAGCTTTCACATGTAGGCAAGAAAATGATCTTCTACAACAAGGTAATATTTTTGATCAATTCTTTTTGAAAAACACAAGTATGTTACCTTGTCCATTCTATGCTAGATTCAAGAGATGTTGGGAGATGCAAGTTGACGGAAGGCAAAGGAAGATTCCCACAAATGGTAAAGGTGAGAACTTGGTGAAGCACAATGGAAGTTATGGTTTTATGTTAACTAATCTTGCTGCCTTCCACTCCTTTCCAGCTGTATGTATGACTGATTTTCAGTTTTATATCATAAGAGTAGATGTGGGAACTTGGAAGGATAACCGAAAATATGAATGGTCAATGTTGTTGTTTGCTATGCCTTCGATTTTCAGCTGGTTATCTCTTTGGTTTGCTGCCCAACATGCTAAGATTAATGTTTGGGGAATAGATGTTCAGATTGCTATCATAATTGAGCACATTCCAGTCTTTATGTTGCTAATTTTGGAACATAACAGCTGCTGCCATAAAATTTTATTTGTTCTCAGCTCTTTGGTTCCTTCTATAGTTCAGTATTCCACCATTCACAAGCAAAGTTCATGGTACATGGCTGTTATTTTATGTTGCATGAGTGATTTTGGGATAACAACCCCTACATCTTGGAGGGAAATGTTCAACAATTTTTGGGGCCACATAGCAGATTTTGGGGACAACCCATGCATGGGAAAGAATTGGGAGCCATCCATGCCTTGGAGACACAAAGAAGAAACAGGAAAAGTGTTTCTTAACACTTATTTTCTAATGAGTTTGCTTCATGTGCAGGTTTGGAGAAGAAGTTGCAGTTGAAGACACTCCCAACTTACAAGAGAAAGAAGCAACACAAGTTGTTGCAAATGCTTCATCACTTGATTGGCATGGGAGCACGATTTTGGAATGCTACATCATTGCATTTGGATGCACGAGCTTGATATTGCTTGAGGGCAAACAATCTTGGGAAGGGAGGACTGTAATGTCCCCTTCTCGGACATTTTCCACATTGAAGATTTGAAGACCTTCAACCCAATGGGTTCAAGGATTGAGCTCGATATTTGTCCTAAGATGTTTGTTATTTATTTTGTAACCCCTTGGAGGGTTTTTTAGTTAGTGAATGTGCACATAGGATAACAATTTCTTAATATTAAATTAAGAAATTAAATAAAGTGCACATGATAGTAGTTCATTAAATATTTTTAATTATGTTTTAGGATGAAAACATTAAATGGTCGGTTATTGGAGATTGCACCTCTTAATTCTATAAAAGAGGGGTCGCATTTCCTTGATGGGTATGTTGATGAATTAATTAAAATTACTCCCTGCGTGAAGAATTGGCTCCTTGCGTGGAGAAGGATCAGTATGCCCAAAGTTGAATATCTTTCTCTCTTTGATTGAAGATCTCTTTGTAATTCATTGAAGGATGTATGTTGTTGATTATATGCTTTGTGATCCATATGTTAGCTTTGGCAAATTCCTTGGTAGAGTCTTACAAGTTTAAATGGTGCATGTTCTAGCATTAGCGACTTGTTTTGGTGAAGTTTTGTTGGCTGTAGCTACTGGTTTTTATGACGTATTTGGTTAAATAACCCACTCAAGCCCTAGCCAATTCATGTTATTCACTTTGGCGATTGGTTTGGGAAGGTAAATCTGTGTGTGAGGTTATATTTATTTGCAATGAGTCCATCTAGATAAATATCCTTCTTGTTGGCTGTTTGGCGAGCTGTAGAGTGCATGGTATTGTGGTGCTTGTAGTCTCTTTGGCAGTGATCTGTGTGATGGTATTTAGACATAATTTTAAATACCCTTTGGCAGTGAATTCCATGCTTGATTGAGTGATAGCAGCAATCTATATTTGGGAATATAAATCCAAGTTTTGAGTGCATTTATTGATACCCTTTGGCAGCTATAAAGTCCTCCATTAACTGCGACTTGTCTGGTAATTTTGTGATCATTATCTAGGCCCAACAATCTGGTTTTATGTGGGGTTTTGTGGCATATCTATTGCAACGATCTTGCTTATTGAAGGGTGTGAGAGTGTATTACTAGCAATCGCATGTGTACAATGCAATGTGAACGCCAAATGATATATGTTATTTGATTTAGAGGGATAGTTATTACTTGTGTAGTTGATGTTGATAATGGGTGTGATTGATTTTGTTAAGTGTAGGAATATAGATGATCCACTTCATTTAAAGGTTCCATCTCTACATTTCAAACTTGTTACAAATTCGTACATGATTACTTGGGATTCGCTGCTATAGTTTGGGTTTGTGTAATTTGTTGAATTGAATTGCAATATAAAGGACTTTAGTGATTTAAAGTTAAGAGTTCATTGAAGGAAAGGGATAAAGACATTGCATTCAGTAACTGATAAGGTTATAAAGGCATTACATTTAGTTATTGAGAAGGTAATCGGTTTTGATTACTGAGCAGTTAATATTATGAATTTGTGCATTTATGTGGTCTTCTTGTTGCAATTTTCTAAATGCAGATTTGGTTAGCGCTATTGGTTTCCCTTTTCACGCGTTCCAGCATCAAAAATGTCACAGGGCTTTGCTATTGAGCTTTATTTTGATCCGGCTCTTGAGAATCAAGTTCTCAAGGCATGGAATGTTCTAGCTAGAAGACAAATCAACACTCAATTAATTGAAATCGAAGCTCGTCCTCACATTACTCACTACCATAACATAAGTATTTTGAATTATACCATTCCAATCCAATTCAAAATTTCCATCCAAAAAAATTAAAATCATTTCAAAACAGACAAGGTAATGGTCAAGTGATTATTAAACGCAGTCACAATTTAAACAGTTATATATATATAAACTCCAATATTTTAACATAAAAAAACAAACCCTTCGAAAAAGACAAACAAGACAATGTTTATTATTTCATAACACTACAAACTTCTACAAACCATATCATTAAATCAATACTATACCTAGATAAGAGTTTATTAAATCAAAACTTCTAGAATTTAATGGACGGGATTATACTAGTATAAACAAAACAGTTAAATATCCTTTAAACTTTGGCTTATAAATAAGACTTAATCTCTCCTCTTTCTTATACTTACAGGTATAAGAAAACAGTAAAATCAAAATAACAAGTCATTTGAAATGCCCAATAAACATCAAAAATTCAAAAAGAAAAAGATGATAAAAGTTTCTCAACCTTTTTCTTCTAAATTAAACTTGGACAAAGGTATCTGTACAATCCTTCATATCTATCATGGAAAATCTACACCCTCTTACCCTACAAGCTACTGGAGAGAATAAAATATAGGTCTACTACTACCCTGCAAAATTAATCCAATAACAGACCTAAGTGTAGAGGAAAATTCAACCGATTGCAAGAAAAAATAACCATATCCAAATTTGAGATTGCAAAATTAAACCATCCAAATGCCATTACATCTACATTGATTGTTTTAAAATGATGAACAGTAAATTATAAGCAATTTAACAAGTTAAAAGGATAGATTTTAAAATTGGCATGCCTAAACCAAAAAACCAGAGAATGACATCCTACCCTGCATGATTTTACCCTGAAAAATCAAAGCGAATATGTTAACGTTGCCAGCGCTATTCTTCTGTAGACAAGTTCGGCTTCATCCTCGCCAAAATACAGGCAACAAACAACACTAACCAGAAATAAATCCAACTATCTAATTAACTTGCAGAATAACAACCAAATTCCACAAATAAGAGTTTGCAGATCCAATTACACAGAAAACTACAGCCTTTGTATTCATTGGAAATACACGATAAACCTCAGGAATTTAAAGACAAGATGATAAATTACTCAATCTTTTACATCTAAAATATTAAATCCCGGACAAAGTGCAAACAGGTATAAGGAAATATTGAACCGTGAACTGTGAACCGTGAAAATTGCATGAGGGTTTAGTTTCTGTCAAATCACTTCATTGAAGTCAAACAAACATCATCACCTTCTGCGTCCACATATTTTCGGCCTATTTTCTTGTGAGACCTGCCTAAAGGGAGCCGCCTAAGCAAAAATGTCCCCAAAAAGTGTCAAAAAGCAAAAACGTCTAGACGGGCGTCAAAACGTCAAATTTAAGATAGTCATAGAAACGTCCGCAAGGGCCTTTCCCATAGGGGGAACGCCTTCGGCGTAATGAGCTTTATTTGCAATATTTTTCCTTCCTAACCATAGTGGCTTCATAGTTCTGCGATTGAAGGAGTCTCAGGGGTATTTTATTAATAGTTTGAAAGATCTAAGTGCAGCGACTGGGTCTGAAATTTATGGGGCTGTTTTGATAAGGTGTCAATGGTCGAAATATTCATTTGATAGTGCATCTTAAAGCTCTAACCTTCTAGATTATTATACATTTTATTTCATTACAAAAGGTGATGTATTGAGCAAGGTATTAATTTCTTTGTTTTGTAAAGTTGGAAGGTTGTTGCATTTGAACTTTTCCAAGTTTATATATTGTTGAAGGTTATACGCGTTCGATGATAAAGTTATATTATAAAAGAAGGAAAAAATAAATCTCAATTATTTATGTTGATCTAAGTTATTCCACAAGCTTACATTCCTGGATTGATAATGAGGGGTTCGGAATCTAAGTGTAGCCTGAATTAATACACAAAGGAAGAACCATCATTTTTAAGTAAAAGTGTTTAATTTTTAATTTTTTTGAGTAACATAAAAAAAAGTTTTTTGCCTAGGGTATCTTTGTGGTACTTACTCACAGGCCCCGAGTATGGTTTGGGTACGGTTTTTGTACCTTGGACCTGTGGGTATGTACCCAAAACGTACCCACAACGTTTCCGTACTAGTACCGGTTACAGAAACGCTTCTAGCCCTCGTACAAAGGGGAAGGAATGTTTTTGTGCGGTCTAGATGAAAAGTGTATGGAGGAATGCTCTAAAGTCATAAATTTTTACCAAAGATCTTCAAGATTATTCAACCATTGCTAACAACATAAGTGAAGTAGGATTGTTACATACAATGAAGTGTTGGAGCTATAATTGTTGTAGACATTTTCGGTATATTATCTCTAATACTCTTAAATATAGCTATTTCTCTAGGAACCTTGTGGAGGCCAAGGGTTTGTGATTTAATCTGCTTTGAGAGCTCTTGAATCAACCTATTTTTGTTCTCTCTCTCGATCTTTCATGTATTACACTTCAATATCGTATGTATTGTTTTTTAGATAGATAAACGCTTTTGATCGGAGCTATGAACTGGAGTACATTCAACCAAGATATAACATTTAAGCTCAACAATTAGCGAACCAGATCCACCACACTTGAACACACTTCTAGCGCAGCAATCTCGAACCAAAATCCACCTCTGTTAAATCAGCCTGCCAGCCGCGCCACCTCGGACATTACCACCCGAACAGGATCGTGCCTAAGTGGGATTTGAACCTGGGTGGAGCCGAATACAACCATCCATCTTAACCACTCCACCCAGACCCCATCGGCGATATCAATATGTATTGTTAAATGTTTATAAATTATTTCAATTTTTAATTTTCATTCACTATCGCTATTAGTATGTATTGTTAAATGTTAAGGTCACTATCGCTTACACCTACTTAGAGGTTCAACCTACAGGTCCAATCCTTCAATTGAGGCCTTGATTTCAGTCACTTATTTGTAGTGTATATTTATACAAATGGTTTTCTTGGACATTGCAGATTATAATCATCATTTATAAAAACTGGCATCTTCATCCCGTCTCTTGTAACTGTCCCAGTTCCTATTTCCTTGTTACTATGATAATAGGTAATTTGACAGATTACTTGGACTTCATGATTATAATCTGCAATTTCCAAGAAAACCATTTTTATAAGTATACACTACAAAGTGATGACTGAAAGCTAGGCCTCAAGTGAAGGATCGGACCTGTAGGTTGAACCTCTAAGTAGGTGTAAGTGATAGTGACCTTAACATGCTTGCCTTTGTTGAAAATCTGAAACTTTGGTAGCATCGTTAGAAGTGTTGAAGACCATACCACAAGTTCATGAAGCTCACAGAGGCAAGCAAAAACATCTAATATCTCTGTGATCTGTTCCATTAATGAGTTATAAGGACCACATCATTGGTGAAAAGCACAAAAATCAAGACCAAAATGAAATCAGAAACGAAAATTTTAGGAAAAAAATACAGAAAGTATAAGATTAGAGCCACAACTGAGTGGGTGGAACTAAAACACAGACCTGAACTGGTAGCAATAATTGCAGACACCTCTCCTATGGAGTGGTTTGACATTACGAAGGAAAAACAGAAAGAAATTCCATGGAATAAAGGATAATGAATTTTGAATAACTTGCCAATTAACCTGGAGGTCTTCTTTCCAAATCCAAACTCAAGCAGGTCAAGGCTAAACATCTACAATCCTGCAGCTGAAATTGTCAAAGAATTTTCCACCGGAATGTCTGGCATGAGTTTCATGTCGAGTTCAGGCTCCAAGAGTTTCCAGAGAGCAATGAAATGATATTCTGAGGACCACTCTGCAACATGACTGCCTGACACAGTGGCAGAACCTCCTTGAAGACCCCATTGAGGTCTTGCACCAGAGTGTATCATTCCACTGGATTATATGAGGAAAATGAAAAAGAGTATGGACGTCTTGGCAGCTGAGTATATCATCTGGAGTGATTTGGCAGGAGGAGCAAATGCTGTAATGAGAGAGTGAGCGGATGGAGCTGCCAACTCAGCAGGAACTAGGGATTTTGCCTAGAAATATTTTTTCTTTAATTTTGTTTTCATAAACTCTATAGGCTTGCTTCTGCTGCTAATATGAAGTTTTGATGGCAAAACAAAGTTTCTGTTTTAAATATCAACTTTGTATATAAATGAACCCGCTTCGATCTATAATAAGTAGGTTACATACATGTGCAGATGATAGCTGTTAAGGTTAGCTAAACCCCAGTTTGAATATCATGTATGCATGTAAAGCTTATGTGAGGCTGTAGTCTCTACCTCATATTAATGAAATAATATATACTAGCTTAAAAATGAAGCAGCAGGCCCTTTGGAATTACAACCTGATTTCTGGCAAAAATAAAGAGAGCCCTGAAAACAATCCTGATTATCTTCTCTGTTTTAGCATACTGATGTGTTACTCACCCAATTTCTGAAACCAGAAAATGTTCTTGAAATCATATTCAGTAATTGCCATTGTTTCCTGATTTTTATATGTTTAATCTCCATATGTATTTAATTTTATGATATCAAATCTTCTTTTCATATGATTTCTTTTCTGGAAAAATTGGTTATATGACTTATCATACCTTGAACTCAATGTACCTAATTATTTCTGTGATTTTCCAATTTTTTTGGTCTCTGTGAGATTATCATTACGCTTAATAGTATTCTACACCTTTTGTATTACAGTTGATGCTGTTTGTGTTTCATGTTTGTGGGACTTTCCTTTTCTAAAAAATTGGCTTTCTGCTCTTGGTTTTAAACACAGGGGCCTCCTTTAATTGGAACTGAAAGATATGATATGGGAGCGATCTGTTTACCAGAGCATTCTGATAGACTTCAAAGTCTTGTAAATGATGCTGTGAAGAACGGTGCTGAGATAGCAGTTAGAGGAAAGATGTTTTTAGAAGTTTGGAAGGTGATGTGGTGGGTCAATTCTACCCTCCTACAGTATTACTTAATGTGAATCATTCAATGCGGCTTATGCAAGAAGAGGTAATTTGTTTATACAGCGTGTTTTTAATTATTTTTGTCATTATGCATGTCTTGATAATGCCAAGTTCTGCCTAGCCTTTGTTTTAAAGGTCCTCGAGAATTTCTTAACTTTTCCTTGATCAGATATTTGGGCCAATAATTGCAATTATGAAGTTCAGCTCTGACGAGGAGGCCATAGCATTGGCCAATGATACAAACTTTGGACTTGGATGTGCTGTATTCTCTGGAAGTCAACGTCGGGCAAGATCAATCAATAGCATCACGGATATATTGTGGAGTTGCTGCAATCAATGACTTTGCTTCTAGCTATATGTGCCAGGTATTTTATTTTGATGACCTTGATTCTGGTATTATCCCTTCCATTTATGCATATACTCTTTGTTTGATTCCTCCCTTATTGCCACAAAAATGTAGAAAAGGTTTGTACCTAATATGATTTGTTTCTGGTTTTTAATTCTGTTTTTCTCAGCGCAAGTAAAATATAATTTGACAATAATTTGAGGGACGAATGCTAGGTTTTTTCATATTAGGAGGTATAGCACAGTATGAAGCTGCACTACACTTAAAAATGTCTGAAGCAGCACAAGTTTCTTTTGCATATAATAATTTTTCATATCTTGTTTCTTTGTCATGGACAAAGTGGTCAATATGACAAATCTAAAGCCATCCTCAGCACAAAGTGTTCAACAATGTGCTTGAATTATTTATTATGTTATTTTATTTTTAGAGAATAGTATTGTAGGAAATGTTAGCAGCTCATGTTTTTATATTTTTCATGGCTATTGATGCTTATATAACCATTAGCTAGTGGTTGATATATTTGTGTAAGTTACTTTCTCTAAGCAATGATTCTGAGGCCGGTACCAGCAGAGTCACATTACTATCCAAAACATCATCATAAAGGCATCAATGCATTGATTGGGTGATGCGAGTTTGAAGAATTTTAGCATTGGGTTACCCTGGAAAATCGGCTTATGATAGATCGATTTTTTTGCAAGCCGATTTATGGATGGATAAAAACCTAAAAAAGTACTTTAAATTGTCAGTCAGTTGCATAACTTTTGCAGCCTAATATTCTTTCTTTTTTGCCCTCTGCTGGGCCCTGCCTCTTTGATTTCTCTTTAGAAAACATTGACTATATTATTAATTTGCTTTCTAGGGCTATCTTATATGTTTTTGCTATAGCAATGAGGGATTTTTCAGAAACAAATGCATCATAAAAATGGGTCAAGGAAGTGGTTCATCACCCCAGTTTCTCATGAAAATCATGTCATGGAGTTCCAGAGATTTGGAGGCAGCTGATATGCAGTCCTTCATTAGGAAGTTAATCCTTAGTAGTAAGGCAGACACTCTTCTCCTAAAAGAAACAAAATCATACTTTTCTGATATCTCTCAAAAGCCAGCTCTCACCTTGGGGTCACTCGCAAAAAGATATTCAAAATGTGGCATGAAGAGTAAGAGGAACCACTATAATATGTGATCGAAGTAAGTACCCTTGTATTTATTCTCAAACTGAGATATGGAGAGTGTATGTAACTCATATATGGAGGTTGAATGTAATCTTCAGTCACTACAATTGAGAAAGAATTTTTAGATTGCTTCGCATGCGTTCCTGCTTCCCAACAACACAGGGAACAAAAGAGCTGTTCTAATAATCTTTTCAGGACAGCTGTTTTCCGCATATTTACCATGGAAATTTACAGCCCAAAGGTCATCAGGATAAACAATAAGTCTCCAATAGAGTTTTGCTGCTAAGGCTATATTCTGATGAATGGAAGACCTAAAACCTAATCCCCCCTCTTTTTTGGGCTTACAAAGAGATGTCCATTTGACCAAAGACCACTTTTTCTTTTCCTGAGTCCCACTCCATAGAAACCTCTGACAAAGAGAATCCATCTTTTTAAGATTGTACCAGGGATGTTTACCACTGAGGCAACATAAATCGGCATAGCTTGAAGGACTGATTTGATGAGAGTCATCCTTCCTCCTGTTGATAACCACTTATTTGTCCATTTCTGCAATTTTTGTTCAACTCTATCAACAAGCCATTGCCAATCCCTTAGCTTTCTAGGGATAAAGGAACACCCAAATATCTGAGAGGGAATGTTCCTTTCTGGAATTGGAGAATATGCAGGATCTGATCTTCTTGTCTTTCAGAACAATAGAAAAAGAAAATATTGGATTTTCCATTATTTATTAGCTAACTTGTGGCTGAAGAAAATGTATGGATGATCATAGGAATTTGTTTGGCTTCTGCCACGTAAGCGCTTCCCATCATAGAGGAATCATCGACAAATTGCAGATATGATAGTGGTTTTACAATTTTAGTCAATTGTATTCCTTGAATTTTTTTCTCCTAACAAGCTTTTTTACTCAGCCTGCCCAAACATTTAGCAAGGATAACGAAAAGAAAAGGGGACAATGGGTCTCCTTGCCTTATACCCCTAGAAGCACCAAAATATGCCGAGGGAGATCCATTAATTAAGACAACAATAGATGTAGTAGAAAAGTAGGTTCTAACCCAGTGAATCCAGTCAAGGGAAAACCCAAATCGTTCCAAGACTTTACAAAGAAAGTTCCAGTCCACCCTGTCATATGCCTTTGATAAATCTAATTTGATGAACATTGCCGGCCTTTTCTGCATTTCCATTGAGTGTAAAATTTCCTGAGCAAGAACTATCTCATCATGAATATGTCTTCCTGGAACAAATCCCCCTTGTTCAGGGGATATTATTTTTGACAGAATGGCTTTAATCTTTCAGCAATAACTTTTGTTATTATCTTGTACACCACATTACATAGAGCTATAGGTCTGAATCCCGAAATATCTTCTACCTCTCTTGCTTTAGGTATGAGGGCTATGAATGTCCTATTCAACTCTTTAAGCATGGTCTTCGCTATCCTCGCTTCCTTCACCACCTGTAGCAAATCTGATTTTATAGTTTCCCAAAATGCTTGAAAGAATTCTATAGGAAACCCATCAGGGTCTAGGGTTTTGCCTTTTGCATGGAAAACAATGTGTTTGAGCTCCTCCTCTGAGATTGGTTGGATTAACTTATTATTAGTAGCACAAGAAGTAGAGTATATGAAAGAGTTTGAAATCTAGATGTATGCCCTAGAGAATAATAAGCCCGTGTGTGTGTGTGTGTGTGATTTTTTAAATATTTATCACAAACAACCTTCCATTCTTTTCTTTACAACTCTCAAGTTACACCCTCTACATCTCTTGTTGTACTTTTTTCACCCTTCATCCACCCATATTATTATTGTCCTTTTCCACTCCATTTCCATCCCAAAAATCCAACAAATCACACAGTGTCCACTACCACCTTATTATCCTACTTGCCGTGATTTCCATCCAAAGACATTTTGATGTTCATGTTTCTCATCACAAATGCATGGTGAGCTTTGTTGTAATGACCCTTTCAAGGGTTTAGACCAAAAGCAAAGGAATTTAACCAAACACCAAAATTATTCAGATCTGATTTTTATTGCAGCAGACTGAAAATAAGAAATCAACGAACTATACCCTTCACAAATATATGCCAAACACCATGAAATACTTCAAATTAACTTGCCACAATTTATATATATCTTTTATGCATCCACAAGAGCCAAAAACAATGAAAATTATGAAGAAACACACTACGTTGGAAATTAATTAATGTCCAACCAATAGCAACCACAAGAAAATTATAGATTTTGGGTCTAGAAACCCCCAAAAATCATGAAACTTGAGATTCTGGCCTTAGAAATTATGATAAATCAGATTATCAATTGAAAATGCACATATGAATTCACCAAACCCTCAAAACCCTACTCAAGGTAGGTCGCTCCACTAGAAAGAAGCCAATAACAATCTGAAAATGATAGATATCTCCTTAAATTTGCCTTATACTTCAATTCCAAGTCAAGATGAAGGGTTTTTCGTCCTCCTAGGCAAGCCACACATGAGGGTTCGTTTTCAAGTGTAAGAACAAGGAGCCACTAGCTCACAATGCTCAAGTAAGATAAAATGCGCCAAGTCTAGATGTCAAATGATGTCTTAGCTCTCCTTTTATATCCCTCCATTGGCGCCAAAGCATGAAAAGGTAAGGCCGACCCCTTAAAGATGTTCTTTTCCTTCATTAGCTTCCATTAATTAGCTTTGACGTAGCTGACCTGCTATAAGAAGTAAAAACACTAAAAGAAAATATAAAAATTAGTAAAAAACATAGCATATGAAAGCTCAATGTTCTCCTCCATCTTCTGCACTTCTTTGCCATGGAGAAGGAATGACAATAAGACCAAATAATAGCTCTCAAGTGGGAAAAGGGGACATTACATTTGTGTACTTGGCCATGACCTTAGAAACAAATTTTTTGCTGCCACAGATCAAGCAAATCAGATGAAATTTCTCACTATAGATGTATTGGTATGGGGTCGGATCCATATTAGATCACTTCCTCGAATTTGTGACATGTATTTGAGGTATTATTTTTGAAGGCCCTAATCAAAGACGCCCCATGCAGTCAGCACCTGTGTTTAAACATGGCCGACATGATTACTTGGCTCCTGCTCCAATGCATGATACTAGAGGACAAACAGGTAAGGGCACAACATATTGAAGAATTCATTGAAAGCTAGATATAAGGTCTTTGGGACCCAGCTCCAGCACCACCCCATATTTTGCCAGTTAGAAAAGCCCTTTTAACATAAATAGGGACATTAATTTCACCTGTCATATGTGTTCAGTTAAGTAAATAAAAGTTTGGAATTTCTTCCATTTTGACTTAGGATGGGAAGTCTAGTCTATGTCTTCATAGAGAAGAGCTTAAGGCATCTGAGTAAACTTCGTCTCTCTTTTTTATTGCATCTCTAATACATTTGTAGCTTGGTAGAGTCAACAATACTGTAGGAGACAACACTCCAACGATTTTTCCCCACTGCTCACTACTCAGAAGCTTAGTAACCGCATTTGCCAAATTTCAAGATGGAGATTTGAAATTCGGTGAATCTCAATGCACAGATTTGTTTTTCCAGAAATAGCGAAACTGTTCGGATGGTGAATTTCATTAAAATTTGTTGAAATTCGTGTTAAAGTCATTAAAATTCGTGCTAGGGTTCTGTGCTTTTAGGGTTTTGGTTTTTGTTGATTTTTAGGTATATATTCACCCCACTGCCGCCGATTAAGAGTATACTCTCTCTGCCGCCTCAGCTGTGCATGCATTGATTGGGATATTGAGGCTTGGATCAATGAACACAGCTTGACTAAGCGGAGGAGCTAAAAGCCTATGTGGGGGCCTTCATGCCAGTGTGGTTTTCTTTTTTAAATATTTAATTTTAAACTATATTTCCTGTTCAAATTTAATCACAAATTTTATTGTTGATTTTTTTACCAACAATTTTTTCACAAATTTATTCTCTGCGAATTTGAATGCGGCAACTTAGCACAGAAGTACATATCGTCAATTCCATCCAACATAAATTCATGGAAGTGGTTGATTTCTGCAGGAAAGGGTACGATTTATTGCTTCAACACTCACCAGGGTATGTTACTTGTTTATTCATTAAGTCTTTTCAGCAATCCATACTTCCATCTATGAGATCCCTGAGTGCACTTTTCCTAAATTCCCTGCCACTCCAAATCATTCAGCTCCAGAGTCTTATTATTTCCTTTCAGCCCATTTACTATAGTGTGGCTGTTTCAAACAGAAGGCATGAATACCCACATTCAGGTTTAAGTATCAGACCTCCCTTTGGTCAAAGGCTTACAACTGCTTAAATTGGCAGTGGGCCTTCCAAGATCATTAGTGGACCTGGTGGAGATGGTTGGAATGAGAGCGTTGAGAGAGGAAAAAATGAGACAGCAGAAGAGTCCCTTGTAATGCTCTCTATGGAAGAGAGCCCTTGCCATGCTCACCGAACATCCCTTCATGTTGGCAATGTCAGTGTTGGTAGTCACCATATGTGTTGTTGGGCAATCTAGACTAGAGAGTATTTGAAGAAGCAGGTCCTTAAGATGAGCGCAGACTTTCATTTGTCTAACCCCTTGGTTTGGAATGGGGCTGCAGGATGATCTTGCAATCATCAACCAGATGTTTATACACAAAACCACCACAATAGGGAGAGACTCTACGCATTTTTTATTGTCTTGGCAGCTGGTTTAAAGCTTCCTTAATGAGCAAGCCTTGAATGCAATGAATAAAGGAGGAGGGATTCTGAAGGGCAATCAGACTTTTCATTCCAGAGGAGAAATCTTTTGTGGGACATTGATTCTAGAGAATGTGCACTTCTTCAGTCAGCTGATACTGATTCGTGACCATAATCGTCTTCATTGACTGAAATCTATGCTCTTCCAAAGAATTCATTGATTGACACTTTAAAGGCCATGGGATTGTTGTGACGATCCATATATGGATAGTAGTATTGGTCTTTTTGAATCCTAAACTTTCATGTTCTTCTATAGTAATGATTCATGTCCGAACATCCATTAAGGCTGCTCTGGACAGTAAAATGAGCAAGTTGGCCCTTGATTACCTTGTTCACGTCAGCAAACCAGCTTGAGGGAGCTCAGAAAGGTATCCTGGAGACCATTGACAATTGGGGCTGAGCAAGAAAGGCAGACAATGGCTGAGGGAATTACCTTTTTCAAACAGAAGGTCCTTTTCCTTTCTCTGATCACCAGTCATGATTGAAAGTTAAACCATAGTGCAAGTGCCATGATATGTAAGTATCATTATAGTTTAAATGCATGGTTATTTCACCTCTGGGAAGGCAGAGAGTTTAAAAGCCTGACAAATATGATAGTCAATTAAATAATCAATGCAAATCTTTTTTTGTACTGGCTGATCAAGCAGACCCGATTTAACACTTGATCTTTAGCTTTGTAGACTGTAAATATTATTCTATGAATATATCTATTCTGCCTATCAAGAAAATGAGGGTTTTGTCTAATCTCTCAACCAAGAAATTAGGATACCCATACGGCACCCCTAGGCCCCCTGGAGCGGGTACAGAGCGTTTTGGATATGGAAACGGCGACGGGTATGGCTGGGGAGTGGGCAGGGTACGTCGTGTACCCTGCGGATACGGCCGGGTACAGCTTTAAAATAATTAAACATCTAATTAAATTAAGCTTTTTCAATTCCGATTAGTAGTCATTTTTAATTAGACATCTAATTAAATTAAGCTTTTTAAGAGAATGCCCGCTCCCCAGGTGTATCACATTGTGTTCGATTTAAGTATTTTAATTTAACTTTTAAGCTTTTAAGTTTCTAAATTTTATCGGTATCCTAGCTTGTTTGTTGTGGTTATTCACTTATTTAGCTTACAACTTGTCTTTTATCTTGTCTTTCATATGCATAATATGTGGTTAGTAACTTAATTCCTATTTACAAGGCTGAAATTAATATATTTTCTGTACTGCCGTATCCTACGCCGTTTCTGCATATCGGATACTCCGTAGCCACTCCCGTATCCAAAACGTATCGGCTACTTAGCCAAGAAATAATAATAATAGACAAAAAATGAAAGTCTACTTTCATTAATTTTAACCAAGTTTGTTAACAGGACCGGATCTTAACCAAAGTTTGAACACCCTGAAACCAAACCAAAAAAACTAAAGGGTAACACCTCAGGGTTATTATATTTAATTGCCCAAAGCCCCTAACTAGGACTAGTAGCTAAACATTGACAAACTAATTTCAACAAAGAACTGAACTAAATCGACAAAACATTCTTATCTGGGAGCAATATTAATCCACGATAAAGTTCCTTCACCAGTCCAGTAAATGGGTTATAGTCATATTTTTGACCAAATCTTCCTCAACAGGATTTTCTTTTCAGGGAGGATCACATGGGTGCTAAGCAGGATCCAACACACAGGCGCCTTCCCGGCAAGGGTCAAACTAAAAACCAGTGGCGCTGGAGGATGACATTTCTTAGGGAACTGAGGCTTGATGATTATCCCTTCAAAGAGAGGGTCTGGAATTAGTGATTTGCATTCCAATTGCCATCCCCTTAGAAACAGCTTTGATGGTCATACCAAACAAAAATTTCTGGACTGCAAGCTGACTGTATTTTAACCTTCTTGATTTCCTGTGTAAATGCCTCTAATTTCACCTTGACATCTGCAAATTTTTCTGAGTCTCCCATGGCAGGGCATACTTATTGGAGAACGGGACTGATTGGTTAATGCACGGAGAATCCATGCCCTGCATATCTTATTGCTGATTTTCTGGTAGAGCTTTCCTTCAAAATTGTATCAAATGTATATATCTTATAATTTTCAACACCAGACTTCTCAAAAAGACAATTCAAGCCAAGGGTGAATTTCATGAACTTCAGAGTCTCCTTGTCTAGGGTATGGAAGGTGGCCTTCAGTAGATGATCAGTCACTGTACCACCCTGACCTGAATCTCTGCACCCTGCCATGTCGAAAGACAGACTTGGTGTCATTGCTAGACTAGATACATTAGGAAAGAAGAGAGTACTAGCTGCAAATGAAGGAGGCCAACTGCCTCAAAATACCCCACCCTTTCTTCATTAAGCCTCCTAATCATGACATCACTTCAGCTACAGTGAGGTGACTGTTCTGAAGGAGTGATGATTGCATAGGAACTTTTAAAAATCCTATTCCTTTTAAGATTTTGCTGACATTCGACAAGTATAGTTTAGGAGAAGGCTTTCAACTTTTTGATCTTTGATGGGGTGAAGTGGACACCGATGGGACCTGCCAAATATTTAGCTAGGATTTCCCAAAGGATGTGCCAAGATTGGATAATCGAAGAGGATTTGACTTCAAAGAGATCTTGATTAACACTTTCATTTAGGAAGTTATCAGGCACCTTGTTAGCAAAACTGTAACAATGGGCTAGAGAGAAGTTGCCTATTCAGTGAATCAGGATTAAAGCTTCTCTAATGATATTGTAAAGCTTCCAATTTGGAAAATAACCTTTCCTTAGTCCATTTATGATGATCTGAGAATTTCCTTCAATGGCCAAGTTTTGGATATCGTGAGCCAGTTCCAATTTTAAGACGATCACACCTTTAGCTTCCGATTCATTATTGGTGCCTTCCTCAATCTTTAAACAGTAGACCACCAAAAGCCTTTGTTCCTCATCCATAATAATGCCTCCAGCACTGAATTCCCAGGATCACCCTTGGACACCCTATCAAATCCAAGCCTTAACCAGCCACGTGGAGGGGGTTCCCACTTCATGTTACATCTATTCATCTTACTTTTTCCAGACCCCTTTATTGGGGATAGGGCAATCTTATATGTTAGGATGGTTTATGTACATCATGTTCAGAGTTTTTCTCCCTTGGGTTTGTTTACATTGTCTTTGCTTTCTCTTTAAGTTGCAAAACTGTGCTTTAAAATTTACTTGTTGCCATTGTAGGTTGGACTCTTAAATAAGCATCTTCAGATATTTTCTGGTGTGGATAAAATGTGTCATTAGTACTTCTAATTTTTTAATCATTATTTTCCCATGGACAGTTCTTCACCCAAATTTATTAAAAAAATCAGTTTTCTTTCATTGCCTACAATTTTGAGGCTTTCTTTTCATTTGATTTCCTATGCTCTGTTTACTTTATTCCCCTTTCATCAGGCTTTTTCATTTCAGTTCTCATTGTCTACATGGAAGTGATATATTTTCCCCCTCATTTCACATGCAAACCCTATGCATTCCTTTTTTATTCTGATTTATAAACTTTTAAATATTTTTTGTTTGTATAGTTAGCTTTTCTGTTCTAACTCTATGGAAAGGTTTCTGTGGAACGTGATCAAGAATGGGTAAGGACTTCACTGGTTGGTGTCATTGAAATACTTAAATAATTAAAATTATTTTGAGCCTCATCGAAGGATTTGGGGGAACCAATAATGCATATCTTAAACACATACAAATACTCCTAGATTCTGGCTGAATATTATTTTATGCAATAATTGCTGCAAAAATCTCTTTGTTCATAGTTGAGATATTGAGTTCTCATTTAGTTTAAGCAGAGATTTATAGTCTCTTCTTTTTTCTTGGACTTTGAATGTAATTCTAGCTGGAGATATTGTTATTAGGATACTTGTGACATCTTGTAACACCTATGAATGATTTCCATAAGACCCTTTTCAAAGTCTCTTTTAAAAATTTCTCTAAATAAGCTCTCTCTGAAAATGCCTTGGGTTCATACCTATCCATCCTACACATGTTACATCATCATGAAATAATAAAGCAATATATTATAGAAACATAGTTGGTAATGCTTCATAAAAACATATTCAAAAATTTGATACATGAAGAAGGGCCTACTTGACCATAACTGGTGACATGGCAGCTGTTATGTGTCCACCACTTCGGACATGTGTCGGTTAAATGGTCAAAAGTAGAGTTGTTTCACAATTCTTGTTTTTTGTTGGTTAAAAGAAAAATTGAAATCCATTTCCTGCTTTTGCTATATGTTGACCACTTCTATTTGTATATTGTGACTAGAGAGACGAATTGAGATCTTTTGTTGATAAATACAATGTTTTTTATTTGTTTATTTTTGTGATTTTTCTCATGGTTAGTGCAAACACATATTGAGGAGTTTCCTGGGCATTTATATCTCTTGAGGAGTTTCCTGGGCATTTATATCTCTTGCATGGTTTCAGAGCATGTGGGATTCTTACATGTTAGCAGTGCCTTTCTCCATCAAGTAGCATTGTGGATTGTGGATTTATATTTCACGTTTTTGGGCCAATCAACATTTTGGACTTCCAAAAAAACCATCGCTTTTATTTATTTTGCTAAAAATGTTTTTTTTTTTCATTTCTGAAAAATAGTATTTCGCTTGTTCTTCAAACAATTTTATTGCAATTGATGCAAAAAAAAAAGTTTTTAAAAAAAAAGGGATTTTTTCGCTTAACTTTTTTTCTGCAATTTTTTAAAGTTCCAGTTTTTAGGAAAAACAACAAGCAGCACGCTCTACAACAACATTTCTTGCAAATTGTTTCAAGCTAGGCCATTTAACACCTATATTTTCAGATTCTACTTTTCACAAGCTTTTGGAAAGTCCTTGTTTGCCTAAATAAAAAAATCTTTTTGCCCTCATGGTTGAGCACTTTGATTTTTGCTTTGGGGCCCTAACTTTTGATCCTAGAGGCTTGGAGGGGTGATTTTTTTCTCTCCATATTTTTTCAAGTTCTACACAGTGGTTGTGCTGTTTTGACTTTTTGGTCGCAAGTTTTTCCACAGATTGCAGATTTTGCCAGAGGTTGCTCCGTAGTTCTCTTTTTCAACCTTTGGAGGGCTATAACTTCTGATCTGTCTAGCGGATTTTAGTGCTGTTTTTTTGTAAGTGTATTTTTTCGCACTCTTTGCAGGGGTACAATTATATCAGTTCCATTCTGCATCAAATTTGTATTTTTCAGTTTTTTTACATATATTTAATTGAAAAATCAATTGTAAATGCACTATCTTATAAATCAGCTAAGGTGTAATTTTTGTAGCTTCAAATCAATTTTTGGGTTGGGATCATTTGCTTCTTGGCTTGCATTCCAACTCTTGTAGTTAGATGATTTTGTAAGAACCACATCATTATAAGCTGTTTGAGATGGGTTTTCTAAGTGTGCTTGCTTTATGAGCTTCTTCCTAGGTATTTTTTGCCTTGGTTTTGTAATGGCTTCCAACCATGGCCTCCACACTCTCATGTAGACAAATAATAACTCGCTTTCTCAGAATGCCATGCTCTGTTCAAGAAGACATGGTTACTTTTGTTGAAGAGAATAGAAACTAAAATCACAAGTCTCTATTGTTCTCTCTTTCCGCAAAAGACACACTCTTTTAGTCATTGCAAGACACAATTGCATGATTGCAACATCAGATTGACACCATGGACATTCCTTCTAGTATGCCTAATTCACCTTGTGTTAATAATTTTGATCCTCTTGATGCACATTTGCACTCTAATCTATCCAATCATTACTTGCCATTTGTACCGATGCACCTGTTGCAACACCAACTATTGATCCATCTACAATTGTGTTCCTCTCATGTGAGAAGCACATAATTGGGATAAGCTCACATTTATTTCGCTCCATGGGTCACTCTAGTGGACTTGTGGGCATTGGTAAACATCTTCAAGGCGTAGTTTCCTCTATCCATCCCATTCAAGTGGATTGCTTGCCACGACATTGACTATAGAACAAATGTTTCTTCATTCGGACCACTTTGTGCACACTCACATATTTTTGTTCGCTCCATTCGAGAAGGGGGCATTCAATCTTAGCACATCGTAACATCTACTTTAGGTAGTTGATGACATTCTTGTTGTACTCTTTTGTAATTTTGACACTTCATTTTATAGTGTTACTATGTGGCATCCCCAACATTTGTTAGTTCTTCAATGATTGAGTAGTGGATTCGGACCACTCATACAACTTTTAGTTCTTCACTAGTCTTCTCACTTGCACTTCTTACACCTTCTTCAGTGATGACTTTCATTCCATCATGTGTATCTCTAGTGATGACTTTTATCCCATCCAGTGTAGTCTTCATAGTACTCAGTCTTGTTTTTTGAGAGACCTTTGTTTTGTATCTCAGTTTTTCGAGATTGTACTTATTATATATGAGTACCTCAACAAACCTAGTGTCTGGGCCATTTTAGAATATTCTTAGCCTTTTTGTTTTTATAAGCCTCCCTAAGTTGCACTTAAGGGAGAGTATTGGTGCAATATTATATTTGCACTAATATTAAGGTGACTTATGTTAATTATATTAGGTTTGTATATTGCACACTTAGTATGCTTAGAATAGGATGTGGCATGTAATGGCTTGCCACCACATCCTACATGTGCCCATTATGTCCACCACTTTGGACATGTTGGTCAAATGGTTAAAGGAAGAGTTGGTTCATGACTCTTGCTTTTGCTTGGTTAAAATCAAAGTTGGAACCCAACTCTTGCTTTTGCTATTTATTGACTACCTCTATTGGTATGTTGTGACCTTAGGGACTAACTGAGAGCTTTTGTTGATAAATACAATATTCTTTGTGTCTATTTCTCCGAGTTTTCTCATGGCGGGTGTGAGTCCACATTGAGGAGCTTCCAAGGCATTTACATCTGTTGCATGGTTTCAGTCTTTCAAAGCATGTGGATATTCTTACAATTGAAAGGCGAAGTGTTGATACTAGAAAATGATGGCCAACTTGGAGGCAGCTGATGAAGAAGCATTAATCAAAGTATAAACTCCTTTAAAACTATCAATTTATTGCGATAATTTATCTTGTTCTCCTCACAAGTGTGTCCGACATTGATCTCAGACAAATCAACTCTACTTTTAGACTGTTAGTGGACCCAACTTGCAAAGTGACCAAATCCAACAAATTTTGTGCATCATGTTTGACCAGTTATAAATTTATCTGTATTGCTCCAAAGTATGACATATCCCCACTACAAAAAAATAATTTTGGTTTGAAATTCAATTTTAGACCCCAGTTGGAAGCTTGCAGCTCTGCCACAATGACAGTGATCTTCCATGCACTCAATGCCTAAAGTATTACGTTTGATCTTCCTTATGATTGTATTACATTCCCTCCACCAGCCCTTCCTGCATTTTTTCTCAATATAGCATTGAAATTTACTGTCACATAGTTGATTGGTGCTGGTCACCAGCATATCCATTGCTTGATGCTTGACTAGAGAGGTCTCTAGACATGTGTTTCAGTCATGTATTCAATAGTGCTGCTTCCTTTAGGCATTTCCCTCCTCTACATAAGTGCTTGTGATAGTTGCGACTGTTTGTTATTGTTCGTGATATTAGTGAGAGAATATTCTAAAGGTTTGGTGTCTGAAATTTTCAAATGTCGCAGAACATTTTATGAGTTTTTCCCAATCAGATATTGTGTGCATAAACACTGAAACTGGGACCCTTAACCAACATCAAACTGTTTTTCAGATTTGTTTTGCATAGACAGTGTAAACAGAAGATGCACAATGCATATTGGGAAGGGCCTTGACACCCTTTCATTGTAACACATTGTCTTAATAACCTCCCGTTTGCAGCTAGGCACAGAAAGCTCTTTGTTTTCAGCCGTGCTAAGCTTGTCGATATTCTTTTCAAAATTCTTTACTTGGTGTAGACATTTATTGCAAGATCAGTTCATATCCCTGCTTCACACAGTAATTGCCATTTCCTTCAGCTCGTCATTCGAGTTTGTCCTTTTGGAGAAGTAGATTGATCTGTTGTTTAATTCATCAAAAAGGTCTTGAACTTCCACTTGGTTTTCTGGGTTGCTACGCTGCTAAGAAGCTTGAAGCTCCATTCTTTACTTTCCTTGATAGGAGTGCTTCCATCTTCATTTGTTTCAGTACTTTTGTTGGTTTCTATCCCTCCGACTAATAAAGTTATAAGCAAACCAGATTAATGGCCCTGCCAGAGCCTGATAATTTATTCCTGGATTTCTTATGTCATTTCCTTGCTTGAATGCAGTTTTATTTTGTTCCAGCCTAGCAAAGGTGGTTTATGGGCTTGGTTCAATAGTTGCCATAATAATGTTATGAGCATGCTATTAATTATTACAGCCTTACAGGATTCATAGGTAAGTAGACATATGTAGCGGGACAGCCTGTAATACCAACTTAATAAGTTGAATTTGCATGGCAAAGACCATAGAAGGATTTCATTTACACACTGTTTACAGTGTTACTTTGTTCCAACCTAGTAAAGGTGGTTTGAGGGCCTGGTTTGGCCATTGCCATAAAAAATGTTATGAGCATGCTATTAATTATTGCAGGATTCATAGGTAAGTAGACATACGTAGCGGTACAGCCTCTAAGAGTCTAATACCAACTTGATAAGTTGAATTCGCATAGCAAAGATCATAGTAGTATTTCATTTACACAGCACTGACACGGCTCAGCAAATGGGGTTTAAAACGGGAAAAACTTGGCAAACTAAGAAATGATATAATATTCGTAATTTCGTAAAAATAGTGAAAAACTGACAGAATGTTGGCTTTGATATGCAAAGTAAGTCTCATTGTGCTCTAATTTTTCTGTCCTGTTAGTGTAGTTGAATAAATTACTATTTATTCACATTTCTTTGAATACTCCGGCAATTTTTTGAAACTGCCCAATTTTTGGGGTCAACCATTGGGTTTGACTGCTATGCCG
This sequence comes from Taxus wallichiana var. yunnanensis, assembly GCA_018340775.1. Classification (NCBI taxonomy): domain Eukaryota; kingdom Viridiplantae; phylum Streptophyta; class Pinopsida; order Cupressales; family Taxaceae; genus Taxus; species Taxus wallichiana. Next base: position 397,433,451 of record CM031237.1, on the reverse strand, counting down.
CTTGGCGGTTCAGGATGTCACAACATGGGACCTGCGCTGCTAGTAGTTTCGATTCATCACGAGGTTTTCCCAATTTTTGCTTCTATGGCCAAGCTTACCCGTGATTCATCCACTGTTGTACTTTCTTTTAATAAGCATTTTCCATTGAGTTTTTGGTTTTTTTTCCCCAACAAATGGATTTCCTAAGTATTTGATTCAACTCAGTGATAGGGAACTTTGAACTTCTCATTCTCTCACCCAGCATAGAGAGTTAGCCACTCTCCAATTTTCAAAGTCCAGACTACATAGGAAGACTTGCATTATCGACTCTCACCATGTCTGGAGGATAGTTGTTTGTGGATGTTAGAAGAGGGGAGGAGTACCGTGCTTCTTCCCAAGATCCTTCAGTCATTCTTCTGTGGACACTGGACATCATCAGACTCTGTATTGTCTTTATTGTGGTGATTAACGAGGCTGCTGGCCCTTCTGGTCTCGAGGCCTTTTTCCATTGCGACTCCTTTCTTGGCTTTGTATGTAGTTCTTTTAGAATGGTACCTTCCTTTCACATGATTGTTTTGTTTAACATGGCTTTGCCTACAGTTTTCCTACCTCCTATTAGGTTTGGTTGCTTCCTAAGTTTGATCAAGATTTAGTTTTATATTTTTTCTTCTTCTCTTGATTTCTAGTCCTTGCAGCACTCATGATTGGTTATTGTAACTTGTTTATGGGTTTTGAGTACCATTGGCCTAATTTGGTCATTCATGGACATTAATGTAGGCATCTTTAAATGTGTATTTTTCATGTTGAGGATGGGGATTTTCCTTTTTTATAGTTCAATTGCTCTGAAGCCTCTTCATATGTCTTTAATATCTTTTGGATCTGCTTGATCTCTTTCTGTAGACGGTGCCATGAGAAGTGTATAATCTTTAAATTGCAGATGCATTTGCAGTTCATTGAGACTAGAAGGTTTTAAGCCATTCAATATTCTATATTTATTATCATGTTGCTGTGTTCTATCCAGTAACTTTGCCATTATTATAAACAAATAAGCTGAGCATGGATGTCTTGCATCAATCCTTGTAATGAGCAAACCAACTCTGTGAGTTATTTTTGATCTTTCTTTTTCTTTCAGCCTCCAATCGAACTCTGGAAGAGATGAATAGAATAATAAAAGATTTTCTATTGCAAGGGGAAAAAGAAGAGAAAAATGGCACTTGGCAGCATAGAAACAAATCTACAAAGCTTAGCAATTTGAAGAATTATGAATAGGAAGATTAAACTCGATGAACAAAGAAAATGGACTATTTAATGTGACTGAAAACAAAGTTGATGAAATTGAATTATCTGAGTACATAATGTGTTTGTTAAGAATATTTAACATGGTGGTAATGCTTGCAAGTGAAATATATCTATGTGCGCACCAAAAGGGCATATGTAGTTACTTCTGATTGTAGCAGTGTCTGAGTGTAGGATTAGGAGACCCCTTGGATTGGCAGCTGTGTGCTTATTCCATGTGTTGCCACCCAAATCCCATTGAAATCTGTAATGAATGAATTCATTTGTTTTTGCAAGGTTCTAGGTATCCACATCTGAGTTTGCAAATGAAATATCCCTAGTTGGGATCTTACCACAAAATTGACAACACACAGAAATTTGCAGCAAAATACTAAATCTGATTTTTGCAGATTTTATGCAGAAAAAGTACAGCTAGGGCAGCGAACAGAAAAATATGAATAACTCTCAAAATACCCGTCCAAAATACTTGAAATTTTAACTGGAACAAGATAATAATATGAAGAACACAAGGGAAATATTTTTGGAATTTTTCAGTCAATATAACGCTGCCAGAAAATTACAGCGTGCCTAAAATAGCCGGGAAACTTCGAAAATTAATATCTTTCCGAATACAAATGCAATAATGATGAAACTTTGGAAATAACATATATAAATATAGTAGATGATTTTCCAACCTTCAGATCTGAAAACGGCCAGCTGGAAACCCTAGAAATTAGGGCTGCAATTTCCCAAACAAGTCGCCCCCTTTGGAAAATGGTCAAAACCCTTGTGAAACCCTCTGTAGATGATGCCGAATCCTTCCTCTATGGCTGCCGTAGGTCTGATCCGAAAACCAGCTGAAAAATCTCCACCAAACTCTCAAAAATCCTCAAACCCTAATTCTGAAAATTCTGAAAATACCTCTGTAAAACCAGCCCTGAAATCTGCTCCAAATGACAAGCTAGGGTAGATCTTTCACTACCGAAGAATGCCCTGCTAGCTAGGGATGGATCTCTCACCACCGAAGCTAGGGTTCCCGTGGGATCTTACTCCACAAGCTAAAAGTTTGCAAACAGCAGTTGCACCATGAAAAGAAATATAAGTGTATGCATGAATGATTATCCTTTCACCCCTCACCTTCTTTTATAACCTTTTCATGTCAAAGAAACCCTAAAACACTCAAGGCGCACTTTCTCATAAAGAGGGCCTAATTAAAAATAACTTAAAATTGCTTTTCCCTTCCTAGGCGCCTAGGCCCATAAAGTGACCTCAATGAAGAAATATAACATTTAATGCCATGCATGTCCCCTCAAGTCGCCAAAAAGGTACTTTAAGTGGCCCCAATGATGAAACATAACATCTAGTCCCTTTTTAAAAGTACTTTATGACCCAGTCAATAAAAAATAATAACTGGACTAGATGCCCATACGCAATAAAATAGTGTCCGTAACCCCTTGGGCATGACTAGGGTTAGGGCACGCATTGGCCCTTAGGCCATGGGCGAGGGAAAGGGGACATTACAACAAAGTATGTCGGAATTTGTTTTGTACATTAATCGAAGTTGTTCTTGTTCACTTAGTACTAGCTTTTGCTTATTCTGCATGCAATAGGACTATTTTACAATTTGAAGTTTATGTGGGCAAAGTAATCATGGAATATGATTTGGGTGAACACATCTATGTAAATGTGGTCAACATCTTCTATTTTTTTGCATAAACATAAACAATGATATAATACTAGTAGTTACAAAAGACATTCTCATGCAAACCGCCTACAAGGTGACAGGATTTTCAATTTGTTAAACCATTTGGCCATCTAGTTTCCCAATCGCTAAAAAGAAAAAGTGCTATAGCAAATGTAATGTTCCTTTTTCAGATTTAATTGATTCTGGATACCTAAAGCCTATTATTTTTATTTTCTGTAGGCTAAGGGGAATTGAAGAGGAAAATAAATTAATTTAAGTGGTCCAAGGGTATTTTTATATTTTATTTGGAAAAAGGACACTTCAATTATATTTTGATCCAAAAAGCGAAGTGGAATAAAATAATAATAAAATAAAAAACTATTTGTGGGGCGCCTAAAGATAGAATAATAATAAAATAAAGCATTCTATTATGGGGCGCTAAAGAGAGAATGGGCTGCATGAGCATCAAGATCCTTTTATTTAGGATGCAAAGAGGCTAAAACAATTTTATATTGTTTATTCCTATTTTTAGGATGGAGTGCCAACTTTGGAGAGGGCCTTGGAAGTTATAAAGGCAGATTTGGGGTTTATTATTCATACATCTTGGAAATTTATCAACTACTTCATTTCTGCAAGTAGCTTCTACTTCTGCATCAGCAATACAAGAGGAAAACCCTCATTTATACAGGTCCGAGGATGGAATCCCTTACATCTAAGCTTGGCAATTCCATTTAAGGGTTGCGGTGGCTATTCAAGGTACAGGTGTTCATCCAGTTTGGCTAGGGTTTCATATTCAGGGCTGTTTTAGAATCCAGAACAACAAGTACAATTAGAACCCTTTGGAAACAAATTTTAGTATTGGCGCCACATTTGGAAGCAATGATCAGTCAAAGCAGTTTGCATGTTCCTATCTTTTGTGAGAAAATTTTATTTAGACATTCTAGTGTTTTCATTAAAGTTGATTTGAAATAAATAAATAAAGTCTGTTTTTCCTACATATTGTGGTTGCTGTTTTAATAAAAATTCAGATTATTGCAGCTGTCATAGAAGTTAGTATTTCATACTGCTGCCCTAGGGTTTTGTGCAAATATCCAAATTTATCTGAAGTTATTTGACAGGGATATTACAGCAAAGTGTATATTTATTATTTATGAAGCTGCTATATTCACTTTGGGACTGCCTAAGAACTGCAATGCATGAGAAAGATTTTGTACTAATATTTCTTGTCAGACCTTCCATGTCCCCAAAGATATAATTATATCGGAGATGATCAAGGAAAAACTGCGAGTGCTTTATCTAGACTTCATTTTTGAAGCGAATGCACAAGGCTAATCACTTATAGAATAGAACCAACTGGGGCAGGGTGGGAGAAATGATGTCTGTAACTACTTTGCTTGATTTAATCACTGTTGAAGTCCAGAATGAAACATCCTTTTTCCCCCACAAATATTTCCATAAAATGAGAAGGCTGGATTAATAGTAAATTCATTGATTGATGATGGAAGCTGTTTTCTCTGCAGATGTTCAAATTTTTTAGTTTTTGTTTCTTCTCACAAACTCATGAGAAATTCTCAGACATTGTAATAATTATGGATGTTAAAGCAGGATATGCTGTATGCATCAATACTCATTATGCCATAATCTTTACTTAATATTTTCAACTGAGAAATTTCACACTTCTGCATGGTATTATAGTCTTTGCCATTTGGTGGAGTAAAGAACAGTGGATTTGGAAGATTCGCTGGGGTTGAAGGTCTCCGTGCATGTTGTCTTATCAAAGCAGTTGTAGAGGATAGATGGTGGCCATACATTAAGACAAGGATTCCGAAGCCACTGCAGGTATTTGCAAAAAGTTTGGCATCCTAACTCAAATTCCCTCTTCAATGCTTGGCATTTTATAGTTTCATCAGTCTTACTGGTATTGTTGATCATGCTGGTATTTTGTATTGTTTCAGTATCCTGTGGCAGAAAACGCTTTTGAGGTTCAGGAGTCTCTTGTTGAAACTCTCTATGGTTTAAGTATTTGGGACAGGCTCAGGGGACTAGTCAATCTGATCAAACTTTTAAGTGAACCAAATAGTCCGGTTGCAACAACTACAAAAGTTCTATAGTGTTTTTAACTTTTAAGAGTAATGAACGATTGGTTCTACCAGTAGCAATTTTCCATAAACTGCTTCAATTCTTTTGGTTTGCTGCCATATTATAAAATTTTGTAGCTTCCTTCTGGTGCACAAAAGGTTCAGGCTTTACCCCATGTTTGATTGAAGAAGGCATTTGTATGAGAAGTTGTTTAGCAATTAAGGGATTAGTTCTCTTAACAAGAGTATTCTTTCAGTTTGAAGTAAAGTCTAGAGACTGAATGTTGTTAGTGCTGAACAGAAATAAGAATCTGAAATTGTAAGAAATGTATGGTTTCATGGAATACCTAATTCAGACCAAATTTGTCCATTATTTCCTTATTACTATGGATTTATACAGTGTGATTACATTTTTGCATGTCAAGATTAACATGCTGAGAGATTGCGAATCAAGTTACTGAACTGGGAAGATCTTGAAGCACAGTTTTGATTCAATTGTGTTTGAGTGTTTCAGTGCTAATGTCTATTGTTGTCTTATCAGGATATGTATAAGACATATAAGCAAAGAATTTGTAAGGACACCTAGCTTGAATGTGGGAGTAAAGTTTTTGCCAGAACATTTAGTCTCTCAGCAGCAAGACCTTCTGTAGAAGCTAGATAGAAGAGAAACACCAATTAAAAGAAATGAGTTTTTCTGCCTATGGATAGAATGCTTGACACTCTCTTATAAGGTTTCAGAAAACACAGTCTTGTGATTGTATATAGTATTTGCAGTTGAAGAACCCATGAATGAATGTTTACTCTGTAGAATGGTAAATATCCATATCCTTGCCAATTACAGCTCTTCAAAGCAAAAATGCGTTTGAGCCATTTTATCCTTCTTAATGTGTACAGTTGGAATATCATGCAGCAGCCAGCGTTTATGACAGCAATCAGTTTGGTTGTTATTCTTGGAAGCATAAAGTTCAAATTGTTTTCTTTAGGTGTGCAAATTGTTTGAACATCAGTCATACTGCTTATGGTTTGGAAGATATTTTCATAAATCTGATGTAATTTTGAGTAGTTTTGAATGAATTGTGTGCTTGAAAGGATTGATAATGTTTATGATTTCAGATAATATTAAGCATGTATGGTTCATTTATTTCCCATATATTGCTAATACTTATATTTGATTTGTCAGTTTGCCTTTCATGTTACTGTTGAATGTCTATATTAAGAAGTTAATGGAGAATAAACATCCCAGAATATTTAATATTTTAATGTGTAGATCGTTGTTTGGATTCCTCATCTATTTCCGATAGATCATCTATTTTAAATTATGTGCAACATTGACAAAACAATGACGCAAACCCAAGTGCACAAAAGTGCTACAAAAAGCTTATGTTAAAGCAACTTGTTATGTCCAAATCTGGCATTGCTTCTTACAATGTTATGAAACCACTGAAAATATTAAACTAACAGAAACAGTCATAATGCTTGACAAAGTTTCTTGACAGGTTTTCTATATCATTTGATGTTTTACCATTTTGGGATTTACTTCCTGATGAACTATTATGTCAGCATGAGTGTGTGATGAATGATGGGGTGCATGGAGAATTATATTATGCGATTATCGAATCCATATTTTTAATTTCAGTTAATCCGTCTTGAGTTGTATCATACTTTTCTTCTGGTTATGCACATGGCCTTGCTAGTTAAAAGTATATGTTTCACTTGCATACCGGTTCTCGGTCTTTCACCGGTATTTTCCTTCTTATAGACATCTTGCTGATATTTGTACCTATTTTTAGTTCCTTCCTCCGGCAGGAATACTATATGTTTCACTTCATTCAATTAATTTTTGGCCTCCAACCAATTAGCATAAAGAATTTTATGCCCTTCTCTAATGTCTAATTTCAAATCATTTTATAAAATCAGTTGAAATTGATATTTTAAATTTTTATTGGTTCAAATACTTGAAATGACTATTTTCCGAGCCTTATTCCAGTATAATTTTTGAAATGTTTTAAAACTGATAATCTGTGAGCATCCATGTGTCCCAACACTTTTGTGAGATGTGACATAATAGCAAGAGCACGTCTCCAAAATTTAATGCACCCATCAAGTCACTTACCAGTCACATTTATAACAATATTTTCCAATTTGGATTGGGTGTTTAATATCACTAGAAAAATCTTTGATGTAGATATTTTTCTAGATTATTCCACCGTTCTCTAGAGATTTATGAAGCATATGCCATTCATTTTACTCTTTACAATTGTGCTAACTAGACTTGCGAATTTCTAAACAAGGTTCATTTCTACTTTCAATCGGTGTCAAGTCTACATGTATTTCACTCTCTGTGTCTTCTTTATTGTCTTTCAATTTTTTTGTGTAGTTTCTGTGGTTGTATTCCATGCAATCTTTTCCTTTTAGATGTTTTCTTCCTTGCAATTTGGTCTTCATAAACTATTTTCTATATGCCTTTGTTTTGATATCATTTCTTATAAAGCTTTATAGATTTGGCTCGTCCCAACCGTTATGCCCATTCTGGTGCCGCCTCCAATTTCTACAAACGTTCTACATATATTTCTTGAAAAAGCGTAACATATGTTACCATATTTTCTTTCTTTTTGTTCTATTTTGGAGTTCCCTTATATAAATCAAATATGTGTTTACTAGTGCTATTGTCGCCAAAAACGCACGGGAGCCAATATCAAATCCCATCCACATAACGTGTTGACTCACCACATTAGAACATGTTGAATGGAGCACTATGAAAGTACTACCGGGAGTGAGATTACATGCACATACTTGGCAACTAGTAAATAATTTTTATACATTTTCCTCTCCTTTGTCTATGTACAAGATTGTAACCTTCTTTGCCTTAGAAGAAGAGGGAACATCGTTTATTTTCTCTATATAGTTGTTCTGATTTTGCCTTCTTTATCAATCTAGACTTTCTTAAGTTTCTATGTAAATTGTTTTATTGTTTTTGGCTTGTCATGTATGTGTGTGCAAAAATGCTATGAGAGTTTTGGATTTGAACACTTGTTTGTTGGTCTACTAGAACAATCTCGACCCTTTTGCGCACTAAATACTTGAGAAGGCTCTAACACCTAAATTTTAAGAAGGCTCTGGAGTGCTGAATGTTTGTAAATTTTAGTTGCAATTTCGTGTCCCCCACAACTTGGCTTTTGTACATTACATATTGCATTGGTGTAGTTACAAGGTGTCCCAAGTCCCCAATTAAGCAAGTTCTCTTTTATTTCTCCGTTCTCTCGGTAAACAATACATTTTGTATGTCTCTTCATTGTTGGTCTGGAATTCATTCAGGTTCATCTCTATTTTAACTTCAATTGGTATGTAGGGAATGCTATTTTGAGGTATTGACATGATAGTGGTAATGACAAAGGAGCATGGCGGAAAGAGGGCATGGTGACTAATGATAGAATCACAAGGAATTCCGATGTGTTCAAGCTTCCTTATCTGCAGTGTATGTATGCTAAACTAGGTAAACTAATTAAATGAAACTAATGCCTAGTAGTTCCAAATAGCAAAGTTAATCTACCATTATCATCATGATAAAAGTTTAAAGAAAATAACTATTCTAATGTATAAACATGAATGAACATCTAATGCTAAACCATTCCTACTCTTGTAAATGTGTGATTGCTATCAAATTATGAACCTATTTAGATCATAAGCAATCAATTTGTGTGTTGTCTCTAGATGAGGAAATGATCTCACTAAAATGGCTACAAAGCCATGTTTAGATCTTCATTTACTATTCAAATATGAGAGAATGGATGCAAAGATGAAGTAGCTATTACAACAATGGAGAAAACTCTTATCATATGCTTATAGTAATAAGAATGTTTGTAAAGGTGTAAGGTGCAAAGAAAGGGGATAGGTCCTTTATATAGCTTTCCAATTTGGGAGAAGCTTGCAAACTAGAGATAAATGATAAAGTAGATTTAGAAGAAATAAGCTTGATTATAATAATTAACAAGTGATTAACAACTCATGGGAGTTGGAGATGATTTAATTAATCAACTAGGATTAATTAATAGGCTAGAATAAGCTTAGAAAGCTATTTAGAGATGATTTAGAGGGAAATAAGTATGATTTAGAGGATTTGAAAGAGGGATTTAACCAATAAGAAGGTTTATTGATTAAATGCAAGATTAAAAATGCTTATTAATTAATTGATTGAAGGAGGATTTTAGGGTAGCATAAGCAACGTCACTTCAAAGATAGTATACAATTAAATACAAGTAAATTTTGAAGGGATAGAAAAAAATTAGTAGAATGAAGGATGCCCCCTCAAGTGTCAATGGGGTGATGAAAGAGGTCAATCAATAATCGAAAAATGAAAGAATTTGATAGAAGAAACAAGGAGAAGGAGGGGAGTGGGGAATAAATATAATCCCTATTGCCCTAGGTGTTGTTGAAGAAGAAAATAATAATGAAGAAAATGATAATGTAGAAGAATGAAGATGAGAATGAAATAGTTTTCATCCATCTTAGCTCAAGATCAAATTTGTTTCATCAGTTTGCTTTATAATTTACGTCATCGGCTCATTATTATAATATAAGCATACAACAAAAGTGTAAAATAACATGAAAAACTATAATATTAACATTTGTTCATTAAAACACTAACTCTAAGCAACATACATAAAGTAATGCGATGCACGAGAAAGTAAACAAATTACCTTGATAGGAAACAAGTACGAACACACATACTCAAACAAACAACATTCAAGACAATTGCACCAATGTTTTTGTTATCAAGCTTCAATTCCCAAATGTTCGAGTTAACGACAAGGGTTAAAAATGACACCCCAAGCAAGGATACATGTGAGGTGAATATACGAGGACACATGGGTCCTATGAAAAAGCAATCATGTACTATGAAACAATACCAAGCAACTCATTGTGCAAGGGAGTACATACATAGTAAGCAAATCAACTTTGTTAATGGAGGTAGATCCAAATGATTCGTGAGTCGTTTGCGAGAACAATTGAGGACCAAAGAAAGATGTTTTGTAGGACAAATTTCGATGTTTGAGGATGATGCGTTCGATAAATGCTTGATTTTTTTGAATTTTACCAGTTGTGCATGATTCTTACCAATTTTTGGTTTTTTGAAAATTTTACTAATGTTTTGGATTTTTGAATGTTTACCAATTTTTGGATTTTGAATGTTTTTGAATTTTTAGGGTTTTTGAAAGTTTTTCAAAGCTATGTACAGGAAAACAAATATGTAAAGATGCCCCCAACGAGATGTGAAAATGTACAAGGGCAAACTCACATATATACAAGAGGAAGATAATCTAGATCAAGGCTAAGATAGATAGGTTCAACGTGATGATGAACGCAAACTAATAAAGTGCTAAGAAGGAGAAAGCGTGCCCCCAGTGCAAGCGTGCCAAGAAACAAATGATAGAAAGAAGGAAAATATTGTTTACTGAAAGGAGGGACAAAGTTTCCCTCAAACATGGTAAAAGGAAATCTTATACATATGGATGTTCTGAACAAAGCAAAAGAAAAGTGTGAATGCTATGGATAGATATGGAAAATGTAGTTAGAAAACTCACGATGAAACGCTGATGAGCCAACGACAAAAATCGTGAGACAAAATAAGGACTAAAACAAGAGTTTGAACAAGTTCACAACAACACCTGGTAACATACTAATCCTATTTTTTTTATCGAGAACCAATGTGTGTACATGGAAATTAATTACTTCTTAAAGGGAAGATTTAAAGAGGTAATAAGTGAAGACAAAGTAGCCAATGTGTATGAATGATTTATTTTGATAGGTGATTTGTGAATGGAGGGTGGAAGGAGAGCCATACATTGCTTCTACTGCCAACCAGGCATCCATAGCCTTGATGGAGATGTATTTGATTCTAGTCAGTAACATTTCTCTACTTGCCACCTAGGTGTTCATAACCCTAATAGAGATATTGGAAATACCCCAAGAGAGTTATATATTGCTTTTCTTTTATTTTTGATTTTTTGATTGATTTTTTTGTTTTTTAAAACTTATTTCAACTCTCTTGATTGTTTTGATAAGGGGTTAAGAACCACATATGGCTTGATGGAAGGATGTGGAAGTGATTGCGATGACGATATTGGCTAATGTTAACAAATACTATCTAAAAGGTTTTTCGCAACAAGTTGATTAGATGTATGATAGTGATATGATCTCTAAGAGGTCAATCGTTCTTTAATTTACCAAGGTGATGAAAGACCAATGTAAAACATATACAATAGAGATAAATGCCACACCAGTGTAATAGACCAACCAAAAGATCACCGAAGGGATGAAAATGGTGGGTGATTGGCAGAGGAATGGAAAGAAAGGAAGAAAGAACATCCATGTGTATGTAATACCTGATTGCAATGTTTGATCTTTGTACCTTTGATATTTTTGGTAATGTTTTAATGTTTTCTCATTTTTTTGTTTTTTAATTATTTTTATTTTTTAAGATTTTGGGAAATTGGGACCAATAATGTCACTCTGCATGATAGGATCCAACAACGATGTTTTGATTTCTTTGATAAGGGAGACCAAGAAGTTTTTGTTTATCAAGAGTAATATTATCTCCAATCTCGATGACCGTAGTGAGATCATATTCGATAAGTGACTATGACTTATCTTTCAACATGGATTTTGTATGTGGGATCTTGAGTTCCCTATCCATAGGTTTATGCACTTTGTGCCATACTTGATGGTTGCGTTGGTGTGCATTCTTGAATCACGTTTGATTTTTAACTTTATGGTTTTTTGACTTGTTGGGAGCTTTAGAGCTCTTCGGAGTTTTGATCTTAGCTTGATGAAGAAACTGTTTGGGTTTCATATAAGCTAATGTGTGATTTGTCTGATCCGAGAAGTGGGAGAAGAAAGTGGATGTTTAGGATTGATGAGAAGAATGGTAGGAATGATAGTGGGCTTGCCACCATTGTTGATAGAAGGATGATATGATGGACGAAGAGGATATGGTCCAAGGATTGAAGAGGATGGGCTATCGAGAGGTGAGCGACAGATAGAAGATGAAGGGCTACTAGGATGTGGCCCGAGGATGAAAGAAAACGGGCTAATAGGAGGTGAGCCATAGATAGAAGATGAAGGGATTCTAGGATGTGGCCCAAGAATAGAAGATAAAGGGCTACTAGGAGAAGGCCCAGTAGGACATGGCCTAAGAATAAAGGATAAAGGGCTACCTAGAGGTGACCCACAAATAGAATATGAGAGGGCTACTAAGACGTGGCCCAAGAATTAAAGATAATGGGCTACCCGGAGGTGACCCAATGAGAGATTGTGATTGAGGAATTGTGATATGTAAAGAATGATTGGGTGATGAGAAGATAGGCCAAGGATCAATGACAGATCCATGCATTTCTCCATGTAATGGGGAATGTGAAGATGGAAGAACAAGAAGAGGATCAAGTTTGATGATCTTAGGATCTTCCTCTATTTTTTGAAAAAAGGAATCAACTTCTTCCCCATAATACGCGAATGCATTGAGGTCAAAAGAGAATCCTTGCTCATAATCCTCTAGAGGAATGTCATCATGTAGCCCCATGAATTCTCCGATCGCTTCTTCATTATGAAAGAAATCGATTGGTATGGGTCGTTGTTGGTCAACCATAGTAGGTTGATTGGAAGAAAGGGGTCCAACAAGTGTTGAAGATTTAGAAGATGTTTGATGATGTAGATGAGGGAAGGTTTGACCTTATTGCTCAAGGGCCAAAGAGGGATTGGATTTTGATTGATAGAAGAAGATGACTCAAGAGACAAAGTAGATTTGTATTTGGATGTCTCGTGAGTGGAAGAAGATGTGGATTTGGAATAGGTTGGTATTGGTTTTCCTAGAAGACGACATAGTGCAGGTAGACAAATAGGATCACGTAGAAAGTCAGTAGATTATGACGTAGGGGTCAACTTGGATGATTGATTAGAGGAATTTTGAGTCACACGGATCTTCAAAGGAGGAATACGTCATTGAGGTGACTGATAAAGGGGGTCTTGCGAAGAAAGGGAGGACCAAAAATCAAGAGTCGAATTAGATGTTTGATGGGGAGAATTTTGAGTCTCACACCGATATTCAAAGGAGGAGGAAGATGCCATTGAGGCAATAAAGGGAGGGGGTCCTATGGAGAAAGGGAGGATTGTGACTTAGGAGTCAAATTAGAGGAATGATGGGAAGAATTTGTGGTGACACAAATCCTTAGAGGAGGAAAATGTTGTTTAGGTGACTGATTATTCCTTAGAAGAAATTTGATCGGATGAGGCTCAAGAGACTAAGGGGAATCCGAATAATAGTTTGGATTAGAATAATCAAGAGATTGAGGGGAATCAAAAGAATAACATGGATTGGAATCATCAGAATCATACCACCGATTATGAGGTGAAAGGGGTAACCAAACGGGTTCTCTAGTGTGAAGAACCAATTGAGGTTTAGTCATGATAGGTGTATTTTGATGTGAATGCCTAAACCTAGGTTCCCTATTGTCATAAGTGTGAGGAACCATGCGATAGTCAGTCATGGTTGGCATTGTTGGGACCAAATGCCTAGTCCTAGATTGTATGATTGAAATCCTTCAAATGGAAGGAAGTTCCACGTTGATTTGGGCAACATAACGAAACCAACTAGACATTTTGTAAGTATGGAGATGCTCATGTGATTTTTGAAGGGAATATAAGGAAAATAGACATCGTGATGACACAATTTTGACAAATCAACAAGGTTTACAAAACAAGTTACAAGTGTAAATGTCAAAATGGTTGATGAAAATTTAGCAACACAACAACTACAAAGGAAACTTTTCCAATGTTCAAATTGTCTCAAGATTTTCTTGATAGGAAATATTTTTGCTAAGGTTTTGAAAAATGTGTACAAAAATTATAACAATCCTAGGAAAAATCAAGCAGCATAACGACTGCAAATGTCACAATAAACGGCAAGGAATATCAAAGAATCAAGGAAATTTGAATTAAGGAATCGAATAATTCCCTAAGTATATGACATTGTACATTGAGAATTACCAAGGAAAATCAAAACAATGTCCGAACAAAGTTCCAATCGTAAAAGAATCTATTGCCTAAATCTCAAAAGTGGTCTAGTTCAAAATGACAACACAATCTCAATACTTAAATCAAGTTTGGAATAAACAAGGTTTAAGTATTAAAATGGAGGTTAAAGTGATTTCATTCAAGGTATACCCAAACAAGTTTAAGATAAAAAAAAAGACCATTCAAAGTTTTTGATAATGGAGGTTACCAATGCGAGTAACGCAACAATACAACTTGGATACTTTTAATCAAGCTTTTAGGAAAAATGAGATGTTAGTATCAAAATGGTATTGACACAATGCGAACAACGTAATAATGACACTTTTCAAAACCTAAGGCAATGTTTGGTCAAAAAAAAGTCTAAGTATAACAAGGAATTGATATTATGTGAGCAACATAACAATACAATCTAGAAACTTATATCAAGTTTTACAAGAAAACAAGATGTAAGTATCCAAAATGTATGGATATGATGCGAGAAGCGTAACAACTCAAGGGGAAATCAATGATGAGACAACCTAACTAAAATGAGATGATCTTGACATGGATGTCAAGATATAGGCTTACCAAAACATGAGGACGTACCAACACACTTTCAACACTTAACATTCCTACCGACGACATGGTCATGTAAGTGACTACAAAAGTGGTGGACATGATTATTTTTGGCAGTTCCACGTATGTTTGTTCTCTTTTGTCAAAAATGGCAACAAGAGAACAAATGAGATAGATCAAATGGGGATGAAAATACACCGTAAACTTTGGCAAAGTTTCACCTTGTCTTATGACAAGGTAGAAACTAGGAAAAAGTTTTGCTTTGTAAGTTTTGTGATGAATGTCACATGGCACCAACTTTAATGGACTCTCCCCTTGTTCGAATAACAAGGTTTTGACTCTGATAAATTCATTGCTTTGTGAAAGCTTTTTAGAACACGATGGATAAAGTCAATTTGGCCCCAATGCCAAATGGTTTCCTAAGATTTTGTTCTCAACACTCACCAATTCTTTCCTAAGAGAGGTATGTTTTTCTAGTAAACTAGACAAAGGACCATTACCCCACAATCAAATTAATGAATGGGGCCTCATACAGGGAAACTTGAAGCTTATTATCACGGTTTTTTGTTCTAGTCAAGTAGGTAGTGGGGAACTTTCTGTTTCATCCACTAGTTCCCTCAAGGTGTGGACTACTTTGGGGTTCTTGTGGTAATCCTCATAATGAGTTTTATGGCTTATGCCAAGATACTTCCCACAATTTAAAGCGAACGGGTTTTAATCCTTATCCGAACTTGCATATACAATGTTTTGAATAAATGGTGTGTTTTTATCTTTTGAACTTAATTTGGTTTAGCACACCATTGACAACCTGCACACAATGTCATTCTTATTGTTTCAATTTTATTATTTGACAAGCAAATTAGGTCATGCACTCAAGAGTTAGTAGTTTTCCAAGAAATCCACAATATTATGAAAGAGGATTAAAAGTTGCTTTTGATTCTCAAGATCGTCCAAAGATGCAAGAGAAGAGCATACACAACAATTAATCCAACTAGATAGAAATGGAAAACTTTAATTCAAATGACCATTAAAATGCTTTATGAAAAGATTAATTCCCTTAAATAATTTGAAATGATGAAGTTTTCCAAATTAATCTAAATGTTAGTAAATGAAGATCAAAGTTGCTTTTGATTCTCAAGATCACCCAAAGGCGCAAGAGAAGAGCATACACAACGATTGATCCAACTAGATAAAAATGGAAAGACTTAAATCAATAACCAATTAAATGCTTCAAAAGATTAATTCCTTTAAAAAATTTAAATGATGAAATTTCTAAGTAACACAAATGTTAGAAAAGAAGACCAAAGTTGTTTTTGATTCTCAAGATTGCCAAAAAGCGCAAGAGAAGAGCATACACAAGCTTTGATCTAACTCAAGTAAAATGGAAAAACAACATTCATTAAAGCATTTAAATGTGTTAGAAAAATATCCATAATCATAGCCATTTCTGATTCTCAAGGTCGCTCAAAAGCGTAAGAGAAGAGCATACGTGGTGTTGATAAAAAATGAATCTAACATGCAAAAAAAAACCAGTTTTATAATAAATGAAAACTCTACACTTTCTGTAAGTCTAATTCTTGAATTTATGTTTTCATTGCATATTTCACTTCAATATCTTTCCACAAAAAAAAAAGAGTCATTTCAAGTTCGCGAGCAAAAGTTATGGCCTCCGAAGATGGGTTATGTATATGCTTTTATGCTCACGGGTATGCACTTAACTTTGTACTCAAAAATTTCAAAAAAGTCCCAAAATATGCAAAAAGATCACTTTTTCCCACTAAGATTCAATTTTGACAATAACCCATTTCATTAATATGTGAATAAAAGACTCAACACTATCAAATACTAACCTACATGCTCAAAATTTAAGATTTTTAAGAAATTGACAAAACTAGCATGTAGAAATATTGATTTTTCTCTCACAAATATTCAATTTTTACAAAACCCATCTCCTTAATATGTGAATAGAAGACTCAACACTATCAAAACACTAACCTACATGCTTAAAAACCTAATATCTTCAACAAATTGACAAATCTAGCATGTATAGAATGTTGAAAAATGAAGCTCTAAACATGAAAATATGGAGAAAGATTAACTTTTTATCACAAAGATTCAATTTTGAGAGCACTTCACCTTCTTTATACCTACAAAGACTCAAGACAACACATGAAACTCAACAAAACAAATTAAGAAACACAAGTTATGTCAATATATTCAAAAAAGAGGGTTAGTATGCAAAAATAAACTTAACCAAAATAAAGAATGTGTGTGAGACAAAGGGGGGTCCCACTGGGCGTGCCAAATGTATGTATGTTAAAATAACTAAGCTAATTAAATGAAACTAACACTTAGTAGTTCCAAATAGCAAAGTTAATCTACCATTAACATCATGATAAGAGCTTAAAGGAAATAACTATTCTAATGCATAAACATGAATGAACATCTAATGCTAAACCATTCCTACTTTTGTAAATGTATGATTGCTATAAAATTATGAACCTATTTAGATCATAAACAATCAATTTGTATGTTGTCTCTAGATGAAGAAATGATCTCACTAAAATGGCTACAAAGCCATGTTTAGATCTTCATTTACTACTCAAATATGAGAGAATGGATGCAAAGATGAAGTATTTATTAGAGCGACGGAGAAGACTCTTATCATATGCCTATAGTAATCGAATGTTTGTAAAGGTGTAAGGTGCGAGAAAGGGGGTAGGTCCTTTATATAGCTTTCCAATTTGGGAGAAGCTTGCAAACTAGTGCATGTGGGATAAAGTATATTTAGAAGAAATAAGCTTGATTAGAAGAATTAACAAGTGATTAACAACTCATGGGAGTTGGAGATGATTTAATTAATCAACTAGGATTAATTAATAGGCTAGAATAAACTTAGAAAGCTAATTAGAGATGATTTATAGGATTTGAAAGAGGGATTTAACCAATAAGAAGGTTTATTGATTGAATGTATGATTAAAAAAGCTTAATTAGCTAATAATAGTTAATTAATTGATTGAAGGAGGATTATAACTAACGAAGTGTCATTAATTGGCATCCGAATGAGATAAAGACTAGTTAATTAACAAAGTGTTGTTAATTGACCAAAATGGAGGGAAACATTAGTTAATTAGCGAAAAATCACCAATTATAACATAAATGACAGGAAAGAGGGTAATTAGTGCAATCTTAGTATTAAAAGCGCATAAGCGGAAGGTGTGTGGAGGCATGTTGACGAATTCCGTAAACACCTAACACTAATTTCGTAAACAAAGGTGAAATAATGTAGTGGCTCCTCTAACTCCGTTAGGTAGATAATCACACAACAATTTCCCATAAACAAATTCTACCTTAATCCACATATACAATGGAAATTCTACAAGGCATTCTCGAAGGAAAACACCAAACTCGAAGAAAAAAATCTTGTTTGAGGAACATGGTAAGGCTTCTAAGAAATGAACATGACAAGTTTAACTAGGAAAGGTAATTTTTGTTTTTCGTGATTCCAGCTTATACAAGAGAGCAATCATTCTTTATAGCTTTTAGTTGAACTTAAACCTATTTCTTGTTTTATGTGTGAATATTATTATTATATTTTAAAAGATCAATGGTTAGTCGGTATTGGTATCCGATAAATTCATAGACCATTTACGAGATGAAAATTCTCATAATTTACTATCCATTTATTAGTAACAATATGATTTAGAATAGTTCTCATTCCAATTAATTAATTATAATAAATTAAAAGTTGGATTCCGGGTCTAGAAATAAAACCATTAGCTAATTCAACTTTTATTGTAATTTTGTGTTCTTTGAAATGCAACAACTCTCATGGAGTCATGATCGAAGCCACCAATTCTCTCTTAAAATATTTGCTACTTTCACACATTAGGTATTCCCTTAGAAATTTTTAGTATTTAATTTTATAATTGACGACAATTGAAAGCCACATGTGAAAATATTTTACCACGCAATTGTACAAATATTTACTCAAATTTGACTCTATTATTTAAAAGTGAAAATTTGGGAGCGTTTATTACAATATTTAATTGTATTGAAAGTCAACTTATATTCAGCGTGCATTTAACAATAATATATCTATACAAATTTTTGTATCGTTTATATAAAAAATTATTATTATTTAGTGATATTATGATTATTTAATATGCGTTGCTACTTATTTAAGCAGCTACGATGGCTAGTATGCCATTTAATGGTTCTTCTAATGGGACAAATCCTACTAGTTAGCTATTAAATGTCTTGTCTGGGAGTCATCACATTTGTCGCAAGCAAATTATAGCACTTTAAATCCTTCTATGAACATTTCCAACATCTGTAAACACTTGCGGTAGGAACTTGCCACTTGAGGCTCTTGTTTGAATAGAAATTTTACCTTTATTAAAAAAGAAAAGAAAAAAAGAGAAGAATATACTAACACCGGTTTTAATTAGTTTTCATTCAATTGTGTTATTTTGTTATGCAACTATCTTCCCATCATATTATTTGTGCCTATCTAGATGGAATTGCACTTTGCACCCCATGATACAAATAATGTGATGTATATGCATGGTATCATCGTGGTTGAAAACCATAACCTATATGCTAGTCAATACAAATAACTTATGGCACTTTTATGTGCACCTTTTGGACATTTGTAATGGCTTCAATATAATAATTTATTGCTATGTTTTTAGACATGATATTATTGTGTATATGGGGTTATAGTCTCGTTGACTTTTGACACACATAACTCATGAATAACTATATTGTGTCAAATTTGTCACTTGTGGAAGGAGTTAAATTTGGTAATTAGTTTCTTGTATGTGGAATGGGGTTATTTGATGCTTTAGACACAAAATCACATACTTTGGGTAGTTATTTAGTCCCAGTCTCATGCTACTATTCATATGGTTCTTAAGTGAAAAAGAGTACTAATTAACCCATGTCTTTGACCATCTTGCATTATTTTATGTTGCTACTTTTGATCTTGCACCCATACTTTCCCAGTATGTACTTTCATACTGCATTTTCCCCTATACATTTTTGGGGCACCCTGATCCTCTTTGCACTTTCCTCTCACTTTTTGGGCACTTTCTAGCCATTTGAGCTTCTTATATTTTTGGTGGTCATCCTTTTCAAGGTTAATTACAAAATTAAAGCAAGAGAACCATATAAATATAAAGTTATGTGACCATAATGAGGGACCAAGCACTAAGTATTAGCTATCACCACCTAAGGTTGCATCCATCAAAGACATCTATAGCTACATTTGCATCCATCTAGCTCCATCACAAGGCACAAAGGCTGGTTCATTTGCATCACACTTCATAGGAGGGGAGTCTATTGTTTCCATGCACACATTTATTACATTATACATCTAGTTACTTTCTTGCTACTTCACAAAGTGCGATTGGCACAAGAGCAACCTAGGGCACAATTACACACACACACCTAGAACTACATTGGGTCTGAGATGTAGTGCAACACTCAATGATAAGTCCATCAATTTGGCAACTGAGGACAATCCGACCCCTTCATATGCATATTTTTTAGGGTTTGGATGCTTTTTCTCGGGTTTGGTAGGTGATTCTTCATTGCAGGTTTACGATGACATCAACAAACTTTGTGCGATATACACGCAACAAGAAGAAAAGGAGTGCAAACATCTTACGACCTTGAAAATTTGGGGTTTCAACCATCCGTGTAGACCAGGGGTGCCCACAGATACTCCTATCCCTCTTCAGTGCCCAGTCCAGTCAGATAGCTTAGAGATGCAATTTCTCGGTTCTTGTGTGAAGGTTTTATCCTCTTGTTCATCCGGTCTCCACTGCGACACACTCCCACAACATCTTTGAATCAGTTAAGGCTCTCTAACCCTCTTTGCACATTAGGGTTTTATATTTTCATTTCTTAGTTTCTTGGGTGTATTTCAGTTATTTCATTACTTATTTATTTACTACAAACTTGCATTAGATTAGGCTAGAATATTACATTTTAGTATAATCATTTTGGTGAACCCCACTCGTGATCGGTCTTTCGGATCCTTCTTTGGCATATCATCTTCTTTATCATGGCTCCTAAAATTCCTCAAATTTCCTTGTCTGATTTACTTCAAATGCATCCTAATTGCCAATTTTTTCTTAAAAAGGCCCTAAACACCATGTATCTTCCCCGCATGATATGCCTCCACATCAAGTAAGTGCTATTTTTGATCATTTATTTGATGACCCTAGTCTTCGTGATCCTCCATCTAATCAATCCATGTTGGATTCAATTCAAGCTTTACATTATTTATTTCAAGACAAATTTAAGGCTATGGAATCCATGATTACATCTCTCAAATTTAAAATCCAACATCTTAAGGACGCTTCTCAGGCTCATGTTTTTTCTCCCTCTCCATCTCATCCTCATTCTATGTCCACTACATGTGCTCATATAAGTGAGCCTCCAATCATTCCATTACGAGCCTCAATTATAATCAATCATGACCTTCTTACTGAGCTCCTTAGTCATCAATTGATCACTTTACCGCCTAATCATTACTATCCTCCTTATCAGATAGAAAAATTTCAAGTTCGTCCATATTATAACTATCATCGAATCAATATACATAATGACAATGATGATTCTATGATTTACAACAAAGAATAAAACACCTTTAGTGTCGGGCTTTATCTCATCATTCACACGACATCATTTTGTTGAATGCCCGTCTAAAAATGCTACATGTCAATGTGTTCCTAAATATGTTTCGTCTATGTCTAATGAGCACCACACCATCATTTCTAATGGTCATTCTATGAAAATTCAAGCACCGCTTAAGAAACCGCCTCTCAAAATCAATATAACACCTCCTCCTCTCAAGACATCTACAACATTACCAAGTCAAAGCATCTGACCGCCTCTCAAAATTAATCAATCTTATTCGCCTATAAAGTCTTATGTAGTGTCATCAATACCACCAAAGATACCGCCATTTAGGTTTTCTCCCCATCCCACTTTGCACTTTTGTTTCCAATTCATTTATTTAAAGCAACAAGCTCGCTCCTATGAAGGGTCAAACCACATTTCAAATTCCACCACCGTCACATGGTAATGCTGATGTTTCTTCACCATTGTGTGGTTTCTTAATCTTTGGTAGGTGAAATTTTCTCACCTTATTTCCCGATGACGCACTCTTGTGCTTTGGTTCACACTTGACTATTGAGGGCATCCTATACACATGAACCTCACACACTTTGCACACTAAACGCTACACATTGTGCATCTTCACAAATATTACATACATACATCTTACATCTCGTGTCTTACTATGCATCTACACATATCATATCATCCATGTGTTTTGCATTACATACTACACATCCTACCTTACACACTACACATTACACATCACATGACGATTTCTCATCACCACATCTACCACACATATTCTACACCTTGCACATCTACTTACATGCACTACACTCACTACTCTACTATGCGCACTCTAGTCTCGCGGTCGATACTAGACTGTTGAGAGTATACATCACAAATGGACCTTGTCACACTCACACGTTTATCATTCAATCCTTTCCATCATGTGACATTCCTAGTTTAGTGATATACGCCATAGGATGCATCATCACTTCCGCTTGCATCACTTAGTGGTATACGTTGTAGGCTACATCACCACCCCTTTCGATCATCTCATCATGATATACAATTTAGGCTTAATCATCACACGTTTTCATACATCATCTCTAGGTCGCATATCATCACCACACATACACATTCACCACAACACACTACACACAACACATATTTCGACCATTTCTCGATGACTCACTCTCATTTACTTGTTCATTCATTCTTTCGATGGGCGCATAAAAAAATGAAACTCACTTGATACACTTCCATTCAATTAGGGGCACATGGTTCCTATCATCCACTCTGCATTCCATTCCACCCATCCACAACATATGGCATTTTATGGTTGTATTTACTCTTGCTTGCATTTACTTGTACATGATCACTTTATTACACATGCTAGATAAATATCTTGTGTGTCATTACTTACCATACACACATGCGTGTTCACTTGATTTTCTAGATGTGATCGCAGATTATGCTAATCCATTACACGCAACATGGATGCTTGGCCTAGTACCAGTCCCACAACAACTCTTGGGGCATCCACATTAGTACACTAGGTGTTACTATTTCATTTTTGTTCATAACACACTAATTTATTGGGTTACACATACTTTGACATACATTTTATCTTTCTAACATACTAATGGGTGTTTCATGTGCAACATTTTTCATCCAGGGATATTTTCTTCCATACTTGTTTGTTACATTTCTGCTATTGTTTGTTTTTATTTACAGGCTTTTTCCTTTGTCTTGTGTGCACACTTGTTTGTTTGCAGCCACTACGGACTTGAGTGTCTTGCGACACCATGAGTGGTGTCCCATGTTTTCATCTTGGTTTTGCGACCTACATTTTCTTCTTGGGTGTTTACATTATCTACTTACACATTTTCTACCTAGATTACACTTGTCTTTTACATGCATGCTTGTTTGTACTAACACTTGTTTTTAGCCACCTTGTTTGCATGTGCCTTGGTTTCTACCAAGCCCATCCCCTTTCCCTGCAGGAACAATTTTAGTGGTTGGTCCTATTTTGGGCTGTATTCTTCTAAAATGACATCATATGTGCCCCCAAAGAGGGGGGCATCATTTGGGTTTTCACACACTACACAACGCATTACCTAAACAATTCAATTTTTGTCCATGACATAGTGGGTTACACAACGAGTGGGTTTTGACCAGACTACGAAACTCCATACACAACGGATTTTAGAAGGAATATTTTCATTAGCATTTTGGGGAGCAATTACAAAGTTAGAGGATAAACTAGACATTCTTCTACACACTATTTTGGCTAGTGGTGTCAGATCGCCAGTAAATCTAGGTAGTACAAAGATCTATTCAGTTTTGGGAAGTAGTTACATGTTGGAGGATAAATAAGACTTTCCTCCTTACACTTCTTCGGTCAGTGGCGTGAGATTGCCAAAAACATCGCACGACATCGACATGATCATTTCAACACCCTTTTTCTCATCACGGATCAAGTGCACATGTTCCTTTTTCATTTTCATCCTTACACGCTTTTTACATACATACATGTGTTTTTACACATTATACATGCATATTTGACTACTTGATCATCTTCTCTTTTGTAGGCCCGTCTGTGTGTGGGAAGCAAGCAAATCAACATCGGACACATAGTGGGTACATCACACACACGATACTAACCATGCAGTACACCACACACATAAGCATATACACACACGTTTCGCCTAGGTCACTTTAATCAATTTTTACGCTTTTGCATATTTAGTCTCCACGATCCATATTTTTATCACTCTACACTTTTTCTAGTCCCTCAACATGTTTTCTACATCACTCTACATGGATATTAGGTACACATCTCTATCTACTTTATGTTACCAAGCATTCTTCTCACCAACATAAAGTGGGGGCAAATGTAGACACAAAATCATGCACTTTGGGTAATTATTTAGTCCTGGTCTCATACTACTATTCATATGGTTATTAAGTGAAAAGAATACTAATTAATCCATATATTTGGCCATCTTGCATTATTTTACTTTGCTACTTTCGATCTTATACTCGTACTTTCCTAGTCTGTACTTCCATACTACGTTTTCCCTATTTTTGATCGGGATGCCCAAGTGTAAGGAATGGGGTGC
This sequence comes from Taxus wallichiana var. yunnanensis, assembly GCA_018340775.1. Taxonomy (NCBI): domain Eukaryota; kingdom Viridiplantae; phylum Streptophyta; class Pinopsida; order Cupressales; family Taxaceae; genus Taxus; species Taxus wallichiana. The sequence continues at coordinate 397,409,056 of CM031237.1, read as the reverse complement.
CCTAGTCGTCTTTGGGTGCTCACATCCTCTTTGCACTTTCCTCTCACTTTTTAGGAATTTTCTAGCATTGGAGCTTCTTATATTTTTGGTGGTTAGCCTTTTCAGGGTTAATTATGAAATTAAATCAAGAGAACGATATAAATATAAAGTTAGGTGACCATAATGAGGGACCAAGCACTAAGCACTAGCTATCACCACCTAAGGTTGCATCCTCAAAGGCATCTATAGCTACAAAGGTTGGTTCATTTGGATTACACTTCATAGGAGGGGGAGCCTATTTTTTCCATGCACACATTTATTACATTCTATATCTAGTTACTTGCTCACTACTTCACAAAGTGCGACGACACAAGAGAAACTTAGGGCACAATTACACACACACCTAGAAGTACATTAGCTCGAGATGTAGTGCAACACTCAAAGTGATAAGTCCATCAATTTAGCAAGTTGAGGACAATCTGACCCCTTCATATGCATCTTTATTTTTTTAGGGTTTTGATGCTTTGTGCAGGGGTTTTGCGGTGATTCTTCATTGTAGGTTTATGGAAACATCAATGAACTTGGTGCAACATACACACAAAGGAATGCGAGACATCTTACAACCCTAAAAATTCAATTTTCTAGCCATCTCATGCAAACTAAGGCACCTAGAATTCAGACCAGGGTGCCCACATGCGCCCTATTCCTCTCCAGTGCCCCAGATCAAATCAGATAGCTTAGATCTGCACTTTCTCAAGCTCTTGTGTGAAATTTTTCTCCTTTCGTTCATCTGGTCTCCATTGCGACACAATATTGTGACATATTCGAATCAACTAAGGCTCTTCTAACCCTCTTTGCACATTAGGGTTTTATATTTTTAATACTTAGTTGATTGGGTGTATTTCAATTATTTCATTGCTTATTTATTTACTGCAAACTTTCATTAGATTAGGCTAGTATATTACATTTTATCATAATCGAAGCAAGGTGATATTGTAAAGATGTCATGTTTAGGTCCAACTATGTAATAATATAAGATATACATAATATAACCAAGTTTACACAACACAAGATCTATGGTCGATGTATTGATGTACCTTTTAATTTAGTGGGCTGGAATATAATTACCTTGTGTACAATTACACCATACAATATCTACGTATAAAGGAATTCACTTACAAGTATTTCTCACCATAAGAGCCTTTGTTTCAAAATTGGTAAGTTTCACAATTACTTGTGAGGAAAACTATGATCAAGAAATCACAGTTAACTCATCGAGTCAATTCGAAAGGAAAAGATGATTTTTTTGAGTAATTTCATCATTACTTGGTGAAACTTTTCGGTATTTTCTTACTAACTCAACCAACAAATTATACAACACTTGACTTTTAAAATTTTTCATTTTAACCTTGAAGCTTGCATTTTCTAAATTTTTCTCTGCACTTAAAGTGAATACAATGAATGTGATTGATTTACACACCATTGGACCTAGGATCTTCAACATTTAAAGGATTACATCAATCTATATTTGACAAATACAATAATTTTGAAACAAAGATGTAGAGCATACTTAGGCATCCTCTACATTCATTTCTAATGTCAATTAGCAATGTTTTTCATGTTATTCAACTTTATTTTATGAATTTATGTTTTTTTCATGTAGTGATATAGTTGTTGAGTAATTTCCAAAAACTCTTGAAACCAAAGTTACAAGTCAAAATTTGGGCGCCTACTAATGTTCAAGTATAATTTTTTTGAATAATGATTAATGCCCCAAACCTCAAGGGTATTCTATTTTGAGCGTAGCATTGTGGTTATTGTTTGCATATTATATATTATCTAATGTTTGGATCTTGACGTGGTATATCACAAAAACAATCAGTAAGATGTGGAATTTTCCTACAAGTTGGGTTATATTTTGCTAATGTTTTTTGAGAAGATGTGTTGTAGATTTCCTTACAAGAGTTGTCTATTTGAAGTTATTCTCTCATCAATAAAAATATTATTTGTGAAATTTATAGCAAACAATAAGAGACTTGCTATGTAAGTAGTAAAATGGTGTAACATTACCTTAAGGATATTTGATATTGAATAGTTGCGTACATTACTATCAACCATATACTCTTTTCATTGTGGCAATTTTCATTATATATTTCAACTATTAAATAAAATGATAAGAGCTTTTGATATTAAATAGTGGTATACAAGTGGTGATTTAAGTAAGTAAAGTTTTATTTAGATTATAAGATAGCTTGTTGAATTCATTTCCTATAAAATCTTTTATCTTGAATCCTTCATTATTAATCAAGATAAAAGGACAAGGTCAACAATCTCAAGACAAAAATAAAGAATAATTTATATGAGAGTAAGGAATAATTTAAATAAGAGCGCAATAGAAAAATTGACAATGAACATATAAAGGACTTGGGTATTAATGATGGAAATCCCACACTAGTTCGAAGGTGTTATGTCCCGTTTTTAGTCTAAAGAAATAATTTCATAATTTAATTTAAGTTGCCCATAAAGTAACTTTAATATTATAAAAAGGCAACTTATATTTTATTATTAAGTTAAAAAGTTCCTCAAAGTGATTTAAAAAAGGGGACTTAAGATGTTTTCTAAAGTGTCGCTAGGACAAGGGGGAAAAATGAAATATTAAAATTAAAAGGAAAATAAATTCTAGAGATTTCTTGAGGAGGCTAAAAATAACAAACAAAAGATTATAAAAGGAGGATCTTGGCTTGAGGAAAATATTGATTGTTTGTTGCCAAAAAACCCATTTCTTGAAGATTGTGCATATGTGTTCATTTTTTTGGCCAGAGAACAAAAACCCTATCAAAAATAAAATAGTAGGACGGAAACCCTCTTGAATTCCAAACTGGATTTGGGGATGAAAACTCTCTTATCCAACAAAGGTGATTCCATATAGGGATTGTATTTGTGCCTATTGGATTTAAGAATTTCAAATTGCAGTTTAAATTGAAGATTTCTAGATTTGTGCCAATGAGCGAAGTATTTACATATTTCAGTGGGCAACACAACAAGTGCTACTATTTATTATTAAATTCCAAAGAGGCATCATACATTTTGGGGGAGCATATAAATATTTTTAAGACTTGATTTTGGTTGGTAAACCCACTTTGTAGAAAGGAAAGTAATTTATGATATCATTTTTGAAAGGTTGCGATTCATATTTAAATTGCTTTTTATCATAATTTTTTGGTGCAGTACAAATAATATTAGTGAGATTTGTTTAGTGTAAACTGTTGCTACAATATTCAGGTTTGTAATTTCCCAGTGTGTAAGTATTGACATATGTTTATGGTTGAACATATAACTCATGCTAGTTATATTCTGAATGTAGAATATCTAGTAACATTCCATCATTTTCATATTATTCATTAGCTGATAAATAAAGGTTTATTGCATACTAATATTGTTGGGTGGTTTATATGAGTTTAAACTTCAGTTTGTATTCAATATTCAGCACTCAGAAATATGTTCAAGGTAGTTTGGGTTTTGGGCTAATATGTTACAATAGTACCATCTTTGGGTTACCATATACATTCCTAGGAGTCTACAATTAAGTGGATGATTTCTAAACAACTTCGATTATATGTCTACAATCAAGGAGATGATTCCTAAGCAAATATGATTATATTATACGGTGGTTTGGGTGCAGATTGCAGCATTAGTTCATTCTTCATCAAACTCTCAAACATATCAGCTCTTATTCTAGGTATTTTATATTTTATGCAGATTGCTTGCCAACTGTTTGACGAAATGTCTATCTTCAGATTGTTGACCAACTATTTGACATAATTCTTGGATTTGAAAATAGAAGAGTATTTCATTGCTTAATCAATCAATTTGTAAACATATGTGTGGTTCTCTACCATATAGCTTGAATTTGTAAGTCTGGATGGCTTTGCCACCATGACAATTGTTTATCTAATTCATTTTCAGCAATTGCATTCATGTTAGAGCTATTTGGCTTGCAACATGTAAGTTAGTCTGATCATCGTATGCTCTCACCTTTCTCACATCGAGCTCTGGGTGATCGTAAAGTGTGAAGGTTTATGCATTTCATGCTAACATTTGTAAAAAATTCAAAAATACCAGTTTCGGGACATTACAAAAGGCTTGGTTTGTGGTGATATATAAACCTAATATATCATGATTATTATGTTGATGGGTTGATGCTATGGTGTAAGTAACCTCCTACCGATATAATGGTTGATTGGTTTTGGAGGTGAATGCTTGCTTCCTTGGCCACTCTATCCTCTTCAAATGGCTTAAAAATCCAAAATAAAAAGTTTCTAAAATCACTTTACTATCTTAAGTTGGATGCACCAAATTTGTACATCTTGGAATTGCTGTTATGACTATGAAATCATCATACCATATCCTATATATAACTAAAATAACATGTGAACGATAATGATAATGAGACAAAACAATAGGAACTAGAAATTTAGTCTCAAAAGGATGTGGTATATTAACATCAACATCACCGCGAGAGGCAATAATTACAAAAGCATGACAAAAACTATTGGTATTATTTTCCAAGAATTTTTCTCATTTTGAATCCTTAATTATGATGAATCACCAAGATAAATTACAAATTTTTATTTTACCTATAAAACAATGTAAAGAAAATAATGAAGACGAAATTATGTACATGAGAATAAGGAAGAATTTAAAGAACGAAACAATGATATTTTTGATCATAAGAATGACTTGGGTGCCAATTATGAAAACTCAAGTCCTTTTACCTACTCTAGAACTAAATGTACATGTATATGATAAGGAAAATGACATTACCATGATATACAATAATCATGGAGGTATATAAAATTGTTATTCTTTTCCAAGAAATTCTTTTGTCTTGAATCCTTCACTATGAAGAATCAATCAATATACGGAAAAGGTTATATCTAACCTACAAGATCAACAACAAGAATAAATAAGAATTTAAGTACACGAGAATAAGGAATAATTTATTAATGTTACAAGGAATTTTGGAACATAAAAATGACTTGGGTACTAGTGATGAAAAATTAATCTTTGTACATATTCTAGAACTAAAAGTAAATGTAAAATATAGGAAAATGAGGCAAAACAATAAGAATACAAAGTTCGGTCTTAAAATGTTGCAACATATTGACATCACATCTATGGGCATACACAACCACCAAAGAACAATTAAGCAATACTTGCAATGAAGACTATTACATATGGTTATACTTATCATCAAAGGAAAACAATTACAAACACACATGGAATCAAAGTAGAACACATGAAGTAGTGCACCATCGATGTGTATAACATTTGAAGATCTTGTATAAGTAGATGGATGATTAAGTTTGGTATAGATTGTGAACAATTTTATTTAAAAATCGGATTATTTGGCTTCTTCTCATGTTTTAAGAACTTAACATATTAAGGAGGGAGGGTGTGTTTTTAACATGACATGATATTATGATGTAGTTAACTTATAGCTTGCATAACATGTGGGTTGATATTTTCAACCAAATGTCGATTATAATGGCCAATTATTCGATCTAATATAAAATGTGTAGGTTTACGGTAATTATATGAGACTATATATAGAGACTTATAACATTATAAACTATTGTGTGGATATATTTATTTGGTTTGGTGTTTGTATAAGAGGAGATAATTTAGAGTGGTTCTTTATGTTTGTAATCCTATCTTAAAATTATTCTAATTTGAATGTATTATCACTAGCAATTGCACACAAGTTGTGCAATCGAGACACCAAAAGGGATGTATCAAAGAACTTAAACTTGAAGAAGTGAAGCATTGTAGGAGGCGAGAGGGGTGGTGAAGAAGATAATTGAGGAGGAGTCACCTAATTGTGTGGAAAATTTTGTGGGTAACGTATGCAAAAAAAAATATTTCTTTTTAGAGGACACATAAACCATGCACAATTTTTGTCAATTATTTGAAGGAGAAAGTGGGTATGGTGCACACATTATCAAGGCAATGTAATTTTTGGATATTTTAGAAAGCAAGTCCTTGTCGATCAATACTTGGAATGCCAATAGTCACCTTTTTCCAATGTCGGTCATTTTGTTTTATAGATAGATAGAGCACACAAACATTCAATACTAACATCCTAGAATTTTTGTATTGGGAATGTGTTTTGGATTCTTGGGCTATGCGAGTAAAAAAATTATTATACTAATGTTCGAACTCATATAAATTTGATGAATCCAATGAAGAAATAAGTGTAAATGTTTCAGGGCAATTGACATTAGACAATGAAAAATTTAATGATGTAAGATTTCAAAATTTACACCTTACATTATATTTCTAATGAAGTCTCTCACATGTGGAATGAGGTGCACAAAATACGAGTGGAGTCAAAAGGAACCAATAGAAAATGCCGAGTGAGATGATTAACCTAGGTGAAGGCCTCGCAACTTCTAAGATCCCTCCACCATCTATCAAAGACCATGCACTGACATAATCCTTGAGAGTACATTAACTTGTAAACATATAAATATGAGATTATGTAAAAACACATCAAATTAAAAGAAGTGTATTTATAATAAATTAATGTATGTGTCAACAAATCAATGAAAAAATGTCAAATTATACACATTTTTTTATGTAATCAATAACAAAGCTACATCATCCTAATTGTTTGGCCAAGAATTTTTTTTAAGAGGAATGTTTTTTCGGTTTCTTGGGACATGCAAGAACACAACATTGCATTGAGATTGATCTCAAGGATCACATAGTTTTGTGGAATCGGGTCTCGCTTTAGGGTTGCATTAGTATTGCATATCGCCACTTCATTTAAGAACGACAAGACAAGTGGTTTATTGCAACATTTCATGTTTTATAATAAAATTATGCAATAAACCTCCTCCTTCTCATTTATCAACGAAGAGGAGGAGAGGAACCAAAAATGTAGGTGAGCACCGCCAATGTGGCACCTTTGCTAACCAAGACGAAGTTATCGATACCATCGACTCCATTTTGATGAGGGACATTAAAATTGAACATGACAAGATATGTAGATTACAAAAATTCAATTGACGATAAATAAATTTAAAAAATATTTTTGAGTATACACGACTTGCGTTACAGAATAAATTTTAATTGTCCATGTGTGAGCCATTCAATTTTTACATGCATCCGATTGTGTCGTTGATATGGTTTGTCAACATTTTCTTGGTGCATTTCTAATTTGTAAGAATTCTTATCAACATAATAATTTTTCTATCACATCAATATCTATTTGACCATTGAAAATATGGATTTTACTTATAGAGGATGATTTCTTATATGTATCACATGGGAGTTCCCAATTTCTAAGCGTGATATGGGCATGGCTTCCCACTTCTCAAATAAAATACAAAAAGAAAAATAAAAAGAAATTACTATGGAGCAATAGAGGATGTGACATTATGGAAAACTTAAAGGATGACAACCATTATTCATGTTGACACAATCATATGTAGGATTGGGGATAGGGTAGGGCTTGCAATGTTTAATGTAGTGATGGTGGGACTAGGGCACCACATGTAAGAAAATGTATTGGTTTAAGTTCAAAATACATTTGGCCATTGATCCTTACAAAAATTGTCATGGAATATATTAAGTGTATTAAAAATGATAGACCAGAAGCCATTGCCTTCACAGCTTAGCCGCCCACTCAAGTTTGAAAAAAATAATTTTTATGACTAGCAATTTTTTCCTCCTATTAGTTAGCTTCTCATCCATGTCAAATTTAACTTGGAGACTAGATGAAGCAACAATGCAAATATGTGCAAGATGGGTAGAAATGCATCCAATTAAGTATTTAGTTTTGGGCTACACTATGTCCATGCCTCTAACATGTAGTTGCTTTATGTGGTGTCAATGCAAACCCCACTTTCACCACCTATAATCACATTATGGGCTTCAATTACCACATGTAGGGTGATGATAACCAACAATCAACTTGTATATAATTATTATTTGAAATAATATTGATCATACCATTTAAAGAAAACAACTCATGAACAACATTGTCAACGTTCTCTGTAATGACAATGGAAAGTCCAATATCTGTCAATGTTGATGCTTTGATAAATGCCCTCCACTTTCATCCCAATCAATTTACACAATGCCCTATGCCAAAATTGTCAATATTCCAGCCAAGGTATAAAAGTTCCCAATATGACGAGGCACATTAAAACACGAACATGAGACCATATGTATATAACATGAATTCAATTATATAATATAAAGATATAAAAACCCTTGGCATTTCTCTACTTGTACGTGACATGCATTGTGGGAACAAATTTTAACCGTGCCCATATGAGCCATATGATTTTGTCGTCGATAAATATTTTCACCATTTTTTCGATGCATATCTAATTTGGAAGAATTCTTATAAACGTAATAAATTTTCTAACATAAAATATCCATCAAGATCTTTTGACTAATTTTTTTCAGATATGGGTTTGAATTATAGAAGAGAGGATTTCTTATAGGCATCGCATGGGTGTTCCCAATTTACTAGTGTAGTACGAGCATGGGAACGAGAACTCACTTCTCAAATAAATTACCAAAAGGAAAAAAGGGATTACAATGGAGTAGTCGATGATATGGCATCATGGTAAAGGATGATGATCATTATTAATGTTGATGCAATCGTATGTAGGATATATGGTGGGGCTAGGGTAGGGAATACAAGTGAATGCTAGTGATGGTGATGATAGGGAAGGGCATGCAAGCAAATGAAATTTTCTAACTCCACAACACATTTAGTCATCAATCCTAAAAACACTTGTCATGAAATTTGCTAAGTGTACTAAAAATTATGGACTGGACAACCATTTCGTTCACGGTCCTCAATCGCCTACTTAGACTTGTAGAAAATAGTTTTTGACTTAAAATTTCTTTTTCTTACTATTGGTCGTCTCCTCCTCCATGCCATATTTAACCTTGTGACTAGATGAAGCAATGATGAAAATATGTTGCACAAGACATAATGTGTTGTTGTCACATCATGTGTGTCGTTAGAGAGAATCGATTGAATTTTATTTGATCAATGACCATGCATGAAATCCTAACACAACCGTCAATATATGTTAGTGTTTAATTAGTGCATTTATAAAATGGAAGAATGCATTTCAACATACAAACAACTTTTTTGAACTAAAATAAAGTATTTCTACATGTCACAAGGCCCATGGAGGAAGACATGGTCGATCGGGACATTGTAGAAGTGATTGCCATGGAGTGTTAGGCATTGGATTTATATCGACGAGGAGAGGGGATGTGGTATGGAGGTTGACGAGTAGTGATTTGTTTGATGGTAAGGATGGAGGGTGTTATTCAACTCTTGAGGGGTCCTTAAAGAGTAAGGTGAATTGAAGAATGAAATGGAAGATTACATGATGTGAATGACCAAGTTTGAGACTACCAAGAATCGGAATGATCGATCTCAATATCCTCAATATGCAATGACTTACATGAAGCTCAAGCAGAGACACCGAGAAAGTGATGAGTCAAAATAATGTATCCAAAAAAGGGTTTTTGGTTTTGAGAAGTTGGTAGTGGTATAAAATAGAATTGTCTAGTGGAGAGAAAATTAATACCAAAGATATGATTCCAATCACCATTGCTCGAATGTTAATGCTAACAATCGTGGGAAGACGACAAAGTGTTATGAGGGTGGAAAATGTAATGTGGAAAGCTTGGCCAATGGAAAGGATGGATCAATATATGTTAAGGAGGAATAATGTGTTTTTAACAGACACAATATTATGTAGTTGACATATGGTTTGTATAACATATGGGTCGATATATTGGGCCAAATTTATAACTTGAATAATAAGTTATATTGGACAATTATTTTATCAACAATATAATGTGTAGGTTTACTGTTATTATATGAGACTAGATATAGAGTTTCATATCGTTACAAATTATTGTGTGGATATATTCTATTTGGTCCGGTGTTTTTATAAGATCAATTACTATAGAGTGGTTCTTTTTAGAGTAGTCCTACCTTAAAATTGTTCTAATTTGAATGTACTAACATTAATGTATATCATTAATACATATCATCAATTCATATCATGTATATTCTATATTACGTGATCTCGGTTTATAATTTAATATAATCTCTAATATTAAGTCATCAAGTCATATGATCTTAATATTTACCCTTTATAAAATAAATATTTTTATGTTAGTTGTACAAGCTTTCTAGTGTGAAGTTATATTTTATTAATGAATACATTGATGTGAAAAAGAAACATAAATTCTAAGATATGTTTTTATCCTTCTAAATATTAAAGTAATCGTTATATTAAAAATATATAAACTTTTAAAAATAATAATTAATTAAGGTTTTTTTTTTAAATTTTATTGAGACAAATCGTTATATTCATTCATAAAAATAAATAAAATATACATGATAGTTTATAATGAAAAGGTGTTTCTTTGACATTCATTACTCAATAACATCAAAATAAAGATAAACATATATTATATAAAGTCTTATAGGAAAAAAAAACACGAAGTAGAGCCACACTAGTAATATACAACAAAAAGAGGAGGTGATAGATCGTTGAGAAGAAGATGATCAAACTAAATAGACTAAAGATGGATATGGTGCCACCAATCCATTTTGAGCACCTTACATAACCAAAAGTACTAGAAACCCCACCCATGTAGTGTAGATAAAATAACACTTGTGTGCGCACCATCTTGTCTTAGAGACACTCACCTTGAAAGCTCAATAACAATCTTACCATGAGTAAGTGGGTTCTAACCTTGTAGCCGAGGACATGTGGAGAAGTAGTGATGTAGGAGCATCAAGGAAATACTTGGTTATCTTGCATAGTTTTTTCTAGGTATGGATGCGTGTAAGGTTGGTGAGCAAAAATAAAGGCAAAGGAGGAACAAAGTAGTAGAATGGAGATTGTGTGGAAGTGTTCAATAGTTTTGCACAATAATTAGTGAGTGCACAATGTGCACATGATTTCATAGTGAGGCACACACAATTTTCGAGAAGGTTAAGGCACACCTTTGGATTTTGGAAAGAGTGTAAGTAGTGTTGGGTGCACGCTTTCATGATAGAAAAAATGTGTACAAAAACATTTAAGAAGTATATGCATAGAACTAGAGCATGATAAAATAATCAACAAGGAGGGAATTTTAGAAATAAAAAACAAGAAGGAATGAGGATCAATTTCCGGGACATGTGTCATTCATAGAAGTAAGTTGAAAAACTAAAGATAAATTATCCGACAAGAATCCCAAAGATAATCATCCTCAATTACAAGGTTGACATGACATAGGTAAGGAAGTATATGGATGGAATGGTAGATTGAAGCATTTATTGATCTAGTTCAAATTTGAATTAGAGTGGGAAATGATTAAGTATCTAGAAAGATTTTAAATGAAGGAAAACAGAAAACGCTAGTATAGAAGTAGTTCGAGTACATCATTTGGGGGACTTTTTGGAACTTAAAACAAGGTTCAATAAAGGAGAATCGATATAAGAGAATAGGAAGAATCTACAAGTAGTCATGATAATAATAATCCACCATTATAATACCCCAAATAGATTATATTTTTTTACATAGCAGAGGGAGGACTATTTTTAAATGTTGTCAAGACATTTAAGATTAATAACAAGATATTTGTTTTATATGATAATTCTATATGTACTCTGTGAAATGGACCAGGTATTTAAATCACATTCTCTTGCTTCCAAATTGGTATTAGAGAAAGGTAAAAATTTGGGAGGTGTGTTGATATTTTTACAAGTTGGCATAGCACCAAACGTGTGTCAAGTAGTCAAACAAAAGTGAAGATGTTTCCAAGAAGAGATGACAATGGAGGTGTGATGAACACAACAATCATGGGTGTGCTTGAAAAATTCATGAATGAGATTATGAGTGTGTGGACCAGATAGATTTTGTTGAGGAGGACCATAGACGAGGCTTTATTTCTTGAGATGAACAAAGTAACAACAAAGGGTATGTAGGTGGATAAAATGAAGAAGATGTTGAAGTGCGAATCTTGAGACTTGTTTCAAAATGGTGTTAGGACCAATAATTAATGTTCTATATTTCTCAAGGATATTATAACTAAAAGAAGTAGTAGGCTAGATTAGTAGCATAGATGAATAATTTTGAGTTTGAGTATATTAATGACCCATAGAGTGTTTGTTAGTGTGAGTTATCCTATGTGTCCTCCTCTCATATTGGAGGGTCATCTCACATGGGTTAGGTTTAGGGTTTTATGTGTGTCATGCACTAGGGTTACTCAACACCCTATATGTACCCCTTTACTATTCATTTATGAGAATGTTGGTCCGAAAATCATGCACTGGACGGATCTATGGATAGACGAGCCAACAAAGTGTGCAGTGTGGCTTAGCCCCTCTTTGAGTCAAAGAAGTGGCCGGTTTATTGCTATTCTACCAGCGAGGAATCTATGCAAGTCTCACAGATTCGCGCTTCGGGGTTGGGATCTCATCCCAAAGAGAGTGTTCTAGGAAGCGAAAAGAAAGGAATGAAAGAGGGAGAAGAGAAAGAACAGATCTCAAGGGAGAAAAGAAATGAATTCCAAAGCAGAAAGGTCAGAAGATTTATGTTTTTAGTTTGGTAGTAAACAGAGCCAAACCTACTTGCATAAATAAACAAAGCAATACTGATGAGCAAATGACAAAAAAGTAGATATGAATCCAACAGATTAAACACATACGGATCTAACGTAAGAAAGATCTAATGCATAACACAACTATTGAGCACAAAGTCTTAATATTTGTATTACTGTTTTTTCATACAAAAGCTCAAAGTCTTTCTCTCCTCACTTCTATTTTCATCTAAAAAATGTTCACACCGAATACAACAAGTATTCCAGTATTTATAGAAGAGAGGAGAAGAAAAGCAAAAAGGAGCCAACAAATATTTACAAAGATATTTACAAAATATCTAAAAGTCATGTTGACTTTTGACAACTTGATGGATGACATCATCCCATGATGCAACATGGATGATGTCATCATTTGTGCCAACACACTTTAGACATTTCAACAAGAAAGTCGGAGAATAGAGAGAGTAAGAAGAAGAAGAAGAAGAAGAAGCTACTCGTCATCGTCATCCTGCGGCCGAAAGGGGGTTGCTCGCTTACGATGCTTTGCTCAGAGATGGTGTCTTTGCTTATTATTTCTCCCAAAGAAAAGTGCTGCTCGGGCACATTCTTATTCATTGTTTCAAGTACCTCGGATCCATTTATGGAAGTAATGGGCGTCGAAAAGCTCAAGACCCCGTTTAGGAAAGTGATAGTATCACTGAGCTCTTCTGAGAAGTCACTGCGGTGGATGATTTGGGGCCACCGGGTTACCACCTTCTTGTTTTTCAAGTAGACTTCGTTCATTAGTTGCATACATTGGTCTTCATTGTCTTCCCAGGCCTTGATGCACTCTTCTTGGCTGACGGCCACAAAGTGCCGGTGGTGAGGGATGCCAAGTATCATCTCAAAATGACGGGCAGTGAGGTTTATGACTACCTCGCCCTTGCTGTTTTCGACACACCTTGTGTCCTTGTTGTAAGATTGTGCAATCACCATCATGAATTCATTGTTGACAATGGCCACGACGGGATTCCTCCGGCGAAATGCAGGGCACTGCCTATTAACTTGTCCATCCATGGACTTCTTGTAACTTTCTGAGTTCTAACCTAGAATTCTTCCATGTCAACGTGACCCAATTCTGAGTCTCTGACATCCATACTGCATTCACTGTGATTCGGGCATCCCCTTTTGATATTTATACTTCATCTCTTCCTCAAGAAGCTTCGCCTTTCCTTTTGATTTGGTGGATCTCTTGCTTGGATGTAGACATGTGTTCTTTCGAACTCGATTCTTGCTAATCTGCATGGAGAAGAAGCGAGACCCAATCCAAAAAGGTTGAATTAGCCATTTGATCTTTCATTGGAAAGCTAGCAGAAGAAAGAGTTAGAGATTTTAAGGCTCAGGGCGCAGGGCGCATGAAAATTACAGCTTACAGGGCTAAATAGGCAGGGCGCACGGGAAAGGGCTGTTGCAAAAGTTAAACTGGCGCCAAAGGCGCATGGCGCATGGATGTTGCAGATTGCATTTTATAGAAGGGCGCATGAAAATTGTGTGTTACTTTGGGATTCGGTGCGCCCTTTGGCACGTGGATGGATCGTGTAACATTGACTTTTCGTGCGCCAAAGGGACATGGCGCGGCGCATGAAGGGTTTACACAACATGATGTTGATGTAATCGGGGATGCGCCTGCGCCTTTATAGCTTCATACTTGCGCAGATATAACTTGTGTAACATGGAAGCTGGATGCGCCATTGGCGCATGGAAAAGGGATGCAACATGGATGAACGGTGCACTAATGGGGCGCAGGATCAGCACTTGTAGCATGCGAAAGAGGCGCGCCATGAGGGCGCATGAGTTCTTGATGCAGCAGGACAAAAGGGTGCGCCATTGGCGCGGGTTTTGCTCATGTAACAGGGCGGGTAGATGCGCCAAAGGGGCGCAACTGTTCTTAGTGTTGCAAGACGCGCCAGCGCGCCTAAGTGAAAAACAGAGCTTTCTTGGACGGGGTTTCTAACTCTTTTCTTTCTTTCCTTCATTTCCAAGACTCGCTTGGGAGACATGAGGTTCCGCACCAAAAAGAGGTTTTCAGACCAAGCTTTTCTTTTTTAAAATAACACCCTCTACCAGCAGATCTGGAAAGAGGGGGGAAGGGAGGAGGAAAAGAAGAAAAAAAAAAAAGACAAGGCAGCACAGGGGGAAGCTCAACCTATTTCTATTTCAAAACCAACCGACAAGCTAAACACCAGACCAACAACGCATCAAGAACCGAAAACACAAAACGTAGAAGAGGGAGAACCTCTTACCTGATAAATAGCAAAAGTTTTGGGAACAGGGTCCACAATACGTTGAAAACGACGAGCGTAGGTGACAAGCTCGTAAAAAAAACACGTGCTTCGTAAAAGTGAAAATGACATTTGGGCGCGCAAAACACATATATATAGAAAAACCAGCCATCAATGCGCCACCTACTTTTGAAAGGGCGCATGAAAAATGTTGTCGACAGGAGAAAGCGTGCGCCCTTTGGCGCACGAAAATATGGTGTTGCAATAAGATCATGTGCGCCCTTTGGCGCACGCAAAAGAGACTCAACATCCTTTGGCGCACCGAAAGATGTGTTAACATGGAAAACCATGCGCCAAAGGCTTTTAAGGGGGCGCATCAAAAGCTAGTGTTACAAGGATATTTCATGCGCCCAGCCAAAAAAGGCTCAGAATGACTAAGTTCGAAAACTAGATTTCCCGGGAAGGGATTTTAAAACGTTTCGAACGCGGGGATCCCTAACGAGGGATCGGAACAAAATTTTCGGTATGGTTATCGGTAAAATTGCCCTTGTCAATTTTACGGGATAACAGCTGGCTCTTTCTGGGGACTATCCCTGAACGAACTCAGGGGTAGAGAATCCCAGATGCTTGTGCCTATCCATTGGGTAACAGAGTCAAAAACAAGGGGGACCGGAGGGAGAACAAAGGAAACACACAACAAACCGAAAGCAAACACACGACGAAAGCAAACACACAACTTAAAGCAAATTGTACAAAGAAGAGAGCAAGCTCTACTTCCTGAAGATCTTCAGATGCTGCCCGCTATAGGGAAGCGGGAGCTCAGTTCCATCCAGATACGAGAGATAGAAACTATTCTCTCCGTTGAGTTGCTTGATTTTGAAGGGCCCTCTCCATAGGGAATCAAACTTTCCATGCATGCCCTTTGGCTCTCTTCGCTTGTCCCACAAAAGGACGAGATCTCCCACTTGAAAATCTCTTTGCTTGGCCTTCTTATCGAAAAGCCTCTTAACTTGATTCTGATGTTCAGTGATCCTGTCGATCACTCTCACTCTCTTTTCTTCAAGTGCTGCCAAATACATGATTCTCTTTTCTAGAGAATTCTGGAAAGTTTCATCTTCAATCGCTCGTGCCAAGCGCAGAGCAGGAAGTTCCACGGAAATGGGAAGTTCGGCATCAGTGCCATATAACACTTGAAAAGGTGACATGCCGAGCGATCTCTTGGGAGTAATGCGGTCCGCCCACAAAGCATCGTACAAAGACTTGTGCCACATTCGCTGATTCGATTCCACCAGTTTTCGTATGATGGCCACCAAGTTCTTGTTGCTGGATTCCGCTTGACCATTTCCCTGAGGATAATAATCTGAGGCATGAGCCAAAGTTATCCCATATTCATAGCAAAAACTAATAACTTCTCGAGAGGAGAAGTTAGAAGCATTATCAGCAACGATTTTGTTTGGAACGCCGAACCTGACAATGATATTCTCTTTAATGAAATTGCAAACCACCTCAGAAGTGGCATGCTTGACAGGTATGGCTTCCACCCACTTTGTGAAGTAGTCCATTGCTGTAAGGACATAGCTATGTCCGGCACTCGATTGAGGATTGAGTGCACCAATAAAATCAATGCCCCATTGCTCGAATGGTTCATTGATAATGACCGCCTTAGGGAAAGGCAGCCAACTTGGGCTTGCCGACCAATTCTTGACAGGGTTCACACTTTGCCACCCAGTGTGTCAGTATTTTGAAAGAGCGTTGGCCAATAGTACCTGGCTCGAATGATCTTGTGTGCCGTCACGGAGGAAGAAAAATGTCCTCCACAAGCTGAAATGTGAAAACTTTCCAGTAGTTTTACTTGCTGGGGCTTGTCGACACATCGCAGGAAGATGCCATCTATCCCGCGCTTATATAAGCCGTCATCCCAGATGACGTATTTAGCCGCCCTGAGCTTTATAGTGCACTTATCCTTTGCAGTTAGGTGCATCGGGCATTCGTCGTAGGTAAGGAAGAAAGCGATGTCGGAGTACCACTCATCACTAGTTGCAACAAATAGAACCAGAGGCAGAGAATCAGGCCCTTCTTGCCGGTCCTGCGCTTCTTCGATGTAGTCACCCCTCTCATCAGGATTTTCTGAATCTTTGTTTTCAGCCATTAGCTGACACAAGCCCTTGCCTCTTACCAGCTTGGTTGGTTTAATATCCAGGTCATACTCCTGGACCTTTGCGATCCAATTTCCTCGCAAGCTTCCTAACTCTTGCTGAGTTAGAATTGATTTCACTGCCGTGTCTGGAACCAGCACCACCGTATGCGAGTTTAGGATGTAATACCTGAAATTCTTCACTGCTTTGACAACGGAAAAGGCATGCTTTTCCAGCTGAGTCATCTTTAGTTCGTGAAGCTTGAGGGGAGAACTCATAAATGCAATCGGGGATTCAATGTCTTCTGAATTCTTTTGCATTAAGATGGCAGACACAGTATGCTCAGATGTATAACTATACATGATGAAGTCCTTGGAAAATTCGGGACATACCAGGACTGGTGCATGAGCAACAGAAGTTTTTATTTCTTCAAATGACCTTTTCCCCTCCTCACTCCATCTGAAAGTTGGTGACCCCTTCATCATGTTCAATATGTGACGGGTCTTTTCAAAGAAAGTCGAGAACAAAACGCCCGAGAAAGTTCACCTTTCCAAATAAATAATGAACACCAGTCTTGCTTGTGGCGAGTAAGGCTTTGAGTAGCCTTAACTCTTTCAAGATTCTATCTTTGTTCCTTCTTTGCTGACCACATGGCCTAGCAACTTCCCTTCCGTGACTCCAAAAACAGACTTTTTTGGGTTTAAGGAAATCCCATGCTCTCGACATCTGGCCAATACTTGCTCCAAGTGATCACAATGATCGCTTCGTTGTTTGGAGAACACAGTCAGGTCATCTAAATAAACCACAATGACCTTCCCCATCATACCTTTGAAAGCAAAGTCCATGGCCCACTGAAAAGTGGCGCCGGCATTAGTTAGGCCGAAAGGCATCCTGCTGTAGGCAAATGTACCCCAGGGAGTAGTGAATGCTGTTTTAAACTGATCTTCAGGTGAAACTTCAATCTGATTGTAACCTGAAAAACCGTCAAGCATGGACAGCATCTCTGATCTAGTTACTGCTTGCAGAACTTGATCCATTATCGGAAGAGGGTAGTTGTCTTTCAGCGAAGCTTGATTCAAATTTCGAAAGTCTACGCAGATGCGTATTTCACCGTTTTTCTTGCGCACTGGCACAATATTTGCTACCCAAGTACTGTGATGGATAGGGAAGATGATTCTTGCGTCTAGCATCTTCTGAATTTCGGCCTGGATGGTGCCCGAAATCTTGGGATTATAGTGCCTCTGCTTCTGGCGGAAGGCTTTGGCATCGTCTTTCAACGGAATATCGTGCTGAACGTCCTTCGGCTTGAAGGACTTTAAATCGGCATAAGACCATGCCAATACATCCATATATTTTTTTAGCAGCTTGACAAATTTCCGCTTTTCTTCTGGCGTGCAACATTTCCCGATGTTCACAAATTGCGGATGTGCCTCCGAACCTAAATTGACCGGTTCGGTCTCTGGGGATGAGTCAGGATCATCCCACTTCTTCTTTTTTACAAAACGGTCATGCCTGTCGAACAGGCGTTCCAGAGAAACCAGGCCCTTTGGAATTTTATTTCCCTTGAGCTGACATATGCCATCGTTCTCCTTTGTTTCGTGGTTTTGACCGTTGATTGATTCACGGCATGTAGAGGTGGATCCTTCGAAATACAACTCGTTAAAATTTTCTGATTTTTCCAGAAAGGCAATGAGTTGATTGTCATCGTTGAACACCTGCCAATGCTGAGAATTATTCGCACGCTCGGGTGGAAAACCACCTCAATGGTGTACTTGTTCGTTTTCAAACCTGGATGTGGGAGCATGAGAGATGCCGAGACAGCCAATGAATCAGCCATGTCATTTTGAGCTCTTGGAATTGATTCAAGTGAAAAGGCATCAAACTCCTCAATGCTGTCCCATACCGCATTACGGTAGTGCCTGAGCCTTTCATTCTTTACTTGGTAGATCCTTTTGACTTGATTTACAACTAGCTCAGCATCACCTTGTACTTTTAGATTTTTTATTCCTCTTTCTTTTGCGGCTTGCATACCGAGTAAGAGAGACTCATACTCAGCAGTATTGTTAGTGTTGAAAAACTGCAATTTGAAAGAGAGAGGAATGACTTCTTCCTCAGGAGATATCAGCACGGCCCCAGCGCCACATCCACTAGTTGCACAGCTCCCATCGAATTGCAATGTCCAGATCTTATTAAGATCTCCCTCCTGAACGAGAACAGCCCCTGTTTTATCCGTCTCAGTAGATAAGAAGTAATTCCCCATCCCTGATGATTCAAAAAGGATTTGAGCTTTGGGGTCTTCAGAGCTGGTAACCAAGTATTTCTTTTGTGATTCAGGCTCCAAAATCTGCATTACGCCTTTGACTGGAATTCTAGCTTTGGACTAGTCCATATGAATTTCTCCACCAACTTCGCTGCAAAAAATTCTTCCCAGCAATATTCCATAGGCTGCCGGAATGTCAGCGACAAGGACTGTCATTTTTACTCTTTTATCCGGGAAAGCCGCAAATGCAAATTGCGCGTCCTTGATTTGGCCAACCAACGGAACTTGCTTAGTTTCCAAAGAATAACACCTGCCGAAAGGCTTGGTAAGAGTGAGGCCCAAAGCATGAGCGACTTTTGCCGGCATGACGTTATCAGAAGCTCCGGAATCAATTATGCAATTACTCAGCTTGTGTCCATTGATCAGTAGAGAGAGATAGAAAGGTTCTATCTTGCCTGACGCAGATGTTGAAGCAACATTTATATGAGATTCAGGGGGAGTGGATAGGATTCCTTTTGGGGAAACCTGATTAGATATAACAGCTTGACTTTGGATATACTTAGTCAATCTTACGAGCTGTTCGGGGTTTGACTGAAGATACTCAGCTTCAGACATTTGGATCTTGGTCTTTTTTGCATGATCTATAATATCAAACGCGGCCAAGGGTTGCGTTGGTAAAGGAATGAGTCCCTCACCTCGCGATGATGGAAAAGGATTGGTGGTCTTAGGAGGAATGTGAGAGGATTGATTTGGAGGAGAGATAGGGGGAAAAGACTTCTTTGCAAAAGATTTGCCAGGGAGTTGAGTAGGAAGAGGATTACCTCTTTTAGCAATGATCGGAGGCGCGTTTGACACGGCCTTCTCCTGCTGGACATGGGCAGCAATTTCCGCTTCTTTTCCTTGCGAGCGAGTAAAAACAACATATGACTATCCACTTGCATATCCCTGAGTACCCTCTTCTTCATCAGATTCTTCCTCATCAAATTCCATGTATCCAATAGTAGAGTCGCCAGTCGGTTCACCGACATCTTGATCATCTTCGCCTTGAGACGAAGGTTCTTCATAGTACTGCTCTTCTTCTTCAATCTCGGCCAGAGCATTGATCGGAGGGGCCTCAAGTGCCAACCGCGGAGCAGCTGTAGGTAGACGCGGCCTTTGTGAGACATTGTTAGGAACGAAATTCCTCCGCGGAATATCCCGATATGAGGAACTGGGAGAGGCCTGGGCCAACTGTTTCTTCAATGCGAGCAAGTCATTCGCCATCTTTTGAAAGGCTGGATCAGACGAAGTAGTGGGCGCAGGGCCCAAAGATTTAGGCTTGGCTGATTCCTTTCTCAATTCGCCAGATATTATCAGATTATCCTCTATGCGAATGGCAGCTGCTTGGGCGAGAATCAAGGTAGCAACTCGCTCTTGAAGGAGCAAGAAACTAACTTTTGAGCTCATAGCGTTTACGAAGAAACACTTTTGATTTTCCGGCGTCGGGAGCATGGCAACAGGGACACGGTTGATTAGCGCATTGAACCGGGTCGATAAAATCGCGCATGGTCTCATTTGCCTCCTTCTTCAGGTGAGTGATTCGTGATAATAATGCAAACGCATCCTCTGAAGGCTTGTATCTGTCTTCGAAAGCATCCCGTAAGGTGGCCCAGCTGGTGATAGATCCGGCTGGCAAATGCTGAAACCATTCAGCTGCAGGCCCTTGTAGGGTCTCCAGAAAAAGGCGAACCGACACATCTTCGTGGGTCACATCCAAAATACTGCATGACATAATGAATGCAGATATGTGGGAATCCGTGCTTTGATTTCCGCTCCCGTCAAATTTGGGAAAATTCTTTCGATTTCCGTGAGGGAGAGCGTGAACTGGATGTGGTAAAGCCAACGGACCCATCGCGTTTCCCCATGGAACCGCCATTTGAAAAGCCGGAAAGAGAACACGAGCTGGAAGTGTAGTTCCGCTGAGTAGCAAGGCACTACAAAGGGACGTAGATGCTCCTTGTAAAAGACTTTTTCTTCGTGGAGGTGAGACACTCCTGGATGACCGGCTAGCTGAGCTTAGTGCTGAAAAACGTGCCGGTGTTACGCTGAAATTGTGCCTCTGAAGCAGATCGAAAGTAGGATCAGCTTCTCCACGGGCTCTCCTGCTGCGCGTAAAAGGTTCACTCGCCAGTGTACCTTCTAGATCTGCAATGTTACGGCGCAGATTTAAACTTTCTTTTTGGTTGTACTGGCTGATTTTCTGGTTTTTCTGACAAAAACCAGCAGCAAATACTTTTCTAAATATTTAAAATTATCCTCTTCGAAAACCGATTGCGGTTAAATGAAAAATGACAATGAGGATAAAATAGCAGGTACTTTGACTTTTTCCAGAGGGTTTCAAACTTTTTGCAAACAGTCAAAAACTTAGATCTATGGCAAAATACTAATTTTTCAAAAACTCAGCGAACTAAAGATCTTTAACTGGACCAGATCTATGACTCTCAGAAGAAAATTTTTCGATTTGAGCATTTTTGCAATTTTTTTAGATTTTTACAAAAAGTTGAGATTTGCAAACAGGCAGCAATCTGCTGATTTTTTCTGATTTTTATCTGTTACCAGCCACTAGATCTGACAGATCTATTCGTTCCCCAGCGGAGTCGCCAAAAACTGTTGGTCCGAAAATCTGTCGCCTGGACAGATCTATGGATAGACGAGCCAACAGTGTGCAGGGCTTAGCCCCTCTTTGAGTCAGCAAAGTGAAACTGGTTTATTGCTATTCTACCAGCAGGAATCTATGCAAGTCTCACGATTCGCCCGGGTTTGGATCTCATCCCAAAGAGAGTGTTCTAGGCTACGAAAAGAAAGGAATGAAAGAGGGAGAAGAGAAAGAACAGATCCGAAGGGAGAAAAGAAATGAATTCCAAAGCGAAAGGTCGGAAGATTTATGTTTTTAGTTTGGTAGTAAATGAGCCAAACCTACTTGCATAAATAAACAAAGCAATACTTGATGAGCAAATGACAAAAAGTAGATATGAATCCAACAGATTAAACACATACGAGATCTAACGTAAGAAAGATCTAATGCATAACACATCTATTGAGCACAAAGTCTTAATATTTGTATTATCTTTTTTCTTCACAAAGAAAGCTCAAAGTCTTTCTCTCCTCACTTCTATTTTCATCTAAAAATGTTCACCCCGAATACAACAAGTATTCCAAAGATTTATAGAAGAGAGGAGAAAAAAGCAAAAAGGAGCCAACAAATATTTACAAAGATATTTACAAAATATCTAAAAGTCATGTTGACTTTTGACAACTTGATGGATGACATCATCCCATGATGCAACATGGATGATGTCATCATTTGTGCCAACACACTTTAGACATTTCAACAAGAAAGTTAGAGAATAGAGAGAGTAAGAAGAAGAAGAAGAAGAAGCTACTCATCATCGTCATCCTACGGCCGAAAGGGGGTTGCCGCTTCGATCTTGCTCGCCAGAGATGGTGCATGTTATTATTTCTCCCTAGCAAAAGCGCCTCGAGCACATTCTTATTCATTGTTTCCAAGTACCTTAGCATCCATTTATGGAAGTAATGGGCGTTAAAGCCCAAAGACCTTTCTCAGAAAGTGATAGTATCACCGAGCTCTTCGAGAAGTCACTGCGGTGGATGATTTGGGGCCACCGGTTACCACCTTCTTGTTTTTTAAGTAGACTTCGTTCATTAGTTACATACATTAGTCTTCATTGTCTTCCCGGGCCTTGATGCACTCTTTCTTGGCCGACGGCCACAAAGTGCGGTGGTGAGGGATGCAAGTATTATCTCAAAATGACGGCGGTGAGGTTTATGACTACCTCGCCCTTGCTGTTTTCGACACACCTTGTGTCCTTGTTGTAAGATTGTGCAATCACCATCATGAATTCATTGTTGACGGCCCTGACGGGGATTCCTCCGGTGAAATGAAGGGCACTGCCTATTAACTTGTCCATCCATGGACTTCTTGTAACTTTCTGAGTTCTAACCCAGAATTCTTCCATGTCAACGTGACCCAATTCTGAGTCTCTGACATCCATACTGCATTCAGCCTGTGATTCGGGCATCCTGACCCTTTGATATTTATACTTCATCTCTTCCTCAGTAAGCTTCGCCTTTCCTTTTGATTTGGTGGATCTCTTGCTGGATGTAGACATGTGTTCTTTCGAACTCAGTTGCTGATCTGCATGGAGAAGAAGCGAGACCCAATCCAAAAAGGTTGAATTAGCCATTTGATCTTTCATTGGAAAGCTAGCAGAAGAAAGAGTTAGAGATTTTAAGGCTCAGGGCGCAGGGCGCATGAAAATTGCAGCTTACAGGGCTAAATAGGCAGGGCGCACGGGAAAGGGCTGTTGCAAAAGTTAAACTGGCGCCAAAGGCGCATGGCGCATGGATGTTGCAGATTGCATTTTATAGAAGGGCGCATGAAAATTGTGTGTTACTTTGGGATTCGGTGCGCCCTTTGGCGCGTGGATGGATCGTGTAACATTGACTTTTCGTGCGCCAAAGGGACATGGCGCGGCGCATGAAGGGTTTACACAACATGATGTTGATGTAATCGGGGATGCGCCTGCGCCTTTATAGCTTCATACTTGCGCAGATATAACTTGTGTAACATGGAAGCTGGATGCGCCATTGGCGCATGGAAAAGGGATGCAACATGGATGAACGGTGCGCCAATGGGGCGCAGGATCAGCACTTGTAGCATGCGAAAGAAGCGCGCCATGAGGGCGCATGAGTTCTTGATGCAGCAGGACAAAAGGGTGCGCCATTGGCGCGGGTTTTGCTCATGTAACAGGGCGGGTAGATGCGCCAAAGGGGCGCAACTGTTCTTAGTGTTGCAAGACGCGCCAGCGCGCCTAAGTGAAAAACAGAGCTTTCTCGACGGGGTTTCTAACTCTTTTCTTTCTTTCCTTCATTTCCAAGACTGCTTGGGGAGACATAAGGTTTCAGACCAAAAAGAGGTTTTCAGACCAAGCTTTTCTTTTTTTAAAATAACACCCTCTACCAGCAGATCTGGAAAGAGGGGGGAAGGGAGGAGGAAAAGAAGAAAAAGACAAGGCAGCACAGGGGGAAGCTCAACCTATTTCTATTTCAAAACCAACTGACAAGCTAAACACCGACAACAACGCATCAAGAACCGAAAACAAAAACGTAGAAGAGGGAGAACCTCTTACCTCGATAAATAGCAAAAGTTTTGAGAACGGGTCCACAATACGTTGAAAACGACGGAGCGAGGCCGACAAGCTCAAAAAAAAAAAACACGTGCTTCGCAAAAGTGAAAATGAAATTTGCGCGCGCAAAACACATATATATAGAAAAACCAGCCATCAATGCGCCACCTACTTTTGAAAGGGTGCATGAAAAATGTTGTCGACAGAGAGAATCGTGCGCCCTTTGGCGCACGAAAATATGGTGTTGCAATAAGATCATGTGCGCCCTTTGGCGCACGCAAAAGAGACTCAACATCCTTTGGCGCATTGAAAGATGTGTTAATATGGAAAACCATGCGCCAAAGGCTTTTAAGGGGGCGCATCAAAAGCTAGTGTTACAAGGATATTTCATGCGCCCAGCCAAAAAAGGCTCAGAATGACTAAGTTCGAACACTAGATTTCCCGGGAAGGGATTTTAAAACATTTCGAACGCGGGGGATCCCTAACGAGGGATCGAGAACAAAATTTTCGGTATGGTTATCGGTAAAATTGCCCTTGTCAATTTTACGGGATAACAGAGAATACCAAGACACTCTGCTTGTCTTTCTTCTATATGAAGCTTTGTTTTACGTTGAGCAATCTTCTATTATTGATCAATTATTTCTTGCAATTACGCCAGAGCTATCATGATTCCGTTGGAGTGCAACTACTTCGTGGTGCCTCATTTTCGATTCGATTATCACAAACTCTTTTCATGGTATCAGAGCTGAGATCAGGTAAACATGCACTCGTTATTTTTAGTTGCGATTACTCTTTCTTGGTTTCATTCTTTTACTCTGCATGCAAGTTTTTCGATCACTATTTTCTGGAATTATTTTGCTAATCTCTCTAACAAGCTTTCTCGAAAATTTGTGTTGGTTTTTGTGCCTTTTTTGTGCATGTGCGGTCTTTCATCATACCTTGAGTAATTTGTGGATAAATTAGCGAGATCATCCAAATAGAATATTTTATAGTTTTTAATTTATTTTTAATTAAAACTAGAAATTCTTTTGATCTCTGTTTTTCTGATTTTCTCTGTTTTTTTTTTTTTACGGTTCAATGACTACATTTGTTCTATGGAAGGATCTTTCACTCCACACGCACCTACAATTTCTTCGAGCACGCGTGGGTTCGAGCTTTGTGTTTCTTTGTGGCATTTTTTTGAGTGGAAGCTTGTTTTTGTTGCTGGTCGTAGGTTTTTCGTTGCCTCTACCTATGCCGACCCATGTCCCTCACAAAACCCTACATTTTTTACCTACCATGTGCGCCCACACCGTTTCTTCCGTAGGCAACTACTTTTTGGTAAGTGGGAGTTCATTTTTTTGCATTTTTTGCCTTGTTTTTGGTAACCGCGCTCCCCCGCCATGACCCGGTTCTCCTTGCCACGGCCTCCTCGCTGTCCTACCCCCTACGCACTACCGCGAGCCCTCGCACCCTACGTTCTTTCAACGGACTATTTTTGCACGTGGCCCCCCTGTAAGACGTTTTTTTGGCAAGTGTTTATGTTTTTTGATAAGTTTTTTACATACTTTCTAAATTTTGTTGAGAAAAGCTTTTCTTAGATGTTTTTACAAACAAACAAAACATTAATCCATGCGGTTTCCAAGCACAGCACAACAAATACAAACAAAAAAAAACCACGCGGGTTTCAATCCGCGTTTTTTTGGTAAATATTACTCTTCTCATGTTTTTGGTAAGTTTTTACCATACTTTCCACTTTTAAAATACGGTAAGCTTTTTAAATTTCTTTAAAACAAAAACGTGGGGTTTGTTTTGGTAAGTAATTTAAAATACTTTCCTTATATACTTTCATTACATATTTAGTTTTTTAGTAAGTATTTTTATAAAATTCTTTCTATTCTTTTAAAAAAAGAAGCTTTTTACTTTTTTAATAAGATTTATTTAATTTAGTTTTTGTAAAAACAAAAAGGAAAGTTTTTATTTAGGATTTAATTTTTTAAATCTTAATTAGTTTTTTTATTAGTAGAAATTAATTAGATTTAATTTAATTAAATCTAGTGTATTAATTTCAATTTCCTTAATTACGATTCGTAACATATCAATTATCGGCATCTTCATTAACGTTCAATATCGTTTTTTAAAACTCCAATAGCTCTAAAAATAGCAAAATTGGGCATTTCCAAATGGTAAAATTTAGGCGTTATTGTCAATTTTTTTGCTAATCATGCGCTCAAGTGTGTAGTGCCACTTCGTGCACCTCTTTGCCTTCCGAGCACTTTTTCGGTGTTCTCGATTCTCTGAACTCCTTGAGTTCATTTAAAACCTTGTATTTCACCCTTATTATTGCTTGCGACTAGTGAGCACGTCCGCCATAGTCTGCAGCAAGGGGGTTTCCTTTTACGACGTGAGACGTTTTTTCTCACCACCAGGGTTGGCTTTCGCCTCCTTTCTTGTTTTTGCTTGTGCTTGTTTACAGGGTGTCCTATTTGTTGCGCTCAAGAAACACTGTTGTGGTCTCCTCTCTTGTGTTTTATTACGCTGATTGCAAAATGAGTTACCAAGTGTTTCAAACCGCATGCATGGACCCGATTGTAATCAACACACTAAACTATAAAGTGTTGAAAGCAGGGGGTTATTATTGTCTTGGGTGGTTGTTATTGTCTTGGGTGGATGCTATTTCAATTCCTTTGTTTACGTCATTCAAATTTTTCGAATGGAGATCGAAAATAATAATGAAACTAAGGGGTAAAGGGTTATTCCGCATCACCATGGGAACTGAGACTGAACCAGACGATGAACCTGAAAAATCTAAGTGGTTAAACTGTAGTGATGAAGCTTTAGGTCTTCTTTGCATGTCTGTTTCTCCTGACTTGCTCTTCCACATTGAGGCATCCGAAACACCTAAATCTACGTGGAAAATGTTGGATGCAATGTTTGGACAACTAGATGACATGAGAGCACATGAGTTGGAAAACGAACTACTAGGGTTAAATCCTAGTGACTTTGAAAACCTACAAGCCTTCTTCTCGAAATTTGTCCACATTAGATTGTTGTTAAAAGGATGTCAAGTAGAAAAGAAAGATTCTCAACTGATCTTGTCGATTCTCTCTAAGCTAGGTCCCGAATATTCTGTCTTCGTGTCAACTTTCTATGCTACAAAAGTTACTTTGGGCGATACTTGGACTATGCCCTCCTTTGACTGTTTTTCGTCCCAACTCATTCAAGAATAGGAAAAACTCATTCAAATGGGGTCTCTCAAGTCCAAGTCACATGCCCTTGTAGCAAGTACTAGCAAGGGAAAGAAGACTGAAAAGAAGAAAGAAACCAAGACCAAACCTAAAAATGACACAAACACTTCGACTTCTGAGCCTAAGGCACAAAAAGCAAGTATTTGTGTTCCTATTGCAAGAAGTCTGGTCATGACGAGCAACACTATTTTTGGAAATAGATTGATCACTTATCTCATTTACTTGAGAAGAATAAAATAAGTGTTCCTGAATCCATAAAACAAAGTGCTCCGAAGGCCGAGTCTTTTGCTGCAAAAGGTGCTAAAAATGATAAGAGGAAAGGAAAATACCTTGTAGCCAGAGTTGCTCCTTCATTGACATGGATTATAGATTCCGGTGCCTCGCACCACATGGGTTCTGTTGTTGCAAATCAGTAGCACCCCTGGATGTTGATCAGGTTTCTAAGTTGATGTTTCAAGCATCCAGTGTGATTGCACAACATTGAAACCTCTCTCCAAGTGTGGGACTTGTAAAATGAGAGAGGAATCTCTAGATTAGAGGCTGGTTCCTCAAACTCCTCTGATTAGATCTATATTTGCACAACTGCAGAGGTTCAGATCCTAATTTTATCCTAATTTGCAAGGAGACAGGGATAAGAAATGCAAAAATTGAAACTAAACTGATAAGGGTGATACACCAAAGGAGTGGTGAGCACTTCTTGTTCATGCAAATTGACACAAATCAGAAATTGCAACATAAAACATCATGCATAGGTTGATAAGCTGTAATCAAGGGTTTGAAATGAAGCAAACAACACATACAAAGGACTGAAAGCATTCACAGAGCCTGCATTGTGATTTTCAACATCAAAATCCTTGTATTCCAACACCAAAGAGGCAGAAAAACCTGTTACAATTCTGGAAGGTCTGATACTAGCCAAAATCACTTGTTGAAAGTGAAAATAGAAGCTTGCTGTGCAAAAAAGGTGTTCCACTTTGAAAAATGAGCCAAATCTGGCTTTTACAGTGCATGGGTCGAACCTAGGAGAGAGAAAACGTGAAAAAACGTGGGAGCCATTCCTCATTGACCAAAATGCATTAAAAATAGTATGGGTGACCTGACAGATCCATCCCCCGACATTTTTGACCATCTTTGGAGAAGAATACGACCCATTTTGCATTAAAATTGGTTGTTGAAATGTCAGTTCTGTCCATGGGCGCGTACCAGAAGTGTTTTTGATTTTATCCCTCCAAAATGAACCAAAATTAAAAATTGACCATGGAATCTTGTAGATAATTTCACCAGATTTCCATTGATATAAAGAACATGAAAATCTGAGCTCTGGATCGAAAGTTATGGCCATTTGAAGATTTAGGGCAAAAACAGGCCAAAATCGGATCGGCGGGCAAAAAGTTTGAATTTTTACCCGTTTGGTCTTTGGAACATTTTTCAAATTTTCCCCATGCTCCGCCACTCCAAGTGCCACATGGCATGTTCTGATTGGGCGCGGGCCCTTCCTGACCATTTTTTCCTTCGGGTCGCTTGGTGTTTTTTCGCCCTTGGACACGTGGCAGCTCCTGATTGGCTGCGGGCCTTGCAAGGGAAAATTTCCCACAAAAACTCCGCCAAGCCATAACTTGAAAAATACGTGGAGTTAGGAGGAAAACTTTACCTTTCTGGAAATTTGAGAAAGAGCTCTATCTAATGGTGTCATTTCCAGAAGGTTTTGAGTGCCTAAAAAGTAAAAATTTATGACTGAGGCACAATAGAAGGAAAGAATGAAAGGGAGTTAGCCACAAAATGAGCAGGGGGCACATTTGGATAACAATTTTAGTGACTCAGAGGGGTCATCTGCTTGTTGGATGAATGATCAGTAGCCTGAAGCAATCCATTGGGCATGGAGTCATGAGTAGTAGCCTGAAAACTGATCTGAAATTTGAAAACTTCCCTCTGAACCGCTTGAATCCCACTGGACATGGAGTTGTTCCCACCAAAATGCCATCAAAACGAACTGTGCAAGAGTGAAACCAGCAGCACCAAAACTATGTACAAACTAAAAATCATACATGCTCCAAATGGAACATGCAGAGTGTGCACAAGCACTTCTTCTACTGAAAGCAAACCTACCTACTCTACTCTAACTGGAAGCAAAGGTGAGCTAAACAAACCCTGTAACTGGTTTTGTAAAATAGCTTCCTTTCTTCAAAATTGGCAGCCATGCAAATGATTTGGAGCTGAGTATGGCTGATTGGATGAGTGGAAAATCAACAAGAAGCTGGTCTTCTACCCAAATTAGCAAGGTGTCAACTAAAAAAAAATCCAATACCTCTTTTAGTTGCTTTGCATTTGGATTGGAGAGGTATGACAGCTGATCCTTGGAACTTTGCAGCTCATCCTCATGCTTAGAAGCAAGCATGACTAGTTGTGGCTTCTCCTTTGGCTCCAATGAAGCCAAATACTTGATTGGGCAAGGTCTGATCCGTTGAGTATGCCCATAATTCTGATTTTCAACTCCAAGAATGGAGTTCTCTTGTAGACCTTGAATGGATGGTGTGGAAGCAATGGTAGAACCCTTCTGCCCTTTCTCTTCCTCCAATGAAGGACATGAAAGATTAAAATCTTCTAATCTTGGTTCCAAAGAGCTTCTATAAGATGCAGGCTACTACAAATGAATACTCTCCTCCATGACAATAGGCTCTTGTGTTTGGAAGATGGATGATGAAAGAGAGAACGGTGAAAACTCAACCGGTTCTTCTTCATCAAAACAGTCCTCCAAATCAGATAGGTAAACTGCCTCATTGCTTTGTCATGCAAATGTTCAACCTCTCCCATGGCGTTCTCTTGATCTGCAACTTGATCACCATGGTTTCTTTCATCCTCCAGCATTGAGTTTGAGGGATCAAACTCTTCTTTAGTACTAGAACTTGAGAGAGATGAAGTAGAGAGAAGAACTGAAGGTTCTTCTATAACCTGCTTTGTGCTCAAAGCCTTTGGATCTACACTTTTCTCCCCCACAGCTGGAATGTGCTCCTCTTCTTTTGGATTTGGAGCAGCTTCTCCTTCCTCTTGTTGTCCCTCATGACTGATTTTTACAATTTGAATTGGATCAGCATTTCCTTCAAATAGGGTGCCAACATGGACACTATATTCTGAACAAATTGATTGCTGATTTGCAACTCCTTTTTGCTCTTCTTCTGCTGCAACAAAATTAGTCCTGACCACCATTTGTTCTTTAACTCCAACCTCTTCTGAAGGTTTCATCAGCAAAGGGATCTTCTTCATCCCAAATTTAAGAGCCCAACTCTTCAAAATTTGAATTTCTTCATCCTTGTTTGGCTTCTCTTTTTGCTGTCCTTCATGACTGATTTTTGTAATTTTTTGTGGTGGTGGAGGAGGTAAAACCTCTTGTTTCTTTGGAGGAGAGGGTGTTTCATTTAGCTCTTGTGGAGGGGATGACTGTTTGGAAGGGAAAAGGATAGAAGAATTGAGATGAGGTGGAAGACTAGGGGGTGGAGAAATGGATTCAACACTTGGGACAACAGATGGAGAGTTTAAAACTTGACACTGCTGAGATAAAATAGATTGGGAAAGAGGAAAAGAAAAGGCATGAGATGGTGTGCTTACCCGTTGACAAGGTTTCTAAATACTCCTCTCATACACCTCTATTCCTTCAATCCACTTTGCAAGCAATGGCAGCATTGCAATCATGAAGTCAAGCTTCTCTTGAGGGCTGTAATGCCTTGGGAAAGGTCCCACCCATGGACAGGGTGCTCCACAACCAATTCCAAATGCTTTCATTTGTGCTTGAGCCCTGGATTGCACCATGTTTACCTCCATCTTTTAGATTTTCTCCAACAGACCAGCATCTTGCATCTGATTGTCTTCATTGTATGCACACCCTTGCTCTTGGAAAGCTCCATAGCTAAACTGATTTTGGCATTGCTGCTCATATGGGTATGTATGCTGATTTTGAATTTGTTCAAAATGCTGATTTGGAGGATTTAAAAAACATGTTGGAGGTGGGAAACATTGCTGTTGTTGTAAATGTGAGTTCCATGATGGAAATGAAGTCATGATTGCACAACTTCATGGAATGGAAAAGAATGAAAGAGATGGAAAGAATAATGGATGGAAATGGATGAAAAATAGGTCTGCAACTTCAGAAATGGGTTGCTGATTAGATGGAGTCCCCAAATGTATTTGCAAGTGCCTCTAAAGGCTGAAATCTTCATAGGAACACACCAACCTACAAAAGATGAAGTGGAAGACCTCTAAGGTCCCACCGAGTGTGTCAAAACTGTTGTTGCAAATCAGCAGCACCCCTGGATGTTGATCAAGTTTCTAAGTTGATGTTTCAGGCATCCAGTGTGATTGCACAACATTGAAACCTCTCTCCAAGTGTGGGACTTGTAAAATGAGAGAGGAATCTCCAGATTAGAGGCTGGTTCCTCAAAATCCTCTAATTAGATCTATATTTGCACAATTGCAGAGGTTTAGATCCTAATTTTATCCTAATTTGCAAGGAGACGGGGATAAGAAATGCAAAAATTGAAACTAAATTGATAAGGGTGATACACCAAAGGAGTGGTGCGCACTTCTTGTTCATGTAAATTGACAAAAATCAAGAAATTGCAACATAAAACATCATGCACAGTTGATAAGTTGTAATCAAGGGTTTGAAATGAAGCAAACAACACATACTGAAAGGACTGAAAGCATTCATGAGAGCTGCATTG
This sequence comes from Taxus wallichiana var. yunnanensis, assembly GCA_018340775.1. Taxonomy (NCBI): domain Eukaryota; kingdom Viridiplantae; phylum Streptophyta; class Pinopsida; order Cupressales; family Taxaceae; genus Taxus; species Taxus wallichiana. The sequence continues at coordinate 397,376,651 of CM031237.1, read as the reverse complement.
TGATTTTCAACATCAAAAGCCTTGTATTCCAACACTAAAGAGGCAAAAAAACCTGTTACAATCCCCTGGAAGGTCGATACTTGCCAAAATCACTTATTGAAAGTGAAAATGAAGCTTCTTGTGCAAAAAGGTGTTCCACTTTGAAAAATGAGCCAAATCGGGGTTTTACAAATGCATGGGTCGAACCCAGGAGAGAGAAAATGTGAAAAAACGTGGGAGCCATTCCTCATTGACCAAAATGCATTAAAAATAGCATGGGTGACCTGACAGACCCATCCCCGACATTTTTGACCATGCTGGAGAAGAATGCGACCCATTTTGCATTAAAATTGATTGTTGAAACGTCAGTTCTGTCCATGTGCACGTACTCAAAGAGTTTTTTTAATTTTCTCCCTCTAAAATGAACCAAAATTCAAAATTGACCACCAAATCTTGTAGAGAATTTCACCAGCTTTCCATTGATATAAATAACATGAAAATCTGAGCTCTAGATCGAAAGTTATGGCCATTTGAAGATTTAGGGCAAAAACATGCCAAAATTGGATCGGCGGGCAAAAAGTTTGAATTTTTACCTGTTTGGTCTTTGGAAAATTTTTCAAATTTTCCCCACGCTCCGCCACTCCAGGTGCCACATGGCATGTTCTGATTGGGTGCGGGCCCTTCCTGACCATTTTTTCCTTTGGATCGCTTGGTGTTTTTTTGCCCTTGGACACGTGGCAGCTCCTGATTGGCTGCGGGCCTTGCAAGGAAAATTTCCCACAAAAACTCCATCGAGCCATAACTTGAAAAATACGTGGAGTTAGGAGGAAAACTTTACCTTTCTGGAAAGTTGAGAAAGAGCTCTATCCAATGGTGTCATTTCCAGAAGGTTTTGAGTGCCTAAAAAGTAAAAATTTATGACTGAGGCACAATAAAAGGAAAGAATGAAAGGGAGTTAGCCACAAAATGAGCAGGGGGCACATTTGGATAACGAGTTCTTCGCATGTTGAGTTTTCCAACATCGAGCCTTGTGGAATGTCCCAAATCACGATGGGTAATGATACGACAATGTCGGGCTTTTTGGTAGTGGATCGTTAGAGATGGATGGGGGAACATTTTACCAAGTGTTGAGTGTTCCTGATCTCTCTACCAATCTCCTATCGGTTTACCAAATTACTCACCTTGGTGAAGGAATGCGAGTGGAATTTGGTCCTAATTTGGTGATTATTCGTGAGCTTAACAATGACACTACAGTGGCTGAGGGAAAGGTTGATCACCGTTCATGGTTATATACCTTTTCCCACTTTACTTTTGATTCTATGCCCACTTCCTTGCTCACTCATGCAAATGAGGTTAGTAAGCTATGGCATGAGCATTTCGGACATCTAAATTATCGCTACCTTGAACAATTGAGCCAAAATGAAATGGTCAATGGGTTGCCTCGTGTCAAGTTTTCTAAGGGTCTTTGTGAGGGTTGTACCCTTGGAAAGCATCTTGAAAAGAACTTTGACAAAGGAAAATCCTAGAGAGCCACTCGTCCTTTGGATCTTGTTCACAAGTGATGTTTCTGGTCCATTTCCTTTTCCTTTGTTTACTAGAGCTCTTTATGTGCTAACCTTCATTGATGACTATTCGCGATATACTTGGGTATATTTGCTTAAGCTTAAGTCTAAAGTCTTTGAACATTTTTAGGACTTTAAGGCATGTTCTTTGAGAAACAGTGCGATCAGTCTATCAAGGTTCTTCGAACCGATAATGGAGGTGAATATGTAAACAATAGGTTCATGGATTTTTGTACTTCTGAAGGGATCTCTTTGTAGCATACAGTTGCTTATAGCCCTTCGCAGAATAGAGTCGTAGCAAGAAAGAACCGTACTCTTAAGGAGATGGCCACTTGTATGATTCACTCGAAGTCTCTTCCTCCGCAGTATTGGGCTGAAGTAGTGAATTGTGCAAATTATATTTAGAACCGTGTTCCACACAAGGAAGTAAGAGGGATGACACCCTTTGAAGCCTGGTTTGGGCATAAGCCTGATGTTGAGCACTTTTGAGTCTTCGGATCCAAGGCTATGGCTCAGATTCCCAAGAAGAAATGCAAGGCCTTGGAACCAAAATCCAAACCTTGTATCTTTGTAGGGTATCCTGATGGCATGAAGAGATATCAATTGATGAATTCTACTTCTCATGAGTTGTATATTGAGAGAAGTGTTAAGTTCGATGAGTCTTCTTCGACTTCTACTTCTCCACCTATTGAGGTTCTTCAGCTCACTGATTCAGATTCTGACTCATTAGATGATGATGCTGTTGAGCGTGCTCCTCTTCCTAATCCTCCCAACCATCAAACCTTTGAGTCTTCTGATTTTGACAGTAGTGATGATGAGGACTATGTCCCTTCTCACTCAAGTGAAGAATCTTCTGACTCTGAGCTTGATCCTCCTGGTCCCCTTTGGGCTAGGAAAACTTTACAAAGTGCTAGAGATTTAGTTGGAGATACTTCGGATATGAGACGTACTCACTCAGATTTCATTGGACCCCACTCTTTCTTCACCTCTAGCTTCTGATCCACAGTCTTTCCGAGAGGCTTCGGTATTCTTGAGTGGGATTCTGCCATGGATGAGGAGTATTCCTCTCTCATGAAGAATGATACTTGGGATCTCACCACTCTTCTGAAAGGAAGAAAAATCATTCGGTGTAAGTGGGTGTTCTGAACAAAGTATGGAGTAGATGGAGACATAAAAATTTTAAAGCGTGATTAGTAGCTAAGGGTTTCTCCCATATAGCTGGGGTTGATTATACAAAAACCTTTGCTCTAGTTGTGAAAATGACTTCTATTCGACTGACCCTAGCCATTACCGCAGCAAACAGATGGAAAGTCCATCAAATGGACGTTAAGAGTGCCTTCCTTCATGGTGACCTAGAGGAAGATATCTATATTGAACAACCTCTGGGTTATGTCCAAGATCCCAACCTCATTTGTAAGTTAAAGAAGTCTCTTTATGGCCTTAAACAAGGCCCTCGGGCTTGGTATGCCAAGATGGACTCCTTTTACTTACATCGGGGTTTACTGTGTCACTCGATCCAAATGTTTATATTCTACAAAGCAAGATGACTCCATACTCATTCTTGTTCTATATGTTGATGACTTGTTGATCACAGGAAGCTCTTCCTCTATTATTGATTATGTGAAGATCACCTTGGCCAAAAAGTTTTCCATGACTGACTTAGGTCTGCTTCATTACTTCCTTGGGATCCATATTTCACAATTTGACTCGGAATCTTGATTTCGTAACCTAAGTATGCTCTTGATTTGTTAGCTCATTTTCAGATGTCCGATTACAAGTCTTGTCCTACTCCTTTTCTTTTTGAGATGAAGTTGGTTTCATATTGCTCTACTCCCTTGGTTGATAGTACTCTTTATCGACAATTGGTGGGGAGCTTGATTTACTTGACTCACACTCGACCGGATTTATCGTATGCTATTGGGATCATGTCCAGATTCATGCAGGAGCCACATGAGCTACATTAGAAAGCAACTAAATGGATCCTTCATTATGTTCGTGGCACCTATGCTGATGGCATTCACTATCATAGAGGGGTAGATATTGAATTGATTGGGTTCACAGATTCTGATTGGGCCGGTGACTTAGATCATCGTAAATCTACTTTTGGCTACAGTTTCTCTCTTGGTTCGGGTCTTATTAGTTGGTCTAGCAAGAAGTAGAATGCAATTGCGATATCATCTACAGAGGCAAAATACAGAGGAGTAGTTAACGCTGCCACATAAGCTATTTGGCTACAGGGTATTCTGACAGAGTTTGGCATCCACTTTCGGCGGCCTACCATTATCTACTGTGATAACATGAGCACAATATCTATTTGCAGAAATCTAGTTCAGTATCAGTGGACGAAGGACATTGAGATCCATATGCACTTCATACGAGAGCTTATTCATGATGGTATCATCGACATTTAGTACATTCAGACAACTGATTAGATTGCAGATTTATTTACCAAGCCCTTCACTGAGATGAAGTTTCTTCACTTACGGTCTCTTCTTGGGGTGAGGTCTTCTACAACTGCTCATCTCCTTCGAGCTATGTAGTCCTAATTTTCTTCTTCTTCTTCTAGGAAGATTGTATTTGTATATGGGCACCTTATCAGGCCTTTAGTTGCTGGGCCCCATTGACACATCTTTCTTAGTTGTTTAGGAGTGTCTTCCTATTCCGTTTGACTCATCACATGCCACTACCCCAGCTTCGATGAAGGGGGTGTTAGTGTGAGTTATCCTATGTGTCCTCCTCTCATATTGGAGGGTCATCTCACATGGGTTAGGTTTAGGGTTTCATGTGTGTCATGCACTAGGGTTACTCAACACCCTATATGTACCCCTTTACTATTCATTTATGAGCATGCCAAGACACTCCACTGTCTTTCCTCTATATGCAAGCTTTGTTTCTGTTGAGCAAGTTCTTCCATTACTGATCAATTCTTTCTTGTAATTACGCTGGAGCTATCACGATTCCGTTGGAGTGTAACTACTTTGTGGTGCCTCGTTTCCAATTCAATTCTTGTAAACTCTTTTCATGGTATCAGAGCTGAGATCGTAAACGTGCACTCATTATTTTTTAGTTGCGATTACTCTTTCTTGGTTTCATTTTTTTACTCTGCATGCAAGTTTTTCGATCACTATTTTATGGAATTATTTTGCTAATCTCTCTAACAAGCTTTCTTGGAAATTTGTGTTGTTTTTTGTGCCTTTTTTGTGCATGTGCAGGTTTTCATCATACCTTGAGCAATCTGTGGATAATTTAGCAGATCAGCCAAATAGAGTATTTTCTAGTTTTTAAATTTTTTTTTATTAAAACTGGATATTCTTTCGATCTCTGTTTTTTGGCTTTTCTCTATTTTTTGTTTTTTTTATAGGTTCAGTGACTACATATGTTCTACGGAAGGATCTTTCACTCCACACGCACCTACAATTTCTTCTGAGCACGTGTGGGTTCGAGCTTTGTGTTTGCTGTGGCATATTTTTTGAGTGGAAGCTCATTTTTTGTTGTTGGTCGCAGGTTTTTTGTTGCCTCTTCTGTGCCAACCCACATCCCTCACAAACCCCGCATTTTTACCCTTGCCCCTGCACCCACGCCTGCTTCCTCTGTGTAGTCACTTTTTGGTAAGTGGGAGTTCATTTTTTTGTGTTTTTTACTTGTCGCTTTTGGTAATCGCGATCCCCTCGCTACGACTAGTTCTCCTTGCCACGACCTCCCTACCGTCCTACCCCCACGACCGTCGTGAGCCCTCGCACCCTACATTATTTTCAACGGACTATTTTTTACACGCGGCCTACCTAGGTAAGACGTTTTTTTTCGGCAAGTGTTTATGTTTTTTGATAAGTTTTTACATACTTTCTAAAAGTTTTTGAGAAAAGCTTTTCTTAGATGTTTTTGTTAGAATAGGTATTTACCTTAGCTTATGTTCACCTAGGTAATTTATTTACCTTTATTGTATTTATCTTCACCCACTTATGTGTGTGGATATTTATTTTATCTTATTTAGATATTAGGAGATATTATCTAGTTGTTAGGTATAGTTCTTTCCTTGATCTATGGTATTGACTAGATCCTTAATGTCTAGTTCTCTCCTAAATCTATGGTCTTAACTAGTTATTTGATGACTAGTTATTTCCTTGATTTATGGCTTGATCTATGACCTTGACTGGTTCTTAGATTGTTATTCCTTGCCTATTTAAGCAAGGCCCATTCTCAATGTATTGCATTGAGTTCCATAATAATATATGATATTGCTGCTCATTTGTTTGCAAAGGTTTTGTGTAAATTTATTCTGGCGAATTGCTTTCATCTTATTGATCGTGGTGTTTGATTAGCATCTAGTGTTCTTGGCTTGGTACAATCTGTTATCATTCCTTTTATGGTATCAAAGCTACACAACTTGCCATCACACCAAAAGCTCAAACTGATGGTGGAGAGGGATCTCATCGTGTTAATCAGTTGCTACACCAATACCCTCCCGCATGATGGAGCCGGTATACACCCAATCGGCCCAACAACATTAGGAGGAAATGACACTGGGAATTTTTGGGAGGTCACCCATCCCAAAGACTACTCTTAGGTGGCACGCTTAATCGCTTGGTATCGAGCTACACAACTTGCCGCCGCACTAAAATCTCGAATTGATGGTGGAGAGGGATCTCATCATGTTAATCAGTTGCTACGCCAATACCCTCCCGCACAATGGAGCCGGGTATACACCCAATCAGGCCCAATAACATTAGGAGGAAGTGACATTGGGAATTTCTCGAGAGGTCACCCATCCTAGAAATACTCGGGGCGGCGCTTAATTGCTTGGTATCAAAGATGCATGACTTGCCGTCACACCAAAAACTTGAACTAATGGTGGAGATGGATCTCATTGTGTTAATCAGTTACTACGCCAATAGTTTTTACAAACAAACAAAACACTAATCCACGTGGTTTCCAAGCACAACACAACAAAGACAAACAAAAAAAAAAAAAACCACGCAGGTTTCAATCCGCATTTTTGGTAAATATTACTCTTCTCACATTTTTAGTAAGGTTTTTGGTAAACAATGTTCATGTCGATAAAAATAAGTTAAAAGAGAACACAACATTATGGTATAAAGAAATCCAAAATGAGTGCAAAAGGAGATGAAAAGATAAAATTGTGTATTGGAATATGATGGTGGCTAAGATGAAAGAAATATTTATTCCTATAGACTATAATATGAAATTGTTTAAGAAATTGAAAAATCTAAAACATAAATAGAGGTTAGTCAAATAATATGTAGAGGATTTTTATTGAATCATGATTCGATCTGGACATGCGGTGGTTGACCAAGAAAACTCATAAGGTTGTTGATTGTCTGAAGTCTAGCATTTAAGAGGAGCTAATCCTTTTAACCATTTAGAATGTTCAAGAATATTATTAGTTAGCACTGAAGGTCAAATAAAATATGGTACGAAAAGAGTCAAAATACAAATAAGAGATGAAGTCAAAATGTATGGGAGAGGAGGAGTGGTTGTGGATATAAAAACCATAGGATGAAGAGTGAACGAGTGTGAAAATTAACACACAAGGAGTTGAACAAGAAGGGATGTCATACATGTTTCAAGGATGTGGAAGAATTATTCATGGAAGTAGAAAAGTAATCTCTGGAACATCCTTCAAGTGCGTAAAGTAGGATATTGTTTGTATGAATGTCCTCGTGCAAAAAGAGAAGTGGAAAGAAGTCATACAAAGGGAAGTGCACACATGGTTCAAAGAGACATGGAGTTCACAGATCATTTGAACATTCTAATAGGATTGAACATGGATAAGCCTTACGATGCATAAGGTATTGTTGAATAATACACAAAAGAAGGATAAATTAACACAGAGGAAAAATTTGTTCAAAATGATATGCAAGAAATGATGAAAGTGTTGTAAGTGGATTGTTAATAATAGTGACATGGAAAATTTGGTTTCATGTGAAATGGTGTAAAATTTGGGAATGATGAAGGTTACACATCCCAACCCTTATAAGGTTATGGTAGTGAAAAGGGCACCGAGTCCTATTGAATGAGAAAAGTTGTGTCAAGTTCCAAAATGAGAAATATTGTGATGAAATGTTGTGTGATGTAATTCTAATGGATTTTTTCCCTATATTACTAGGGAGGACTTGAAACTATGACCATAAGGTAAATCATGATGGGAACATAAATGTTCTTTATATAGATAAACATGAAAGGAAGTTTAATTTATTTACTTTGGAAGCTAAAGTCGAAGGAAAAGTGCACAATGGAGTATGTACAAGAGTATTAGTTGTGTTGGAAAGAATTATTGTGAGATGCGGAGAATGAAAAATATGTTTTACACTTGTGCCAAAGGGAGTGTGCAATGAGTGCACAAAGAATGAGGAAGTCTCAAGGAATTTTGTTGATTGCTTTGGATGAATTTACGTACACAAAGGTGATGGAATATTTTCCACAAATACTACCAAGAATGTGGAGTATGAGTCACCAGTTGACTTGATACCTAGATTGAGTGTAGACACCAAAATTTGATATCACCATCCTCCACCCCGTATTCTCTCTCTTTTCTTCATGGCCAACCATTCAAATTTCATATTCCCTCCTAAATTCAATTTATCCTATTTCTCAACTTTAATAATTTTATTTCATCCCATTTTTGCTAATTATTCTTATTTAGCTCTAATTCTCATCTCATTATTCTATTCTCCATAATTATCATTAATAATTCCTAATCACCATTAATCATCCCTAGTTAATTTTAATCCTCCATTAATTCATTTCCTATCTCTACATTCTTCCATTTTATCATTTCTATGTTCTCAACCACCCCATATAATATTTTTATTCACCCCTTGCCTTTATTAGCTCATTTCAACCACCCACCTCGCCCATTAACATTCCCTATGCAACCCTAGTTCATCCTTATCCATCTAAACCATAATCCCACTTCATTTGAGTCTTTATGCCTTGAGTTGAACATCATTCCACTTCCCAAATGGATGTCTCTTTGTAGTCGCGATGACTTACCCAGTCTCCGTTGACCCTATAAAGCCCGATTTACCCTTCCTTGTTTAAGGATGTAATTTTTGAGAATCTTGATTTCTTGTGATCTTACCTTTGTCCTTGAGTGCCTTTACAGCTACCACAATCATCTTGGAATCTTCTTGAAGATCTTGTGCTTCCATTTTGGAGTTTTAGGGAGATCTCCTTCATCTTTGCATGCATTTCTTCATTATTATTATTTTATCATCCATATCAGTTTATGACATCTTGTGCAAATTCATATGTTGTTAAGGACTTAGATTCAACCTTCCCAACCATCTGTCTTAGTTTGAAGGTATTCATTTTAGCCCATCTCTGTTTGTCCAAACCTAGTTCAGCCCTAGTCACCGTCGACCTTGTCTAGTTGCCATCGAATCACCCTCCTTTGCATCATTTTACTTGTTATTCAAATCTATAGCCATATGCTCTCTATTTCTCTACTCACCCAGTCTCAGATCCAATCATTCTACCTCTCTGTCATCCCAAATCCATTCTCATGCCCCCCTACCACCGCTGACCCATCCTAGTTTCCGTCACAACCCAAGCCATATTTGCGATATTTTCCTTTAGATATCTAATTTTCTTACATCCTTTCTGCTTTCTTCCAATCTCGATCTGTTTTTGTATGTTTTTGATCATCATTCCAATGTTGCACAATCTCTAGATCTTGCATCGATGTTTTTCGATCTCGCATCTTACATCATTGTTTCAATCTGCTTGTCCTAGTCGCCATCGATTGACCCTCTCAGACTATCAGTGTTACCACCGTAACCTATCGTGTTTGATTTATTTTGTCGTATCTTGATCGATCTATACTTTCCTTACATTTCTATATTTAAGTATTCTGTTTGTCTTAGATTTACTACATATTATCCAAATCTTAGCTACATAAAATTTATCGATATCTATTTTTTATCTATATTTATCAAAATGAGGGTTTACATCCATCCTAAGAAGTTCTTGCTTCTCGGAACTAAATTTTTCAGGAAACCATCCCATCCTATCTATTAATCCAATATTTTTTATGTTGAGTTATCTTGATTTGCAGGTCATTTAGCTCACTCAAGCGGAGAAAGATCCATCATATTGTGCCCGTATCCATCCATATCATCCCAAAGTACCATAAACCCTTCATATTGTGGAGTTACTTGTTTCCTTTATTACTAGTTCACTAATCTGAACATGAACGAAGAAACTTGGTCAACATTTTGGCACACCCGATGGGACCCACCCTTTCAAGGTGAGTTTTGTTATTAAATTCATTTTCATTTTCTTTCTTTCATTTCAATTAACCTTGTAAGGAAGGAACATGTGTTGATCATGCTTACTTGTTTGCGTTGCTTTGTGGATTATTTGAATTTTCTTTTACTCATTGGTTTGTTATGAATATCGATAAAAGGAAAAGTGTATTCCAAGTATTCCTTTTTCTTAGTTGCTCCTTTTGCATCATATTTTCCTTTCTTTCTTGTTGTTCTCATCGAATCTCCATATTTTGTTTTGGATCTAAAAAGAACCCTTTCATTCTTTCTTGAGAATCTATTCTAACTAGGGGTTTAACAAGTTAAATACACATTCCATCACACACATCCAAACACAAAAACAACTTACAAATCTAAACATCCCTTACCGATGGAAATATTGGAATTTCTTCACCTAATAGGAAAGTCTCCACATGTTCTAGCCGTGTTATAAACTCTATACAGATTTGGGCCTCACGTACCTTCAAGTATATCGAGGACTCCACAACCAAAATCACCTAAAACCATCCATAGATTACCATTTCATAGGTTCCTTTCGAGCCCCTTTTACTTATTTTTCACATCTAAATAATCATGATGATAAAAATTGTTGCTTGAATTTTTTGTTAATAAATTACATAAACAAATGTTTATCTACTTCATTCCTCATTATCACTCCTCATGGTAAGACCACGCAAAATATACCTTATCTAATAACACCCCCCTTCTAATGATCTCTCCCAACAAGATTTTGAACTTGAGACCACACCTTTGATCTCCCAACCTTTTGTTTCTATGGTCTCGCTTCATGAAGACCATGTCATCCAAAATGATCCTCATATTGAAACCAATCCTTCTAGACCAGCTTTACCTTCATCTCCTACTCCTCTAGAGACTCTTGACCCCCTACTATACCTCAATGATTCTTGGAGTTTCAGGAACTCCTTGATGCTAATCTTATCACCCTTTATGACTACCTATTTCGTAAGTCCTCCACAATTCCTCAATCCCATCAATCTACTCAATTGGTGGATCCCATTCCACCCAACTTACCTCATATCAACACTATCCCCACTTCATCCACTACTGTCACTAGTATGCCTATTCAACCATCTCAACAATTGCACTTGCAACATAACACAACTTTACCCCTTATTTCCACTTCACATATCCATGCTAATGTAATCACCTCTCAACCTCATCCATCTGAATCAATGCAAACCCATAAATTTCCAGGTGCCTTTAGTTATGCATTTCCTAACCAACCTATCTAAAAATGCTAGCCACTTGCCAATTTCATCCCAAAATCCCCATAACAAATCAATGAAACATTCATATTTCACAACAACCAACTCAATCTAACCAATCTTACCACATCCCCATTTCTAAAAAACAAGCCTCATCTCAACCAATCTAATCACAACCCCTTAATTACATCCCCCTTATCGACCACTTCCACCAATGCCAACACATACCCAAACTTATCAAACATATCAAAACCCTAATCCATCCACATCATATGAATCACAATCAAATCCTTCAACATCTCAACCATCTAATGATCCTCGCAAGTATTGTTGAGTAGAATTGCTAATCTGGAAGCCATTGCTTCAGGATCTAAAACCACATTTTATATGAACAAATATTTGATGAACCTATCAATACATTCATCCCCATAAAACCATATCCTCCTCATTAGGAACTACCAAAGTTCTCCAAGTTCAACAACAAGGAGGATCCACAACAACACCTTCACACTTTTAGATATACATGTTACCTTATCACCCACGATCAGGACCTCATGCTTTGCACATTTCCCATGTCTTGACCGGTCCCGCATTAGATTGGTACAAGATTATCCCACAACACTCACTATTCTCATTTACCTATCTAGAGCAATTATTCCTTCAACATTTCTTGATTAACATTACACGTAAAATTACCATCATCGACCTTTATGCCATTCGACAATATGACGATGAACCTATAACAAATTCTTTTGCACAACGGAATAACATCATTAATCAACTATCATTTTCCCTTCCACAGAATAAACTCATTGATCTTTTCTCATGGTCTTGTATGAAACAAATCTCCTCAAATCTTCAAATTCAATCTTTCCAAACCTTTTAAGAGGAATTCACTATGGATCGCAAACTATAACTCCATGCCTTTGAGTAAGGCCACCTTAAGCTTAAATAAAACAAGCCCAAATCTAAGTTCACCAAATCTTCTTTGGATGGTGACAAGACCAAAATTTCCACCAATTCCATCATAGTTAAATCTTCATCCACATCCACTTCTCACATGGAGTCTCCACAAAGAGATCCTACACCATTTCCTAATGATAGCCCTTGGGGAATCATATAGTCCAGTCTTTGACAAGTTGATGATAGTCCACCTCATTCATCTTCGCCCTACCCAAACCAGTATGGTATCGTGAGGGGAATTATTGTAAATATCATAAAGTCCAAGGAAATGACATTGAGAATCATCATTCCTTCAAGGATTGCTTCCAATAACTTATAAATCGGGGGATATCCGAGTGGAAAATCTTAACAAATCACCCAATCAACCCCTTGATGTCCCTAAAAAACCATTCCGCAATCGTCCATCAACAAATTAGATGCAAAATCCCACATTTTATGAACCTAATGATCACATAATTAACACTATAAATCAAGATCCTATGTTATTACCTACATCTACTACCCCATTATCTACCACATCTACCTTTACTTTAGACACTTCTTCTACAACAATAACCTCATTAATATCCACGCCTATCTCTACACCTACCACATCTCAACCTATCACATCTAGTCCTTCACCCACATCTATATCAAATACACCTATTATTGCATCTACCCCTCTATATCTACAACCATCTCATCTTATCCAATCCACCTCTATTTTATTATAGCTCATCTTAAGTCCACCTTTGTGGATATTTGAGTGCTTCTCTCTCGTGGGAATCATACCTCATCTTAAGCCCACCTTTTGTGGCCATTTTCTTCTAACCATAGACGCATACTTCCTCGCTATTCAAAAGATAGCGCATACAATTTTACCACCTCTTGTCTATCTCACACTATCTAATATTCTCTAAGCTATCATCTTATCCCATCCATTCTTGCATCTCAAACAATGTGACTTTAACATCAATGACCTGGTCCTTCAAATTAAAACCTCACTACTCTAGAAAGGATCCAATATGGAAAGTTTTCTCCCAACTAGATTATACCTTACATTATCATGCATAAGTATGGGTCTGGGGCCTATCATTTGGATTCCCATTAAGGTAAACTAGAAATGAAACCTCTTACGACATTGCAATCGGCCATTATACATTAGCATATCTACCATCATGCACTTAGTCATCCTAGTGGTTATCCATCCATCATTAGCCATTCCATATTTCATTGTAATGATCTAGAATTATGTGGTCTACCATCACTTTCCTATATATGACCTTGAATATGGGCACCACAACTCTACTCATAGAATGTTCCTTATGGATAGGTTCCCCCTTCTTGGTGAGAACTCTGTGATAATTACATACATTACCCTTTTTCTACCTACTAAGGGTCCGCGAGTGTCACTTGTACATGCATTTTCCTCTCTAAGTGGTCTCGCCTTTAGCCATCCCCACATCTTCCCCATTAAAATTCAAAAGAAAATGATTGATCCATCAAGGAGAACTCTTCATAAAAACATAAAAAGGAAAAATTATAGATTGATCCTCAAGGACAACTATCATTATCCTTGTCATTTGTAAAAATAAAAAAATTCAAAAGTTAAAAAGCATAAGATCAAAAAGTAGAGCACTCCCTCAAAGGATGGCTACTCCCTTTATATCATGATAGTGAAGGTTTCCCACATTGATCAACCTTCTATCTCATAAAGTAAATCATAAAAATCAAAAGCAAGTATCCTTAGATTTCTTCCCGTATCGATCAAATTTCTCATTCATAGCGACCTTCCCGACATTGATTCATTTGCGTCTCATTACCCAAAGCTGGGGTATAGACCTAGGAACACCCACCTATGGAGAACCTATATTCCCATGTACAAGTCACATCTAAACCCCTTATGTCATGTTGATATTAGGTTTATAAGTCCACTTTCCATATTTTCCACATGATCCTTGGGATAAATAACTATCGTTGGTTATGTGTTAACACTGTTATTGGTTGTAAGTGCATTCCCTTAAGAGGGTCCTTTTATTGTTTACCTTCAATCTGGATTGAAACATCGGTTTTGCACATGCTCATTTCTATGATTACATGTCATTTATCTTGTTTTGGTCACCTTTTATTGAGGTCGCATAGTTCCTAACTCTAACCATGTCATCCATCACTAATGTGTTTACTTTTAAGTATAACATTTATCATTATCCATACCATCCATATTCAAATAATCCATCAACTATCTATCCATAACATTATTTGTACATAGTCACATCATGATCATACCCACATTTCAAACATACATTCATGAATCATCACATCCACATTAACACATGTACATCTAAATCAAATTCCATCAAAGCATATCATCAATATTATAAACATATAACCACATCATAATTAAACATCAACAACTAACATAAAAATCATCAAAACCATGAATAAAATTCAAACACATGATAACCAAAATCCAAAATCACCATATATATATATATATATATATATATATTATGAGCCTAAATTACATTGATGCATCATACATATCATGCATCTAATGGTCATATCTAAGAGAAGATACATCATCCATATATTTAAACTATACATCGAAAAAATATCAAGCCCTCCTCCTCGGGAGCAAGCACTGGGATATATCCCTAAGCCTCATCACCTCCCACATGACTCACCTCTTGTAGTGGCTGAGCCACACTCATAGTACTCCCTAATGGTGCTACGCTACCCCTATGGATCTCCATGTTTCTAGATACTCGGTGTACCTCAATGTTCGTGGCATATTATGCATCACTATCTTCTCATAGCATCTCACCTCCACTACGAGTTTCGTGTATAAAATCAAGGGCACAATACCTAGAGGAGCCATCTTTCTCGTATCCTTGTGATACAACCGGTACACCACTACTTGAATCTACTACAAATATCGGTGTAAGATCTCTAAATCTAGATCTATAAGCGTCCCTCTATCTCTTATATCGATCCTCTCGATCCATCATCTCGATCTCTCTCTTGTCATAAATCTAGGACCTATTGGTGAGCTTCCTCTCACTCTTATTGATCGGTATCTCTCTCGTACGTGAGCTAGATATTGCTCCATGTGTAGCTATGTGACCTTTGTAATATTTTCTCCACCATCATCCCCACATCTAGGAGATTCCTCCTCCTCCATGGACATGCCCTCCTCTTCCTCTCCACCCTCAACTCCTCCACCGCCATCTGTGCTGCCCAAGTGGTAGTCATCCACTCTCTAAAACCCGCACCAACTCTCACATCATCATCATCATCCCATGAAACCCTTGCCTCATCCAATTGATCAACCATGTAGGGACTAGGAAATTATCACTATGACTCATCTTGTTTGTATATAATGGGATCTCTAGGTAATGTCTGGACCACTCCAAACTACCTGTAAACCTTGTCAAACTACATTGTCACAATCATCTCTAGCCGACGCCCTATGACAACATAGTGCATCACATCCCCATTAAATCTATATCAGCTCCAGCCATGTGGGAAAATTGCGGTATGGCCACCACCTCACCTGATCTGTCTTAAGATTCACTAATCTATCCATGTACCATGTTACATCCATCTTCTTCCTGTCACCATGAGTCCGATCAGCTCGCCATCTCCAAAATATGATTGTCAGCTCAATATGATCACTTGTAATCCAAGACAATCCTACTGGCCTCGATCAATGCTATGTGCTCATATGCCCAAAATTATAGAAGAAATATCAAATCTGGTCCTATCCTCCTCCTCTTGGTGTACATAATTAGCTCATGGTACACCTATGGTAATAATGCAAAGTGCAAAGCAAAAACACTATCTTGTGATCCACTATGTTTTCCAAAAATCCTACTAGTGTCCATGGAAACATCACCCTCCTAAATCTAGAAGTGAGATATCGCCATCATAACCAAAAAAATCAATATACTCTAGGGCACCCCATTGTCATATATCATCTCATATGAAAATTCCTTGAAGAAAAAATAATATGTGGGGCATTGGCTCCAAACAGTGTGTCAGACCTCTCGATCTTTTATCAACTCGTAATAGAAACTACCTACTACCCCCTCTATCAATAATCTCATGATGCGATACACATCCTCTAGGGTGAAAATCATCTCACCCATCCTCGAATAAAAATGTGCTTGTCCGCACATCCCATCAATCCAATAATGCAATCATAAGGCCCACATCTCATGGAATCATATGATAATATTAGAATCCACCTAATTTGAATGCCACTAAGTGATCCCACTCCACGTCTCTTATATCACCCCTAATCTTCTCATAGATGGTTGGCACTTTATTTATAAATTACAAGGTCTCTCGGGCCTACAAAACCAATGAAACATGCAACCATCAATATTTTCGCCATCAAGATCTTGTCAAAAATCAAATTAAGAAAACATCCATCGTCCCCATCCTAGTTGACACGAACCATGTTGGATCGATGCTTCCTTGTTTGGATCGAAACCTATTTAGGCCCGGCCAACAATGACCATACATAGCACCGTGGTGACTACATCCCCAGTGTTGCATCAAAAATTTGAAAAAATGCAAAAATTAAAGAAAAATAAAAATAAATTCTTAAAAACAAGCTAGGGTTTAGGCGAGTCCTCCGGCACTTCCTTCCATCTCCTTGGCTTCCATTTCTCTCCATATATATAGATATATATAGTTAGATCTCTTAATCGTCAACTCATCACATACAAAGAGCTTGTTCAATCGACCCATGGGTTTATATAGCCCACCGACCATGGTTTCCGCTGACCCCTCCTACGTCTTCATCACTTTTTCCTTGTCATCGCTGATCGCCTCTAGTTGCCATTGACCATTGACCCTTCTTGTATTTTCATCAATATCCTTTTTCCCTCTTTGATCAATCCTTCCTTTCAAAATTATATTTTCTTCCACTTTTTCATTAAGTGGTGTTCTTCTCGTATCCTTTTTGTGTCCCATCCAGCTTTCTTATCCTTCATATCTTTATTTTCATCCTTTTTCTTTTGTGGATATCCTTTTATTCCCTCTTGGGGAACCATTATTTTGCATCACCTTTTCATCACACCTTGGATACATATTTTTCGATCCCACCCTCTACTCTTATCCCGACCCTTGTCTTGACCATTTTTGTATTTTATTTCACATAAATAATGTCTACCTTTGAATCATTTGTCTCATAGATTACACATGCATATGAGTGGATTCCCTTGGTCTCACTCCATTTTGCAGTGGTTTTAGACAACCCACATATCTCGTAGGACATTTCCATCATCTCCTCGAAGACCGTCTTTTGTTCCCTACCAGCTGTGACTCGACATCACCACCATATTTTTATTTTACTTTTTAGTTTTTTTTTCAATACCCATTTAGGATATCTTATCCCCTCATCCTTTCCACCCTTCTTCATCTATATCTTTCAAACTCGTGATCGACTTCCTTTGTTTCGTCGACCCTAGTTTGAGGGGGAACACCCAATAAACTATCTTTCATCTCTTTCTCATTTTTGTCTTGTGGATTTCCCAATGCAAACCACTCATAAAAAAGGGAAAATGTAGACACCAAAATTTGGTATCACCACCCTCCACCCCGCATTCACTCTCTTTTCTTCATGACCATCCATTCAATTTCATATTCCCTCCTAAATTCAATTTATCCTATTTCCCACCTTTAATCATTTTATTTCATCCCATTTGTGCTAATTATTCTTAATTATCTCTAATCCTCATCTCATTATTTTATTCTCCCTAATTATCATTAATCATTCCTAATCACCCTTAATCATCCCTAATTAATTCTAATCCTTCATTAATTCATTTCCTATCTCTAGATTCTTCCATTTTATCATTTCTATGTTCTCAACCACCCCCATTTAATATTTTTATTAACCCCTTGCCTTTATTTACTCATTTAAACCATCCACCTACCCATTAACATTCCCTATACAATGCTAACTTGCCCTTATCTATCTAAACCCTAATCTCGCTTCATTTGGGCCTCTTTGTATTGAGTTAGAGATCATTCCACTGCCAAAATGAACATCTCTCCGCAGATCATACCGACGACTTACTCGGGTCTTCGTGAACCCTATAAAGCCCATTTACCCTTCCTTGTTCAAGGATGTAATTTTAGAGACTCTCGCTTTCTTGTGATCTTGCCTTCATCCTTGAGTGCATTTGGAGCTGCCACAATCATCTTGGAATCCTCTTGAGATCTTGTGCTTCCATTTTGGAGTTTTAAGGAGATCTCCTTAATCTTTGTGCATTGCTTCATTATTATTATTTTATCATCCATATCAATTTCTAACATCTTTTACAGAGCTCAATCTGTTTTCAAGAATTAGCTTCAACCTTCCTAGCCACTGTCTTTTTTGAAGGTCTTCGCTTTTAGTCCATCTATTTTCATCCAAACCTAGTTCAGCCCTAGTCACTTTGCGACCCTATCCAAATCATCATCGACTCTAGCCTCTGCTTACATTAGTTTGCTTTTATTTAGATCCATTGCCATATGATATATGTTTCTCTATTCACCCGTTTTAGATATAGTCATTCTACCTCTTTGTCATCCCAAATCCATTTTACTAGCCCCCAATTGTTGTTGACCCATCCCGGGCGCCATCAACCAAGGCTATATTTGCAATATTTTCCATTAGATATATAATTTTCTTACATCCTTTTTATTTCTCCCTATCTCATACTCTTCTACGTGTTTATGATCATCATTATAGTGTTTACTGCACCGTCTCTAGATCTTCCATCGGTGTTTTCATATATGCATTTTACATCATTTTTTCAATCCATCTCGCCCCACCACCGTCAACTAGCTCTCTACTGTCTCAAGTCACCATTGACCCTTGTCAGTTTGATTTATTTTTTGTTTCCCGATCGATATGTACTTTCCTTACATTTATGTATTTCAGTATTTTGTTTATCTTAGATTTACTGCATATTATTCAGATCTTAGCTACATAAAATTTATCAATATCTAATGTATATATATATAAATGAGGGTTGACATCCATCCTAGGAAGTTCTTGCTTCTCGAGACTGAATTTGTCAGGAAACCCTCCCATCCTATTTATTAATCCATATTATTTATGTTGATTTATCTTGATTTATAGGTCATTTAGCTTGATGCAGAGAAAGATCCATCGTATTATGCACGTATCCATCCATATCATCCCAAGGTACCATAAACCCTTCATATTTTGAGTTACTTGTTTCCTTTATTACTAGTTCACTAATCTAAACAGAATAAAGAAACTTGGTCAACAATGAGATTTCTAAATAAGGATTCATATATGATGCCTCATGAGGATAATACAAAGAAAAGATACCAAGTATAAGAGTTTTGGATAGAGGATTATTCGATAAAGCTTAAGCCCATGTGTGGTCCCCATGGTGATAACACCAAATAAATGAGGAGAATGACATATGTGTGTAGATTCAAGATCCATAAACAAGATAAAAATCAAGTAGAGATTCCCATTTCAAAGGATGGATTATTTAATGGATTGTATTAGTGGTGTGTGATAATTTTCCAATATTGTCTTCAAGAGTGGTTACCATCATATTCACATCAAGGAAGGAGACAAGTGGGAAAAAACATTCAAGTCCAAATAATGACTATATGAATGGTTGGTTGTGCCATTTAGGTTGAAAAATTCCCCAAGTACCTTTATGAGGATAATGAATGAAGTGTTGAATCCATTCCTTATCAAATTTGAGATTGTATACTTGGATGATATTTTGGTGTTCAAAAATATGAAGGAAGAACACTTGGGGCATTTTTGCATGAGATGGATTTCTTATAGGAGGAAAGTTTGTTGATAAACATAAAGAAGCGTATATTTATGCATGAATAGTTAGTATATATATGAGTTTGGTGTTATCCTAGGAGGGTCTCGCAAAAGGACCCAAACAAGGTACATGTAATAGTGGAGTGGCCATTGTAGTAGAATGTGAATGAGGTCTATAGGAATTTTATCAAGAATTTCAACAAAGTGTGTGCAATGGTCATGAAGACTATGAGGAGAGATCACAATGAATTTATGTGGAGAGAAGAAGTAGATATCAAATTACAAGAGTTGAAGCAAAGGATAACAATGAAACCAATGTTAGCATTGTTGAGTTTTGACAAGGTATTCCAAGTAGATTTTGATACAAGTGGCATAGCCATATGCATAGTGTTAAGCCAAGAAGGAATACATGTAGTCTACTTCAGTGATAAGTATAACAATGCCAAAAGGAAATATTCAGTCTATGACCAAGAGTTATATGTTATTGTACATGCATTGAAGAAATCGAGAATTATCTATTTACAAATGACTTTTTCTTGTACTTAGATCACCAGAATTACATTTCATCAATAGTCAAGTGAAGATGAACTAGAGGCATATGAAATGGGTAGAAGTTTTGTAAAGTTATTATTATTTGTATAATCATCAAAGTGGGACGTCAAAAAGATCATAAACACCTTAAGTAGAAGGGTATCATTTCTGAAATAAATGTGCATCAAAGTTACGGGGTTTACACAATGAGAGAGTTGTATTTTCAAGACGAAGATTTCAAGGATCCATGAAAGGTATGCACAAACCCATCACAAGAGGAATGAAATCCATGGTTTATTATTTTTTCCAAGATGGAATGATATTCGAGGAGCACAATTGTGTATACGTAGAGGATAAATGTGTGATAAATTGATTAGAGAGAAGCATAACAATGGCTTAGGAGGTCACTTTGGAGGTGATTAAACATTAACACAATAGGAAGAATGTTATTACTGGGAAAAATATGGGTGCATATGTGTGTAAATATGTGGAGTGTTTTTTTACCAGCTTAGTCAAAGGAATTCAAAAATATATACGTTTATATCAACCACTACCAAGACTCAAGAATACCGTGGGAGAACATTAGCATGTATTTTTACTTGGAATTCTTATTATCCAAAAATCATTCTCGGGATCTTTTGAATGTCTTAGGAAGGGTTTGATCAAATTTTGGACAAAATCATGTTTTGGGGTAAAATATTCATTATTCAAGGCATCACTCCTACCCCTTTTCAAGGTATGTGTACCCATGAATTAGTCAAAAATGGGAAAATTCCAAGTAAAGTTAGACTAATCACAAATCAGCTTTTAAAGGAACAAGAAGAATTGTTCCTTTGTTCCTCCTATTCCTTAATTCACCACAAAATTTGAAATAATGGGAGGAGGGGCAAGGTATCGACATGGAAGAGTCGAAGGAACTTAAAAATGGTTCCTTGGTTCAAAAATCCCCCGCATCACCGAATTAAGTGACAAAGAGGCAAATGCGAGCAAGTCGGACATGTTAGGCCTTGATGGAACACATGGAACATTATGTCCTTCCGCTTGTTCCCAACCTATGTGATCTATTTGAATCCTAGAATAGAATGATTAGAGTGGTCTTTAATGACTCACAAGAGACAACTTCACTTCTTCATGTGCTCTATAAATCTGCATGTCCATATATTTTGATTTAGAACTCCAAATTCCACAAACTTGGGCTCATTCAAAAAATATCATCAAGCACTTCACTTTGGAATAAAAAAATTCATAAATTGATGGAGTTTGTGGGGTAAAAGAGAAAAAATAGGTATAAAAATAAAGGTGCAATTCCAAATATCTATATTACCAGATTAATGGTGAATGGTGTCCATACCTCCTCCCCGCAAACAAAATCACCCGATTAAATGTCTTAGACAAATTACCCATGCTCAAAACTCGACAAAATTGATAACCTTTTGTATTGGGCGGGTGAAAATGGGTCATTTATGGTTGTTTAGTGGCTTCTCTCTCTCTCTAGTTTTCTATAAATGTAAGTTCTTATGCATGTGAAAAGGGTTATTTTCTCGGAGGATTTTGAGATATTCTCTTAGAGTTTTACATTTCCCTACTTTTAGACCTCCGCAACAATATATTTTGCAAGTTTTGTAAACATTTTCTCTGTAAATGCAAGTAATACTTTTAGTGACATGAAAATGTTGTTCATTCCTTCAAATGCAATGTTTGTTTTGATGTGAATCTCTTTCCCTCTTGCTTCTTTGAACCCATTTAGTTGTATCTTACAGAAACTATGTGTTCCTTTTGATTATTGCATATATGGTTACAATTGTGTCTCTACAAGTCAGATTTGAACTCTGTTTTAGCTTTGGTGCATTACCCCTTTTCATTTTACAGAATTTTTCTCTCCTTTCAAGTTTGGTCCATGTAGATTTGTAGTTTAGATTTATTTTAATAGCATTTGAAGTTGTAGGTTAATTATAATGGGATGAAATAGAAGGAGCTGACCTTCTCTAGAGGTTTGTCTCATTTGCAAGGTCCCACACTTGTAGAGAATCCCATGTTACCCAAAATTTTTATTTTGCATTCATCATAACATGTAGTGGGTGTAAATTTAAGTGATAACAGTTATGACACGCTTGATGGGACTACTTTGGGATTTTATTTATTTTTCACTAATTTTTGGTGCATATCTTGGTGAATTTCAACCTTTGGAGGCTTTGTAAAACACATCCAATGACTCTAAAAATTTATCTACTAGTTTCATGCGAAGAGTGTCTATTTATTATGAGAAGGATTCAAACAAGGTCAAGTACAATAGATAGGGAACATTTTGACTACTTGCACTTGTTACCAAGGAGAAAGAAAATGGGAAGATCAGCTCAAAGATCACCACCACCTCTTGGCAGAAATATTTCAACCCCTCCTCTTGTACTCCTTTCTTTTTTTCCTCTAGGATTTTAAGACACATTATTTTTATGGAACTCCAATGAAATTTATCCTTTGTTAGTTTCAATGGTGACATCCCTTTAAATCTAAATTCTCAACATTATATATTGGTGTCTGCCCTCAATTGTATTCTTTTATTCATTAGTGAAAACCACACTACCCCATATGACCATATCCAAGACGTTGCTAATGTTTCCTCAGTCCATTTTGTTATTGAAGATGATTTAGTAGTCAAAATATTGTCTTCATCATTCAAAGGAAAAACACTTTAATGGTATATGAGTTTGAGACCTACTTCAATTCAAAATCGGGACATGCTTGGCACTGCTCCTTGCAACCAATCTAAGGATAAATCTGATCATTTATCTTTGGTGGAGAAATTGACTAAAAGAAAGAGAGCCTAAAATGAGAAAAGGACTGATTTTAACATTAGGTTTCATAATACTTGGGTTAGAATCCCACTAATGGTAAGTCCTACAATGCACTATTCTTTTCTCTATTACTTAAGATCTTTAAATAGTGATATATTTGTCATGATTCAGTCCATGGGGGTGTAACCTTACTAGATGCCTATGCAATTTATATTAGAGTAGAAAATAACCTCATTCAAGCTAGAAACTCACTCCTAAATCTCCAATGCCAATATTACCATAAGTAGGAACATCTACTCCCCATCACACTCCTGAATTAGCTCCCATTCCATATCTAAGGATTCAAAGTTCTAGCCAAGCATATACCTCCCCAAATACTTCAATTGAGCTACAAAAGGTAATGAAGCAATTACAAAAAATTGGTAATGATTTAGTATCATTAAAAAGGAGGAAAGCTCAAAGTTTCAGACCTTACCAGCCCCCATATCAACCAAATGGACCTTCATTCCAAGTTGCTCCACAAAATAAGAATTAATATCCCTCTTCAAGGCCATTTTAACGATACAATCCCAATGCAGCCAAATCTTCCAAGGATTTGGTTCTAGTTCAAAATAATCTAGTGCAAGATTATGAGTGGTGATTACATTGAAATCTTCCACACAACCAAGAAAAATGCCCCAATGGCATTTTAAACCAGATTTGATGGTGAAAATGCATCTACTTCTCAAGATACACCCATAGATTAAAATCAATAGCATGTAGTTACTCAAGAGACACCACTAAGTGATACTTCACTTGTAAATTGGTAAGTGGTCGAGTTTTGCGTAATAAACCAGATTTCTCCTCAAGGTGTGGTTGATAATATTAGATTAAAGAGAAGAGATATGGAAGAAGTGAAATCAGCAGATATAGGAACTTCTCAAACTTCTGTAACACTTTAAGGAGGTAACAATTCAAATTTAGCTACCGACATGCAAAGAAGCCATATGGGTTGGACGTCAAGAATGCGGGGTAGCCCAAAGGTCCTTCTACATCAATCCAAATGCAAGAAAGGGTGGTTGTAAGTAAAGTCCAACAAAAATATAATTCAACTTCCTTCAACATCCTTAAATAGATGAAGAAGACCCATGTGAGTATCTCAATGTGGGAATCTTTGGCAATTCTGGGACAAAGAGATCTCTTGCAAGCAACTATGGCTAATTTCTCCATTCCAAGTGAGTCACCCAAAGGAACAAATTTGTTCTTACTAATGCAATACAATAGAAGGAGGATCAATAAAAAAATAACATGAAACCCCATCCTTTCTATGTATCCCTGATAATCGGAAATCATTTATTCCACAATTATATGATTGACTTAGGGGTAAACAACTTTGTGATGCCCAAGCAAATTATAAACCAACTAGGTATCACATATGAGTCTCTTTATAAAGGGGTGATACAACTATATGGAACAACAATGGGGACTGTTGGGGTTATCAAAGGTCCAATCTTTACATTGTATGCATGCCACCAATTTTTTATTCTCCAAGATATCTTCATAATCGATCTACCTCCTCTTTTTTCTCTGTGTCTATCTAGAGACTTTACTGCCAAAATTGGAGGACATCTATCACCTATCTGGTCCCATAGGTTATTCAAGACTAGGTATGGCACTAAGGCTACCATCAAGTCTGAAAAAATTGCTACATATCTTATAAAACCTTTTGTTCCCCCCATCAATACAAATTGTACCATTTTTTTATCAAGAAGATTATCCAAGCGCCCAAGATGCAAATACTTAGATTGAAGGCATTCCTAATTTGCTACTTGATGAGTGGGGGAATGAATGTCATGGTTTTGATCCATATCAATAGATTGAAGAGGTTGGCCTTGGTATTTATTGTCTACATGAGGATAATTCACCTCTACCTAGTGTTGTCAAATAAAATAATGAAGAGGAGGATGGCATTTGGCAAATGTTTTTTATGGATCAAGAAGTAGAAAAGGAGTACAAAGATGTGTAGTCCTTATATCTCCTAATGGTATGAAGAATTACTCACAATCACTCACAAAGTTATTTCGATGTTTTAGAAAGGGATTGATCAAATTTTGGAGAAAACTATGTTTTGGGGTAAAATATTCATGATTCAGGGCATGACTCCTCCCACTTTGCAAGCTCTTCGTACTCCGGACTTAGTCAAAAATGGGAATATTCTCGAGTAAAGTTGATAAACCGGGCCAAATCATATTTTGGAGGAACATGGGGAGCTATTCCTTCATTCCTCATATTCCATAATTCACCATGAAATCAAACCAAAGGGGAGGAGGGGAAAGATATCGACATGGCAGAGTCAAAGGATACCGGAGGAACACTTAAATGGTTCAAATAGTTCCCCGCATCACCGAATTAAGTGAAAGAACAAGGAAATGTGGAAAGTTAGATATGTCGTGTTGTAGAGAGCACATGGAACATCGTTCTTCCCTTCATTATGTTCCCCACTTGTGTGCTTTATCCAATTCCTAGACCAAAATGATTACAAAGGTCTTTAACAACTCACATGGGAAAAATCTAGTTCTCCCATGCTATAGGAATTTGTATGGCCATATCATTTGATCAAGAACCCTAAATTACAAAAACTTGGGATCATTGGAAAGGTATCATCAAGAAATTCACTTTGCATCGATAAATTCATAAATTGACATGGTTTTGGTGATAAAAGGGACAAAATATAGGTAAAAAAATAAAGGTGCAATTCTAGGTAGCTCAACTAGTAGGATTAATGGTGAATGTTTTCCATACCTCGTCTTGCAAGAAAATGATGTGATTGAATGGCTTAGATAAGATTCCCATGCTCAAAATTGAAAAAATTGATAACCTTTTGTATTAGGAAGGTGAAAATGGGAAATTTATGGCTATTTGGTGGCTTATCTCTCTTTTGCCTCTTTGTCTCTTTGTCTCTCTGTCTCTCTCCTTCTCATTTTCTATAAATGTAAGTGTTTATGCATGGGAAAGGGTTCTCGTATGGAGGATTTGGAGCTCTTCTTTTGGAGTTTTATACTTTCATAAATTTAGACCTATACAAAAATATATTTTGTAAGTTCAAGAACCTTTTCTCTATAAATGTAAGTAATGCTTTCAAAGTGACATGAAATTGTGGTTCATTCCTTCAAATGTAATTCTGTATTGATGTGAAGTTCTTTCCCTCTTGAAACTTTTGACCCATTGATTTGTATCTTACAAAAATATGTGTTCTTTTTTATTCTTACATATATGGTTACAATTGTGTCTCTCGAAGTCATATTTGAACCTTGTTTTAGCTTTAGGACATTACCCCTTTTTATTTTGAAACATTTTTCTCCTTTCAACTCGGTCCCTATAGATTTGTAGTTTATCTTTAGTTTAGTTTCATTATGAAGTTATAGGATAGTTGTAGTGGGATGAAACATAAGGAGACAACATTCTTTAGAGGTTTCTCTCATTTGTAAGGTCACACAATTGGAGACAATCCCATGTTACCGAGAAGTTTTGTTGTCCATTCATGATAACAAATAGAGGGTGCAAATTTTGGTGATAACAATTCCAATAATATAGAGAGGTAATGACTCCATATTTATGCCACCAAAAAGTTCTCGAATATGGAATAGTTTATTTCATGTAAGAAGATGAGTGATGTGTCAAGAATTATAAATTTTTCTTCGAGAGAGTTTGTGGGGTTGTGCGGGTTTTCATTGAGCATAGTATTAGACAAGGATACAAAATTCTTAGGTCATTTTTGACGAACCTTATCAAATAATATGGGGACAAATATGAATTTCAGCTCAACATATCATCAAACAATTGATGGAAAAATAGAAGTGGTGAACAAAAGTTTAGGAAATTTAGTGCGCATCTTGGTTAGAGACAAGTCAAAATAATAGGATATTGTGTTAGAACAAGAAGAGTTTTCCTACAATGTTTCTATCAACAAAAACACATGGAAGAGTCTATTCCAATTTTTTTAATGGAAGAATTCCAAAAAAGTCTTTGAATTATGAAAACATGTGGATAATAGGAGTGTAAAAGTAGAATACTATGGGAGTACATGCATGATCTACATGATGACGTACATAAAAAAGACTGGAGTAGAGTAAATCTCATTGCAAGTAACAAGTAGATGAGAGGAACATAAGAAAGGAATTTTAAGTTGGATATCATGTGTTGGTGCATTTGCATAAATAAAAACTTCTTCAGAAACTTATAACAAAACGCAAGCTAAGAAGATTGGTCTATGTAAGATTTTGCAAAAATTAGGTTCTAATTCCTATAAAAATGAGTTACTCGAAGGATTGTATATCTCACTCGATACTCAAGTTTTTGATTTATATGAGTACCATGAAGAATAAGGTAGTAAAAAAATGTGTAAGTGCGCATAGAAGAGACCTCGAAGGATAGTGCATACGGACCATAAAACTTAGAGGTGATTGATTGGTTGAGGTAGAACCTAGACAAGGGAAGAGAATAAATTGAGGTCATATTAGACTCAAGGATAGTGAAGAGAATGCATTGGAAGGAGTATAATGAATAATTTGTAAAATGAAGGAACCAAATAATAGAAGATACAACATAGACAAGTGCAACAAATCTTTTCTGTTAGGCCATAATATTGAGGACCTTAAACCGTGAGGAAAATGTCACTTTATTTTGATCCAGGGTATTTTATGTAGAATAATCACATGAAAAGTGGTTATATTTCCTAATTTTGAAAATTTTGGCTAGGTATGGATGTGTTCAATATTTATAAGCATAGAGGGAAGGTAAAAGAAACACAAAGAAATATATTGGTGATTGTGTAGAAGTGTGCAATAAGTTTACGTAGTAGTTAGCGGTACGTAATGCATTCAAGATTGTGTAGTGACGTTTCCACAAAAGTGCACATGGTTTGTAGTGAATATTAAGGAACATGGTACTTTAAAAAGAGTGCAAGAAGTTCTAGGCATAGGATCATGAGATAGAGAAAAGTGTGTGCACATAAAATTTTAGAGGTCTTTGAAAAAAACTAGAGCATGATGGGAATTTATGATAAAATTAACCAACAATGATCAAATGTAAGAAGTGAAAAAGGAATGGATGAGATCAAAAACTAGTGAAACATGTCAATCAAAAAGTAATTCGATAAAAATAAACAATATGACAAGGATCTCAAGGAAAATCATCCTCAAATTCTAGGTTGACATGACATAGGTGAGGAAGTATTTAGATGGCATGATAGCTCAAAGAATTTGATGATCCAATTAAAACTATAATTAGAGTGGTAAATGATGATGTATCCAAAAGGAATTTTAATGAAGGAAAAGTAGGAATAGGCTAGTACATAATTAAGTTGAGTACATAGTTTGGGGGAATTTTAAAAATGGTTCAATGAAGGAGAGCTAAACCGAGAGAATAGGAAGAGAGCCTATAAGTAGTCCCGAGAAGCACATGCACCACCATTATAATACTGAAAATAGCTTAGTTTATGTTCTATAATACCCCTAGTAGAGGGAGTAATATTTGTAGATTCCATTAATGCATATGAGATTAATTGAAACCTACTTGTTTTGTGTGATAATCTGCTATGTATTTTGAGAAATGCCCTAGGTGTATAAACCACATATGCCTTCCGCCTAGTAGGTATGAGAGCAGTTTAACAACCACCATGGCACTAGTGGAAGATAACCACATGTCTATAGTCCCTTACTTGATTAAGAAAATCTTAAAGATGTTAAAATATAAAGCCACCTCATAGTACACGTAGATCTAGAAGAATACCGAGGAAATAATAATAAAAAAATTGTTACTCAATAAATGATTTAAAACACCCTAATTATTAAACATGATAAAATTTCTATAGTTTCAAATTTGGAAAATGATATCGTCTTTGAAATTTTTTCCAAATGAAAGCAATATAATTCAACCACCGAGAAAATCTTCCAACAAAACAAGTCTCTATGAGATGGGCTCAAGATGAAAAGGATTAAAAACTACAAGGCCATTTCTAAAAAAATGGCGAGAATCCTATTGTAGTATTCCAAGTTGTGTTATAAGCCCAAACAGCCTCAGGTAGCCTTTTCACCCAATATCTTCTACTTGCTTTAACTATTTTGGTGAGAATGTTTTCCAATTCCCTGTTTGTCACTTCTGATTGTCCATTGGATTATGGGTGATAGGGAGATGAATTCCTATGATTGATATGATAGTACATTGTAAAGTCCTGGATCATATTAGACATGAACTGTGGGACTTGATATGAAACTATACTTCTTGGTGCACCAAACTTCATCATAATTATGTGCCAAATGAAATCGACAACTTCATCTTCATTAACATTTTTAAAGCCTCGCACCTCTCGCCCACCGTGTTATATAATAAATATATACAATAATGTGCTCCTTTCCCTATGAAGGAGGACTAAAAGGAAAAATGAAATCTATCCCCCACCTTTCAAATGGTTCAATCACCACTTGAGGTTGCAGAGGCATTTCACTAGTAAAAGTTGGTTGTCCCATCCTTTGACAAGGATCACACTTGCTTGATGTATTTCTTCACATATTTATACAAAGATGGCCAATAATAACCAGTGCTAAGTATTTTGTGGGCTATCCTTTTTACTAAAAAATTTCCTCCACTTGGTTCATCATGACATGCTCTAAGTATGTCAAAAATTTCATCTTCTCTAACACACCTGCATAAAACCAAATCAAGGCCACATTTAAATAACATTCCCTTTAACCATTTAAATTGTGCACTTGTTTTGATTAATATTTTCATTTTTTCTTAGTAAAATAAGGAGGAAACTTCCCTATTGCAAGATAATTTTTCATGTCAGCAAACCATGGTGTATCAACTAAAATAATAAATAATTGTTCATCTGGAAAGTTATCCTTAACTGGATCTTGTTCCCTTGTAGTGGTTAACCTTGACAAGAAATTAGCTACCACATTAGATTTTCTTGGATTATCCACAATAGTAATATCAAATTCTTGTAAAATTAATAACCATCTGATTATCCTACCTCCAACCACTGGTTTATTCATCAAATATCTAATTATTGCATGATCTGTATGTACAAATATTTTGTACCATGTAATATAGTGTCTGAACTTGTTAATTGAATAGATCACAACAAGAAATTATTTTTCAGTGGTGGTGTAATTTATTTCAGTGGGAGTAAGATTTTTACTAAGGTAATAGATAACATACATTTTTCCCTCCTCATCTTTTTGTCCCAAAACTGCACCAATTGAGTTATTTGAAGCGTCTGTTTGGATGTGAAAAGGTTCCTCCCAATTAGGTCCTCTTAATATTGGGGCAGTGATTAGTTTTTCCTTAATCTCTTCAAAAGCATGTTGACATTTTTCATCCCAAAGAAATTCACTATCCTTGGTAAGCAAACAAAACATGGGGGCAACAATTTTACTAAAATATTTGATAAAACGCCTATAGTACCCAACATGTCCTAAGAATGACTTGATATCTCGTGGGGGTTTGAGGAACATGTAAGTCTAAAATAATCTTAATTTTGTCTTGGTCAACTTGAATTCCTCTTTTTGAAATATGATGTCCTAGAATAATCCCCTCATCAACCATCATCAAACATTTCTCATGACTAAGAGACAAATGGTGTTGCTCACATCTTGTTAATAATCTATCCAATTTTTTCAAGGAATCATCAAATGTGTCTCCATGCACAGTAAAATCATCCATGTATACCTCTACACAATCATTAGTTAGATCCATAAAATTACTAGTACAACCCTTTAAAAGGTTGTTGGAGCATTACATAGTCCAAATGGCAGTACCCTATAGGTAAAGGTACCCAACAGACAAGTAAAGGTAGTTTTATCCCGGTTTTCAAGTAGCCACCTTGATTTGGTTATATCCACTAAATCCATCTAGGAAGGAAAAATATTGTTGTCTTGAGAGGTTGTCCATAACTTGATCTATGAATGGTAGAGGAAAATAATATCTCGGTTTATATTTTTCAATTCCCTATAATCAACAAAAATTTTCCATTTTCCATTCTTTTTTTCGTGAACAATTACAAGAAGAGACACCCACTGACTATCTCGAGATAGGGTAGATAAAGCCTACTTGTAATATCTTTTCAATTTCCTGCTAACTATGTCCCTTAAGGCTGGATTGATCCTTCTCTAAGGTTGTCTAACTGGTTTAACATTTTTAGTATAAATGTGATGGGTGAAAATACTTGGATGGATTCCTTTCATGTATTTATAGTCCCAAGAAAAAGCTCTAGTATGACACTTCAAAACATCAAACAATTTAGCTTCTTGATCATTTTCTAACCAACTGTTAATGTTTAAAATCTTACTTGGTTGAATCTCAATTTGTTTGGTTCTAGTGTGTAATGAACTGATTTTTTGAAAATGTTCCATTAGGGTGTTTAGTGGACATGAATGAGGTAACAACATATGATATGCAGTAATGTCTCTAAATTTCCCTTGAGAAAGAATACTAGATAAAGGACAATAAGCAGAGTTATGATACTTATCTTGATGTTGGTCAAGCTCCTCATCACTGATGTTTTCCAAAGATTCCTTATTGTTCCCTGATAACTCTGAGACTAATGCTATTGATTCCGTAGCTATTTCCACCCCTCCCGAAGAGAAGTCATGTTCCTCTCGGAGTAAAATTATTTACATCTACATTAGATTGTGATGGTTCCAGAGATAAATATGAATGTTCTAGAACTAAGTCGAAGGTTCCAGAACTAAGTATGAAGGTTCTAGAACTATCTCTGATTGTTCCAAAAATAATTGGTGATCATTCAATGGGTGATTAATAATATTATCCACCTCCCGTACATGATCCTATAATGTTATCATAGCTAAAGAAGACAAGTTTTGTTTATTAGTATCGGGTTCATTAACCCATAATTGTTCCTGATTATCGATAAAAAGTATTGCAGAAGGATATAGGGAAATTTGTTTAGAACTCTTACCATTAGAGACGGTCATATTACTTGATCTCGTAATTAATTAAGGCAAAAACTCGTAGCTAACCATGGTTTGTCCAAAATGATGGGATAACTAAGTGTTTTACCTTTTGGCCGTATTTATAAGGAATTCCACCGGATACTCCCACATCTTCAATGATCCCTTCTGGTTCAACTACTGTCTGATATGCCATCTACAATATGGTGTTAGTAGGTTGTATACCTATCAATGGTAATGTTTTCAAAGTGTCTAATGTCATAACATTTATAGCTGCTCCCAAATCAACCAAAACATTATGTATATGTTTGTTTCCTATGGTAATAGAAATAAAAGGGCTTTCAGGATCCCCATATTTGGGAAGTAAGAGTTTACCTGCTAATAAATCAACAAGTTTCCCATCTATCTTAATAGTCCTAGGGTACTGCTTCTTCCTTCCAGGTCTTTTCAAGTATAAAATTTTGATTAATTTGTTTAATTCAGGAATGTCCTTAATTGCTTGTAATAATGGTATTTCAATATTTAATTTCCTCAACTCCTGCACCAGTTCAGATTCTTTAGTCTTAATAAATTCCTTAAGTGTTTTGGAAAAGGGGTTTCTGTAGAATTGTTATCTGGTTGTTTCTTTTTTCTTCTTCATCAACCTTAGGGATAACTGAACTAGGGGTTTTAGTTTCATCTGACATCTCGGTAATTATAACAGGTGGACTATTAATTATTTTTCCACATCTAGTTTGAATATCTTTACAATCCATGGTGTTAAGATCAATTGGTTTTTCTTTCTCTACTCCATAAACATAGGTTATTTGTTTATTTTTGGGATTAACCACTGGTTGTGTTGGTATTTGTGTTTGAACCACATTTTCAGTTTGTGAACCTTATGCTGGGGAACCCATTATGGATTATTGTTGTTGGTTGGGATATGTCTTCCCTTGAGCATAGTTATTGGGGTTCCACCTAGGTTATGACCAAGCATAAGGGTTACCTTGACCAGACCAGGGTTTTTGGTGTCCTTGAGCATACCAAGATTGTCTTGCCCAATCCTGGGGATTCCATGTTGGTTGAGGGGCCCAAGGGGGTTGTACCCAATTTTGTGGTACCTTCTGAGCTGCCCATGACATCATCTAGGATTAGGAACATATATTGGTATGAACTACCCCTGGCTAGCTTGTCTCGGAAAAAGTTTACTTCTTCTGTAGTGGATGAAGTGCTGGTTTGTTTAAGATGATTTTTATGAATGGAAGAAGAGAAAAAACATTAACTTCATGTTCCCTAGATTCATAAATAAGACATATTTCTATTTTATCTAGAGGAAAATCTCTTATTGCATGCTTCTTTCTGCATCTAGGATAATACATAGCTAATGGTTTAGTATTAGCATTTTCTTTGGTTTGAAATCCATCCATGGTGGAAGTTAATTGAACTAGGATATCTGTTTTGAAGTTTTCTAGTTCATCCATAATTTTGTTCATGTCTGGCTCCTATCTTTCATAATTTTTCCTTTCCTAGGTCCACCCCTCGTTCTTGAATAATTTCTATAGAGGTATTTAATCTCATCCATTCCCAATTGATTGATGTCTCCACCTCCCATTAAATTAAGGGCTTCCCTAGATTCACCATCCATACCTTTAAGAAAAATGGTTTTGCATAGATCCTCTTGAAGTACAAATCCACACCTTTTACCTATGAAGAGGAATCTATCTAAATAATCTTCCAAATTTTCATCCTCTTCTTGTTTTATCCTAAAAAATATTCCTTTTGTTTCTCCCTCTATAGTAGTCCTGGTACTTGTCTAAGAAGGTAGTTTCCATTTGTAGCCAAGAGGTAATGGAATTGGATGCTAATCCCATGAACCATCTCATTGCTGCATCTTTCAGAGTAGATGGAAATAACTTGAGTTTTTGATTATCTATTTTGTAGTCATAGGTTTGACACAATACTTTGAATTCAAACAAGAATTGGTTAGGGTCCTCAGATGAAATCCCTCTAAATGTGGGCAAGTGTGTAGGTGAAATATTCTTCATAGGTGTTTTATCATCCTCCAACTGGATTGGGTAAGTGAAAGTCCTATCAGGTTCTCTCTCTGGTTCCCTAGCCATATCTGCAATATATCCTGAATCTTTTTCCCAATCAACTTGATATGTTATCTATTTTGGTGGAGGTGAGAAGTCAGGTGTAGGAGGTTGACTGCTATACTAAGAATAAAAATTTCTCTTAACGAATCTTGTGATATAACCCTTCTTCAAAAGTTCCACCCTCTTCTGGTGATTGATCTAAAAATTCTATAGGCGAAGTTATGATTCCTGTCTAACAGAGGAAAATGGTGCTTCTAATTCTTGCTCAACTTCCTTGGCTGGACTAGAGGACGCTAATGATTCCTGTTGAGATAGTTTTGGGAGAAATCTACCCTTTGAGTCTCTTTGTCTACTCATAAATTTTATGATAACCTAGGGGAGATTTTTCAATTACTAGATGTGTGATTGTTTTTTTTTTTGACACCTAATTAGACAATTCCAACTAGTTATTCCTAGAAATGGTGCCAAAAATGATGGGTGTCATTATTCCCTTCATTTGATCAACTTATGGTTGATGTCATATTAAACCAGGGTGTGTCTAAGCTATATGCAACAAGTGAAGTCTCAGGTGAACTAGTAATTGATTGTAGTTACTATTATTTTTATTTTTCTTTCGGGGTTTTGTAGTATCTTAAGATATTCTTGGCCAAAGCCTTATTGAGGTTAAACTGTAAGAAACTTACTGAAATAAACACACATTGCTGAAATAAACACATTGCTTGAAATAAACAAACTTTGTAGAATTAAACACACTGCTTGAAATAAACACACTTTATAAAATTGAACACACCTTGTAAATGTTGTTTAAAATGTTTTTCAAAGAGATAATAATGTAAACTATAACACCTACAAGGACAATAGATAATTCCACATAACAGAAATTTAATTGTTGAATCAAAAGTGCCACATAATTGCCAAATAATAGAATTATACAAATTACTTGAAAATATAAATAGCAATGAAAGAGAAAATCATTTTTCTTGGAGGATTGGCCCTTGCTCCACCTTGAATCAAGAGTTAACACAATATGTTGCTCTCAAAATTAAATGGCTATTCTTATTATTGAATTATTTAGTCTTACAAAACTAATTGGTGGATCTTTCACATCTATCTTCAATTCTCTATATATTTTTTCCATCTGAAGATTCCTTTTCAATCATGAGTGTTCAATAGCTATCCTTCCACCTACAAATTCTAGTTAAACCAAATAGTTCCCAAAGTAGATATGAAATTTAGAAAACTAGTTGGATATACAACTATTGGTCTTACATATGTATATTTGGAGTGTGAAGAACTGGAAAATTGTTGGTCTATTTTTGATTGGAAGGCCCATTATTTGCTCCATAACCAAATTTTGATAGAGTAAGAAGATCCCCATTGATTTCGAACTTTGGAGAAGTTTCGAACCAAAGGGAAACCTTCCAAAACTAACTACTAAAGTTCTGGAGCTAAGTGCTTTGGAGTTCCGGAGCTAAGCCACATTTTAGCCAACTTCCTCAAAAAGATGCTGGTTACTTCACAATTCACTTATCCTGACCAAATATGACATGTTTATTCCAAAAACTGAATTTCCACACAATTTGTTAGGAATTATAGAGTTTTTAGACATTTGAACTAAATCAAACAAAAGATGGACAATTACATCCTAAACTTATATTTAGATCAAACAAAAGTTATGAAATGCACAAAACTTGATTAAAAGGGTAGTAAAATGAGAGTATTCATTGCACATTGATGAGGCATATTTTAGCCTCATCAACGAGGTCCACGGAATCGATCAAGTTGATAGTATTTCGGGTATGTGTAAAGAGGAAAATCAAAGGTAGGTCAACATAAGTCAACATGATTTATGAATCCCCACTCCCAAAACTTGACAAACAAGTGGCATGGAATTTATAGGATTAGATAAAATTTTGGTTCTTTCGGAAGTTGTGAAGAAAGGAAGCAAGTTGTAACTAATAGAAAATCCCGAGAATTGCGAAGGGCATGAAGCTTTCTCATTGGTTTTCTTGTTGCAGTGGTTAGTGGAGGTTAGGAAAAGCTGAAAAGTGAAAAGTGTATGGAGATTCATTATTGGATAGAATTTTGCAAATGGTATGAACTCGAGATAGAAGATATGTTAGCGAGAAGACATAAATAGGTGGATTAAGCGAGAGGTGCCACTTAGAGATTTTTGATGAACGAATGTGGACACATGGTAGTATTCCACCATTTTTTCTAGAGGTGGCTCCAAGTGGACATGAAATACTTGGAATGAGCCAAGGTTAATATATTTTTGGGTCTAAGGAAGTCTAAAGAAAAATGCAAGTGTATAGGTTAACATGCAATATGCAAGCCGATCCACAACCTTGTAACTTATCACAAGGAAACACGTGGAGGATGTGACATGGATAACTACATGAAAGTTGATAATCTCTACTGATAATCAGATGGTGATGCATGTTTGGTGTATGAGACCAAAGAAAAAGGGGAAAAGGGAAGAGATACTATTGAAGCTTATCACAGAATGGAAAATTCATTGAATCTCAAGATTACACCAATGAAATTGCCTGAAATTTTGAACTTAACTTTGTCTAAGGGTCATGAAAGTGTTGCAAAATAAATTAGGTTGATTCATCTCAAAACAAAGGAGAAATTTGTGATAGAATTTTTTCTCAGTCGGGCAAGTCTGTGAGGAACAATTCAAACTAGCTCAAAGTGAAGAAGCTCAAAAGTCATGGAACATGAAACATGAAGCATTCCTATTCGAATTGAAGGAGCTCATGGAGAAGCTCAAAATTCATGGAAGAATGTCGATAGTGTAACTAAAGATATCAGATGCAAGAAGACAAATTTATGAGGTAGTTTTGTAAAGTCCTTCTATATGCACTTGTACGTAGGAATAATGAGTCATGTGAAGAGTCATTAAACATGAAATGTCAAGAGTCATGTTTATAATTCATGCTTATTTTATTTAAGCTCAATGTTTTGGGAATGTAAACATTGTTGAAGCTTGGGAGAATGTCATTGTCATCGATAGATTTGTCGGTTGAAGAGAGTTGTGTGTTGTTGTTGAAAGGAGGAGAGTTAAGGGCATTATTTTGAGTAAGTGAGAAGAGTGTGAATGTATTGAATCCATGAAAAATTAGAAAGGAGAGGAGAAGACAAGTGAGCTAAAGAAGTGGTCATAATCAGTTGTGGAAGACAACACAAGTAAAGTGATCAATTTTTTTGTAAAAATTCTAAGTTGCAACTTAGCATATAGGGGGTTGAAGCCTCCTTATAAGTAGTAGCTTATAGAAGATCAATTGTTGTTGGTTAAATTTGGGAGTTGAAGCTTCCATAAAAGTTGAATATTGTCAAAGACTGAGTAGTAGCTTAGTTAAATTTTGGAGTTGTAGCTCTAGGTTGAGTTGAAGCTCAACCATGAAATCATTGTAACTTTATAGGACAGTTGTCCAAGCTAGTTCTCTGGTTTTAGTGGGTTTTTTTCCCAAGATGGGTTTCCCACATTAAATCTTGTCTCCTCATGTGTTTATGTGTGTTTACTTCTCTCTCTATCTCTCATGGTTGAATATGCATGCTTATCACAGTTAAAGTAATTTAAAGATTGGATGATTGACCAACTTTGAGTTGCACAAAATTTTAATAAGAATTGATTCACCCCCCTCTTAGTGCCTATATTTCTAACACATGTATATACTTGATTACATTCACTATTATTTCCTTCAACTACCTTTGGATTTGGAACACCTTGTGCAATGGGGGAGGTAACTAGGTTGAGTCGTGTGAGCCCGCAGCTCTCATCCTTTTCCTTGATGTGCTCATATCCAAATCCGATGGGGAATATCTATTGTGCTTGTCCAAAGCCGAAGGACTTGATGTTGTGGCTCCTCATATTCCACAAGAGCTTCAAAACCTTTGTGAACTATCATTATCCTTGACTGCAATGTTTCCTAAATTTCCCTCTCTCGAGATTCATCGTACTTACGAGTCATATTTCCTCTCTCTGTTTATCTTTCACCTGGGATTCAGCCATCCTTCCTCACACCTGATCCTTCCTTGTGCATGGTGGGGATTTAGATAGCCATAGGTAATCTCTCCAAATCTATTTCTACCATTAAGATATTAATAGCCAAAGGGATAACATGTAAATAAGATCCTTTGGGTTTGCGCAAGAATCTAAACTCTACCTCTTCTAGACAATAATATGTGGTAATCTGCGTACTCTAATGTATAATTATGCAACACACCAGCCCACCAATGATCTACAGCTCTAGTCCATGCTTCATTTGCATCAAAAATCATCTGGTAATATTCTTACATCAAATTCCTTGGCCTATGGTACCAATATTTGTTCAATGTGTATGTTTCCAACCATTGATACAACTCTACTTGGAAGAAGTCAAAGAACATTTCATATAACTCATGATAAATATTGTCTTCTACCTACTTGCGCATGTTAAAATCAAGACCATTGTTGTACCTCTACGCAAAATTATATTTTCCATCTTCCACTCAACTTTCAATACTCTCCAAAGATATTTGATACGCTTTACAAGAAACATCCCGAAAAACAAATTGAAAAGAGGTCCCAGAAACAAAACCAAAATATAGTCTTTATTATTTCACTTAAAGTGTTATGTGCATTAGTACCTCATTCGGTCTAAATAAACACTCACCCAAAGCACGCGCAACTACTAGGTTCCTCCTTTTTTTTTTATTGTTAAGATTTTAGCATGCATAGTTGTCATAACAATTAACCAAGTATTCATTCTTACTACTTAATCAACTCATTCACATCATCTTGGAAACACATGTAATAAGGAAACAATAAATCCATGTAAACCATTACTAACACCAATTGCATAAACACATCTCCATACTCAGTTACATTAATGATCATAATCCAACCACAATTATCCATTAATCTTCAGAACCAACTACATAATAAGAAGTTGATACATAAAATTTAGTACATGTGAACACGGAGTCATGCACACAACCATAACAATACAACATAACACTAACACATAACAACCATCATACAATACCAATCCTAAGCCAAGTATTTATAGGGGTGGGGATTTTCCCTTCATCGCATATGCACTTCCTAATAATAGGTGTGTTAAAAATAGATAACATGTAGTACATCCAAAAATAGCCATAAATCCATAAAGCATGCATGATTTTACAAGCGGCTAATAATAGATCTCCCTAAATATTTTACTTTAATCCTATTAATATATCTTCCTAAATGTGCTTTATTTGCATGTCCATTCTCCAAAAATAGCCTTTTCTTTCCCGCCAAGGTAGCCTGCTTTTATACTTTTCTTTCTCAACACTCCATCTTTGCTTTTCCTATTTTTAGCCCATCCTGGAAAATTGGCTAAGTCCTTATCTTTTCCCCTATGTATGCACATTCTCATGTGCCATCCCAACCCTTGTCCATGCCCGTCCTTGTTTATGCTATCAAAATTCCTATATGCACACTTTTTCCAATGTGTCTCTCTGAATATCCCGTGCACACTCATTCAAAGGCATAACCCTTTATGCCTCTTTATACTTAGTCATTTTTAGTAGCCAACAATCATAAAATTCCAATCTAATTGTAAAATTCTCTGTTTAAGTAAACCAACCAATTCAAGTCATCAAAATTAGATGGATCTTGCATGTATAAAGGAATAATAATATAACTTTTAAAATTGTCTGTCTTTATTTGCATATAACCCTATGTCTCATCTAGAACATAGATTAATACTCTGAGCTTTATGGAATAGTCAATAATTATCTTTGAATGGATGTGTATTAATGATCAATGGTTTGCATGGTCCTTCACTTTTCTAAACTACCTGATTAAGATCTTGTAACATAATAGCTTTATTCCTTTGGCCTTTTCTAATTTGGTGGATATGGCTAGGATTAACTCATGCATCCCAACATCATTTTTAAGTGATGATTTTTTTCTTCTATTCAAATAAAGACATGAAATGGAGTAAGAAGTTTTCAAATTTCTCTATTAACAAACCCTTTGCGCTACATCCAAAATTTGCATTAACCCTACATCAACAAATAATGAAACAATACTAGCATGAAACATGTATAGATGTTTGTAAGTGGTTACCAACTGGTTATAAGCCATTGTTAATTATTTTTGGCCTTATTCAACTTATTTTCGATAGTGATCACATTTTCCCAGGGAAAATTTTAGTGGATAATATTCATAATTTGGCTAAAAGTAGGAATTCTAGAATATGAATTTGGCTATTTTTACGACCATGGCAGTGACCACATTTCACCCAAAAATTCCACAAACAATAATTTGTCCCATGTGAATAGCCAATAGATCTCCAATCCCAACATATATTTTTTATTGAATCGTCGTGTGATAGATGGGTTAGGGTTTTAAAACATTCTTGGATCGCCAAGAAATCTATGGAACCTTCATGTTCATTTGGTCTCATTTGCCGACATGTTTATGATTTTTTTGAAATTTGATTAAATTCATCATATATATATATATATATATATACTTATATATTATATATATAGTCACACACACATAGATCTAGATTGGAATCCGTTAAACCTTTATAAGACCCACCAAATTTAAAATACTATGCTAACTGCCTATAAATCCACTAAAACTTTTGATAAGCCTCAACACATGAGGAGCAACCAAGTGTCACCCATTCTGGGAACCTGAGCGTAAAGGTATGCAAAAGGATCCCCAATGCCCAAAATTGAATATCGGGTGGAAATGTGGCAGGATTTTGGGAATCCTGAAGGAAAAGGAATTTTGTGGACTCCAAGCCTATGAAATGAACTAATTCAATAAAGTTTCAAGTCCACGGTTAGATGAGGAAAAGTGACAGTCAGGAACACATGGTAGATCTCTATTTGGACTTAAAATGTGTTTTTTGCAATAAATATCCTTCATGCCAATGAATTATCCTTCATTCACCACTCCATCTACAATTTCCTTTAAAAATATGTTATATTTCACCAATGCCATGAATGCAAATTTTAGATAATTCGCAACTTAGAAAATATGATTTCACCATATTTTCCACAGCTTTCTATTACTTTTTTTTTTTCAAGCGGGTTCCTTAAAATTTTCCCTGCATTATCCATATTACACAAACATGAGTGGAAATTTTGGCAATAGGTTTCCTTCACTATCTATGCTATGATTGTAATCTTGGCATTGAGCTTCTAGATCCTTGTTTAAGATTGTATAACCTTGTCTTTACTATCTCTCGCCTTGTTCTTCACATTTAAAATGTCTCTAAAATCAACAAATTAATCCTTCAAGGCATGATACAAATCAGTCATAAGGTTGGGAGGAAAAATTATATGTGACTTAGTAGACATAATATTTTGTTTCGCTTCCCTTATGGCTCATGTAACCATTTTCAATGAGGCCTCTGCTTACATCGAGAAGATCAACAATAGGATCATTACCTCATCCTCTTTTTCTTGACATGATTATAATTTTTTCTTTCTATTCTTAACAATAGATCTTTCACCTGATCCTTGATTCTACTTATGGTCATCTTTTGAAATTTATTTTCCTTCTTTTTGTAGACTAAAGATATTTTAGGAGGCTTGTAAGTGGGGGTGTAATACTTTGCAGCCAACTATTGTTGTTACCATTTCCATTTAGCAAGCTATATTTGATATTTCGTAGGCTATTTCACCTCCATGATTGTGGATGATTGTAGTCTTTTATTTCATTTAAAGCGATATGCACACTAACACCTCATTCATCTGGACTAAACACTCACCCGAAGCGCGCGTAGCTACCATGTCCCTCCTTAGTGTTTATTTTTCAAGATGTTAGCATACATATTCACTATGATATTCAACAAAGTATCCATTCTTATAAAATTAGTCAAATCATTTACATTATCTTGGAAACACATGTATAAGAAAACATCACATATTAGACCATAAATAAGATCAATTTCACCATTATATCACCATATTCAGTAATATCAACAACCACAATCCATCCATAATAATCTATTTTACCAAAAGTATTACATAATGGAAGCTAAATACATAACAATCATTACATGTGAGCACAAAGTCACGTGTGCAACCATAATAGAGAAACATTAACACATACCAATGATAC
The DNA here is from genome assembly GCA_018340775.1 of Taxus wallichiana var. yunnanensis. Taxonomy (NCBI): domain Eukaryota; kingdom Viridiplantae; phylum Streptophyta; class Pinopsida; order Cupressales; family Taxaceae; genus Taxus; species Taxus wallichiana. The sequence goes on along the minus strand of CM031237.1, from coordinate 397,334,373 downwards.
AATAACCAATCCTAAACCAAATATTAATAAGGGTGGGAATTTCCCTTCACCACCTATGCACTTCCTAATAATAGGTGTGCTAAAAATAGATAACATGCAAGTACATCTAAAAATAACCATAAAGCATGCATGCTTTTACAATCAGCTAATAATTTATCTCCTAGAGATTCTAATCTAATCCTGTTAATATCCATGCATATATTTTCTTTATCTCGCATGTCCATTCTCAAAAAATAGCCTTTTCTTTCTCAGCACTCCATCTTTGATTTTCCTATTTTTAGCTCATCCTGGAAAATTGGATAAGTTCTTGTATTTTCCCCTGTGCATGTGCATTCTCACATGTCATCCTGACCCTTGTCCATGTGCATCCTTCTTCATGCTACCAAAACTCCTTTGCATGTGCTCTTTCCAATGCGTCTCTTTGAATATCCTGTGCACGCTCATTTCCACGCATAACCCTTTATGCCTCTTTATACTTATCATTTTTAGAAACCAAAATTACCCCACACTAGGTATGTTGTTCATCCTCGAAAACACCAATTAAAAAATTCCTTCTAAATAATTAAAGAATATGGCTTGTGCTAAAGAATCAAATGACCTGCATTTATTCCTTCTCGGGGAGGTGTTCTGGAAATTCTCTATCCAAAATTTTCTCTAACTCCCTCCATCCCTCTAAATCCTTTTTGGCCTTAACCGGTGCTACATACACAATATTAGGTACTTGTTCGTGTGAATTCATCAATTTTTCTAATTGTGCACTCCCATCATCCAACACACCATCATGCGTGTCACCTCGTCAGAAAATTTTTCTTCGATCTCTCCTTGAATGTGGCCTTCATTTGGGAAATCATATCCCTCTTCTGTTCTACCTTTTCCAAAATTATTTCTCACTCGTCCCTATTCTTCTTCATTTTGGTCTGCATTTATTTCAATTCAGCTTCATCATTGATCACTAGATTGCTCACCACTTGATCAAAATCCTTGAAACTATGAAATACAAATTTGACCCTGTGCGAGATTATTTTATCTCAAAATCCAATGTTTGATATTGTGCCAAGTTTTCATCTAGCTTTTCTCTGTCATCCTTCTTTTGATAGGCCATTTATTCTTCTCGTGGGTCCCACTATTATACTCTTTATCTCATATGTGAGCATACATGCTAAGTCCTCTATACAATGAAGTGTTGTCTCATACCGGCTTAGGCTTGATCAACCATATATGGGTACATGATGGTAATAACATCTACAATGAATTTTTCTTTGGTGTATGCCATATGTATCCATCCCTTCTCTTCCCTCACTTCTTGTTTTAGTTGCACAATGATTTTATCTTTCTCCACTATCTTGGCATGCAATCTCTTTATTTCAGCATTCTTATCAAGTTCCCTTAGCCCTACTTATTATGACATCTTCTTAATGAATTTCTCACCTAATCATCAGTTATAAGTTGTGCATCAACCATTCGGAAACTCTCACCTGGTGTAGACATGAGTCGAGTCTTAGAAAATGACCCTATGCTTACCTCAAACTATGGATCATCCACATGTGATTGGAATTCCCATGATAACATCTTTCTGGTGTGTGGTAAAGCCTCCTTTTACTTAAGAACATATATAATAATAAGTCCTTAGTGGCCAATGTACTTTGATATCTTGCACATAAGACTTTATTAGGATCATCAACATATCGTAGCAGAGGGAATTTAGGAATATTTACTTATCATTTTTTTACCTATGGGACCCTTAGGTATTTCCTGCATTACAATATGTAGTGCACCACTTGTTTCACCCGAGTATTTTATTTGTTCATATTCATGCTATTTTTCATGCTTAGTATTACACTTTGTATCACGCTCTATTTCCTCCTCATGGTATTTATCCAGGACTCTTCACCTCATGATGTGTTTCCTCCTCTCTATTATGGGTTTCTTCTGGTATGTGGGGCACCTCCTTCTCATTATTCCCCTTTGTCTTTTCTACTTCTTCATTCCTCTCTGGGATTTCCTCATGGCATGCAAAGCACTCTTCTTCCTCTGAATCTAATAGAGAGTGGATCAATGATGATGATACCTCTTTAGAATTCTCTACCTTAGTCTCCTCACTCGAAACCACCTTGGGTTTCTTCTTCCTATGTGTATTCTTCTTGGGAATTACATTTTTATTCGACTTAGGGGTCACAATAGATGTACTCGCACCTTCCCATTTTCCTTGCGCTACTCCTCTTCTTCACTATTTTATTCTTCTTCTTCTCTGTGGGGAGGGGGGTATCTTCACACACCATCTTGGTTCCTACCATTTTTCCCCCTTAGGTGAGTCTGAGATCATCAAATAATTCTCCATGTAGTTGCGCTTCCCTTCATGGAACAAACCCTTTCATGTACATGTTAATGTTTCTGCGTACCTCTATTGGTGCATTCTTGGCACAACTTGGAGATGAAAAATTTGATAACCCCATATGATTTGTGAGTAGGTAGTTGACACTAGTGGAGTAGAATTACACTACCACTGAGTACGAGGAATTTTCTATGATCTATGTGCTTCATAAGTTTTTACAATACTTGATGGCTACCACAATTTTCTTTTATACAAATCATATATTGTTGAAATACTTAATCAACAAGCTTGTTTTGCAAGGGCACATCTATAGGTTGGTAAGCCTCTCCTTCAATGTCTCAAACTCCTATTCTTGCACGTCACCCCGATAAAATTTAGCTTTTGCTTTGAGTAACTCTTCCAAGGGCGCAACAATCTTCACATATCCCTTAATAATTTTTTTGTAGTAGCCCATATGACCAAGGAGTCATCACACCTCACTATGATTTGAAGGCTCTTCCAAATCCAAAATGACTATGCAACCTTTTTAGTGGGATCCATAAAAATCCTTCTTTACAAATGATATGTCCAAGCAAGGTTCTAAAAGTCAGTAGAAAAATACACTTCTTGGTATTGAGAGACATGCTCAACTACCTATATCTTTCAAAAATAAACCTCAAATTATCACAAAGATATTTGACAAGCCCATAGGTAAAAATACAAGAACTTATGAATAAAATCATAAAATTCCTACACAATAATGCACGAGAATACTATTGGCATATTCATCAACCAAAAAGGCATAACAATATATGTGAAAATTCCCCACTCATTAGTAAATGTTGTCTTTTTGTGGTATTCTAGCACAATTCACACTTGATGATAGAATAAAATCCATCTATAAAAGAATAGATCTCGCGACTTGTGACTCTTTCAAGGATTTCCTTGGTGAATGGGGTGGGAAAAGGATCTATGATACATGTGGCATTAAGCTCTCTCGTAGTCTATGCAGATCTCAATTTTCCCATAATTCTTGATGATTATAACTATAATGCTAACCCACTAAGATTCCTCAATTAGTTCAATGATTCAAGACTTAAGATTTTTATCAATTTCCTCCTTTACTTTTACATGCGGTTCGATTCATCCCGTAAGGCCTCTTCCGAACCGGACACCCACCTTCTTTCGACTTAATTTTTATTTCTCCCAATGAGGGTGAACTCCCTTAAATTCATGGAAAAATCTTAGGAACAAATCCTGGAAGTCACGCAAAATCTCAATGATCTTTGATATCTCTTGTTCTGATCAATAATCCCCAATAATTGTTGGGAACACGGTGATTTGGGGGAGAGGAATCAGTCATACAACAATTACAAATTTACTTTCCATTTCTTAGATTCATCATTCAAATTAACCATTCAATATCCATAAACCATGTAAACTTATTATTTGTGCAATAACCAATCACATGTGCAATAAACACAAGACACCATATATAAGTGCAAAACCCTCAAGGGAAGTAAAACCCACTGAAACCATTGCTTATATTACTTAAAGCAAGGACTTGCAAGAATATTACACATCCTACAAGATTTTTTTAGTGAGGCACCAACCCCACAAGGAGCACTAACCTCTAAAACTTTGCTGATATTACACACAACAAAGGAATTAAGTGAATATTACACTTCACGAGAGATTTCTTTAATGAGACACTAACCCCATAAGGAGCACCAACCCCTAATCCCTTGTTGATATTACTCACAATGAGATACTCCTATGAATATGAATCATCATAAGATATTTGCAGAATTTTTACCATTGAAAATATGTTGATACCAAAGCCGACATTGATCTCAAATTTCAGCTCCACATCCTTCAAACCCTTTCTCAAACACACCTTCTTCAATTTTCTCTCTCTAAGTCTTCTTAGACTTGTCTTTCCTCTAAAACCTTGCAAACATGTTGTAAAACAATATTCATCCTGTCATGCACCTGATCATCCTTCAAAACATGCATCTATACCTATTACTCACTCACTTATGGGTCGTACTTTTCACCCCTGCAAGACTAGCTCTTAAATGGAGCTCAAATATCACTTTTATATGCAATTATGATTACAAACATGAAGGAGGTGTTTTCCTCATGTTAAAATCAACCCATAAAACATTATAAAATTCAATTACATCCATTACAATGGTCACATATGACCAAAATAGGTCATCCTAGCCAAAAACAATCATCCATACACCAAAATGTCTTAAAACCCTTACATTGGGATGAAAAAAATCCTAACACCAAAAATATTTTTATTCAAGCTCTAAAAGTCTCCACACATGTTTAAAATAACATTTAAACATAGTTCATTGTCAAAATTTACATGAACCAATAAAATTATTTCATTTAGTGGGCCTAGTAGTTCATTTCCTTCACCAAACAGCTTCTTAACAACAACCTGATTTCATGTTTGGGCCTTAAGAATACCCAATAACACCTTAAATATGGTATGTGAACACTATATGGAAATATAAATACTTGTAGAAAACTCCTAAATAAGTTATAGCTCATGAAACAATTACATGCTCAAACCATAACTACTTTTGTCTTCACTAAATCGGAAGCCCAAAACAAGTTTTCAACCTAAGATGATAGACACTCTTGATGATACTTACAAGAACTATAAATGAATTCAATTCATTCCAAATTCACACCTCTTAAATTTCTATGTTATATCAAACATCAACTAAACCATTTGCTACTTCAACAAACTCAATATTTCAAGTAAGAATATGACTGTCCTTAAATGGTAGCTACAAACTTCTTCGCAAATCAGCCCAAAAGACTCGCCAAAAAAACTCATCATAAGACAATCCATAACTCAATATAAATTTATCTAAATTACCTTTCCATAACATATAATAAATCCTTCCAACTCCAAGTCCTTCAAACAAACCCATCTCTCAGAAACCTTTTTATCTCTACTTGGACTCAAGAACTGACACTTAGCCCAACTTTCTCCAACATACCAAAACTCACTTCCACACTGAAAAAAATCATGTAACATACTTATAAATTATTCCTAAGCCCTCATAAACCTTCACCAATCATGAAGAATTCATATTCATCACTTTACCTCATCAAGCTACTTGCACCCTATTAGAATGAGCATCCTCCAAACTTGAGCCTCAAAAAACAGATCATAACTTTTGCATATTTTATCAAAAATAAAATTTTGATACACCATTGGAAACATATATGAACCATCTTCACAAAAAAAATTTAATGGATTCTTAACTCTACCTTTAGGTCAAGAAATATCAAATTTATCGAAGACTTCTCCAAACTACCCCAAAAACTAGTCTTTAAAAATAGGGCACAATTTGAAATTTTTTAGTATCACCATGACCTGAAACCTTCAAGAAAATATAGATCGATATAGGGATAAAAGTAATTCCAATTTAGTTCTTACCTAATTTGGGAAACTTTGTCTTAAATTTCATCTCTTCAGAAACAAGTATTTGTCAGGTGGGGCCCAGATATGATAGCATGCTCTAACATACCTCTTTGTAAAGATAGAAGAGTCCTATACAACATCAAATAATAAAATTTTCAAAAGGAATCAAAACAGACTCAAGTATACTCACTCTTTTTGCAACCTCGCTCCTAGTTAGAGTTTCAAACACGTTACCTTCTTAATGATCATTCATAAAAATGTGACGATCAAACCACATCATTATTTTTGTGAAGCTGAATAAATAACATAAGAGTATATGAAAATATATCATCTCCCCATGTAAATTATACATTTCACGATGAGAATCGAGAAGGTTGAATTTCGTATTTAAAAAACATTGCATCTTACCCGGTTTCACCAAAACTTGCATAACTTAAAAATATTCTTTAGAATGACTTGAAATTTGGCATGAAGAACCATAACAACCTGATATAAATTTTCATAATCAAAATACATCCCACATATCTCTTAAAATATCCAGCCACAATGACTTACCTATGCTTACCTGAATGTTTCTCATTGTTTGCTTCCCAAGGACCTCATAGAAGCACCAAACCATTGAATGCAAACATGAAACTCACCATATATTCCCTTTATACCATCAACATGCTGGTACCATACATAAACAATAATTCTTAGCTCCATTTCTCATACCTCCTTACCATTTTGCATGCTCCAAGACTAGAAACAAGCCTGGAATGACCGATGAACCATGAACTAGCCATGCTTAGCTCAATGAATACCCCACGTATAATCATGAAACATCATATGGACCATGAATGATGTTATGAAAACATCCAACATACTCTAGAGATATCAAACAAAGACTTAGCTCACTTAACCATGCTCCAAGACTACACTAAACTTCATGCTTTCCACTTGAATAACATCATATGGAGAAAACATGACACCCCACGACACCCTTTTCCATAAATGGGGTTGATTTAAATGACAACACAACCACACAAATTCCAATAATCCCCCTTTGTCATTTCTTGCAACCATCATTCGAAACATTGATGGAAACCATATGAAAAACAAATCTACATGACTCATTGCCATATTTATGATGTTTCTCTCCCCTTTTCCATCTATGGAAAAGGATTCACCGATTCCTAGACATGATAAATGACAACAAAAACAATGCACAGTGGAAAAATTACAAAAACTAGCTTACATGCTCAATAAGCCCCTCGTCGGACTAAATTCTATCCTCTTTGACTCCAACAACAACATATGAAGATCTTTTGGACCTGATAAGTACCAAAAATTGCTCCCCATCAGCTTCTACTCTTCCTATTTTTCCTTCAATCACTCTTTACATCTCTTACTAGGCCTTGTTTCAAGCCCAATTCACCATTTTACATGTAAATCCATCATTTTCACCCTTTAGGACCACTTGTCCCTAAATCACTCCTTTAGTGCAATATTGAAAAACTTTACAACCTTCTAAAAGCCCATGCTCAACATTACATAAATCCTTATGGCTCCCCACAGGTTTAAGGCACCCTACTCTAACCGAAAGACACGAAGGAGACTTTATACTTTATTTTCTTGTCACAAAGATGACTCTACCAATATATCATAGTACTGAGTTCTTTCTTTAGTGTTTTGGACCTCCTTTGTATGAAGTTACACCTATTTAAGCCTTTTACTTACATTTGTAAGTCAATAGTCCTCCAAACTTCATAATTTTTCCTTACAAACACCATGAAACACCTAAGCTTCCTTCATCAACAATTTGAATGTTTAACAAATGTAATCAAGTATTTGAGCACTATTCATAGTCATAATTTAACATATACACTACGAGATGAATCAATTTCAAGTTGTAGTGATTACCCTAATATAATTGAGATTATTATTTTAAATGCTTCAACATCAACATCTATCACTCTTTCCTGTGTGTGGTTTCATTTTCTGGACAACCGGATACTTTCATTTCTTCTTTAAGGGTTAACAAGATCATCTCAAGTCTAAACCATTGTGCAATATAGTTTGTGGAGCTCCAATAATACAGATGTGTTGACCTAGAACCCCAAAAGACTTTTGAGGATTAGGTGTAGATCGATCTTTGTTAAGGTCGTGATCGGGAAATACACCACAATTAGCCAATGAACATAATTGTAAATGAAAGAAAATAAAAAAATTCACTCCAAAACTTCCATCTTTATTTATTCATCAATAATAATTACATCAGTATCAATATATACATATTCTCTCATTCTCTTATCTCTAATCTTATACAAAATCTCTCATAGTGGAACTCACATCTATAGTTTTTATGAGAGGCACTTATAGCTTACATTAGTTACAATAAATATACAAAGTACACTATGTTTCAAAAGACACTTCCTTTGAATCGTGCATCTATCGGCTTCAGTCTTGTACTAGCATGATTCATCTTCATTATGGGACTTTTAGTCGACTTCCGTGTCTTCTTCCAGTCTTTCACATATCTACTTAGTCTTACGCATATTTATTTATGTACTTCAGATTTGTAGTCTTTGGCGGCTTCTATCCTTTATGTGCTTCTTTAATTCATTTTGCAGCTTCCTTTCTCCTTTGCGATTGTCTTTCTCTTTTCATAGATATCTCCAAACTTCAACAACTTATACCTAAACTCCTACCAACAAGATGCAAAGCATACATGTTCATAGTTATACCTAGACACTTATTAGATGATACATTCACTTTTTTCATAGACCACTAAGACTACATCGAGAGCCAATATGACTCAAAACACCATGTGTGACCGACTTACCGCTTACACAAACTTATTGGAGAATTCTTCTTTTGTACTATAGACATTCATCATCTCAAAACCAAGACTTGAACAACATCTCTTCTTTCTTATTATTCATACTTGAATGTATCTTTACCACTGTCCACTTGACTTCTAGAATCATACCATGCTTCAAGAAATCATTAGTTACCTAAAAGACAACCCTATAACATCTTGTAGCTTCACTTTAGCCCTTTCTCTCTCTTTCTTTTCATTGAGCCAAGAAATCAACAATAGATCAAATTTTAGGGTATCTCTACAATATTAATCCTCATTTCACTTTGGGAACACATCTACCTTGGAGAGAAAAGACACTTTCTTCCTTTAATATGTCATCACGCGTGTATGAGCACATTATTCCTTCACAGTCTCAAAACATGTAGCTTGAATTTACAAAGTGTCAAAATTTTAAAGTTCTTTCAACATAACCATGCTCAACCTGTAGCCCCTCATTCTCACCATTTCACAGATCTAGTTTTTCACCCTTCTAGATGATGACCCTTAGAAGGCATAACATCCATCAATCAATTCATGATCAAGGACAACTAGTTCCCTTGAAGTTATTCTTCTCGAAATTTGAGATACATAAAGTAGTAAGTCAACATAGAAATGCACATCTTTAGACTGAATCCACTTTCATTATCATAACCTAAACACTCCTTGACTCATGATACCATTTGATAGACCTTAATATTTTCAAGTAAGCCCATACAGGATAACGTAGATATAAATTTTATGACCTTGTACCCATATTATCATTTACTCTGTCTCATACTTAACATCATGAAATCACACACAACACATTATTTTCACAACCTTTGACTTAGAGAATACAAATACCTTACACAATTTTTCATGATATAAGCAGCTCATGCAGGATCAAACTTATTTATTTGATATTCCATGGACTTATCATTTTTAGCTAGAGATGCCAATTCCCCTTGGAGAGAAACAACAACATAGACCTTAAACCTTGATACAACCCTTTATACTCAACTTAGGACATCTACATGGCTCCATACATGAACTAATAGCTCTTGGTTTCTTGAATTCATTGTCTCGGACTCGGAAGCACTCTTTAAATTTGTAAGCTCTATTATTTTGATGAGCTTCATTACCTTGCTCAAAATACACTTCATGTCATGTATTGAATAAAACAATATATATTCCTTCTAGTTTAAGCTTTCTTCAAGCCCAGGAGACCTCAATTTGAACATCATAATATCTCCTTATCCTTCAACATTTTATCTCAGTCCCCTTGAACTCGTTAGATATACTTTCACCGTCCCCAAATACAACATATCACTTTACTCTTTCTCGGACCAATAAATCATTTAAACTTAGAAAATATCACCTTTGGACCACATATACCCAAAGCAAGATCTCACATCAAGCATGTAATCTTAATCAACTTGCCTCAAAACATTTTCTATAGACCTCGTATTTCTTAAAAAGTTCTCAATAATTAATTGAAATGAGTTTAAAAGTATCAAATTACACTCACCGGGGTTTTGGGAATCAAACCCTTAGATACTGTAGACATTGTTTTCAGCCACCTGTAGCATGCTTTATTGGTTTACAATGCCCTTAAACTTATCTCATGAAAAAAGACTCATCATGAGTACAAAAATTCATACATCACTTCACACACCTAAGAATACTAAGAACCCTTATATCATACCTTATTCACCGAGACCTCAACCATTAAACACATTTATACTACCTTGAATTTGAATTGAAGGACCTTCAAATACTTAGTCTCTTTATGAACAATATTTATGAAGCCAAATAGTTATCAAGTTCTAGATTTAGGGTTTCAACATACAAACCCTTGCAATCTCATATCATCATCATCTAGACCTTGAATCTACTCGTAGAGCACTCTATTCTTGATATATATATGATGATAGTCTTAGAAACCTATAGACTTCCATCTTGTTCGGATACATCAAGCATTATTCATGGCTAAAGGCTTGGGCATTTTTTCCGTAGAAATATTTGGACTCATATGTTTTAATGCACAACAATTTTTCAACTTGATACATACACCCAGTTGGGACAATTATCATTTTGAACAACTAGCTATATTTTGATATCATAAGAACAACACCTTCCAGAATAGAGCATTGTATCATGACAATGATCCATGATTCAAGCTTCTGGTACACTATAATCAGTCTGAGGAGACACCACATAATTCAACCAAAACTACCTTGACTCAATATTGACATCACTCCTTTACCCTAAAAATAATTGACTGAACTCCCCTGGGAAGATCTCATTTTCAAGCACCTTGACGAATCAACACAAGTTTTAATAGCCCCATACTTCGAGATCAACTTGCTTGGAATTGTCTTTATCAAATGTAGAATATGATGACATGTTATGGATCTTGATCCTTTAAGGGCTCAAAGAACAATCTACTTGCAATGTAATGTAGCTTATTTCCTTCAAATACCACCATGAATGAAGCTACCATACCTTGAGTATCCCACAATGGCATTCAACATATCACATTCATGCCTTGAAAGCTTAGAAACAAGTCCCAATGAATTCCACCAATAGAACCAAATAAATATACACCTTTGAGAGGACATCATGACTTTAAATTCACATATTTTTCACTCAAGGAAACCATAAATGACCATCAAACCTTACCTCATGAAGAATTCACCTTTATATACTTCAAACTCTTATGACAAAGTGGTACTTGAATTTTCAACTTAGCCAAACACAAGATTTAATCTACTTGATACCTTATATATCATAATCAAAACCTTCATACTACAAAAATTTCCCCGATATACTTGCATTTCTTACAAATAAACCTTTGACATAGATGATAATCTTCATAGACTTAGCACTATCCTTATTGCAACTATAAGTCCTATAGTTTCATGATTGAACCAACTTATTTAATTTAAAGACATTAAGACATACACCGAGAGTATACTCCCTCATGAGACTATGACCTAGCTTCACAGTTTTCAAGGACATTATAGAATCACTCACACATTGATGTTATGAAAACAACTCTGACTTCAAAAACAACATGTAGACTAAGGCACCTAAAAGACATGCTCAAACCTTCTCATGATGTAAATACAACTCAGAACACTCAAAAAATTAGACACCTTGAAATTTAGACACATATCAAAAATAATACCTATGAATGAATAATGATGACAAGATACATACCAGGATTCTCTCTCCACTTGTCTTCAGATCTATGCCCACATTCCTTGTAGAATACATGATAGGTAATGAACTGCACTATATACATAGGGTGATACTTTCCTTTCCTCTATGATAGATTGAAGATAACATCCTAAAATAATCTTTCTAAGAGAATGAAATCTTTCATCCACTCATAATCACTACTACAATATTACTTCTTAGGGATATATGCTTTATAGTCTAAATTTCTCATTTAAACCACACTAGACAACACTATTCCATAAATATCTTTGACCCCTTCATAGATGGATTTCATGATTAGGGATTCTTGAAATGATACATATAACAATATAGGTTCAAACACATATGGAACATTATCAAGCTCTTCTTCTAGGACATCATCATCTCTATCAACCCCTTTAGGGTCACATATGTAAGAATCAACTTCTATGTTACATTCATCATCAATAGTTAGGTCTTAAACCTCACCATTTGGATGATCGATTCAAAATAAACATAACAACCTAAATTTTATTTTCCATGATGATTCTCATCAGCTATTCTTGATGGAGAGGGAGTACACACTTTATAGATGGACTGCCAAATGTCAAACCTTAAGTGTTTAAAGAAAGATCTCAATTTGACCAATGGACTCACATCAACTTGAGCCTAACAATATGCCATACCCATGATTCAGTAGGATCTCCTTCAAGTGGTGAAACCTTCTTCTCAAGGACCTACTCTGATACCAATTTTTGGAAGCATGGTGACTGAGAGGGGGTGAATTAGTCATATAACAATTACAACTTTACTTTCTATTTCTTAGGTTCATCATTCAACTTAACCATTCAATATACATAAACCATGTAAACTTATTATTTGTGCAATATCCAATCACATGTGCAATAATAAAAGGAGAGAAAAAAGGCACCAGATATAAGTGGGAAACCCTCAAGGGGAAGAAAACCCATTGAACACATTCCTTATATTACTCAAAGAAAGGACTTGCAAGAATATTACACATCCTAAAAGATGTTTTTAGTGAGGCACAAACCCCAAAAGGAGCAAAAACCCTAAAATTTGTTGATATTACACAAAAAAAGAATTAAGTGAATATTACACATCATAATATATTTCTTTAGTGAGGCACCAACCCTACAAGAGCACCAATCCCTAAAACCTTGTTAATATTACTCACAATAAGAGACTCATATGAATATGAATAATCATAAGAGAGTTGTAGAAGTTTGACCACTGAAAATAGGATGATACCAAAGATGATAGTGATCCAAAATTTCAGCTCCAAATTCGTTCAAACCCTTGCTCAAACTCCCAAAGTTCAACTCTAAATTCCTTCAAACCCTTGCTTAAACACACCTTCTTGAACTTTCTCTCTCTAGGTCTTCTTGGAATTGTCTTTCCTCTAAACTCTTTCACACATGCTATAAAAAAATATTCAACCTATCATGCACCTGATCAGCCTTCAAAACATGCATCCATACCTATTACTCACTCACCTATAGGTCACACTTTTCACCCATTCAAGACTAGCTCTTAAATGGAGCTCAAACATCACTTTTATATGAAATTATTCTTACAAACATGAAGGAGGTATGTTCCTCATGATAAATTTGACCCATAAACCATTATAAAATTCAATTAAATCAATTAAAATGGTCACATATGACCCAAATAGGTTGGCCTAGCCAAAAACCATCATCCATGCACTAAAGTGTCTCAAAACCCTTGCATTTGGATGAAAAAAATATCCTAACACCAATTTTTTTTATCAAAGCTCTAAAAATCACCAAAAATGTTTCAAATAACATTTAAACATCATTCATGGTCACAATTTACATGAACCAATCAAATTATGTCGTTTAATGGGCCTAGTAGCTCATTTCCTTCACCAAATCATGTTGTTAACAACAACCTAATTTCATGTTTGGGCCTCAAGCACACCCCAAGAACACGTCAATTATAGAATTTGAAAAATCTATGCAAATTTCAAGACCTGTATAATAATCCCAAAAAATTTATGGCTCATGAAATAATCACTTGCTCAAACCACAACTACTTTTGTCTTCATCGAAATCAGCAACCCAAAAACTAGTTTTCTAACTCAGCTGATAAACACTCTTTCTGTTACTTAAAAGAGCTCTAAATTAATTCAATAGATGAAAAATTCACATCTATTTACTTTTCAGGTGATAAAAAACATCAAATAAACCATTTTATGCTTCAACAAACTCAATACTTCAACAATAACAAGATTGTCATGAAATGAAAGATACAAACTTCTTCCCAAATAAACCTAAACAAATAACTAACACACCTCATAATAAGACAAGACATGCCTCACTAGAAATATTTCTGAGTTAAATTTCTATAAAATATAGTAACTCCTTTGAACTGCAATTTTAAGGCCTTCAAACAAACCCATATCTACAAACTACTTTTTATCTCTACTTGGACTCAAGAACTGACACTTAGCTCAACTTGCTCCAACAAACCAAAACTCACATCCACATTGAAAAAAGAATTTAACATACTTAGAAATTATTCCTAATCCCTTAGAAACCTTAAACAATCATGAATAAGTCAGATTCATCACTTCAGCTCATCAAACTACTCGCACCCTGTTAGAATGAACATCCTCCTAACTTGAGCCTCAAAACAAAGCTCATAACTTTTTCATACATCATCAAAAGTGAAAAGTTTGATATACCATTGAAAATATATCTGAACTAAATTCACAATAAAACTTGAATGGAGTCCTAAATCCACATGTAGCTCCAACAATGTTAAATTTACTAAAGACTATTCCAAACTACCCTAAAAACAAGTCTTCACAAAATATGTCACAATTTGCACTATTTTCAGTATCACCATGACCTAAAAAATTCATTAACATATATATAAGATTTAGGGATAAAAGTAATTCTAATTTAGTTCTTACTTTCTTTGGGAAACTTTGTCTTTAAACTATAACTCTTAAGAAATAAGGATTTTTCGTGTGGGGCCCATATATGACTACATTATCTAACATAACTTTCTGGAAATCTGGAAGAGTCATATACAACATACAATAATAATTTTTTCAAAAGGAATGCAAAAAGAATTAGTATCTTACTCTTCTACAAGCTTCTCTAGCTAAGGTTTCAAACCACTTTACCTTCTTAACGATCATTCATAAACTGTGATGATAAAACAAAATAATTATTGTTTTAAAAGATGCATAAATGAACTAAGAAGATATTCCAAATATTTCAGGTCCTCATGCAAAGCATACAATTCACACCGAGCATCAAAAGGTCTAACTTTGTCTAAAAACACACTGCAACTTACCCGATTTTACCAAAACTTGCATAACTTTAGAAATATTCTTCAAACCAACCTAAAGTTTGGCATGAAGCACCATGAAAACACTATATAAATTTCCATACTCACCACATATTCCATCTATCTCTCAAACTCTCTAGCCACAATGACTTACCTATGTTTACTTGCTTGTTTCTCATTTTTTTGCTTAAGGACCACATAAGCACCAAACTACTGAATGTAGACCTAAAACTCACCATACATGCCCTGTATACCATCACCATGCTTATTCCATGTATTAAAAATAATTCTTAGCTCTATTTCCTCATACCCCCTAACCATTTTACAAGCTCCAGACTAGAAATAAGCCTAAAATGACCTGACTCAACCATGAATTGACCATCTAGAATCAATACAAACCCATATACACTCATGAAACACCATATAGACCATGAGTGACCTCATGAAAACCTCCAACCAACTCTAGAGAGCTCAAACAGTGACTTAGCTCACTTAACCATGCACCAAGACTACACTTGAACTTCACCAAACCATATGAACTTCATGTTTGACACTTGAACAACATCATAGGGAGACACAAATGACACCATGACATCCTTTCACATAAATGGGGTTGACATAAATGAAAACACAACCACATAATGGCCAACAATAATTTCCTCCTTAGGTGCATCTTTAGTGCCAATGTTTACCTTCTTTGTCTTCATGGGCGCATGGTATGTGCGGTCCTTTTCATCTACTTGTATCTATTACTTTGTGTGCACCTTTTTTATGGATAAATTCCAAATTCTTGACTTCTTCATCATCAATTAGGTATACCATTTTACCATTCTCTTTTTCCTTCCAAGAGCGACCCAATTGCAACTCTTCCATTTCCTTAGCATCCGGGTGTGCCTCGGGATCAGGTTCTCTAAGTAATCGACAAATGATCTCTTCTCCTTTCATGCCATTCCCTTATGTGATGTGCTTCATGATATGTAATGCTTCATGTACTAGAGGTTTATTAGAAAATAATCAAATGTTTGGACCATATCTTCATCATAACTCGCCACCTTGTAGTATCTTTTTTTGAGCTCGGCATGTACATATCATGCGCGTGAATAACCTCATATGATGGAATATAACTTATGCACCCATAGAGATGGTGGAAATTCCTCTTGGCCTTATGCCCATATTATCTCATAATTATGGAAATGTGCCAAAGTAGGATTCTTTTGATTATATTCACATATATGTGTAGGTGCATTAATCCATGTGAACTTGGTTAAAAAGGTGATTTTCATTTCTTGTCAACCTAACAAGTTATCTCTGTGTGTCACCCACCAGCACATTGTTGTGTCACATAGGGTATAAACTAACATTTTCTTTTGATCATATTCATTATTTCAAAGCTCCTTTATGGCACATAAGAAAGACTCAAGATTTTCTTCACTAGTGAATCACAATGAATCGGACTTTTCCTATCTACCTAAACATGCGAGGCCTGATCATTATAGTTACTCTTCCTTTCATCTCAACCTAATAATTTCATATGTTCCTTGGTCCCAATTATCACAAGCAACACTTATGGTGTCACTAAGTGACTACCCATCTCCCCACTGCAATACGCCTTCCTTGGATGGTTTGTCTCAAGGTCATGTAATATGTGTGTATAAATCCTATTAATTTCTTCTTCAATAATGGGCTCAACATATGGTGTATATTTTTCTTCATTCATAGGTATAATGAGACACTCATTCCTATTCTCAAAACGTATGTATCCCTTATTGAATCACAAGTCTACATTGTTTGCATTACACCATGGTTTCCCAAGTAATGCTGGAAATATGTTTACTTCAGCAAGCTCTAATACCTGAAAGTATCCAATAAACTTAGCTCCCTGAATTGTAATAGAAGCATCCTTCAACACCTCAATAGGTATATCCCTTGTCTTGTTCGCCATATAAAACACATTTACTTCAAAGTGCTCGTATCTATCAAAGTATTACTTACCAAAAACCGATAAATTAATGCATCTAAATTGATTTCATTTTCATACTCATGGTTATGTGGTGGTAAGTTTACATGTATTATCTTCCATTCATGCTTAAATCCAACACATGGTATCTTGTCACACAACCACTCCCCTAATAGAGGAATGATATTCTCTTAGCGCAACATCTTACATACCTCCTTTAAGTCATCCACATATTTCGTGGGAGCTCAACATGTTTCACATGTTACCTCTCACACATCTATTCTTTCGTGTATATTGTATCTCATCTTGCAATTCTCTCGATGACCCCTATAGTCTATATATAAACTTATTTTTGATGTGCGGTGTCCAATTACTTCATGTGAAAGACTTATTCTCTCATAATGAGCTGTTTGGCATCAAGAGGTTTGCACGTGCACAATATTTCAATGCGTGTAGTGACCAACAAGGTTTGTAATTCAGATCAAGCCCATTTTTGGTATCCATTGATTACCCATCACGTGTTATACCTTGATCATCCCTGCACCCTATTCCTTCTTCTTATTCTTGATCACATGTTCATATAGGTTCGTATAATATTCTAATTTACGCTACTTCCCACACCATGAACATAATATATTATGGGGATAATCACGCTTGTAATGATCTAGGGACCCATCTCGTATAACAAGTTCCACGCAGAATCTACTTCTACCTCTATGACCTTTAATTCTATATCCTCCACAGAATCCACCCCCACCATTGTTACCATGGTCTGTCATAATCCCATTTAGAACACTTCATGAATTTGATCTATCAACCAATAATCCTTTGTATCATGAGTATGCATGTTACAAATCTTACAATACATAGATTCACTCTTCATAGTCATGTGCTTCAAGAGAGGACAATTCTGACATCATGGTCTAAGTGGAAAATCTCACAAGATTGTAACAATGTGCACTCGACCTACGTGGGAAGATATCCTTAGTGTGTCCTTTAACCTCACAATTTGTGCACCATATACCACTTTTAGTCTCATGCATGGAATTAGCAGAAAGCTTCTCCAACTACTTAGCCATAATCATTATTTGCACTTCAAGAAAAGGAATAATTCCCATGTCCACACTTTTAACTTCTTTAGCACGTGGAGCTACTTCTAATGCCTCACGTGGATCAATATACATCTTATGAGATAATTCCCTTAGGAATGGAGTCAACAATCCCCAACAAACCACTATGCATGCTAACTTTGATGAATTTCATAAGACAACTTGGACAATAAAGTCTTAAAGTGTGTGTCATACTCCTTTACGCTTTCAGATAAACCATGCTTGATATATTTGAGTGTGCTAATGATATGTTGTTCAAACTTTGTGATGTGAAACTATGCCAAAAACATAGTGCACAAAACATTATAGTCTACCACATTATGATGTGGGTCATACCTCATATACCAACTATGCGTGTGACCTCAAGCAATGTAGTAGAAAATTGAATTGCCTTTCTATTTGAGCTATAATTCCCTTCACGAACCATATTAATTCACACTTATTCACATGCTCTGTTGCATCCTCTATACCTCTATACTTTGGCAAGTGGAGTGACATCTCAAAATAAAATTTAGGTGGTGTTTGTTAAGGCTAATTTGGTGGTGGTTATGGACCATGCCCTAGGTAGGAGCTGATCTAGAACTAGAACCTCCTCCTAGATTCCCTCTTTGTGGTGACCGATTGGATCCTCCCGAGGCTACCTTGCCCCTATGGTGAGATATGGCCTATTTGATGAACTTTCTTGTGTCTCAATTGTAGTACTAAAATGGAAACCTATTGTTTTCACAATCGCAACACCTACATAAGTTCTCCCAATGGTCTGCGTGCCAATACTATTTCTTGTTGACACTCCTGGAAACAACCTCCGTAAAAGTACTCCCAAACACTAGTGCCTTCTGTGTTTCCATATGTGCATTACTATTCGATTCATTTCTTGATTCAACATAAAATGATATCTACCTATATTTGTCGATTACCTTCATTACTATGTCCTTCAACTACCTTTGGATCTAGAACACCTTGCGCAAGGGCTAGGTAGCTAGGTTGAGTCAAATGTGTGACCGTGATTCTCATCCTTTTCCCCAATGTGTTCATTTCTCGAAGCTACTAGGGAATCTCTACTTTGTGATTTCCCAAATTTGGGAGGACCTCGATGATGCAACTCATTGTCTTCCACGAGAGATTTAAAATCTTTGTGAGACATCATTCTCCTCAACTCCATTGACACTTCAATTTAACTATCTTCTCGCCTCATTGTGCACTGAGCCATATTTCCTCTCTCTACCTATCTTCCTCTCGGGATTCCGCCATCCTTCCCCACACCCGATCCTTACCCTATGTGTAGTAGGGATTTAACTATCCATAGGTAATCTCTCAATTCCTAGTTCTACCATCAAGATCTTGATAGCTAAAGGGATAACATGTAAGCATGATCCTTTTGGCTCACAAAATAACTCGAACTCAACTTCCTCTAGGCAATAATTCATGGTGATTGCATATTCCGATGTATAATTTCATAACACACCAACCCACCAGCAATCTACAACTCTAGTACAATCTTCACTTGTATAAAAAGAATCTTATAATCTTGTTGTGTCCAAATCCTTGGCCTAGGATACTCATATTTGTTCAAATTGTATGATCCCAACCATTGATATAGTTATATTGGAAAGAAGCTGAATAACATCTCATGTAACTCATGATAAAGACTATCTTCTACTCACTTGCACATGTTAAAGTTAGGACCAGTGCTATAGCTTTGTACAAACTTATCTTGTCTGTCTTCCACCCATATTTAAATAATCTCCAGAGATAGTCGACATTCCATCTGTAAGCAACATTTTGGAAGAAAAATTGAAAAGAGGTCCCGGTAATGAAATAAAAATGTATTTTTATTTCACCTAGAGTACTATGCACGTTAAAACCTCATTCATTCTCGATTGAATGCTCACTCAAGTGCACTCAACTACCATGTCCCTCCTTAGTGTTTATTTTTAAAAATGCTAGCATGCATATTCATTATAATATTCAACCAAGTATTCAATCTTATAGAATTAGTCAAATCATTCACATTATCTTGGAAACACATGTAATAAGAAAACATAATAGATCATACCATAACTAAGATCAATTGCACCATTAGATCACCATATTCAATCATATCAACAACCATAATCCATTGTACCAAAAGTATTACATAATGGAAGTTGAATGCATAACAATCATTACATGTGAGCACATAGTCATGCATGGAACCATAAAAGAGAAACACTAACACATACCAAGGATACAATAGCCAATCCTAAACTAATTATTTATAGGGGTGGGTAATTTCCCTTCACCGCCTATGTACTTCCTACTAATATGTGTGCTTAAAAATATATAACATGCACTACATCCAAAAATAGCCATAAAGCATGCATGATTTTACAAGTGGATGATAATAAATCTCACTAAAGATTCTACTTTAATCCTACTAATATATTTTTATGTGTGTGCTTTATCTACATGTCTATTTTCCAAAAATAGCCTTTGATTTTATATTTTTCTTGCTCAGCACTACAACTTTGCTTTTCTTATTTTTAGCCCATCCTAGAAAATTAGCGAAGTCCTTGTCTTTTCCTTATACATGCACATTCTCGTGCACCATACTTATCCCCGTCTACATATGTCCTTCTTCACTCTACAAAAACTCCTTTGTGCACATTCGTTCCAATGTGTCTCTTTAAATATCATGCACACTCTCATTTCCACGCATAACCCTTTATACCTCTTTGTATTTAGTCATTTTTAGCAACCAAAAATGATGTCATTTTTGTATTAGTATTAGATATGGTATTTGTGGGAGTTGGAGAGATAAATACAATATGTTGAGTTGACATTTGTCTTATGAGATGACCCATAGGAATTATAATTTGACTTTTCTCGCACATTTTATCTACGGGATGACCCATTATAATATGTATTGAAATTCCAAGCATGGTTGGAATGCTAAACCTAGGTCTATGTAGTCTTGAGGTTGGTGGAAAATATGAATTAATCCTAATATTTGGCCCCACATTAAAAATGAAGGCATTGATAGAGATGTCATGATCTTGTTGAACCCTTATGAAGTTATCATCTCAATGAAAGAGATGGGTTATGAAGTGGTCATGACTAGGACTATTGTAGTTTCTAACATTAGGGTGGATGATAATGGAAATGTAGAGGAAGTGGGAATGGAAGAAATGATTTTGGGTGATGAGGGAGAGGAAGGAGAAGTAGAAACAACAATGGGAAAATTTGGTGGTGAAGAACTAATGAAAACAAAGGAGGAGAAAAATCACCATATAAGATTATATAACAAGCACATATGACTATAATTAAGGATAAGGGAGTGATATTACCAATCCTAAAACTATTGGTGTTACGCTAATTTACAGAGGATTCTCATTTCCTTTTCTATCCTTTCTCATAATAGGAAAAATTTGGCTTGATAAAAATGGTTCCATCATAGGAATAACTTGACTCATTTGAATTGAGGATGAGACCTATGTTATTGATTGATTTGATATTGTGACTTTAGGAGGAGAAGGGTCAACCCATTGAATATTCTTCTCAAGATCCCTATTAGTAGCATTTGTTGAACTCGAATAAATTTTAGCTAGTAGAGAAATAAGAATCAATCCTATTGCTTTTAGTTTGGCAATGACTTCTTCCAAAGACCTAGGATTCATGTGATACTTATCAGATTCCATCAATATATGAATTTAATGCTTGTGATACCCATTTATTATCTTATTTAGATGGGTGCTTACACAATCATTAGGATCCCACTCTCTTTGGACATTAAAATGGAGAGTAGAATAAAGCCTATGTTTCCTTGATAATGTCTGAATAGATGAAAAATTAGTAAAATTATATCTCTAATGTTAAAGGGAAGAGGATTCCATGGAATTTTATTCCTATTCTTGCACCATCCACATATCCCATTCACATATTGATGAACCACTTATATAACTGCTAAAATTTTAGGAACATGTTTGGGTAATTGGTAACGAGGAGTTAGAAAACCTTCTATTATGATCAAAGTGAACTCCTAATAATAACAAAAACCCCCCACCTTTTTTATAGAATCACTCCATTAAGGAAGGATTTGAGGCCTTCCTACTCGACATTAGCACCATAGAGAATATGATAAAATATGTCATAGATATCCTGTAGACACCCAAAATTGGGTTGCATGACCCTCTAAGCCCCTTTAATTAATTAATTCGACACATCCCTTGATCATGACCCCTCCACACACTATTATTAATTTAACTACCCATATTAAGTTAATAATTCCCTCACCATGGACCCATTCCAAGCCTATTTATTAACCTATACTAAGTCACCACTTCCCTTAACTAACTAAAAATCATTCTAACCCTAGCATTCATTTTTTTGGAATTAGGGTAAAGTGAGGGTTTTAGTAGGTCCCACAACCTTTTACAAAAATCCCATCTGGCCGAGTAGAGAAGTGAGAATTACATTGGTGATACCCAAGAAGATTCCAAAAAAATTGAACAACTAAACAAAACAAAACAAAAAAAGTACATAGCAAAAAGTACAAATGATCATAAGAGCTTTTTCAACTCTTTAACAATATTCTTAGCTTTGACCGAACCAGAATTTTTGGCCAACAAGTCAGCCAAGGTGATCAACTTAGTACAATATTTGTTGATGGTAGCCCTGGTATTGTCGGTGTAAGCTTTCCAATCCTTCAAGATAGTAAAGGCCCTCTGAAGTTTAGCAAGGATGGAGGTAACCAGATCCACCTGACTATCCTCAGTCGATAGATTATCTTCAATTGTAATTTCAACATTTGCACCCAATTATTTCCTAGTCTGGTGCCTTCCACTTTTGGCTGAGCTTCATTTAACATATCATGTTGAATAGCTTCAATTTCGGTCATTTGAACATATAAAATCCTAGGCTGGACATTCTCCACATCAACGAGAAACTCCTTTTCCATAGCAACAGGTCCATTATCAGGAGAGTCTAGGTACAATACAACTAATCCCAAAGTAGGGATTCAAAAAGGATTAGCTCCAAGCTAGAAACTAGAGTAGTATAAGATCCAAGAGCCAAGGGGGTTCCAACAGCAGGAGAGTCGAGACAGGCTTGACCAGGAGAATGGGGAGGGGAGATGCTACCCACAGGGGAATCAACACCCAAGGAAGAACCAACAATGGTGACCTACAAATCGAATCGAGATAAATTGCAGAAGACATCTACTTCTGGAGAGGGGTGGGAAGTGGGGGAAGGAAGAGGTGAAGAGGTGGGAGTGCGGCGATTTTTTCCCGTCTTGGTAGGAAAGCGTATAAGCTCAGTAGGGAGGCTAAAAATTGAAAGAGAAGATAAAGGAGGCATTGATGGAGAATGGGGCCTTCACCATCCTGGCTAGATTAATTGAATGCTCCAAAGACTGATATAAAAAGGTAGATAGGTTGATTTTCTTACCCCAGTGAAGGTGTGAGAGGATGAAGAAATGAGGCCCTGTAAACAAGTCTGTAGTGGCCGTCAATTGTAAAGTAGTGCATGATGACTTCGGCCACTCTATTCCAAGGGGGACTCAAAGATTCCCTCACATAGCTCGAAGGGCATTTAGTTTGGTTTTCACCCTTATTGATGAAGTCATAGGGCTCCACCTTTAATGATCACTTGAAATAAATTGTTCTGAATTCGGTAAACCGGTCATTGAGGCAATTACATTGGTCTAAATTGTTAAGAAGCTATTTCCAATCTACACCTTGACCCTCGACCAGGTAGCTAAGACCCCATACAAAACAGTCACCGAGTAGCCTAAAATTCTCTCCAAGAAGGTGGTGATGCCATTTTCTTTCAGAATGTCCCACACCTCTTCATCATCCTGAAACTCAGCACAAGAAACTGGTTCTATACGCTTAAGCTAACCACCCATGGTTTTTTTCCATTTGAAATACATAGAAGTGATATGAAGAGCTCTGAATTTAAAGAGCACATTTGATTTTTGTGAGGTTTCCATGTCATGAGTCCACCTGTACTTGTCATGATTACGATGTGAAAAGGCACATCTTAACCCAAGATCTACCCGACCGTGGCTCTGGTTTCCCGCCCACTAAATAGTGAAATCTCTGTGACCTCTGGTGCCTTCTCGGATTTCAGACCCCTTTGGTCTGGATCTAGAGTCCCAGCCTACTTCCTCTGGGGGCCTATTGCCTCGGCCTTCCTCCGAGGCATGGAAAAATTTGGTGGCAGGGTCCACCTCTTGCCCCCCATCTGAGAGAAGTTGTCGCATGTCCTTCTTGAAGGGACACTTTCTCTTCAAATCCCCTCTCACATCACTACTGCAACTCTGCTTCTAGAGATTTTTCTCTGGTGGGAAAGCTGATGGGACCCAGACCTCCTCTTGAAGATATCAAAAAATGGGCATGCATGAAATGGGACCCTTGTGGTGCCCTAGAGATTGTCGCCATGCCAAATGACTTCATCCTCTTTTCATTTATCTTCAAAGAATACTTTTCTCAGGCTCTTCTTGGAGGTCTATGGTTCTTTGGCAGACGAGGTTTCTACATTCGAAAATGGACTCTTGGCTTTAATCCGTTAACCAAAACTATGATGTACGCTTCAATCTGGGTACGTCTCCTAGGTCTTCCTCTAGAGTTTTGGGATCTAATGGTTATCGAAGGTATTTCTCTCTCTATGGGCTCTCTTATAGCAATTGATTAGGCCACTAAAGCCAAAACTAGATTTATTCATGCTCGTTTCTGTGTCAATGCTGATGTTAGTTGTCCACTCCCAAAATTGATTGATCTTCTCTCAGATTTTGGAGTTTGGACATAACCCATTGAATATGAATATGTTCCACAAGCATGTTCCATCTACAAAATTATTGGCCATAGAGCCCTGTTTGTCCCACAAAGCCACAACCTAAATAAAAACCCCGAAGCTACCCCTAAGAAAAAAGGGAAATATGTTCAAAAAATGATCCTAGAAGTTGCTCCTGTAATCCCTACATCTAACCCCTTTGCTCTTCTTGTGGAGGGAGAAACTAGTATTGATGTTCTCATTGGGGTTTCTCTCACTCCCCTATTCTCTTCTCACTTAGTTGTCCTTCCCATAGATGTTCCTCGCGATTATCCCTTCCCTCGTCTCATGTTGTTTTCTCTTTTGAATTCTCCCACACTCCCCTTCTTCCTTATTCTTCTGCAGGTGGCCTTGAGGATCTTTCCTACCATTGATTCCCCCCTTTTATCCCCACCCACTCTCTCTCGATGGAGGTATTAAAACCTTTCCCCTCTTCTCGCTCCCTTCCTCTAGGTTTCCTTCTATTTATCCCCTCTCCCCCTTTCCTCTTGTCCTTCCTCCCATTGATTCTCCACTTTTCCCCTCCACTCATACTTTTGATGATAGCAATAAACGTAATTGATCAAAAGCGTGTGAGCAAGAAACCTAATATCGGTATTGAGAAAATCCTTGGGATAACCTTGGTAGTGTTAAGATAAAACAAGAATTAGTGCTTAACGTAGCGCAAGGAACACAAAGTACCATCCCCATGGTAGTGGGGAGAAAATCCAAATCCAAAAAATGAAAATAATCTCATGGAATATCAGAGGTCTCAACTCTTTGCAAAAATAAAGAGTCCTCAAGGATATGAGATTTAACCATTCTCCTGATATCATTATGCTACAGGAAACAAAACTAAAAATGATGACAACCTCTCAAAAATTTGGCCTATCACCTCTTCTGTGACCCAACATTCGTTTGGAAACTTAGGTGGTTTATGCACTCTCTAGAATCCTAAAGTTCTAAAGGGTGACTACCTTTTAAAGCATCCAAACTTCTTGGGCTTGCTCTTCCAAGAAATGGACTCTGATTCTAATTGGATCGCCATTAATGTTTATGCCCCAAATTTGGAGCCACAACATGAACAACTTTGGCAGGACATCTCTAATTTCATAAGAAGTTACAACAATCTCCCTATTTTAATCATGGGGGATCTCAATAATAATCTCTACCCCTCTAAAAATAGGCGGTGCTCTGCTAGCCCCTCCAGCATGGAAGCACTAGCTGATTTCTTATGATGTGAGGAGCTCTTAGATATGGACCTACATGGGGCCTCTTTCACTTGGTCTAACCGCAGAATTGGTAGGAATCATATTCAAAGTAGACTTGATAGGGTGATGGGATCAATGGATTGGATCTCACTCTACCCTAAATTCTATCTCAGTGCTTTATCTAGAGTGGCTTCGGATCATAGCCCTCTACTTCTATGTGCCAACACCAATCTCAAAACCAAAAACCCACCTTTCGATTTGAGTTGGCTTGGCTTGAAAATAACTAGTTAGACCCTCTTATTAAGAGTTGGTGGGATATTAATATACAGGGCTCTAAAATGTTTAAGTTCTCCAATAAGCTTAAAGAAATAAAAAAACAACTTAAACTATGGAAGGTCAAATTTTTGGTAGCATCAAGCTCCGCAAGCAAAAAGATGACTCAGAAACTAAAAAACATATCTACAGAAGTTGAGAAAGAAGGTAGAACAAAGCAAATTCATAAGCAAGAAATTACTCTTCTCAGTGAATACCACAACACCTTGAAAGAAGAATAATCCTACTTGGAGGAAAATATCAAGAGATTTGTGGCTTGAACAAGGAGACAGAAATACTAAATTCTTCCACATCATGACATCTAAGCACAAAAGTAGAGATAAAATCGAGAGCTTCTGACTCCAGAAGGTAATCTATTATCTTCTGAACTAGATATTTCTAATGAACTGGTTTCCTTTTATTCTAATCTCCTGCAGGAAGAGGACCCACCCAATGAGAATGCCATTCACAAGATGAACACATCCCTAAATTAGTAACTGATGAAATGAATGAAAAATTAACGAAGCCCTTCTCTATGGAGGAAATACACAAAGTTGTCTTCACTATGAAAGGGGATAAAGCTCCGCCCTGATGGATTCCCTGCTTGCCTTTTTCCAAATTTTCTGGGAAATCATCAAGCAAGACCTTTTTAAAGCGGTGAATGAATTCCAACATAGCAATTCTCTTCTAAAAGAATGGAATACTACTTTCATTTCTCTGGCCCCCAAATCTCTTGGATCCAAGTTAGTTTCTAACTTTCGACCAATAAGTCTCTGCAATACTTCCTACAAGATCATCACCAAGATGTTGGCTACTAGATTAAAATCACTTATGAATTGCCTTATCTCTGAACAACAGAATGGTTTCATTAGTGGTCATCTTATTTAGGGAGGTATAATTACGGTCCATGAAGCCATTCATTTAGCTCAACATGCAAAGTCAACGGTATGATTCTTAAATTAGATATGCAAAAATCCTTTGATAGAGTCAGTTGGACCTTTCTCTTACGAGTGCTGCAATGCTTTGGATTTGATAACAAATGGTGCAGCTGGATCTTAACTTGCATCGCTACTCCTTGTTTTTCAATCCTCATAAATGGTATTCCGGTGGATTCTTCAAGAACAACAAAGGTATAAGACAAGGGGACCCTCTATCACCTTTCCTCTTTTTGTTAATGGTGGATACTCTCAACAGAGCCTTAGAGGTAGCTAAATTCCATGCTACTATCTCAAGTATCAAAATCACCACTCACTCTCCTGCTACTACTCATAGCCAGTTTGCAGACCACACTCTTTTCTTGAGTGCAACATCTATTGTCGAAGTAAGATCTCTAAAAGAAATATTGGAAAACTATCAAGCAACCTCTCAACAATTGATTAATTTTACTAAAAGTGGCATAGCCTTTATAAACACTCCACCACAAACACAAAGAAGGATTGCTGATATCTTTGGTTGCAGTATAGTGGACTTGCCATCCTCCTATCTTGGCATTCCTCTTTTCAAAGGAAAAAAAATTAAAAGTATGTGGAACCCGGTCATTGAAAGATACCAAAAGAAGTTGAAAACTTGGAAAGGAGCTCTTCTAAGCTAGGCAGGAAAACTCCAGTTGGTAAAAGCTACACTTCAAATTCTGCCTATTTATTTCATGTCCCTGCTCAAAATTCCCTCTTCAGTGATTAATGCTATTGAAAGGATTCAAAAAAGATTCCTCTGGTCTGGATTGGAGGACAAGAAGAGGATCCATTTAGTCTCTTGGAATGATGTTTGTAAGCCGACCAAATTGGGAGGTTTGGGGCTTAGATGCATTGCGAGACATGAATGAAGCCCTGCTTGCTAAGATTGGATGGGAAGTGGATTCTAGTAATTCTCATTGGGTGCAACTATTAAGATCCAAATATTTGACACACTCAGGAAACTTCCTTCATTCCTCACCTCCATGTAGTTTTGCCATTTGGAACTCGGTGATTAGCTCTCTCCCTCTATTGCGTGCAGGCACCAAATGGCATCTGGGAAACAATAGTCAAATCAAATTCTAGATGGATTGGTGGATTGGGAATAAAAATCTCTGCTAGGACACTTCATGGGATTCAATCAAAAGACCCCTTATCAACCGTCATGGAAAAAAAGTGAATGGATATTGTATGATGTCTAATTATTTACCCTCTTAATATATTTCAGATCGTCGAGCATTAGTGAAACCCAGAGTCAATGTTTGAAAATTTTGAGAGACTCTCTCTCCTCTCAATACATTCCTTTCTCCTTACCTGTTGATGAACGTATTTGGCCTTTCTCCTCTTCTGGATCCTTTACTGTTAAATATTTTTATGACTCAAAGCCTCGTATAATTATGGTCCTCCTCTCAACAACATTTGGCCTAAGGAGGTAATTCCTAAAACTGGGTTTTTTTCCTGGCTCTCATTCAGGAATGCTTTCCTATCTGGTGAAAACCTTAAAAGAAGGGGCTTCTCTCTTCCTTCTCGTTGTGTTCTCTATTGTAATGCTTTGGAGTCCTCCTCCCATCTTCTTCTACATTGTTCCTTCTCCCAAACCATTTGGAATTGGCTCCTGAAACATTTGGGAGTTGTTTGGATTTTCCTGAATCCTTCTAGGCCACTTTCAATCAATGGTGTTCCCCCTTTTCGCACCAGATCCTCTCCCTTGCTTGGAAGCTTATCCTCCCGCATGGCCTCTAGGGTATATGGAAGGAAAGAAATAGGAGAATTTTCAAAGAGCAAAGTATGGACCCTACACAGGTTTCCAAAAGCATCACTATGCTCTTCTAAGACAATCTTAAGAATTTTCTTTGGAAGAAATATTAGAAAAAAATTAGTTTTGTGGTAGCAAGAATTTGTGTCAGAAGCTTACGATATATCTCAAGGCTAAACCTCAAATTGGGACATGTGCTGGGGTATGATGGTCCCTCCCCCTCTTGGATGGATTAAGCTAAACATAGATGGTGCCTCAAAAGGGAATCCTAGGAATTTTGATGGGGATGCGATTCTTCGTAATAATAATGGTGCCCCTCTTGCTGCTACTACCACTAATTTTAGTGAAGGATCCAACCACCGGGATGAGGCTTTGGCTATTCTTAAGGGCCTTGAACTTACTCTTCAAATTGGGAGTGGCCATCTTATAATTGAAAGTGATTCGCTCAACATAATAAAGATCCTAAACTCAGAGGACCCATGCTAATGGACTATCAAGAATATCATTGTTGACATTCGCATCCTCCAAAATCACTTCTAGGAAATCAAGTTTCAGCATGTTTACAGGGAAGGGAATAAAGTGGCAGACCGCTTGGCTAATATAGGTGTCCTCCATGATAATCAACAAACTTGGGTAGGGAATTTCCCTAATGATCTTCTTCAAATCATTCAAAATGATTGTTCCTATTCTAGTTAGCTTCTTAGGGTTTGTTTTTGATGTTACTGGTGTCAGCAGAATTAGTAATAAGGAAGCCTTTCCTTTTGATGGTAGTGGTCATAATTACTCCATCATGATGATGCAAGACCTAAATGGTTTAACCCTAGCATTCATTACCTATTATCCCTCCTACGAATTTTCCACTTCATTTAGCGCCAACCCAGACTCCTAGTCCATAATAAATCTTAACCAACGCCAAAAATGGAGAGAAAAGGATATTTTTGGAAAAATAGGAAATTTTCTCCCTAACTGACGCCGATTATTCCTCACCCAATTCTGGTTAGCTAATTGACATTGGTTCCCTTAAGTAAGGAATTCCAATCCTTTTCTTGAGTTCTTCCATCTTGCGTTTTGAGTTTTGACATTCTTAGCTCTCACATCCGATCATCCAAGCAACCTCGCGATGAACCAGAGTTCATTCTAAGCACTCACAACCTCCACCAAGCATCAACAATGTGTTCTAGAGCATTGGATCACTCACAGGGAAGTTCAGAGCCTTCTGTTGCTACTACATGAGATTGGGACTTGTCTCTCCTTCAACCACAACTATTATTTCTACAACCAGCTTCCAATATGCAAGTAAGTGATTTCTACCTTGTCATTTCTTTTAGTATTTTGGTTGTTAATCATTTATTTTCTTTCTCATACCCACTTTCCCATTTGACCTCTGTACCCATCCTAAAGGCCTATTTATTCATCTCTAAGTCTTTAATAAAATCCTACCACCTTACCTAAGCCTCCCAAACTCTCTGTGAAATCATAGAGAGATCCAAACCACCTCATTTTAATATTTGCACCCAATTTCCCTTACTAACAATCATCACCCAATCGATGTCTGCTATTACCAAGTACTGCATCGATCACCCAACCGAAACCGGTTTATATGGATCGGTAATTTATTTTTGACCAACACGCTCCTAACTTACCCAAAACCTTCCCAAACCTCACCCAATCTCACCCAAACCTTCCTAAACACCTCTACCACACCTTTCAGCCTTGAAAACACCCTTCCTTATCTAGATTTAGTTGTATATTCAATATTTAGCTTAAATCTAGTCTATTGTTAGCATATGAGATACCTAAATCGTATTGTTACAATATGACCTTTCTTTTATTGTCATTTCTTTACATTAAGTTATTTTTAAACAATGGATTGACAACCTTTCTAGGAAGTATCACACTTCTCGGATCTAGCATACGCTAGGAAGTCCACTGTCATATGCTATTTAACTCTATTTGGTGGTATTGTTGTGCTTCTATAGGTAGTCCTTCCTAGCCAAAAAGAGATCTTCACAATCAACTTGGTCTTCTCAATGGTACACAACCTTCTTTGACTTCACAGGTATTCCTCCTCACCTCACCTTTACCTTATTTGTTTTATACGCAACATTTTGGTGAAACATTTTGGCACACCCGGTGGGACCTTCGTTTGTGGGTTTCATTCTATTCATATAGGTGCATCTTGTGTGCTTCCTTTCTAAATCGTTATTCACTAAATCTTCTTCTTTTGTAATCTTCTCCTTCTTTCTAATTTCTCTAAGTGAAACACTTATTTTGGTGCATTGAAAAATAATCCTTCTTTTTTATTTTGTTCTTGCATTAGCGAAACTCATTCTTCTTCCTATTCACTCATGTTTTCATCAAATATCATATTTGAATTTGGGTTTGAAACAATTGCATTTCATCCTTGTACATCTACATATTTATCTTACATAGTTAAGTAGCAATCATATGATGGAGGTCATGACCATTTGTGATTGATTAATAAAGTGTATTTCACATTTGTGCACACACTCCTTATCCAAATCACTTAACACAATCTACAAACTTCTTAAACATTCCCTTCTAGGAAGAATTCGTCAAGGATTTAAAAACTTGTTGACGGTGGGACCCACTCGGTGTTATGGCTAGTTTATCATATCAGAGCTTGGACCTCACGTACTGAAATGTATATTGAGGGATCCTTCACCAAAATAAAACCTAGAACCATCCATAGATTAATTTCTAGGCACCTTCGTTATCCAAACATTCTATATCATTCACACTCAGTCTTAAGGCATAAGGAAACTAAACACTAAAAATCTGATCCTAAGATAATGTGTTTATTTAGTTTTTGCTTGTTCGATTGTCTCCTTTATTTCTTGTCTTCTACAGTTTGAGTTGTGTAGACATATTCACCACTTTTTCTTCTTTTTTCCACACTCAACCATCACAAGTGGTTAATTTTGGTTTTTCCTGAGTGTGTTAAATCATATTTGTCATACACATCCTCTTTCGGGGTTCTTTTCATCAAATTTAAATCAAACAATAATATTCTATTCATTCTTCTAGTTTCTATCAGCAACTGACATTGGTCCAAAGTGAGACATCAATTATTTCATCTTACCAACACCGCTTAATTGACCGGTATTGGTTTCTCTGCTTTTGATTTTTCTCAAAAACAACCATATTCTTTCAAACACCTTCCAAACATCTTCGAGACTTTTTTCCGGGTTCTATCACCTTTACTGAGTTTAGACTACCCATTTTACACCTTTTCTTATGGTTTGGACTCACCAACAGGCGTGAGCACTTACCTTCCACACTAGTTGCATACCTTTACCTACTACACCTTCGCCACTTCCTATTTCTTTTCCAATGGACCCTAATGGACCTGTGATTGTACCTGAGGGTGATGAGGATTTCACTTGATTCCTTGATCACAACACCAAGGCCTTACAACACTACCTTGCCAATTCTTCTACCCACGACTCATCAGTCAACCTCTCTATGGGATGCCTACTTCCTTGCCCCTCCTTTCTACCACCTCCGCCATATTGGCAAACGCTAACATAGCTACCCAAACTACTCTAGTGTTAACCAACCCCATCTCAAAACCACCCACTTCACAAGTGACCTCTGCACCCACAACATCTACCATACCTGTATCTACTTCCCATATTATGTCATCATTAATATATTTTATACCCATTTCTACACAAAATTTAGTTACGTCGACATCTTATACCCCCTTTCAGAATTTGGTCGTTTTTATACCCAAAATTCTCCCAAATGTTACCACAAGGATCTTTACACAAGTTCCTCTCACCTACACCCCACCTCAGTCACAACCTATAATGTCCACCTTGTATTCAGGGTACACGCCCTCATTATCTATTCTTGCCTACATACCCACTTCTCATTTCACATATTTGGCACCACCATACATTGTTATGCCATCTATGACACATTCATCTCATCCACCCCCTTATACCACAAGGGGCACTCCTAAATCTAATCCTACCATGGATCTTATCAAGATGATGATGGATAAGATGCAAACACTCGAGGCTTCCATTTTTGGATCTCATAATGTCCTCACTTATGATAAAATCAGAACGATCCCATCCACCCATCCATACCTATCCATCCTTATCCTGTGTAATGAGAGTTACCCAAGTTTAACCATTTCAATAGAAAGGAAGAACCTCAACAAAATTTACAATCATTCAAACATGTGTGTTATTTGATCTCCCATGACGATGCCTTTCTCCTTGTAACTTTCCCCATGTACTTGACATGACTTGCTCTAGACTAGTACAGTTCTTTACCTAGGCACTTAGTCTTCTCTTTCAATCAGCTTAGCCCATAATTTACTTGATCACTTCTTAATAAATATCTCTAAGAATGTATCTATGACAAATCTATACTATATTCGCCAATATGAAAACTAGTCTATCATTGATTTCATCACACATTGGCAGAGCCTAATCAATCAGATCTTATTCTCTCTACGATAGTATGAGCTTATAGATTTGTTTACCATGGCATGTATGAGACACATTTCCTCGGCTCTCCGGTTCAAACATTTTGGAAGTTTGACGAAGCCTTCACCATGGCTCGAAAATTGGAGATCCATGTCCTCGAAGAAGAGAACACTAACTTAAAATTGAATGAATCTTCTTCTAAACTACCAAACAACAATTCTAATAACCATTCTAAGGCCAAAGGATCCAACAATGCGGTGATCATGAAAGTCATCCCGTCTCATCTATCTAATCAACAAAACCACATGTCAACCTCTCTCCCTGTTCAAAAATTCCAATATACGTATGAACAAAGGGCTTACATTCCTATCGAGAACCATATTATTACGTGTTGGAAAAGAATTTAAAAGATAAAGCCATCACCCTTCCGCCTACCAAACCAATTAATGGTTTTGATACTTATTTTCCTACACCGTCGTGAGTACGAAGAAAATGACTTCTATAACTATTAATGAGTTAGGGGACATAGCGAGAAAAATTGCAAACCCTTCAAGAAATTTGTCCAAGGAATTCTAGATAGTGGTGATCTTGTCCTAGACAACCCTAATGCACCTACCAATTCCAATATGGATGTGTTTAAGAAACATTTTCCTAATCATACCCATTTATCAAACAAGTTTTCAGAGACCTCTACTAGTGACACCAATGTGCATGAGGTTAATGTCGTTTTCAACACAATACCTGTTCCATCTAGCTAGTTTCCTCCCGTAGCATCTATCAAATAAATTCTTGCATGAACTCCCCTACCCATGGAGGATCCTACCCCACCTATTTCTCTACCTTACATAGAGCCTATCACACCTACTCCTCTACCCACAAAGGATCCTACCCCACCTATTTCTCTACCTACCACAGAGCCTATCTTTCTAATTCCTCTACCCAAGGATGAGCTAACCCTATCCACCCCTATACCTAAAGAGGAGTCCACATCATTTTTCTTTCCTTATCCTCGATTCATAAAGGAACCACTCTTATCTCCTCTTACCATAGGTGATGCTTCTCCCAGGGTCTTCCAAGATCATGTCAACCTTCTTACATCACTCCTGCCTACTAAAATATGAGGTGAAATCCTTCCCTGTATCACAAGACTTGGATTTCTGGACAGGTTTCACCACTAGGTCGTCGTATTCTAAACTGAAACCATTCTCATGTTTTGTGGACTGATTAGAGTATGTTGATTACTCCACACTCTAGGGGTGTCTTCAACTCCCAGTATCTGACCAAATCCAGATGTTATCCCCAAATACCTCAACTATATATCCTAAGGTATTCAAGGAAACTAAAACCATGACACCTAAGTCAATCATATCATCCCCTTCTTCTTTAGCCTCACCTTTACCCAAACCCCTACTCGCACCTAAACCTACCACTTCCTTAGGGGTCTTACCAACACCTAGCCTCCTGCATCCCGTAGTAAAACTAGACTTGTCTACTCAACCACTACCCATCACAAAATAGAATTCCCACACCTAAGAGGAAGACTGGTCTCTCTAATTCCTTCTCTTTAACCTTCACCTCTACCATTGATTTTAGGCCCACACCCTTCCACTTTGGTCAAGTTACCTCTTCACTAAGGAAAATCCAAGGCACGACAACCCACACTGCACCTTTACCTTCTCTTTTTCCCACACCTTCACCTTCATCACCTCTTCTGCCTACATCTTCTCCATTACCTACAACCACACTATTTCCAACACCACCACTCTTACCTTGGTACCCCCACCTTCTACATCTCCTTCTACCTCACACATCCCTCATGTAACTTTATGCAAGAGGCAATAACCTAAATCAAAACCAAAACCTTCACTACCTACCAGAAAGATAGTCACATATACTCCACGTCCAATAGCATCTCTCCCACGAAAATCACCCACACCTTCATCCAAGCCAACTTTGACTTCTCACTATGATCCATTGGTAGGATCCTATTCTAACATCCTCGCTAGGTTGTTATAAACTTCCACTATCTCATTACTTCCTATTAATCCTTATGACCCGCTCAAACCCAAACTAGTAGGGTTTGATGACACCAAAATATGTGCATATCATCGCTCACTAGGGCATGATGTCGAAGGTTGTAAGGCCCTCAAAAACATTCTCCTTCAACTCTGTACTTCAAAAGGTCTCTTTGATGAAGATTACATGTTGGAAGAGAATTACATTCCCCCTTTTGCCTGCTGCCACATGGTCTAGCCCTATATCTATTCAATGACCTTTACCTGCATCTCCACAAACCTCTTTTCCTCCTCCGATCTTTGAAATAAATATGGTTTAAGTAGTCACTTGGTCACAAAAATATAAAGGACAAGATAAAACTAGTAGCCCATCTAGTACACCTTCACCCACCATTCTCCCTACACCTTCCCCAAGGTAACCATCCGTGGGCCGACTTATCTTGTTTCTAATGGAGTCACACATTGCTCTACTTATCTTCTGAAGATGACCTTATATGACATAATTCAAACCTCTGAGTCTCATCTTCAGGCTCTCATTGAGGTCCTGTAATCTATTGAGGTTCAACCAAATGATCCTACACCTTTAGCCACCATATTTACCCCTCATCATGTGGTTGCCCTCACCACTCTACCTCAAACTTATGCCCCCATTACCTCTCCTCGGTTTCTACTATTAGTTTCTCTAGACTCTGAGATTACCCTCTATAATTAGATGATCTTGATCCCACCCTCTTCATCTTTTCCTACATCAATGATACTCATGTTTGATGCATTATGATTGATGGAGGTGCTAGCATTAATATCATTTCTTCCCATGTGTACGAATAATTGTACATACTCATCAACTACATGCATAATAACCCTCTTATGCTACGTTCTTTCAATGATGCCATGACTTCTACCCTTAGCACCATCATCCTCCACATCCGTGTGGGTCCCCACACTAGTCCCGAACTATTCTATGTTCTTGAGAGGGAATTTCAATATAACTTTTTGTTTGGCCGACCCTAGATTTATTCCATGGGGTGTGTACCTTCAACCCTTCACCATTGCCTAAATTAATAAGAAGGGAACCCCTACACCATTCGGTGGATCCTTCACCTTTTAAAACCTGCAACATGCTTTACTCGACCAAATGATGTCCTTGTTCTAGTCAAGGTATCTATATCCTCTACCGTTACACCTTCCATAGCTAGTCCATCTATCTCCTCTTTTTCGTAATCTTCCATAACTACCCCATCTACCAACCCACCTATTTCACCGGAAATTGATGCTCTAACTTCTCAGGCTTCGAGTAGCTCATCCATCCCCACTACCCAAGTATCGACCTCAGACCCCTTGGTAGGTTTTTTTCAAC
This sequence comes from Taxus wallichiana var. yunnanensis, assembly GCA_018340775.1. NCBI lineage: Eukaryota > Viridiplantae > Streptophyta > Pinopsida > Cupressales > Taxaceae > Taxus > Taxus wallichiana. Next base: position 397,297,328 of record CM031237.1, on the reverse strand, counting down.
ACCTTTCCTTGGGGAATACCACTTATACAACATAGACACTTTCCTTACTCCTCATGAGTATGAAATCCTTCACCAACACCCACGTTACGATTGTCATGTAGGAGAGGTTTTTCCATATGGTCCTCCCCACCTTCACACTAACTTGACATATAGGGGACTCAACACTTCTTCTTATTCTCTTGAACCACCTACCCAAACCCGACATTTCTCATTTGACTTCCAATACCTCACCAACCACCGCTTCGCCCACACTTTTCTTCATCAATGTTCTTGGAAGGGCTTTGGCTTTGATATTTATGAGCAAGTTCATCACACAGTCATACCTTGCACCACCCGTAAACATAAAGACCGCCGTGGTATCGGGTTTTCTATGCCACCTATTCTTAAGAAGGCTAGAGTTGACCTTGTAGAGGAAGATAAGCCTTCCCCACCTAAGTCACCTACCAAACCGCCTTCACCCACGGAGTCCATGGATCCAAAATCCATCCCTCGTAGATTTTTTTTTCGTGAACCCCATTTCTTTGGGACATCTGACCTATCATCATGATGGAAAGGTTCCCTCTTCCCTTCCTCTTCTTTATCCTGACATGTTGGATGATGACACACCTTTTATCAATGTCATTCAATGTTAAGATGATGATTCTATTATCACCTATTTATATGTAGATGATTCTTATACTCACCGGTCATTACCTTCTGAGACACAAACCATGCTAAATGAATTGACCATAGAGATCAACATTCACACTTAGGATGACCCTCAAATTCTAAAGATAGGCCAATCTTTATATTATGCCGAATAGGAAGCCTTCACCTCTTTCCTTTAAGATCATAACAACATTTTTGCTTGGTCTTATGCCAATATGCCCGGTATTGACCCTAATAGCTTGGTCCACAATATCTTGACTATCCCCGATACCAAACCTATGAAACAATAGTTGTGAAAATACATACACATGTTTCCCTTCTTATGAAAGAAGAAATCCAATACCTTCTTTATGTTTCCTTCATTTTACCCATTGAATATCCACAATGGATTTATAACATTTTCCTGTCACCAAAGTAACAGGGGACTCCAAATCTGCATGAACTTCCTCGTGAACTTAACCTTTCCTTCCCTAAGGATGAATTCCCTAACATCGACTAACTCGTTGATCTTACAAATGGCCATCGAGATGTTATCTCTTATGGACGGATTCTCAGGTTATAATAAAATCTTACTTGCTCTAGAAGATCAACACAAAACTACCTTCATCACCCCTTCGGGACCTTCATATCACGCCATGCCATTTGTCTTGAAAATTGCCATTGCCACCTATCAATGCATTATGACCTATATCTTCCATGATATCATGCATGAAATATTGGAAGATTATGTTGACAACCTTCTCGATAAGTCCAAAAGTCATACCAAACACCTCACAGTTCTTAAAGTCATATTTGATCGTCTCATCCAATACTGCATTTTCCTTTAACAAAGGAAGTGCGTATTTTCCATTTTCTCCAGAAAACTCCTGGTTTCATCATCTCTTTACAGAGCATTGAAGTCGATCCCACAAAAATCAAGGCTATTCTCGAGATGCCTCCACCTAATAATATTTGACAACTTCGTAGTTTGTAAGGAAAATTACAATCCATTTGACGCTTTATTTCCCAACTTTCTAACCGATGTCACCCTTTTCATCATCTCCTTAAAAATGATGTATCCTTCAATTGGAATGATGAGTGCCAAAAAGCCTTTGAAGTGTTGAAGAAATACCTTCTTCAGCCACCTGTGCTCATCCCACCTAAAGATGACAAACCTTTTTACCTCTACATTTCTACCACTGACCATTCCTTGGGTGCCATGCTCGCTCATCATGACACAAAGCATAGGGAGAAAGTGATTTATTACATAAGTCATACTCTTTTAGACTATGAGACTAGGTATACTCATGCTTTGAAAAGATTTTCCTAGCCTTGGTCTTCATGGCCACCAAACTTTGCCACTACCTACTTAACCACAAAACCTTCATCGTCACCAACACTGGACCTCTACATTATATGTATGCTAAATCTTACCAACACCAATGCACCGCACATTGGCTCATGTTCCTTGCAAACCTAGACCTGGAATTCATTCATCAAAAGTATGTCAAGGGAAAAACCATTGTAGATCAGCTTGTAGACACTCCTCTTCTTGGAAATCAATCTTCTAACTTTTATTTTCTTGACAAATCCATTGCCACTCTTTCCTTGGGTGACACCATTTACCAAATGACCTTATTCTTTGACGATTCTAAATGTCACCACGAGGGTGGTGCAGGGGTCATTCTAATTCCTCTTAATGGTGAGCCTATGCCATTATCCTTTAAGTTATACTTTGACTGCACTAATAACATGGCCGAGTATGAAGCACTTGTGTTAGGTCTTCAAAATGCCATTTCCTAGATGTTAAATCCATTAATATCTTTGGTGACTCTCAACTAGTTGTGAACCAAGTCAATGGTTTGTACCAGTGTCATAACAAGGAACTTCAAAAGTATAAACATCATGTCAACATACTTTTGACCACATTTGATCACTTCCTCATTCAAACCACTCCATGATCCACTAACAAATTCACGAGATACTATGGCTTGTCTTTCTTCTCAAATACCTTCCTCACCTTCGGACTCCAAAATATTTATCACAATACAATGGTTATAGTCACCTTCTTATATTATCCACACCGTAATTTTTTTGGGAAGAATCAAAACCAACCCACGTGACATTTGGTATAATAAATTTATTGACTACCTCTCCCTTTCAATTCTGCCTCCATATCTCACTCACAATGGACAAAGAGCCTTCCTAAAAAGTGTCTCTCATTACGTCATCATGGGGGGTCTTCTCTAAAAATGCAACTTTGGCCACAAGATCCTCATAGGGTGCCTCACCGCTTGAAATATGATACACCATCAAAGAAATGCATGATGGTATTTGTGGGGGACATTTTAGTGGCCTTACGGTCATAAAGTGTATCCTTTAACTAGGCTATTACTAGCCAACCCTTAACCAAGACTATTGTGACTATGTCAAATGTTGTATGAAGTTTCAGCAATATGCTAATCTTCACCACACCTCAAGTCACCAGCGACTTTTGGCCCTTCTCTTGATGGGGTTTGGATCTTGTTAGAGATATTAACCCTCATTCCTTGCAACATCATCGTTGGATCATCAAAGTGACTGAATATTACACTAAATGGGTAGAATTCATCCCTCTCATTTCTACCAAAGCCAAAAAAATGGCCGAATTCAACAACCATCATATCATTTTCCATTTTGGTGTTCCTTGTTGCCTTATCAATGACAATGGAAAACAATTCAGGAACAAAAACCTACACAAACTGTGTGACAAATCTGTCATTCAACTCAGTTTCTCTTCACCCTATTACCCACAAGAAAATGGCCAAGCCGAATTGTCTAACAAAACCCTCAACAAAATTCTTATAAAAGCGGTTGAGGAAAATGGTAAGGATTGGCACAAGTACATTCATTTTTCCTTATGGGCTTATCGTACTAGTATTTACACCTTTACTGATGCCACACCTTTCTCTTTGGTCAATGGTATAGAGGTCGTCCTACCTCTCGAAGTCCAAATTCCATATCTTTATATATCACTTAAATATATGCTCTCTAATGATGATTTTCGCCAAGAACGTTTGGCACAACTTGAGCTATTGGATGAACACCATTTAAATGCTCTCGACCATCTCCAAATATACCAAAAGTGCATTAAGCATGCCTATGAAAAATGCATCCAAGAACAAACATTCCAGATCAATGACCTTTTCCTGAAGGAAAATCAACATGTGACCAAAATGGAGAAAAGTAAACGAGGCAATTTTTCTCCTAATTGGCTTGGACCCTATATTATCACCCATACCTATGGATCAGGAGCTTATCATTTATCTTATCTTGAGGGTAAACCCGAACTTGAGCCCCTTAATGCCTTGCATCTTTGACCATTATATTGTTGAATAAAGTACTACATCACTTTATGTCACTTACATGCTCATCCCTTGAGTGAACCTCTCCTTCCACATACCTCTTTTTAGGACCTACGACTAAAGTAGAATTATGTGATTATCCATCACCATTCAGCCTTGTCTTCAATATGAGTACCATGGCTCTACTCATGGCATGATTCTCATGGATACTTTTTGTCCTTTTCAGGATGGAATCCCATGGTTGTTTGTCACTTGAAACCACTATTTCATAGATAACCTTTTCTTGCTATATGTTTTCATTCATAAAAGAGGCCCACACTCCTCTATAGTCTTTTCCATGAATACAAGTCCAAAATAATACAATTTTGTTTTTTAGGATACCAAGAACTCTACTCCTAGAGTCAAACTTCTCACAAATAGATGATTCCCTTAAAATGACATATATGTCTCTCTCTTGATTCTATAAGTAGATTTCTCCCCTGAAAGGACAACTACAAAATGCTAGCCACACACCTTACTTAGTTTATCCAACACAAAGAAGACTAATATATATCTTCTAAAAAAATTATCTCGAGCTTCCCGCATCAACCAGACCTTCATGAAGACCTTAAGGAGACACTAATATTCATCCCAATATAGACTTCCCACATCGATCGGTCTATACATGCAAAAATCAAAAACAAGAAGAAAGAAATCAAGAAACTAAAAACTTTTAGTCATGGACTTTCCTATTCTAGTTTTGGGTATTTTGTAGAAGGGGCATGTTGTCCCACAACAATGTTATATTTAACAAACTCTTCCACCTTACCTTCTGTTTATTATCTTCTAAATAAATTTTTTATTAGAGAACACTTTACAGAAAGCACACAAGAAGTCCGTGTGGGAAAGCAGGTCATATTCAAGGACGCGAATGGATAGGGAGAACACGTGCGTGGAACAAAAGTTCAGCTTTTGGGACTTAGCTATTTTTGCTCATAAAGGTCTATTTTTAGAGATGGTACACTGAGCACACAAATGAGGAAGAGACATGCATGCCACTCATTGGCTATTTTTGGAGGATTGGATATAAAGCACTTTACATGGACACAGGCTGGAAATAGATTTATCACTATCAGTTAACTACCAGTAGTCTATTGTTAGCGCACTTACATGTGTGGCTATTTTTGTAATGATGCGTGGCTAATAATAACATGTGACCTATTTTTGGGATTAGATAAGCGGTGAAGGGAAAGTCCCCACCCTTATATATATTTAGTGAACTGCGTAGTAGATATATGTATGATGGTGATTATACGAGAGATAGATGTATGATGGTGAATATACAAAAATAGATGTATAATGGTGAATATCCAGAGAGAGATATAATAATATTATGCTTCTAAATGCATTACGCGCGCATACTACTATTATTGTAATGAAGCTTCTATATACTTATTTAATATAATGGAGGATATTGGATGAATCTGAGTGTATTCTTGTGTGTAATTAGATTTCATATGTACTTGATTTCATCATGGTTATAACTTAATTATGTTCTTCCTTAGATATAAATTTGGTATGCTCTGTAGAATGATGTGTTAGTAATGGAACTGCATGTGTTAAGTCCTCATCATGCTAACATCCTACAACAACAACCCTAAAGAGGGACCTAGTACCTTTGCGCACTTTGGGTGAGTGATCAGTCTGGGCTGAGTGATGTGCTAGTGTGTCTAGGGTCTTATTACTGAATTCTAGGATGCATCATTGGTTCATTGTTGTCGGGACCTCTTTTTTAGTTGGTTTCATATCAATTTACCTTAGCAAGTGTTGAAGAATGGATACATGATCTAGAAGAAGAATACACATGGTGATTCAAAGACTGAACCCGAGTTTAATGCACATGCGTGGGTGGAACATAATCTATATGACAGTTTATGTGAGATCTTTTTATCTATCTTTCTAGTAGAATTGTGCGAGTGGCCGATTGCTTATGTGTCTAAGTAGAATTAGATGTAGGAAGAATTCTAGGCCCTTTATGATGCTGATCTGATTTGAACTCGATCATTGGATATGTGGTTTTGTGGTGTCTTGAATAGTTATATCTTGGAATACTCAATTTCCACTTATTCATGTCCGAGGTAGCCGAGTTCTAGTATTTATGATATCCAAGAGGAGCTTACCTACAAGGAATTACACAGAAACCAACATCCCGATGGTAAATTTGAATCTAGAGAGTAAAACGATGGCTAACTAAACCTCACCATGCATGGGGGTAGGAGCAGGTTTGGTGAAAGATGGAATACCTAGTGGCAGAAAGGAAGAGAGAGGAAAGGTGGTTTAAGTATAATGAGGTGCACAAGAGGGAGATAGAGAAGTAGCGTACCATTGCAGAAAGTATGGTGTTGAGGAGAGAGATGACTCGTGAAGGATTTGAAGCTCACGTAGAAGATGTGGAGCCAAAACATCAAAAACTTTCCCATCTTGGGAATCATGACAGGATCCCCCTCGGCCTCACGTAGAAGCACTCCAGCAGAGACTACCCGGCTGCGTATGCACATCTAAATCCACCTGGTAACCTTTCCCTTGCATTTGGTTTTCCAATATCTAGTATGACAAGTAATCAACAAACGAGTTTGGAAAGTAAGAGACAAATTACATCAATGGAAGGGTAGATAACTTCATTATTATTTGGAGGTACGTTTTCAGGTGCATCATCTACACGTAACGTGAGCACGTAGAATGTTGGATTCACCTCTAGAAGTGGAGCTACTTCACAGATCGTAGGGGTCCAAAGATAGTAGTACTTTCAAATCATATGGGAGTACGTCTAGAAGTCCTATTCCATCTATAGGTTTGGGATTAGGAGGCATATGAAACTTTAGTTCGGGTGGATATGGAGGTCCTAGAGGTAGGGGAAACACAAGAGGCTCTGGATCGTGTAAGAAAGGTCTACACCAACCCCAGAGTATTTACATGGAAATGTATCTACATCTTCCAGTATAGGGGCATAAAGATGTTGTTGAACATGTGCACATGTGTGTAGTATTGTGGTGCGCAAAATAAATCATGACTTCGAGTGCAAGGCAAGCAAATTTTCTACCACATTACAGGATGTTCACACATTTGGCATAGGAAGTTTGACCCTAATCAAACTTGCGTGAGATTATGTAACATTGAAGTATGTGTTCTTGAAAGAGTTCTATATTCTGGAATTTGAGTAGAAGAGTATAAGTGCGCTCAAAGATATCAAGCAAGGCACCTTTGTGAAAGTGTTAGAGAGTATGATGCATGGTTTAAAATGTTGTTATCGAAGCTTTCTTATGACATACACGCAAGCCAACATGCACAATGGTTTGTTGGGGGCTTGATTACCCCTTTTAGGAGGGCACTATCACATAAGACATACATTGATATACACAAAGCACTTGAAGTAGCCTTGCACATGTGGTGGTAGTTGGAAGCATATATACTTGGGTGAGCCCATTTTTAAAGCACAAATAATATCCATGGAAAAACAGGTTAGAGAAACTATCAGAAAATTTAGCACATGAGATGCACAAAAGAATTTAGTGCACAAATTGTGAAGTAGAAGGTCACACAAAGGATAGTTGTCCTCACGAGCATCGCTCATTGGTGATGGATTATGAAATATGCCATTTAAACCATGATGCTAGCTGCTTCCCATTGTTACAACACGAGAATAAGGAAGAACATTCAAGCTCTTCAGTAAAATTTGTGGGTCCACGACTCATGAAACGGAAGACTACCAAAAGATTTTACAGATCCATGATGCTATATGTATTGGGTACGGCAGACGGGAGTTTGAGATAACTCTAAAGGCAAGAATGAGCATCGGGACTAGGATCACAATCAAAGGCGTGCTATGATCATAACAAAGGGAATTTTGAAGGAGGTCATGGCAGAGGCCGAGGATACCATAGTGGATTCAAAGGGCAAGGATGTGGTGGTGGAGAATCGAGTTCCCTCATGGAACATGTTATACATGTAGATCTCTTGACCATTATAGGCATGAATGCCCTCACAATATTACATGTTCTTTCTGTAGGAAGAACCATAGCTATGAGGAGTGCCCAGACTTATATGAGCATCTGAGTAAGCAACATAAACAAGAAAACAAAGAAACATAAATGGTTAGGATATAACATGTTGTGGAAAATCAATGGATGCCCAAGATGGAAGTAGAATCTGAGGCACTACAAGTGAAGATCACAACCCATGCTAAGGCGGCACGTGCTATAGAAACATTACAGTAGAAACATACCATCACTAAAGAAGAAGTTATTCATGCACGATACCTATATCTTGCCTATCAGAAGGAAGTTTATCAAGAAACCATGGAAGTTCTAAGGAATCTTCAGGGTGAGATACAATACTTAAAGGAGTAGAAGAAAGCATCAGAGATGGTCCAAACTGATATAGATGACTTGAGGGAAGTGTGTAAAATGTTGTGCTAGGAAAACATCATTCCACTGTTAGGGAGTTGGTTAAAAGGAAACACTCCATGCGTAAGTACTGAGACCGGAAGGCAGATCCTATATGTGAAAATTACTCCTCATAGCCTAGATTATGACAAGGAAATCACTCAAATGTTGTTATGGATGGGTGGCTATTGAGTAATATACTTGATTGATACAAGTGCAAAAGTCAATGTTCTTACCTTGGATGCATGGGTACAAATGGGAAGACCCCCATTGCAGCCATCCTCTAATGTATTATTCATGGCTAATCGGACTAAGGCCACTCCCATTGAAGTTTTGAAGGATGCATCCATTACCATACAAGGAGCCAAGTTCACTGGAGACTTTGAAGTTTTAGCACTAGCAGAGTTAGATAGCTTCCCAGCTCTATTGGGGAATCCTTGGTGCTATGAAAATAATGTTGATCTTCAGTTCAACAAGGGCTATATCAGTTTTGAAAACAAAGAGGAAAGAGTTATTATCCCTTTGACAGATGGAAAATCTGCACCCTATGTTGAGCCCTTAAGTGAAGAATATCTGAATAGGATTTATGTACGTGTAATCCAAGATCTAGAGATGATTGAGCCAACCAAAGAAGGACTAATTCAAAGGAGGAAGCATAGTTTTTGTATCGATACTACAAGTATTTCTTGTGATAATAGGGCTCGAACACTTATGAGTTGGTAGGGTGCGAAGTAAAGAGCATATTCCCTCAAGGCACAAAACCACATTATGTCAAGAGGATAGGTAATAACTTAGTACCTTGTTACACATGAGAAGGGGATCCCATGGTATTCTTGCGTGCCATGGAAGAAAAGTGGATAGACCCACTAGAAAGAAGAAATATGCTAGCATATACACTACGTGGGACAATAACACACTGGTGGGTGACCCACATGGATAATCTTGTTAGATGGAATGAAATTGGGATTTCTCTTACTACTAGGTTCTTCAGGAGCAATACACCTACTCAAATCAATACTTATCACAGTAATCAACTTGTTTAGCACCACATTTAGAAGTGTGAGAGACTCTGGACAGAAGGGAAGGAAACTTTACCACCTTCACTATGGGTGCATTGATTTTATCACACTTTACGAGGATTACGCGTGTGCTTGGTATGTATATGCATAACTCCATAGAAAAAATGGAAATTGGTAGAATTTAATTGCAAGAATGACCAAGACATTTGAATTCTTCTCTACAAAGCGTCCAGTGGAAGAAGCATTGAAAGTTATCAAGTGCTTAACTATGGGAGATAGTGCCAAGGCTGAAGAACTCCTTTAGGAGTTATTAGGTAAAGAAGACTCAGGAGCATGTCTTGATGAAGAACCAGAGGCCAATGCAATATTATTTCAACACGCTTGCCTTGAGAAAGAGAAAGGAAAAATGGTCTACTTAGTGGATGACAAAGAAGTAGATAACCTGGATGTAAACCATTCAACAGGGAGGCATGAGGTATTGAACAGTGTGTATAAGACCACGTGTGCCTAGCATGAACCGATGAAGACAAAGCAGGTGAATATTGGAATAGATACCGAGCTTAAGGAAGCCATAATTGGAGACTATTGGTCAGACTCTGAAGTGGCAAAAATAATAGAGTTACCAAGGGATTACCAGGATTTATTTCCTAGGGGTACCATGAACTTAAAGGTGTGCATGAATTGTTAGGAGAGATGAAGATAAAGCTTAAAGAGGGTGTGTGCTTAGTAAGAAAGAGACCCTACAGGATGAACCCCAACTTATGCAAAAGTTCAAAGAAGAGATTGATAACATGTTGAAGTATGGGATTATCAAGCCCCTTGATGAGTCAGAATGGGTTAGTCCAATGGTGATTAGTATCAAGAAGGATGGACAGATTAGAATATGCGTGGACTACAGGGAGCTGAATGCTACATGTGTAACTGATCTATTTCTATGCCATTCACTTAGGAAATACTAGAAGGAGTGTTAGGGTGTGAAATATATTTTTTTACAGATGGGTTCTTTGGGTATCATCAGGTTTGAATTACCCATGAGGATCAGGAAAAGACTACATTTACTACTGAATGGGGTAGCTTTGCCTATATTGTCATGCCTTTTGGTATGAAAAATGTGCCTGTTGTATTTTTGCACATAGTTGTCCAAGCATTCAAGGAATTTATTCACAACTTCTTACAGGTATATTTAGACGATTGGACAATGTATGGATTAGTTAAGGATCATTGTGACAATCTATGCTTAATGTTTGAACGGTGTAAACAGTTGAGTATCTCTTTAAACATCAAGAAGTGCATATTTGCTACACCATTTGGGATAATTTTAGGACACATAATCTATAAGGAGGGTTTGTTCATTGATCCCGCAAAGGTTGCAGCCATTATAGGCCTAAGGGAGCCTACCAGTCAAAGTGAGGTGTGTAGATTTTTGGGTCGTTACAAGATATTACAGAAATTTTATCAAAGGATATGTAAAAGTTTCCGCACCATTAAGAAAGTTACTTGAAAGGGAAAGGTATGTTCTATCGGGAGAATTGCAGCGGCATGCATTCAAGAAATTGAAGGAGAAACTTACTACCATGCCTATTCTATGTTTTCCTTCATGGGGAAAACCATTTCATGTACATGTTGATGCCTCTAGCATGACCATTGGTGTGGTGTTGGCTCAACCTGGAGAAGGTATTGTAGATCATCCTATCTCGATTTAATAGTAGAAAGTCAACTCCTATAGAATAGAATTACACAACCGTAGAGCGCGAAGCTTTGTCAATGAGTTATGCACCGAATAAATTATGTCAAGACCTACTAGCAAGACCATTCGTCTTTTATACAAATCACATGGAATTGAAGTATTTGGTAAATAAACCTATTTTACAAGGGCGCAAATGTCGATGGGTGCCCTTATTTCAAGAATTTGATTTTATAGTTGTGTTAAAACTAGGTAAAAGTAATTCTAGACTAGACCATCTATCAAGAATACAAATCGAGAAGAATCACAAGAAATTGAGGATACCATGCCAGATGCACAATTATACAGGTTACAACACGCGCCATCAGAATTAGAGGACATTGTTGTCTTTCTACGAATATGGATGACACCAGAAGGAATGAAATCCTTGGAGAAGAAACATCTTGCTATACGCGCCACACCCTATATGTTAATCAATGGTGACTTATACAAATTGGGTCGAGATGAGGTATTGCGCCATTGTGTATTGGAACATGAGCACATGAATATTATGGAAGAATCTCATGGTGGTATTGTAGGTGGCCACTATGTCGGTGATGCCACAGGTGTACAAGATTCTACTTGTTGGATTATGGTGGGAGACCCTATATAAAGATTGTAAGGAATTTTGTAAGGCATGTGATCATTGTCAACATCTTGGAAAACTAGGTCAATGAGATGAAATGCCTCTGAGACCTATTGCTAGCGCAGAACCATTTGAGAAATGGGCTATAGATTTTGTGGGTCCTATTTCACTAGTTGCGCGTAGAACTAGATCACGCTACATCATAACTTGCACATGATTATCCGACAAAGTGGGTAGAAGAAGCACCTACAAAAGACTTTACAATGGCTACAACAACCTTTGGTTTCTATGGGAAAATATTATTACAAGGTATGGATGCCCTTTAAGCTTGACCACTAATAGGGAACACTTTTTCTTAATGATAAAATCATGATTTTATTAGATGAGTTCATGATTGTACACCATAAGGCTACACCCTATCATCCTCGGGCAAATGGAATTGTTGAGGCTTTCAACAAAATTTTGAGCCGACATTGACAAAAATATGTGATGTTGGACAATACTTTGGGCATATCGAACAACATATAAAAGGTTGAACAAAGCCACACCATTTCAGGGTTAGTGTTTGGCGTAGAAGCAGCTTCTTCCTATGGAATTTATGTTTCCTTCTTTGTGCATTATGTGCAATGGAGGTCTAGCTGATGAGAAAGCTTTACAAGAATGGATTGAAAAGATGATTAAGTTGGATGAGAAATGAGCCATAGCACGTTGGAGTCAAAAGAAATAAAAGGCCGGAGTAGAAAGATTGGCATGAAAGAAACATAAGGGATAAGAAGTTTGAGATTGGACAAATGGTACTTATCTACGACTCTAATTTCTTGCGCTATCTAGGAAAACTTAAGATACATTGGTTTGGGACATATGCTATCATTTACATCCTTGAAATAAATGCTTGTTAGTTAGAAGAACTTGATGGAACATGGCTACTTAGTTACTTCAATGGGAGTAGGCTGAAGCCCTACTATAAATATGTCTTCTTGGTGTGTGTAATAAGGCAGTATTGCCATTTAGATTAGGTTTTCAATTCTGGATTTGATTAATGTGTTTCCTTCTTTGTTGATATGCTTTGTCAATTTAGTTATTGTTCTTGTGTGATAAGCACGCTTACGTGCATATAACTAATTACTATATGAATCATGTTTATGTGTAGAGGACTTCACATACTTTTAGGGTGGGGTTGATTATCGATATCTAGGTACAAGATTGTTGGAATTGAAAGGTGAAATGAATAATCTACTACGGGTGCTTTTCAAGTCAAAGGATTGCCTCTTAAAAGTGACCAAAGATGGAGATAGATGAAGGGACAAAGATAACGTGAGGTAAGTGGAGGCCATAACAAATACCGAGAAGAAGGTGTCATGACGAGGTACTCGGGTGCAAGGAAGCACACTGAAGAGAAGTATGTGACCAAAGGATATGAAGGCACACTAGAAGGTTATAGCTGGGGTGTGAAGATGTACCGCACGGAAAAAATGGGATTGGTCAATTAGTGAGAGGATATTTGGTAGGTGAAGGAGAAATAAATGCATCAAAAATTTAAAATTTGAAAATCCATATAAGGATGGGATGCAAGTTCATTTTTACTATTATGGTTAAGAGTATTTGAAAAAGAGCTAAGTGTGAAGATTTGAGTGATTTAATTAAGGTGCGAGAGGTGTGTAGCAAAATTGTGATGAAGAGATCTATGTGTAGAAAGATCTTACATCACCGGTGGTGAATGGTTTGAGAGAATCAAGGCGATAGAGAGGAGTGAGGGCACTTGACTTCACCTAGGATTTTTTGAATCGAGCTAGGGTTTGATTCGCACATTGCAAAATTCAAGATGTGAGTATTTACAAAGGATTATAAGGAAGAAATGACACCAAAGAAAGTAGTTGTAGCATGAATGAAGGGAAAGAAGAATGTGGTCGTAGAAGAAGAGGAGATGGCTCCCAAATAAATTTTTCTAAAATGCAATATCTAGAGGAGATTATCGTAGGTCGAGTGGGATTCTCACATAAGGAGAAGCAAGGTGAGTGAGTACAACCACCCTACTATAGAGAATAAGAAGGAGCTTGATTCCTTGCTGAACACGAAGAAAAATAAACGCACAACGAAAGACATGTCGGTGTACGATGATCTTGGCGAAAGCTCTTGAAGAATATTGGAGTTAACCAACTATACGATCTCCCTTACTTGGGGAAATATGAGCCCTTGTACTAGTGGCTTATGAGCAGAGTACACGAAGATTTTTTCTACTTTGCAGACGTAGAGCCATAATTTAAGCCGTGCTAATCTCCATGGTGATAAGATTGAAGGTCACATGAGAATATTTGAAGAATTATTTAACAGACAAGGCCGCAATCTTGGAGACCAAAAATAGATGGGGTACACAAAGGGTCTGTGAGACATGGACATAGATAAACTAAAGAAGTATCTAGTTGTGCAGCATCTGCACACCTTGTGATGAAGCTGAATGACTAGGAAAGGTGGTCACAAGTGAACACAATGTGGTTGCATGTTGTGAAGAGGATTTCCGAGAAGGGGTAGTCTACAATATTTTAGGCTACATTGCAGAAACTATTGTTGAAGAAGCATGCATAGGAGGAAAGATCAGCTTTGGAGTTGTTTTGTTGTCACTGGTGTTCATGGAGATCGAGTACCTGATGGACCAAAAGAGAAGATATGGGAGTATCCCATGGAGAATAAGTCACCAAAGTGGAGCGGTTAAAAAATACTTATGTGAAGGATCCATGACAGAACAAGTCAAGAAGAGGGATGAGAAGTGGTATAATAGGATCCGCGCAGTGTTTGAAGAAGAATGGCACATATCGAAAGATTTGCCTTTGGTAGTTGGAAAGGTACTTCAGTTTGTTGTATACTAGCATTTTTGCATAGCATGGTTCGCCATGAGGGATGGAGCATGGAGCCCTTGGTGTAAGTTACCATATGCCTTCATAGCAAGGTACTTCTAGGCATCAGCACACGAGTTCTTAGATGTGCGATGACCGACATTCAATGTAGACAAGGTAGATTGTGACTACCACATGCTAAGGAAGAAATATGTGTATCCGTGGACGAGATGCATATATTGAAAGGCTCATTTCAGATGTGATAAGCATTAAACCAATAATTTTGGCTATGGGAGATATTGGAGAAACACATGTGTACCTTCAATGAAGCCTAATTTGGAGAATAAAAGTATGTGGAGAACGATTTTGCACTCCCAAAGCCACCGAAGAGTAATCATACCATAGAGAATATTCCGATTGCTAAGCTCACAAAACCAATTAAAGTGGAGGATGAGGAGGATGAGCTCAAAGATAGTGGTGGTTTGAAGAATAGGGGTAGAAGACATCCCATGAATAAGGATGAATCTGAGCACGTGTTGGGTTTTTAAATGGAACTTTAACAAACCACAGTCAAGGGACAAGTCCCTCCTCTTTAATGGGAGAGGTTCCCTTATTGAAAGCAAGCAGCAAAAATTATGTACAAATATACAACTTTCAAAGTGTGGATTCCTGATACTTTGAAATGTTTATGCCCAAAGATCATCAATACGAAAGAATAGAAGAATTAAGGAGATGAGGGAGGAAGAACATAACAATACCTTTAGGAAATATAGATAGCAGAGTATAACCTTCTAAGTATTGAGCCAGGGAGATGCAGAATAGAATCATTCACTTTCAAAACAGATATAATTTCATGGACACAAAGTTCCAGAAATCATAGAAACAAGAACACAAAGTTTCTTAGCATGCAAAGATGGATGATTCATAAATTTTCAGACAAGGAAAGGAGTAATAGAGGAAGAAAAGGGAAAACTTCTGTATTGATTACTTTGAATCTATTACATCTACAGAGTACCAGGATCCAACCCTAACAACGACATGGAGAAGCCATTAAATAGCTTCCAAGAATAGTTACATTCGGTTACAAAAATGCTGGAACTGATTCAAAAATTGATGTTTGAACTTCCCAATGTCTCGATTGCTTTCCATACCTCGGTGGTAAAACAAAATGCATTGAATTTCAGCCATTCATTCTGCGCCTTTGCAAACTTCAAATTTGATCTGTCCATGTGGGAAAGGTTTAAATTGAGGTGGGCCTAGGGATGCCTTTTGTATTTTGTGCCTCTTAGAGAAATGACACTTTGGAACATTTTGGCCTACCCACCCACTTTTGATATAGGCCTGACATGTGGCTTTACTTGAGTGGTGACAGAGTTGTGGCTCACTTTTTACAATTTTACCCCTTTTCAATGCGGGCTCAAAAACTCAAATTTCTCTCGCCGACCCGCCTCCCCACTTTGACTTTTGATGCGAGCTTAATATTTGACTTTATCCCTTTTGGAAACAAATTCAAACTTCCTAAATCGCTCTCACTGACCCGTTTTCCCACTTTGAATTTTGATGCGGGCTCAATATTTGAATTTTTCCTTTTGGAAACAAAGCCAAAATTCCCAAATCACTCTGACGGCCCGCTTTCCCACTTTGAATTTTCAACGACATCAAAACACAAAAAGGGCCTGCCTCCCTACTAACACTTGAAACATGGCCACATGTCCCTTTGCGGGTTAGTTCAAGTTTTTTGTTTTTTACTAAGTCCCTTATGTTTCATGCGGGGCATATGTCCGACCCTAGATATGTGGAGACTCAAAGCACACATTTGGAATCTGCCTCAAGATTTTTCTTTTAGAAGTTGCACCGAGATGACACGTGGAGGCTTCCACAAACTCTTATGTACTTAGTAAATTAAACGGCCAACTCTATCCCCTTCTTTGACTCTCGACCACGTGGTGAGTCCACACACATTTGGAGACCTGATCTTGATTCTTCCTTTGGAGCTATGTTGAAGAGACACGTGGAGGCTTCCATCGTTCTTCATACTTAGCCGATTTGGGCCTGCTACCCACTTGACTTCTATTAAACCCTAGACACGTGGAGAGCGGCACTCATTTGAGTTTCCACTTTGGATTTTCCCCCGAAAGGATACTAAGATGATGCATGGCTCCTTCTGCCGGTCTTGGAATCTCCTTTGAATCTGACCACGTGGCGAGCTGGTGCTCATTTAGAGACTAGCCCTTTGGTCTCACTTCTAAAACTACGTCATTGAGGCATGTGGAGGTTTTCACCGACCCTCTCATACTTAGTCGATTAAATGGCTGGCTTTGTCCCCTTTTTGGACCTAGGACACGTGGAGATTTGGCGCAAGTTTGGGGAACTGCCTTTGGCTTCAACCCTTGAAGTTGCACAGTGAGGCACGTGGCACTATCCGCTGAACCTTCCATACTTAGCCGATTCAGGCTTGTTCTATCTTCATTTTGGACTTGGGACATGTGGAAAGCCTTTGCTTGTTTGAGGAATGTCCCTTAGGCTCTACCCTTGGTTTGTGCCATTTGGATGCATGGATACTTCCACTATCACTTGAAACATGGTCATGCCGCATCTAATATGAGATGTCCATGTACTACCCATGGATGTTGGGGCAAAAATTTACAGGGAAGATATGCCCATCATTTTGACTGTGGAAGAATAAAAATAAAGGGAAAAACTCCACCTTTACACTTGAATTTCAAATTGTTCTCCATGGAATGGAAAATTACAAACAATACTAGGCTTGACGCAATCCATTACTCCAAGGTACCAACTCAAAATTTTCAAAACTTGACTTCAAAAAGAGGGAATTTTGAGGGTGACAACAACTGGCTCTTTCTAGGGATGACTTGACAGAGGAATGAGGAAAGATCAAGGACCATAG
Source organism: Taxus wallichiana var. yunnanensis (assembly GCA_018340775.1). Lineage (NCBI taxonomy): Eukaryota > Viridiplantae > Streptophyta > Pinopsida > Cupressales > Taxaceae > Taxus > Taxus wallichiana. Next base: position 397,279,869 of record CM031237.1, on the reverse strand, counting down.
AAAACTTAGGGGAAGTAGACCAGTGCCTTATCCATTGGGAAAATAGAGTCAAAGGCAAAACCAATACAGAAGACAAAACACATGGAAAGGGAAACAAACCAAAAGGAAAAATAGAAACAAAACACAAAGGAATGACCCAAAACCAACAACACTATACACAATATATAGAAGGACCACCTAGTCACCTAGGACTTGAACAACTTTAGATACTTCCCACTATAAGGAAGTGGGAGAGGAGAACCATCCATATAATCCAAATAGAATGAATTTTCTCTAGCAAAGTGCCTGATTTTAAAAGGACCAAGCCAAAGGGAATCAAAATTACCATGGCTTCCTCAAGGTTCATGCCTTTTGTCCCACAACAAACAATGTCTCCCACTTGAAAATATCTGGGTCTATCTTTCTTGTCAAACAAAGATTTCACCCTCAATTGATGAGCTGATATCCTATCAAAAACTTGCAACATGTCTTCATCTAGCTTTTGGAGATACATGATCCTCTTGTCCAAGGAACTGGTAAAACTTGAATCTTCAATAGCCTTCATTAAGTGCAAGGCTGGTAATTCCACTGTTACTGGCAACTAGAGCTTCAACACCATACACCACTTGAAATGGAGACATTCCAATTGCTCTTTTGGGTGTAATTTTATCTTCCCAGAGAGCATCATAAAGTTTCTTGTGCCAATTCCTCTGAGAGTCATTGACAAGCTTCCAAACAATGGTTACTAGATTCTTGTTTGTTGATTTTTCTTGTCTCTGCTTCCTTGGAAGTAGTATTCAAGAGTGAGCAAGGGAAATTCCATAACCATAGTAGAAATCCATCATCTCTAAGAAGAAAAAATTGAAGCATTATCAGTCACAATCTTGTTTGGTACCCTAAACCTTATCAATATGTTCTCTTTAATGAAATTACACACCACCTCAAAAGTAGTGCCTTTGACTGGAATAACCTCTACCCACTTTGTGAAGTAGTCTATTGTAGATAACACGTGAGTATGCCTAGCATTGAAAGGTGGGTTAAGAGTCCCAATGAAATCCAATCCCCACTGTTGAAAAGGCTCATCAATCACTACTAGCTTTAGTGGCAAAGCAACCAACTTAGGTCTCCAAAAAAAGTCTGACAGGCTTCACACTTGCCTACCCATTTTGATGCATCTCTAAACAATGTAGGCCAATAATACCCAGCATGAAGGATTTTATGTGTAGTGAAAACATAAGAGAAATTCCCTCCATAGGTCTGATCATGAAAATCTAAGAACTTATTCTATTTCTCTTTGTCCACACACTTCAAGAATCTTCCATCTATGCCTCACTTGAACAAAGCACTCTCACACAATGCATATTGTGCAGACCTTAGCTTAATAGTCCTATTTTCCTTAGCACTCAAGTGAGATGGAAACTATCCATAAGTAAGAAAATGTGCAATATCAACATATATTTCATTTTTGAACTAAGGAATAGGACAACAAGAACATCAACTGCTTCTTTGGACAATTTTGCATCAGCTCCTTCAGCAATAAGCTCACACAAGCCTTTACCCAGGAGTAGCTTAGTTAGCTTGATATCAAGGTCATATTCTTGAAATTTTTCTACCCAATTTCCTCTCTTAGTTCCATTCTGTTGTGTAAGAATAGATTTGATGGTTATATTAGGAACAAGCACAACAGAGTGAGAATTAAGAATATAAAAACGAAACTGCTTGACATCTTTGACCACTACAAAAGAATGTTTCTCCATCATAGTATATTTAAACTCACGAGCTTTCAGAACATAGCTCATGAATGAAATTAGAAGTTCATGATCCTCAGAATCCTTTTGAGTTAGCACAACAGCCAAGGTACTCTTTGTAGCATAACAATAGATGATAAAATCCTTGCTGAAATTAGGACATGCTAAGATGGGAGTTTTAGCAATGGATTTCTTGATACCTTCAAATGCTTCCTTACCCTCGAATTCCAACCAAAGTTTTTATTTCCTTTCATCATGTGAGCAATGCTCATAGTCAGTTCTACAAAATCAAGAATGAATCTCCTCAAGAAGTTTATCTTACCAAAGAAAGAGTGAACCCCCTTTTTGCTTGTGGGAAGAGGAATCACTATATTGATTGAACTCTTTTTGGATCTATCTTGATTCCCTCTTTGGAGACAATATGCCCCAACAACTTTCCTTCAGTGACACAAAAGACAGACTTCTTTGGATTGAGATAAACTCCATGTTCTCTACATTTATGAACATACATTTCATCTGTTGAACTGAGGAAGAGGACAACATGAACATCAACTACTTCTTTGGATGATTCTGCATCAGCGCCTTCAGAAATAAGCTCACACAAGCATTTACCCCAGACTATCTTAGTTGGATTTATATCAAGGTCATATTCTTGAAATTTTTCTACCCAATTACCTCTCTTAGTTCCATTCCTATTGTGTAATAATAGATTTGATGGTTGTATCAGGAACAAGCACAACAAAGTGAGAATTAAGAATATAAAAACAAAACTGTTTGACATATTTGACCACTAAAAAAGCATTTTTCTCCATCATAGTAAATTTCAATTCATGAGCTTTTAGAACATAGCTCATGAATGCAATTGGAAGTTCATGATCCTTATAATCCTTGTGAGTTAGCATATCAGCCAAGGTACTCTCTGTAGCATAGCAATAGATGATAAAATCCTTGCTAAAAGCAGCGCATGATAAGATGGGCATTTTAACAATGGATTTCTTGATACCTTCAAATGCTTCCTTAACCTCAAAATTCCAACCAAAGTTTTTCTTTCCTTTCATCATGTGAGAAATTCTCATAGTCAGTTCTACAAAATCAAGAATGAATCTCCTCAAGAAGTTTATCTTAACAAAGAAAGAGTGAACCCCCTTTTTACTTGTGGGAAGAGGAATCTATTGTATTGTTTGAAATATTTTTGGATCTATCTTGATTCCATCTTTGGAGACAATATGCCCCAACAACTTGCCTTCAGTGACACAAAAGACAAACTTCTTTGGATTAAGAGAAACTCCATGTTCTCTGCATTTCTGGAGGACTCGCTTTTTAAGATGTTGAAAGTGATCTGCCCTTGTTTTAGAGAAAACAATCAAATCATCAAGGTACACAACCACACACTTTCCCTTCAAACTACAAAAATCCAAGTCCATTTCCTTTGAAAGGTGGCACCAGCATTGATAAGACCAAAAGGCATTCTCTTGTAAGCAAAGGTGCCCCAAGGAGTAGTGAAAGTAGTTTTGTGTTGATCTGGGGTACTGACTTCCACTTGATTGTATCTAGAGAATCCATCAAGCATAGACAACATCTATCATGGGAAGAGGATAGTTGTCCTTCAAAATCCCCGATTCAAATTCCCGAAATTGACACGATGCGAATCTCACCATTCTTCTTCCTGACAGGCACAATGTTGGCAATCCATGTTGAATGATGTATAGGGAATATGATTTTTACCTTTAACAACTTCTAGATCTCTTGAAAAATAGTGCCAGCAACCTTGGGATTGTATTGCCTTCATTTCTCGCTTGAACGATTTGATCTTAGATTTCAGAGGGATAAAGTGTTACATCTCCTTTGGCTATAAATACTTGAGATCATCATATGAATAGGCAAGAACATCAACATACCTTTTTAATAGATTTACTGCCTTCTTATTCTCCTCTTGAGTGTAAAATTTTCCAATTTCACCATCTTGGGTTCATCAAGACTCCCAATATTAACCTTTTCACATTCAGTGGACTGCCAAGCTCCTTGGGAAGTTTTAGACTTAATGTACCTATCATGCTTATCAAACAGATCCTCCAAACTCACCTCCCTTTAGGGATCTTGTTACCTTTCAATTTGATGTAGCCATCTTGATCCATCTCTTCCTTGATATCTCCTTCATTAGAGGATACACACTCTCTAGGAAAGGTCTCACTTCCTTCAAAATACAACTGGTCAAAATTATCCTTAAGCTCCAAGAAAGAGAGAAAATGTTGATCATCATTGAAAACCTGCCAATTATTTGCATTATCTGTATCTTTGGGCCTATGAATCATTTTAGTGGTAAACTTTTCCTGTGAGAAATCTAGAGAATAAACTCTAGTGTTCCTTTCTCTTGCACACCTTCAATGGAGAAATCATCAAGAAACTCAATGGAATCCTAGACAATATTTCTATAATGTTTCAATATCTTGTTCTTCACTTGGAAAATATCTCTAACCTATTTCACAATCAGCTTTGCATCACCATGAGCAAAAATATTCTTCACTCCCATTTCTTTTGCCATGTTCAATCCAAGTATGAGTGCCTCATATTCAGCTGTATTGTTTGTATTTTCAAAACAAAGCTTGAAGGAGAAAGGATGAATGTTCCCTTCTGGAGATGTCAACACCACTCCAGCTCTAGAACCACCAAAAGAAGATCCCATCAAACTCCAGAGTCTAAAGGCCATTGGGGTTATGAATCACTCCCTTAGGAAGTTCTACCTCATCTTGTGACATGATCATGTAGTTACCATGCCCTATATCTTCATAAAGTATTTGTGCTTTTGGATCATCAATATTTTTCACAATGTATTTAGTTTGTTTCTAAAGCATTAGCTTCTTCATTTTTCCATTTACAGGGATCAAATCATGCGACCAATCCATTTGAATTTCACCTCCTACCTCCTTAAAAAAATTTCTACTCAGAACATCCCATATGAGGGAGGAATATCAACTACCAAAATGGTGGCTAAGACCTTTTCTCTGGAAAAGTAACAAAAGCTACTTATGCATCTTTAATTCTTCCAACCAAAGGCACTTTCCTACTCTCCATGGAATAGCAGGAACCAAAGGCACGTGTTAGAGTCAGCCCAAAGCATGAGCTACTTTCACAGGAATTACATTATCTGATGCTCCTGAGTCTATAACACAATTACTGAGTTTATGGCTAGCTATGAGAAGAGTCACATAGAATGGTTCAATTTTCTCATTAGGGGAAGTGACTGCAACCACAAGGCTTGATTGAGGTGAGGAAGAGGGAGTGGGAAAAATACCTTTAGAAGTACTAGATGAGGCTTTGGATTTGGAATTGACAAAGTTTACCATTTTAGCAAAAGATTTTGGATGGGTCTGGTAAAACTCTGCCTTTGAAATTTGGATTTTGGTCCTTTTGAGGTGATCAATGATATCAAAAGACCCAGAGGTGGATGGGGCATCATTGCTAGGAACTTGAGAGACTTTTGATCTATCAGTTTTAGGATTTGAAGGACATAAATTTTTGGAAATAGAAGAAGAAAGGGAACTAGTATTACACACCTTTTGCGTGGAGGCAATGGGAATATGGGCTCCTCTTTTTGTAATCATTGGAACAGTTGTAGGAAAATTCTTGGACTTCTTAGCAGGCTACACAACTTTTTCTTTTCTATTTTTTTACTCTCAAGTGATAACACCATATGACTCACTATTCATATCTGCCACTCTTTTATCATATTCATCTTCATCATTCATACCTTCAGTGGTGAGGAAATGAACTTGCAATCCACCAAGCTCTTCTAGTTATTCATCAATATTTTCTTTTGGTTCTTCATATATTTCATTACACTTCTCATCATCAGGTTCTTCAACTTCACAAGTTGCATTAACTGGAACCTTGATGGGTGGGCCTTCAATAGCCAATCTGGCCTAGGAAGCAGGTAGATAGTTCCTAGGCTGAAAATTCTTCCTTGGAACATCTTGGTAAGGAGTATGCTGAGCCAATTATTTCTTGAGAGTAATGAGATCATTTGCAAAGCTTCGTACTAACCGCTTTCGCAATGGATCTAGGGAAAGAGGAAGAAGAAGAAGCTTTAGATTTAGAGGATTCTCTTTTTAGTTTACCAGACATGATTAAGTCATCCTCAACACTGATGGTAACCATTGATCAACATCCAGAGTTACAAGGTTAGCTCTCCTTAGTGCATAACTCACTTCGTAACTGGGCATTGAGGAAGAAGAACTTTTGTATTTGATCCACTGGACGAGTGTTCTATGGAATTTTATTAATTAGCTTGTTGAATTTAGCCACAAAATCGCTCATGGGATCAAATGGTTCCTTCTTGATATGAGAAATTTGTGCTAATAGAGCATGGACATCTTCAACAGGTTTGAAATGCTGCTCAAACTAAGTTGTCATGGTATTCCAATTAGTGATCGCTCCAACAGAAGATGATTAAACCAATCGCAACATTGTCATGTAATGTCTCCACAAAAATCCTGACAGAGACATCTTCATCTTCAACCCCAAGCATCCCACATGCTACAATGAAGGTTGCGATGTGTTCATCCGGATGAAATTTCCCATCACCCCGAACTTGGGAAAATTTTTCCTGCTGCTACCCCTAGGTAACTCATGTAATGGTGAGGAAGAGCAAGAGGACCAACCTATTGTCTCCAAGGCAATGGGGCTGCCATCTTTGGAAAAATTAATCAAGAGGAATAGAAATACCAACAAGTATCAAAGCATGGAGATTAGGACTGAGATGTTCCTAAGGAATGCTATCCTTGGAATTTCTATCTTTAGTAGGAGGTGTGCTTATAGAATGAGTTCCTCTATTCCTTCTTACTGGAAGAGAGAAGTTTTGTTTCTCTAAAAGTTGAAAATGGGAATCCTCAACCCCAAGAGATTTCTTCCCACATGTATACCATAGAGTCGCATGACAACCAATGATCTTGAAGTTGTTATTTTGGAAAGGGATCCGTTTGAAATGAAATCCCCAGTGGAGTCACCAAAAACTATTGGGTTTTTAAATGGAACTTTAACAAACCACAGTCAGGGGACAAAAAGTCCCTCCTCTTTAATGGGAGAGGTTCCCTTATTCAAAGAAAGCAACAAAACTTATGTACAAATATACAACTTTCAAAGTGTGGATTTCTGATACTTTGAAACATTTATGCCCAAATATCATCAATACAAAAGAATAGAATAATTAAGGAGATGAGGGAGGAAGAACATAAGAGTTGAATCGGGAGATGTAGAATAGAATCATTCACTTTCAAAACAGATCTAATTTCACGGACACAAAGTTCCGAAATCATAGAAAAAAGAACAAAATTTTTCTTAGCATGTAAAGATGAATGATTCGTAAATTTTTCAGACAAGGAAAGGAGTAATAGAGGAAGAAAAGGGAAAAATTCTGTATTGATTACTTTGAATCTATTACATCTACAAAGTACCGTGGATCTAACCCTAATAGCGGTGTGGAGAAGCCATTAAATAACTTCTAAGAATGGTTACATTTGGTTACAAAAATGATGGAACTGATTCAAGAAATTGACGTCTGAACTTCCCTAATGCCTCGACCATTTCCATACCTAGAGAAAAACTAGATGCATTGAATTACAGCCGTTCATCCTGCCTTTGCAAACTTTAAATTTGATTCGTCTATGTGGCAGAGGTTTAAACTGAGGCGGGCCTGGGGAAACCTTTTGTATTTTGTGCCTCTTAGAGAAATGGCACTTTGGAACATTTTGGACCACCTACCCACTTTTGATATAGGCGTGACACGTGGATTTACTTGAGTGGTGATGGAGTCATGGCTCAATTTTTACAATTTTACCCCTTTTCAATGTGGGCTCAAAAACTCAAATTTCTCCGCCAACCCGCCTCCCCGCTTTGAATTTTGATGCGGGCTCAATATTTGACTTTATCCCTTTTGGAAACAAAGCCAAAATTCCCAAATTGCTCTGACGGCTTGCTTTCCTACTTTGAATTTTAATGTGGGATCAATATTTAAATTTATCCCTTTTGGAAACAAAGCCAAAATTCCCAAATCACTCTGACGATATACTTTCCCACTTTGACTTTTCAATGGCATCAAAACACAAAAAGGGCCTCGCCTCCCTGCTAATGCTTGAATCATGGCCACGTGTCCCTTTGTGGGTTAGTTCAGTATTTTTGGTTTTTACTAAGTCCCTTTTATTTGGCGGGGCCATATGTCTAACCCTGGACACGTGGAGACTCAGTGCACATTTGGAACCTACCTCTGGATTTTCTTTTTAGAAGTTGTCTTGGCCGAGCCGACACATGAAGGCTTCCACAAACTCTTCGTACTTAGTCAATTAAACGGTTGAATATGTCCACTTATTTGAATCTGACCACATGGTGATCCCGCACACATTTAGAGACCCACTCTTGATTCTTCCTTTGAAGCTACGCCAAAGAGACACGTGGAGGCTTCCACCGGTTCTTCTTACTTAGCCAATTCGGGCCTATCGGCCAATTGAATTCTGTTGAACCCTAGACACATGGAGTCCGACACTCATTTGAGTTTCTTCTTTGGATTCATCCCCCGAAAGGCACCTAGATGACGTGTGGCTCCTTCGACGATCCTGGACTCTCCTTTGACTTTGACCACGTGGCGAGTTGGCACTCATTTGGAGACTGGCCCTTTGGTCTCACTTCTAAAATTGCGCCATTGAGGCACATGGAGGATTTCTCCCACCCTCTCATACTTAGTCGATTAAACAGCTGACTTTGTCCCCTTTTTGGACCTGGGACACGTGGAGAGCTGGCGCAAGTTTTGGGAACCACCTTTGGCTTCAAACCTTGAAGTTACACTAATGAGGCACGTGGCACCGCTGTTGAACCTTCCATACTTAGCCGATTCAGGCTTGTTCTGTATTCATTTTGGACCTGTGACACATGGAAATCTTGCACTTGTTTGAGGACCATCCCTTGGTCTCTGCCCTTGGAGTTTCACCATTTGGATGTGTGGAGACTTCCACTATCACTTGAAACATGGTCATACCACATCCAATCTGAGATGTCCATGTACTACTCATGGATGTTGTGGTGAAAATTTACAGGGAAGCTACACCCATCATTCCGACTATGGAAGAATAAAAAGAAAGGGAAAAACTCCACCTTTACGCTTGAATTTCAAATTGTTCTCCATGGAATGGAAAACTGCAAACAATACTAGGCTCAACGCGATCCATTACTCCAAGTACGCTCAAAATTTCTTAAAACTGGACTTAAAAAAGAGGGTAAAATTTAGGGAAAAACAACACGCAACTATACCACCTCAGCCATAAGAAGGGGATGATGAGGACTTGGATGTAGTCTAAGGAGAGTGCCAATTTAAGAGAGTGTTCGGAGAACAAGGACCTAAGGTGCTACTCCGTAAATAGTGCACAAATCACTCAGAATCTCTCCACAAAAGGAGACAACCAAAAAAAGGAGAAGGAAACTAAAATTGAATGAGGAAGTGGAAGAGTCAGAGGAAAGCACGCCTAATTCTCCTACACTTTCTGAGAACATAGAAGGACAAAAAGGTGAAGAAATGAAGGAAGAAGAAGAGGAAGAAAAGAGAACATATGAGACAACTACTAAGACTGCTCAGACATGGAAACACAAGTCCCAAATCTAGAAGCTCAAGTTCCTAAGAAACCTAGGTCAAGAAGAACAAGTGGAGAGCACATTCCACCAGCCATGGGTTATGTTGAGGACGTAGGTAAAATTTTCTACACCCGTTTCCAGAGCACACTGACACAAAAGGAGTTATATGGCTGGGAATTAATGGACGAGGATATGGCAACAGCAGTGTGCACCAGAATAAATTATCATGGTCGATGCACATGCACATGGATGAGCTAAATTTTCATGTGTGTGAGGAGTCATGCTTGTCGAGGAGGTTGAAGAAGAAACCTTAGGATAGACATATAACATTAAAGCCTATTGTTATGTCAGATGAATAGGTGAGCAAGCCATTAGTAAAATTCTCAACAGAGATGGCAAGGAAGAATATGGATAAAGCTATCATAATTAGGGCACTAAGGGAAGAGAATAAAAATAAGGATGAGGAGATAACTCGCCTAACGCAGAGAGATACTTAGCACAAAAAGAACTCTGTATTTATTAGAATTGCAGATGAAATTGGTTATAATGTCATTAGGGCTAGGCCACACTTAGATCCAAAGGTACAGAAGATGTTTCCTTATGTAATACACTATGTAGGGACATTGGTGGACCTAGTGCTTGAAGATGAACCTTTATGCATGCTAGCACCAAAGGATCCAGCAAAGACAAGATGCGAGTAAGAAAAGGCTTCGGTGATATGAAAGATTGCATCATATGAAGGATTGTTGCAAAGCACTACAGAGGCACTAAATAAGGTAGACCAAGCCTTGAACATTTGTACAGCTCCAGAGGCGCTCATCAACATAAAAACCCTAGAGGAGAGTAATGAGGTCCGAGGAGGTGATGAAGGATGAAATATTGGGTTGTGTAGAAAGATTAGCCTTAGTTAAATAGAAGCGAGAGGCCCTAACAACAACTCAAGAACCACACATAAATCGGCTAGAGGAGCTTGGGAAAATCATTGTGTAGAAGATGGATTTGCTAGAGGGCGTAATGACTATAATTTCTAGCATTGTGTTGGTCTTACAAAATGAAAAAGGATAAATTACGAAGGATGAACTGGAGTCCATTCTTTGTGGAAATCCCGGAAAAAAGCAGAGGAAGCACTCATTGAGTGGCAGACCTTGGAGGCCAAAATAAAGGAGGAATATCCTGAATTAATTTGTTAGGTTATAGAAGAAGAAACTGCAGGATAAATACATTCTTTCTATTCTTCTATTCTTTGATTTGTTTTAGAGATAACCATTGTCAGGGTGAAAATGAAATTAGTGTGGGGTAATGTTGATCAGAGAACACTTGATAGAAAGCACACAAGAAGTCCATGTGGGAACAAGGACATGAACGGATAGGGATAACACGCGCACGAAACAAAAGTTCTCGCTTTCGAGACTTAGCCATTTTTGCTCATAAAGGTCTATTTTTAGAGATGGTGTGTAGAGCACAAAAATGATTCGAGACGTGCCTGCCACACATTGGCTATTTTTGAGGATTGGATACAAAGCACTTTGCATGGACACAAGCCATAAATAGATTTATCATTATTAGTTAACTACCAGTAGTCTATTGTTAGCGCACTTGCATGTGTGGCTATTTTTGTAATGGCACGTGGCTAATAATAGCATGTGACCTATTTTTGGCATTAGATAAATGGTGAAGGGAAATTCCCACCATTATATATATATATATATATATATATATATATATATATATATATAGTGAACTACATAGTAGATATAGATGTATGATGGTGAATATATAGAGATAGATGTATGATGATGAATATACAAAGAGAGATATAGTGAGATTATGCTACTAAATCTGTTACGCACATACTACTGTTATTGTAATGAAGCTTCTATATACTTATTTAATATAATGGAGGATATTGGCTGAATCTAAGTGTATTCTTGTGTGTAATTGGATATTGCATGTACTTGATTTCATCATGGTTAATACTTAATTTTGTTCTTCCTTAGATATAGATCTGGTATGCTCTGTAGAATGATGTGTTAGTAATGGAATTGCATGTGTTAAGTCTTCATCATGCTAACATCCTACAACAACAACCCTAAAGAGGGACTTGGTACCTTTGCGTGCTTTGGGTGAGTGCTCAGTTTGGGTTGAGTGATGTGCCAAAGCATGTTTAGGGTCTTATTACTGAATTTTAGGTTGCATCATCAACTCAAGGGATGTGGCGTGTATTCTACACATTATGATCACACAACATTTTTCAACTCTAGACCCATCACTCATGCAGTGTATCTAGTGACTTATGTTTAATAAGTCTAGGGGTATAACAATTATGGTCCTTGCCAAATATGGGCATGCCACTTCTTTTGGTTTCTTATCTGTTTACTTGTTGTTTCTTCAACAAGACAAGACCATCAAAATTAAATCAACCATAACACCTTCATCTATGCCTACACCTAATTCACCTTGCCTATTACCTATTCAACATTCAACCTTGCATATTTTCAAACATGCCTTACCTAACCAACTTACCTATCCAACCTATCAGAAATGTTATTTTTCCCTAGGCTATGGGAGAACTACATTAGCTTGAGGCCCCTTTTGCAAGGGATATGCAAGAAGCACTCTGAGGAAATGGGGCCCTCAGAGGTTAGCTCACCACTCTTTTCCCCACCATTTTCCCCCATAAAAAACCTAGGTTAGTTTCCATAAAAAAATAACTTGGAAATTAACATAAAACAAACCATACATCACCCATACACATCATCATTTAATTTAAATAATACCAAGAATGTGAAAATTAAATCAAAACAAACACAACCAAATCATGCCTATATCTAATTTCCATAACATCAAGACATTGGAAATTAAACCATTCAATCAAATCATACAACCATAACTAACCATGCCTACATCTAGTTTCAATGACATCAACATAATGAAAATCAAACCAATAATTTACAACCTAAATCACCCAAACCATGCCTACATATCTAGTTTCATGATAACAATATAATGGAAATGAGAACCAAACACAACATATATAAATACCATCATCTATTTATATGCAGGAATGTCTGTGTATCAATACATTGAATATATTAACCCATCAATTGGGTGACTAATGTCGGCCTAGTTGTGCCCTATGTGACCGGCGTTGGTCACCATTACTGACATGACTTACCTCTCAACCGATATTAGTCACCATGCCTAAACTAATTATGCCTAATTTGCCTAAATTTTTTCTACAGGATGTCATAACCTTATCATAACCCTACATGCTCACCTAATAGCCTTATCACCTAACCCCCTACCTCAGTGTACTTAGGGGCACATTTTTGCCTACACCTTGGCCTCCTTACCTATACACGCACACCGACGTCACCCATTTGACACTTTAATTCACTTACTCGCTATAGCTTGTGATGGCACTACTCATGTTGTTTAGCCTACCGACCTTGCCTTACCTTATGCCGTGATGTTTATCTCAACCATACCAAACCTTTTGGTGCTTCGAAACACACCTATTCCCATTATTACACCTCACCTCATTATTTTTCTAGGATAACTTCTTATACCTTATATAACTAGACCATATCAATCTTGTTTGGATAAACTATCGACTTTTGACGATGTAGAGTTTGTAAGCTCTTTAGCCTAGTACCTTATCACATTCTAGACATGTGTGTGCATTTGAATGCCCTTATCTATTACCCACACCGATATCAATACAAACACCTTACCTCATTTTTCATCACCTACCTCTTTATCAAACCCATCACCAATTTTCATGTTCCTCAATCAGCTTCATGGTTTGAGGGGATCACCTCTACCAATACTTGAGGCAACCACCTCCTATTTTTATCATTGTCACTTATCAATTCAAGTTATGCAACAAAAAGGGGAAAATGCAGACACCCAAAATTGGGTTGCAACTCGTAAGCCCCTTTAATTAATTAATTCAACACATCCCTCGATCATGACCCTCCACACAATATTATTAATTTAATTGCCCATATTAAGTTAATAATTCCCTCACAATGGACCCATTCCAAGCCTATTTATTAAATTATACTAAGTCACCACTTCCCTTAACTAACTAAGACTCATTCTAACCCTAACATTCATTACCTATTATCCCTCCTACCAATTTTCTGCTTCATTTAGCACCAACCCAGACTCCTAGTCCATAACAAATCTTGACCAATGCCAAAAATGGAGAGAAAAGGATATTTTTGGAAAAATAAGACCTTTTCTCCCTAACCAACACCGGTTATTCCTCGGATGGTTCCAGTCAACTAACCACCATCGGTTCCCTTAAGTAAGGAATTCCAATCCTTTTCCCGAGGTTCTTCCATCTTGGATTTTTGAGTTCTAACATTCTTAGTTCTCACATCCAAGCAACCTCACAACAAACCAGAGATCATTCCAAGAATTCACAACCTCCACTAATCATCAATTGTGTGTTCCAGAGCATTTGATCACTCACAAGGAAGTTTAGAGCCTTTTGTTCTTACTTGCACGGATCAAGACTTGCCTCTCCTTAAACCACAACTATTCTTTCTATAACCAACTTCCAATCTACAAGTAAGTGATTTCAACCTTGTCATTTCTTTCAATATTTTGAGTGTTAATAATTTATCTGATTTCTCTTACCTCCACCCAACCACTTGCCCATTTGACCTTTGTACCCATCCCAAAGGCCTATTTCTTCATCTCCGAGTCTTTAATAAAATCCTACCACCTTACCTAAGCCTCCCTAATTCTCTGTGCAATCACGAGAGCTTAAAACCACCTCATTTTAATCTTTGCACCCAATTTCCCCTACCGGCATTGGTCACCCAACCTCCGTTGGCTATTACTAGGTACTAACATCGGTCACCCAATTGATATGGTCTTTGTCACACGGTAATTTATTTTTGACCAGCAAGCTCCTAACTTACCCAAAACCTTCCCAAACCTCACCTAATCTCACCCAGACCTTCTTAAACACCTCTACCACACCTACCAACCTTGACAACACCCTTCCTTCTCTAGATTTAGTTATATATTCAATATTTAGCTTAAATATAGTCTATTGTTAGCATATGAGATACCTAAATCATATTATTACAATAGGATATTTATTTTACCATATTTTCTTTACATTAAGTTTTTTTAAACAAAGTGAATTGACAACCTTTCTAGGAAGTATCACACTTCTTAGATCTAGCATATGCTAGGAAGTCCACTGTCATATGCTATTTAACTCTATTTGGTGGTATTGTTGTGCTTCTACAGGTGGTCCTTCATAGCCAAAAAGGGGCTCTTCATGATTAGCCTTGTACTCTCAATGATTCACAACCTTCTTTGACTTCACAGGTATTCCTCCTCACCTCACATTTACCTTATTTGTTTTATACAAAACATTTTGGTGAAAAAATCCCTAATATGTGGCCCATGGTTGTGATTTAATAATTTAGAAAAAGAAACCTATACTTGAAATAGGAGATGGGGAAAACAATTTGGGACTGGTAGATTAAAGGATAGGAGACCACAAAATATATCTACCAAATATGACAACATGTTGAAATTATTATCTGCAAATTTCATATTCTAACACAATCCAAACTTGAATTCTAATAATTCACCAAAGTTAGGTCTTTTCCTTTCATGATCATGCTTAACAAGGGAACCGGTCTTGGTTCACATAATCATGCTTTTCCTTCCCATAAATCATATTTAGTAATATAGATTCCCCTCTTGAATGAGGAAAAAGGTAAACTCAACTTTGACTTTTGTTTTACCTTTGATTCATCAATTTCCCATGACCATAATTGCTCCATTATGTCTTCTCCACCCATAAATTCCTTGACAAGATATTAATTATAAGATTTATTTGGCATACACATTTTATAGATAGTGTTAAAAACATCGAGTGTGATAAAACTTATTCGCTCACATGTATCATTTAAAGTAATTTGTTTTTCATGGAGCGTATAATCTATAAATATGTTCTCAAATAAATCATCATAGGGGTAAACATATAGTTTCACTACTTGTTGGCGAGAAAATTTTTCAAGTGGAAAAACTTATGGATTTCTTGCCAACACTATGGGAATATAAGTCCCTTTACTTAATTGGTGCAACTTTTGTACATGCATGTGCAAGTAAAGGTGGATTTTCCTGATGGCCTTGTGGCCATGGATCCAATAGGGGTACTCCACGACTCTACGGCAAAGTTAATAATATCTTGCTAGGGAATACTTTTTCTGTAAAGAGGGGAAGGGGAGTGAGAAATGAGGTAGGAGAACTAATGTTGCAGGTAGAAAATAAGATTCCTACACACACTAGTCAGAAACTTCAACACATGCATTCATGATAAGAAACAACTCTGCAAATAACAACAAGACCAAATAGAATTTATTGATCGCAAAGTATCAAGAAACCCTTAGTCAAAGAAAGCTAGAAACTCCTTCTTCTTGTATTGATTGCTTAAACCAAAGTTGTACATAGTGTGGGAATGGAAGAAATTTGAGAGTGGAGGAAAGTAGAAGAAAATGGCTATCTCCTTTTCTTTCTCTAAGTATAATGCACTCTTGAGTTTACAAGATCAATTGCCAACCCTTTGAGATGGGAATGGCTTTACAATTTATAGAGTAGACTCGACTCCTCATCTTCTTCATGACCCTCCATATGCCTTATTTCTAACTTTAGACTATTCATATTCCTACAAAATATTTAAGTCCCTTTTATAAAATCAAGGTGACTTAATTTACATTATGTTTCTAAAGTCACTTTTAGGTGACTTAAAGGCATACCAAAAAGTGCAAACCCCAACAAAGAATTAGAACATTTGAAGAGAGAGAAAGTTGGGGAGAGGGAAGAGAGAGAAGAGGAGAAGATGTTGCCCCTGATAAATTTTGATGATCCTCGAATGATGATGGAAATATTTGATGTGATGAAACTCCCTCAATGTCTTGTTGTGCCAAACTTTCCCTTTGAGAACAACACTGTATTTTTAGTAAGTACACCTCGGGCAACTTACTATTTTTAGTAAGTGTCATAGTTAGCTTTTCCCAACCTTCACCAGCTATGGTAGCTTGAATTATTTCTTCTTATTGTGTTCATCTCACCTTTTAAACCAACCAACTATTTATAGCAAGGGCTTGCAAAACCAATTACTTTTTTTAGTAAGTCTCAATTTTTGATCTGAAAAGACATTTTAAATGACTTTACCTACGATGGAACTCCCTCAATGTTTACCGCCTTCTTTATATCCTCTTCAAATGGTGTCTTATCTAAATTAATAGACCCCTATGTAGGAAGCCATGCTATTTTTAGTAAGTGCACTGTGGATGTCAGATTGCAACAAAACAAGTCTTGAAATTCTCGGGTTTTATTCCGGGGTCCCACGCTCCATGTTTGAGTAACTCCTCCATCTGAACAAGTGAGAAAATAATATTTTCATGGTGTGGGAAGAATACTAAAAAAAAATCCCTCCATATCCCTAAAAAATAGGGGCTTCATGGCACAAAAACTAGTTCATGCAAAACTAGATTTTTCAATGATCATTTCCTCCAATTTTTGGGCGATTTTACCCACAGGAACCCTAAGAAGCGAAGAGGTAGCTTGCTGATTTTTTCCATTACTAGTGTCATGGCAGCCATTAATGGAGCTCAAAAATTTCAGGTTTCCTTTTCTTCTCCATTTTCAATAAAAATTATATTTTTGTTATGGGTTTTTTCTTCGATGCGTCACAGGAAATCTTACTTCATTCCTACAACTAGTTTGACAGGAAAACCCACTTCTTTCTTCATTGAGCTAGAAAGGAGATTTATTCATTGTGAATGATCTGTTGCATGAGAGGAGAGTTTCAAAGTATTTTTTTATGGTCTTGGATAGAGTAACAAACAAAAAAATTGGTTCGTTGATTTGTGCACTGGTTCGTAAGATTTTTGTGAATCTCCATTTTTTGGCTATGGAGATTTTCTATTGTTCTCTTCATTGTTCTTTGTTTCTCCTTCTTCATTTGCTCAAGCTTCCTTCTGAGACATATATGATTTCATGGAGTGAAGGAGATTATTGTTGTGACAGGTCTGGTTCGAGGTTCAATAATGGTGGAGTGATGACAAGGAGGTTGCAGAGGAAGAATGGAGAAATGTCTGTGCACGGGAGTGGAAACAGTTAGAAGCAGGGAAGAAGGTAAATATTTGAATTTTTAAAAACATATTGAGAGAGTTTTGGGAGAATTTTATTATCCCTGACATCCTTCATCTTAAAATTACATGAGGGACATCAATTTCAAAGCTAAGAAAGGAGTTGATATGCGTCCTCGATCCGACAACAGGGAGTGAGTGCTCAAAAATTAACTTTAAAGCACTGAGGGGCTGGAAGCGGGTCGTGGGTGACCAAAAATCTCTCCTAGAGGGATGGGCACATTTTTCAAGTTATGATGTCCCTTAATTGAGAGGTACATGTGGGACATCAAATTCCATGGTGGCCTTGGATGACACATGGCGTTGATCCAACGACAGGGAATTTGAGCTCCAAATTGCACCTGGGGGCTGAACTGGGAATGTTGATGGTCATATGGGGTTCCAGAGGTCATATGGGGGATGGGAGATTTTTTCCAAGGTTGATGTACCTAACCCTCAGGGATGTCAGGGAAATAAAATCCCTCCAGGATCTTGGAGCTGAAACGCGTCCTCCCAAAATTTGGCTAAGTCCTGAACTTGCTCCAAGAGGATAACTTGTGATGATGATAACTTGAGATCCCGATGGAAATTTTTGGAAAAAAATTATATGATACTAACTGGAAATGGAATTTTTAATCCAATGGTGGAGGTATCATGTCTTGATTCTTCCATTTGATCCCTTAAAATTGGATTTTTGATTTGGTACTCCACATGTGCTTGAGAAAAATGCCTGTAGACTAATGCACCAAAGTGTTGTGAAGAATATTATTTCACCATCATGTAGGGATTATAATTATATTTATAGTGATATTTTTCTAATCTCCTAACTCCATCTGGAGCTCTTGAAATCACCCTTGAAGCTCTACAACTTATTTTGGTATGTGCACTGCCTAGGCCTGCGAATCCCCAACTTTGATGAAACTACCCCAACTGCTCCAAATCTTTCCCGAACCTTCCAAAATCACCTCCATGTTGTTCCTATTCCTTTAAATCTCTTCCAAATCCATTTTTGCTTTTCTTCTCCGCTCCATGGAGTTTCTCTAGTCCTAGGAAGGCTAGTGATATCCCTTCCCACAACTGCCTATAGCTTGTAAATAAACTCCTAAAATCATCTAGGGGAATGAATGGACATTACTAAATCACCTAGGGGAATGAATTAACACTAATGGGGAGGTTAGTGGACTAACTAGGAAGACCTGGGGTGTCTTGGAATGATAGGAGTTGAAAAAATTGGTACATGGATATCATTGTCGTGCTTGGAAATTGTCAATTTCCTATTGCACATTGCATGACAATACTAATATATCATGAAGGCCATAGTCCTTGATAGCTACTAAATCATCATAGAATTCTTAATTCTCTCATATTTCTTTCCCTTTAAATTGATTATCAAAGTATCGTATTTCCTAGTAATCTTGGCTCCAATTTGGTATATTGGGTGAGAGAGCCTTGTGAAGAGAGTATATTTTATTTCCTATGCATGCAAAGAAGATGAATTGGAAGCCTCTTTTTAGATTCTAGTATACTCTATCTTCTCTTCCAAACCAACAACTTGTTTGTTTTCCAATCTTTGTCCCCATTTCTTGCTCAAACTTTTGTAAAATTAGTTTCCTTTTCTAAACTATGCCTCTTTGTAGATGCAAGTTTGAAAAAATACTTTTCAAATGGATATATGACTTAACTATAGTTGTCTCAAGTATTTTTAGTTATAATTTATTTGTGCACCATCAGGATTATTAATGAACAAGTGATATTTAAGGATTTTAAATTAAATGATTCAACCCTTTGATTTTAAATTTTTCTCTAAGTTGGTTTCCTAACGGTATTTAATAATTGTTGATTTGGGGAACTTGTGTGTAATTAGTGCTAGCATCCTATGTGGTTTTATTAATCTAAAACAATATTTAAAATACACTAATGCATGACACAAGGCATCCATTAGGGTTTTCATGTCTTTCAAACTCTATCAGTCTACCCTCACTGATGAATGACACTTAGCCAACATTGATGAAACCACTTTACACAATTTCCTTAAAACCTTGGAATGTGTGCCATCTTTGCAACAACACATAAAATCAATATGTGACTTTTTTTACCATTGGGGTGTTCTTATTATGAGAAACTATTAACACCAATCCAGCACTATGATAATTCTTCATCG
The DNA here is from genome assembly GCA_018340775.1 of Taxus wallichiana var. yunnanensis. Lineage (NCBI taxonomy): Eukaryota > Viridiplantae > Streptophyta > Pinopsida > Cupressales > Taxaceae > Taxus > Taxus wallichiana. Next base: position 397,260,199 of record CM031237.1, on the reverse strand, counting down.
GGAACTCCTCGTGCTATGATTATTTACTAATGCACAACTTTTAGTTTGGTGGATGTAATATGGAAACACAACAACAAACATAACACAAGAATACCATAGACTATGATAAGAAGGAATGATGATAAATCTGAAATATCAGTGTAAATTATAATATCAACATGAAATTGTTACAATCTCACCCATGAGGTACTTCAAGTGTTACTGACTTCACTTGCCTTCCAATAATAACTATGGGAGAAACTTCAAAATTACACCTCTTAATGGATTCTTTAACACACCTTCAAAATAATGGCTTCCTTTACACACTTACTCATACAATATTTCTCACTACTTCCTTCTATTCTAAATGAGGGAGGTGGCCTCTCTATTTATAGAACTTCTAGGTTTATCCATCTTATCTCTAAGATAGGATAAGAAATCAACTCGACGAATCATATTACATACCTTAACTCTTATCTGTACATGTAAGCTTATCTTTTAAGATAAGATAAACCTTATCATTTCACATGGGTTCCACATTTTTAGACTTTTTACAAATAAAATACACAAAATATTTATGACCTCACTCCTTGTCCTTATTACCAATATAATATTTCTAATTCCTAATCATTTAGACCCTACTTCTCTACTTACCCTAACTTTGATATTTTAACATTACCGAACCACTTACGACAAATATTTACTTTTTACCACAACATTCCTATTGTACTTTTGACTATTACCGTACTATACATTATTGGCGGTGTCGTACCAGATAGTGTTGTTATCTTCTATCGGACGCTACTACTAATTATACTTACAAACATACTATTCCTAATACACACATTAATAAAAAAGAAATTACGGAGGAAAATTTTAGTGTCGTGAACCCATATCATCAAATTTAGATCCCTCTAAAAGCCTTTGTTTAGAACCAATGAAGAACATTTGGTGACCATCACTACACATGCCCTACGTGGAACTTAGAACTTAAAACATAGCTTGTAAATCCTTTGTAGAACCAATCATTTCCACTTGTAATGAATTAGCATATTGTAGGTTTGTCAACATATTTTTCTTGTCAATTAAAGTTGATGTTATCGTTATAAGGATAACTTAAAGCATATACACGTCCTCACATGTTTCTTCAACTTGTTTGATCTTTGAAGCTTCCAACCTTTCAAACCTATTTTTCTATCATGCTTGCACATCATAAACACTACCACAAACCCATGAAAGAGAATATTTATTGATAGACCAAGAAACTAATAAATAATCCTAAGAAATAAGACCTTATGCATCTCTTAAGCATGGAAATTTTGGAAATATGTTCATCTTGTATCTTGCAGCATGTTGCATATAGTATTTTAGGGTTTCTTTGGCCTCCTTATCTTAGATTTCATTTTATTTAACATCCATTTTTCCTAAGATAATTTTACTAAATTTTTAATTGGATCCCATTATTTATTCATAGAGTATGGGTGTGTTATGGTCATAAATGAATCATGTGGTAGAATATCTATAAATAATTTTTATGATGTTTCCATAAAAGATATGTTATCCATCCCAAGTGAAGATGCATGATAGATGAAGATGTCTTCATGTGATCCGGTATAATGTGTATGAATGATGCATGCAAAGAATCATTTGTAGAATTCTCATGGATTTCATGTGTGATTGAAGCAATATTAGGTTTCTCGGATTTAATAAAGGTGCGAAGGAATCATGTATCACTAAATTTCCTCACAAAGAGCAAAATGAAAAAAAAATCATGTAAATGTGCACAAAATGGGTTTGATGAAGGAAAATTTTCTCTATAGCTGATTTCATGGTGAGAAATCCAATAAAAATGGAGAGGGGAACAATACCATGTATATGTTTACCAATGACAAAAAAATATACTAGAGTGACCCATGGAGAGAAGTAAATGTGATCCAATCCCAATTTTTGCTTCTCAAATGACCCATGGATAGTTATAGAATGATCACTAATGAACGTTGTAATATGTATAAAAATAGGTGCATCTAATAAAATGTGAAACTCCGATCAAGAAGATCACAATGTAAAATTGTGTCAAAATGATCAAAATCAATAACACAAGGTGGATTATGATCACTAAAAGGAATGTCCATGGTGTAAAATTGACATTACAAACATGTTATTGTGTGTTTATATGACTAAAGGATTGTGTATTTTATGAAAATTAGTGAGAGAAATAGGGGTGAGTGTTTTTAGCTTCCTATTATCTTCAAAAAATGTGACCATTTCTTCTTGAAGTGAACATAATACAAAAGAGATTATGACATTTTTGGAATGAATGATCAAAAGAAGAGTTAGGTATAATATTTCTTTTGGAAAATAAAAAACAAGAGTTGTAAACCAAATTTTAGTTTGACTATTTTACCGACACATGTTGGAAGTGTTGGACACATAATGGGAACATGTGGAAAATGGTGGCAAGTGATTAGCAATGCCACTTATCCTATCATAAAAATACGAGGTGTGCAATATGTAAACCTAGTATGGTTAAGGTAACCTAAGTCAATTTAATAATAGTTCAAATATAATATTACACTAACAATAGGTCCACTTTTTGATGCATATGTATTCCATCCCTTTGATTAAAAAACTACACACACTTCTTTAAATCGCACATATGTTACATCACGTTTCTTGCAAGAACGTGATATGATAAAGTTGTATATATTAATAATTAATATAGGTGAATTTATACAAATAAATAAATGTACAAGTAATTTAATATAAACTTTCAAATTTATTTTACATCTTTAAAAGGTTATATTTCCCCATCCGATGGGTCATATTCATCCCTTCTTTCACCCATGCTTCGTATTCCTTTCATTGGATAATTTTATTCCCTTTATTATTAACAATATTTGTAAAATAACTAATTAATAAAAATAATTTTATTACATATCTTTAATTTGGTTAAATAACATGTAGTCTTTCTCATTTCTTCTATGATCCATTTGTTGCACATGCCATTCCAAGATTTTTCAAATATATTGTGAAGTTGAGGAAGTCTCCTCTTTATGTTATGTCTCCTTTCTATCGAAGATCTAAATAATAGATATGAAAAATTAGTAGAAGACTACCATTTATTCGAAAAATGTTGTGTTTATGCAATATAATTACCTTGATATGCCTCTTTATTCTCTTAAACCAAATTATTTTGCACATGTTTCGATTATATACTTCTTATTGTTAGATTTCCCAAAGTGCTTTTGTATTACAAAAACTAGTTGACTACATTTTAAAACTAGTTTTCTTCACACTCCTAGTGATAATGTTTATAAAATAATGATTGGGATTGATCAATAATTATTTTCTTGAGATACCTCAAGCTAAAATATATTGAATATTAATAAGCACTCTATAAATAAATGAACAAATAAATAAATTAAAAATGTATAATCTAGTAAAATAGTAAGTTAAAATGAAAATAAATATAGATAATCAAATAAAACATGTAGTCTTTTATTTCACCTAAGCTGCTTATGCTTGCGCCGATACCTCATTAGTAGAATTGAATGTTCACCCAAAGCATGCACAACTACCAGAGTCCATCCTTTGTGTTTTCTTTTCAAGATGTTAACATGCATATTCATGATGATAACTAACCAAGTACTCATTCAATCATACTAAACCATTACATACATTCACTTGGAAACACATGTAATAAGGAAACATAACAGATCAAACAATTACCAATATCAATTGCACCATGAAATCTCCATATTCAAACATATCAATGATCATAATCCATCCACCATATTCCATTATATCAAAAGTATTACATCACAGAAGTTAAATACATAACAAGTCTTATACCATAGTGCTTGGACCACATGCAAGTATAGAACCCTAGATCATAATTACTTAACCAGGACTCTCGAGCTCGGGCGTGATCATGATCCCCAAAAAAATGATGTACAATAAATATATATAGGGGTGGGGAATTTCCCTTCACCTCTCATGCACTCTCCTAATAATAGGTGTGCCAAAAATAGACTACATGCATGCTTTACAAAATAGCTAATAATAGACTATCCTATAAATAAAACTTACTTTTATCCTATTAATAGCCTCCATGCGTGTACTCGATATGCATGTCCATTATCCAAAAATAGTCTTTACTTGACAACCAAGTTATCATTCTTTTTCATTTTCTTGGTCGACACTCCATCCTACTTTTCCATTTTTACCCCGTAAACTAGAAAATAGGCTAAGTCATGAGTTTGGTCTATCTCAAAGCATGAACCTCCTGTGCATTGTTCTAACTATTTTCTCACACGCCCCTTCACACCTTCCTCACATGCGCTAAAAAATTCCACACATAGATTATACTTGAGCATTTTTCTTGGTCAAACCTACCCAACACTAATGTCATTTCCCATCCTCAGAAATGGGGGTTCTTGAATTATCCCTACAAAGAAATAAAATAAAAAGAATAGAAGAGTCTTCGATGCACCTTGATTTATTGCTCCTCAATTAGTTGTAACAATTAAGGAAATCCTTAGTAGAGGTGCTCTCCACTCACCCCACTCTATTAAACATTTGGTTATCGTCTCTAGGATTAAACATGCCTACTCTACCATCCCCTTAGAGGTCATGTTCTCACCCTTACGATTCAAATCTCTTATTACTCCCGCTAGACCCGAGATTAGCCCCTCCCGGTTATCCATATTTCACGTGATGAGGGATCCTAGCTCCTTCATCCTATTTTTGTAAGTGTCCCTTTTTGTCTTTAAGGCATCTCTCTTTGTGTAATCTCAGCTAGGAGATCCTCTCTCTTGATCTTCCATTCTTTCCTTACATCCTATGCACTTACTAAATCTACCTCCTCCTGAGTAGTGTATGGGTTGAGCCCCTAAAATATCGACTAAGTAAAAAAAAGACGCATGGGTGCGCAAGGCTTAAGTTGAAGGGCAGGTGTGCAAGAAGAAGGCGTGCAAGGCAAGGTTCTAGGAGGGATTTAGAAGGAACCATGTTACACGCCAGTAGAACAAGGTCTCGGGACTTATACGTATTTTGTGTATCGGGAAAAACATGAGAAAAGTGTGACTTGACTGCGCATGTGGAGTGGATAAGGTGCCAGCCTGGCGACAGGTTGGTCTAGGAAGGAATGAGCCTTATTGTTATGTTTTTGGAGCCTATTTTCATGTTAGAGTATGGTACACCTTCTATGTGTTACACTCGGGTATTTTTACAGCGGTCCCACTCGCCGGTGAGTGGGTCAAGGGGGTTCAGGGGTGAAGGCCTCAAAGCAAATTTTCATGGGTGGTTTATTAACCCATGGGTAATGGGTAACCATTATGGGCTGTTTTTGGGCCCATGGTTTTTGGTACCCATTATTTTGATACCCGCGGTTTCTTGCCCATGGTTTTGATACCCACGGTTTTGTATCAAAATACTTAAGCAATTGTTTATTTATATGGTCTTATGCATATGATAGATATACAAGAAAATGTATTGTAGATTTTCTTTGAATTTGGGTGTGAATTATGTAGAGTTTTTTTAGCAAAGCTCCAAATGGATTTGGGTATTGTATTGAGAGAGTGGAGGCTTGTAATAAAATCGAGCAAATGATTCTTGGTGGGCGTAGCCCAAATTGGGTGAACCACGTTAAATCTTGTCTCTATGTGTTGTGTTATTTATTCTGCACTTTTATTTGAGATCTGTAATATTTTATGCATATTAGTTTTTATCTTATTGCTGCGATTCGAAAGGGATTATTCCACATATTTTATCTCTCATTTCCTAACAATTGGTATCGAGCTGGTTTGGTTTGCTTTGAAGTGTTGAATCATAGGGAAAGTATTTAGCTTGAGTGGGAGCTATGGAAAATGATGGAAGATCTAGGGTTGATAAATTCAATGGGCGAGAATTTCGAGTCTTTGGAAGATGCGGATGAAAGATTACCTTTATCGAAGGATATTTATACTTCGTTATCCGAGAAGGTGAATAAACCCTCGAGTATGACAGATGCGGAATGGGATTTCTTGGATTAAAAGGCACTTGGAATGATCTTTGACCGTGTCTTGCATTTTCGGTATTGTTTAATGTTTCAAAGGAAAAGACTACAAAAGATCTAATGGATGCATTAGGGAAGTTGTATGAAAAACCCTCTCCTCTAGTAAGATATTTTTAATGAAAAAGTTGTTTAATATGAAGATGTCTGAGAATAGTTCAATAGAAGATCATTTAAATGATTTCAATATAGTTGTGAATATGCTAGCTTTGGTTACAATAGAATTTGATGAAGAAGTTAAGGATTTATTAATTCTGTGCTCTTTACACGAAAGTTGGAATAGCACGGTAATGGCGGTAAGCAACTCAGTTCCAGTTAACTCAAAGTTAAAGTTTGAGGATGTTGTAGAGGTGATTCTAAATGAGGAAATGCGAAGAAAAGCTCAGGGAATCTTCTACTTCAGGGAATGCTTTGACAGTGGAAACTAGAGGGAGATAGAAGAATAGAGGAAATCGTGGAAAATCAAAAGATCGGGAAAGGTCAAAATCCAAGAGCAAGATTGTATGTTGAAATTGTGGAAAGCTCCGGGCATGCAAAAGAAGGACTATTGGGAGCTTCAGGATAAGAAGAAACAATAGAAAGAAAACAAGGAGGCAAATGTAGCATCGGGTAATGTATGTTAGGATGCTTTGATTCTCTCTTTGCATAATATTACTGAATCTTGGGTTTTAGATTCAGGGGCTTCTTTTCATGCTACTCCACATAGGCATTATTTTGTTGATTATGTTCAAGGGATTTTGGGCATGTTTTTCTTGGTGATGATGAGCCTTGTAGTATAGTTGGAAAATGTTCTATTCAAGTTAAGATGCAGAATGGGAATACATGGCTATTGAAGGATGTCAAACATGTGCCTACATTAAGGAGAAATTTGATATCGGTGAGGTAATTGGGAAGTGATGGTTGTCTTGTGATATTACAAATGACTCTTGGAAGGTTACTAAGGATGCTCTTGTGGTGGTAAGACGTAAGAAATTTATCCACCGATAGTACTAATGATTGTAATCTTGTGGCTTCGTGATGCAGATACAACATTATAGCACTATAGGCTCAATCATATGAGCCATAAGGGCATCGACATTATAAAGAAGAATTTGCTGGATATACAAAAAAACAAGTTTGGATTTTTGTGAGAACTACATATATGGGAAACAAAAGTGAGTAAGGTTTCTCAAGGTTGGACCTATGAAGAAAGAGAGAGTTAGAGCTGGTACATTCGATGTGTGGGGGCGGCTCGGTATCATCTCTTGGGGTTTAAGTTATTATGTTACTTTTATTGATGATGCAACAAGGAAAGTTTGGGTTTATTGTATTAGAAACAAATCTGATGTATTTGATACTTTTGTTAAATGGAAAGCCTTGGTAGAGAATGAAACAGGTCTTAAGTTAAAATGTCTCAAGTCAGATAATGGAGGGGAGTATTGTAGCAATGAATTTGATGATTATTGTTCTAAGAATGGAATCCGCAGGAAAAGACAGTTCCAGGAACCCCGCAGCAGAATGGGGTGTCAGAAAGGATGAACAAAACAATAATGGAATGTGCTAGGAGCATGAGGATACATATAGGTCTGCCTCTTTATGTTTGGGCAGAAGCAGTGAGCACAACTATGTACTTGATAAACAGAGGACCCTCAAGTGCCTTGGATGGAGGCATACCTAAGGAGGCTTGGTACGGTAAGAAAGTCAATTACTCATTTCTTAGAGTCTTTGGATGTGAGGTGTTTGTTCATATTGACAAGGATGATAGGACCAAGCTAGAGGCTAAATCAGAAAAATGAACTTTTATTGGTTATGGTGGTGATGAATTTAGATTTGAATGTTGGAGTATTAAGGAAAAAAAAATTATTCGGTCTAGGGATGTGGTCTTTAATGAGAAAGTCATATATAAGCAAGCAACAGATTGTAGGAAAACAAGGATGAACCCAAGAAAGAATATGCAGTGGTTGAGGATCTTTCGTATGGGAAAGTGACCGATGAATAAGTTCAGAACCTACTCAACAGAACCCCAAACTCCTATAGTGAGGAGGTCTTCTAGGGTAAGAAAAGAACCTGAACATTTTTCTCCTTCTCTTTATTATTTATTACTCACTGACAGTGGATAGCCAAATAGATTTGATGAAGCAATGTAGGTAGATGCCAGTAAGAAGTGGGAGCAAGCCATTGATGAGGAGCATAAGTATCTCATGGAGAACTAGACTTGGGATTTGGTGAAGCTACTTTGGAAGGAAAAAGAGCATTGCGAGAACAAGTGGGTGTACAAAGCTAAAGATGAAGAAGAAGGAAAGAAAAGATATAAGGCCCGGTTGGTGGTCAAGGGGTTTGCACAAAAACAAGGTATATATTTTGATGAGATTTTTTCTCCTGTAGTAAAAATGACTTCTATCAGATCTGTTCTTGGAATAGTGGTAGTAGAAGAATTGCACTTAGAACAGCTTAGATGTAAAGATTGCATTTCTCCATGGTGATTTGGAGGAGGAGCTATATATGCAGCAACTGTGAGAAGGATATGAAGTCAAAGGTAAAGAGGAGATGGTGTGCAAATCAAGAAGAGTTTGTATGGCCTAAAAAAGCTCCACATCAATGGTATAAGAAATTTGATAGCTTCATGATGGAGCAAGGTTATATTAGATGTCATTCGACCATTGTGTGTATACAAAGAAATTTGAGGATGGAAGTTATATTATCCTATGTTTGTATGTTGATGACATGTTGGTTACAAGTAAAAACATGTAGGAAATAAAAGTAATCAAGAAACAACTAAGTGAATTCTTTGATATGAAGGATTTGGGGGAAGCTAGACAAATCCTTGGTATGAGGATAACTTGGGATAGGAAGGAACGGAAGCTAACTTTATCTCAGGAAGAGTACATTAAGAAGGTATTGGATAGGTTTAACATGTAGGATGTTAAACCGGTTGGGACTCCTTTGACAGGACATTTTAAGTTATCAAAGGAACAATGTCCCAAGACAGAGTAGGAAAGAAACCAGATGTCCAAGGTACCTTACTCATCAATAGTTGGTAGTTTGATGTATGCTATAGTGTGCACTAGGCCTGATATTTCCCATGCAGTGGGAGCTGTGACTAGATTTATGAGTGATCCAAGTAAAGAGCATTGGAAAGCAAAGAAATTGGATCCTTCGATTTGAGAGGGACCATGGGGAAAGTTTTATGCTACAGTGGATCAGACACCACTTTACGTGGTTATGTAGATTCAAACATGGCTGGAGATGTTGAGAGCAGGAGGAGCACGATAGGTTATATTTACATTGTAGGTGGGACAGTAGTAAGATGGATTTCACAACTACAGAAGCTGGTCACTTTGTCAACCACAGAGGCTGAGTATGTTGCTGCCACAAAGGTAAGAAAAGAGATGATTTGGTTACAACAATTGCTTGAGGAGTTGGGGCATAAGCAGGAGGAATGTAAGCTACATAGTGATAGTCAGAGTGTTATACACCTAGCTAAGAACTCTGCTTTCCACTCCAGGATGAAGCATATACAGTTGAGATATCACTTCATCAGGACAGCTTTGGAGGAAGATAAGCTAAAGTTGGAGAAGATTCATACTTGTCAGAATCCTGCAGACATGATGACCAAGGTGGTCACAAGGGATAAACTAAAGCTATGTTCAGCTTTGGTTGGCCTTCACGGATGATAGTGAAGGGTTGAGAAGCTTGCTCAGTGGAAATCAGTCTCCAAGTGGGAGATTGTTATGTTTGTGGAGCCTATTTTCATGTTAGAGTGTGGTACACCTTCTATGTGTTACACTTAGGTATTTTTACGATGGTCCTACTCGCGGTGAGCGGGTCAAGGGGGTTTAGGGGTGAAGCCCCGAAGCAAATTTTCATGGGTGGTTTATTAACCCATGGGTAATGGGTAACCGTTATGGGCTATTTTTGGGCCCATGGTTTTTCGGTACCCATTGTTTTGATACCCATGGTTTTTTTCCCATGGTTTTGATACCCATGGTTTTGTATCAAACTGCTTAAGCAATTGTCTATTTATATGGTCTTATGCATATGATAGATATACAAGAAAATGTATTACATATGTGCTTTGAATTTGGGTGTGAATTCTATAGAGTTTGTTCAGCATAGATCCAAACGGATCTAGGTATTGTATTGAGAGAGTGGAGGTTTGTAATAAAATCTAAGCAAGTGATTCTTGGTAGACGTAGCACAAATTGGGTGAACCACATTAAATCTTGTCTCTCTCGTGTTGTGTTATTTATTCGCACTTTTATTTGATATCATAATATTTTACGCATATTAGTTTCTCTTTGTGATTACGAAAAGGATTATTCCACATATTTTATCTCTTATTTCCTAACAATTGGTGCATGACTTGATTACACATGTGGAGTGGATAAGGTGCCATCCTAGCGACAGGTTGGCCTAGGAAGGAATATGCCTTATGATGGAGGTTTCTAGAAGACCATCATGGAAAGAAGTGGAGAGCTCAGGCTTGGAGGAGCTTGATCCCATAGAGGACCACATCTTGACACTTGGCACCAAATCTGAATCCTTAGAAAGGTGGTTTGGTAGTTCAAGGGGCCTATAAATACAAGCATCCGTAGAGGAATAGAGGAGAGATCAATAGAGAGTGAAGCTCTGCAGAAACATCACGAGGAGTTACATTGGGTTAGGTAGATAAAATATAGGGGAGGATGCATCAAGGGGCTTGGGATTGTAAATTTTATTCTTGAGAAGCTAAGGGATATAAATCTAGTTATGATGTATGACCTCGTTCTCAAAACTGCGATGTTCTATAATAAACCTAATGGATGTAATGAGGTTACCAACTTATTTGAATATGATCATTAATGATTCTGGTCCATCCTCATATCTTCATAGTTCTACTTCATGTATGTTTATGAAATGAGTATGAATCCTTATGCATTTTCCTTTTCTGTTTGATTTCAATCCTATTCTATTAAAGTATCTTTCTATTTGGAATGACTGCATTGGTCTAGAATCCATTTTGAGCTCTATGATGATTACATGTCTCATCTCCACTCACTCTCTTTAAATTCCTATCATAGATGATGTTTCCCACTAAACTCACATAAAGGAGAGACTCGGTGCTGTGCGTGCCTCGGGTGAGCTCAAGCACCCACTGGGTGATAGGATGATGCACATGGGATTCCCTTGTTCTTTTGTGGGTGTAAAAATGACTACATCTTGGTTACATTGCTGGTACCCTCTTTTCAAAGTTGTAGTGGGAAATAACATACATCATGATCTGTGTAATGAGTGATGACAAAGCGTTTAACTTTGGAAAGTGTTGAATCATGGTTTAAGAGCATGGAGGATGAATTTACTCATAGATTCAGCATTGGACTTGAGTTTGATGCTCATAGATGGGTATAAGAGAACCTCTACCATGATTTGTATGAAACATTTTTCTATTGCTTCCCAATAGAGCTGTATGAATGGCTCTCAGCATATGCGTATAGATCAATCTGGTATTATAGATCATGCACGTGGACCCAAAAAGAGTACTAAGGGCTGTAAGATGTAGATATGATGTGGAATCATGATGTGGATCATTGTTGGAAAGGAGTGTTGACTAGCTACACCCTGGAATATGCTATTTCCACATATTCTTGTCTAGACGTTACTGATTTTGAGTTTCTTCCGAAGCCCAGAGGATCATTTCTATGTGTTATCCCTCTGGAAATGAAAATCTTGATGGTTACCTTGAGTTTAAAGGCATTTCGATGGCCGGATAAACTGCGTTACGAGCAGCTTTGGGCGAGGAAGCTAGGGTGGAGGAAGTTGGTAGATATTGCGATTGAGAAGGAAAGGGAGGAGAGACAACTCAAGTATAGTGAAGTGCATGAAAGGGAGATTGCTAGACAATGTGAGGTTGCAAGTGTGATGGATATATGGAACACCGTAGACGTTGTGGGAAGGATTTGAGGTTCACACAAAGGATGTGGAACCCAAACAATCTCTACCCCATCTTGGCAAGCACGTAAGAGAGACCCCTTGATTCGATGAGAGTTCGTCATGCAGAGAGAAAGAGTCATTGGCACGCATCCGAACCCACCTAGTGACCAAACCTTAGTGCCGTGTTTTCCAAATCAAGGGAGGAGTATCATTGACCCAGTTCATACTAGTGGGAGTGACAGATCTGTGCCCAAGAGATATAATTTTTCATTTCCTACTTCCATGGCTACACATACTATTCCAATATTCATAGGAATTTTTAGACAAGGACCAAATACACAAGGCTTGGGTAACACATCAGGGAGTTGCATGGGACACACATCTGATAGTGGCACAATATCGTAGATGACTGGTGCACAGCTTAGTGGGATGTTGGGGACACTAGGTGCGCCGTTTTTTTAAGCCCATTCATCGCCATCTTGGTGGATTGGAGGTGGAACTGGTGTATCCGAAGGCACATGACCTGATGGATCTAGTTGATCCAGCAAAGGAGGGAACATCAAAGGAAATCAATGGAATAGATCGAGAGGACAAGGTCCTCAACCACCTCCTAGAGTCTTCTTTGAGATGTATTTACATTTTCCAAATTACGGGGTATTGAAGATGCTACGGAGCATGTTCACAAGTGTGAGTTGATATGGCACACAAAGGGGATCACAACCCTGAAAAAAAAGGCTAGTCGATTTGTAATAACATTGCAAGGGCGTGTACATAGCTGGTATAAGAAGTATGACCCCCATTAGATGGTGGTAGATTACACCGCATTGAAAAATGTCTTCCTAGCAAAATTCCATATCTCTGAGTTTGAATAGAAGAGCATCAATACCCTTAAGGAGATTCAACAGGGAATGGTGGAGAGTGTGTGGGAGTATGACGTGTGGTTTAAGACTCTCCTATCAAAGTTTTCATATGACATTCACCCTTCACAACATGCTTAATGGTTTGTTGGAGGGTTGATAAACCCATTTAGAAGAGCTTTATTTCATAAAACTTTCACGGACACTGCAAGGCTTTGGAAGATGCCCTACACGTTGAAGCTATTGGGAGCATTGAAACTGGTGTTAACTGTTACTAGAAGCTCAAATCACTTTGCTATGGCTAAGCGGTTAGAAAATTTAGCATGTGTGAATTAAGTTCATGAGACTCGCAGTGGAATGTGGTGTATAGATTGTGAAGTAGAGGGGAATGCCAAGGATAGTTTCCCTTGGAAGACAATATGCAGCCGTCACAGTAGACTGTGAGATTTTTCATGGGGACCATGATGTGAGTAGATGTCCATTGCTACAACGCGTAGGAAGAATGTATCTTTCTCTCGTAAGATCGATCTACAACCCATGATACCAAGTATTGTCAGCTTATTGACCAAATTCATGAGTCCATTGATTATGGTGTGCTCTAGACCAGCATTGCCAGTAGTTCTAAGGGTGATGATCACCATTATGAGGATCACGCAGATGGAGATGCATGAGGAAGGGGATTTTGTAGAGGATTCTATGGTCGTGGTAACGTGGAGGAAGAAGTGAGTTCCCAAGGGAACATATTATAATTGTGGGTCTACAGGACCACTGCGCAAGCACGATTTCCCAAACTTATTATAGTGCTCATGGTGTGAGAAGACGTAAAAGTATGAGGAGTGCCCTAAGTTGTTTGAGAACATGAGTCAGTAGCACCCGAGAAAGACAAGGGTGTTGTAATGGTAAGAATTAAGAAGGTTTGAAACACAATGGATACCACATATGACACGTGATGCAAGGTTAGAACCTATTATGGTAACAACGAGAGCGAGGCCACATGAGGAAAGGAAATTCCAAGGAAGAAGAAATTAGTTTCAAGGGAAGAAGTGATACATGGGAAGTACCCAGGACCTGTGCATTAGAAGGAGGTATATCAAGAAACCATGGAAGTCAATTGAATTTTACAAGGAGAAATCTAGTGTCTAAAGGAGCAGTCCAGGATGGAGGAGAAAAGAAGGAAGGTTGAGGTGCCAAAGGATGACCTAGATGAGGTCAAGGAAGTATGTAAAATGATAAGGCAAGAGAATATTATTCCCTTGCTAGGGGCATGGTTGAGAGAGAAGGTATCACACACTGGAGAAGAGCATGAGGGAAAGTCTTGCATGCAAACCTTCCCCCTCACAGCCTTGACTATGATAAGGATATCACGTAAAATGTGGTCATGGATGGATGGCTCCTTAGTAATAACCTCATTGACATAGGCACAGAGGTCAATTTTCTCACCTTGGATGCATGGCATCATATGGGAAGACCTACATTATAGCCATATTTGAATGTGTTGTCTATGGAAAACAAAATGAAGGCAATTCCCATCGGAGTCTTAAAGGATACAGCTATCACCATTCAGGGGGCTAAGTTTACTAGGGACTTTAAAGTCTAGGCGCTCACCAAGGCATAAAATTTCCCAGCATTACTTAGGTGCCAATGGTGCTATAAGAACAAAGTTGATCCTTAATTCAAAAGGATACATAAGCTTTGAAAATGAGGAGGAATGGGTCATCATACCCTTGGCTGATGGAAAATCAACACCCTATACTAAACCTTTGGGAGAAGAGGTCTTGGATAGAATATATGTGTGCTCAATCAGGGATCCAAAGGTAATCCATCCCATAGAAGGAGTTATCTAGTTTGAGGATGCTCAATCCTTAAGTGACACCACCAGTATAACATGCGATAATTGGGTGCATGGGACCTATGAGTTAATCAAACAACATTTGAGAGGATCGGTGACAAAGGTGAAAAAGGCATGTATGGTCCGACACCTAGGAGAAAGAAGCTACCTAAGTATTCAAGAGGAGCCTTCCCTGAGATATTTTTGTAGGAGATGGAAGCTCAGTGGAAGAAGGAGAATGAACGAAGAGGGATGTTAAGTTATTTCCTACTCGGAACTATTGCGCACTAGTGGGCGACACATTGGGATAACCTCTTGGAATGGTGTGAGGTGAGAATTTCCTTCTCCATAAGGTTTTACAGGAGAAACACACCCACAACTATAAAATACTACCATGGTAAAGTGACCGCTTCCCTCCATATCCAAGCACGTGAGATAGCTTGGATGGGAAGCACGGAAGCAATTCCACCTTCATTATGGGTTCACAAGTTATACTCCACCCTATAAGGTTGTGCACGTGCATGGTACATCCACGTTGAGACACACCGCTAGATAGGGAATTGGTAAGAGTTAGTGGCTGATCTAATTCAAACATTTGAGTGCCATGGAAAAATATAGGCTCTGGACTTGTTAGGTGAACTGTCATGGAGGTGTGCTTTGAGGAAGAAGAAACATAAGAGATACAGTTTAAATGCACATGTGTAGAGAAAGAACAGGGAAGATGGTCTATGTTATTGATGGAGAAGAAGTGGAAAATTGGATGTTGACCATTACTCAGGGATGCATGAGGTGTTATATAGTTCTAATGAATGGGTGCATGCCTATCATGAACCTTTAAAGACAAATAAGGTTAACATCAGATCGGGAGAGCGAGAACCCGAGGAGGTAATCATTAGAGACTATTGGTCGGAGAAAGAAGTCTCTAATATCATTTATCTTTACGTGAATTTGAGGATTTATTCCCGCAGGTATCATGAACTAAAATGTGTTCACCATTCCTTGGGGGAAATGAGAATTAAGTTGGAGGGTGTGCACCTAGTCTAGAAGAGACCATACCGAATGAATCCTAACCTACACGTGAAGTTCAAGGAGGAAATATATAATATGATATCATCAGGGAATATTTGAAGTTATTGACGAGTTAGAGTGGATAAGTCCAATGGTAATTAGCATAAAGAAGAATGGAAGTATAAGGATCATGTGTTGATTATAGGTACCAATGCGGTGTGTATCATTTATCCTTTCCCAACCCCATTTACTAAAGATATCTTTGAAGGAGTGGTAGAATGTGAGGTCTTCTCTTTCACATATGGATTCTCGAGCTATCACGTGGTAAGGATCGTGAAGGAGGACTAGAGGAAGATGAATTTCACCACTGAGTGGGGAAGTTTTGCTTATACTGATCATGCCTTTTGGGTTGAATAATGTGCCTACCATGTTCTCATGCATTATGGTACAAGCTTTCCAAGACTTCATCCATAAATTTCTTCAAGTATACCCGGATGATTGAGCAATAAATGGGCTAGTGAGGGGCCATTGTGACAACTTAAGGTTAATGTTTGAAATATGTTGGTAGTTAAGGATATCCCTCAATACTAAGAAATGTGTCTTTGCTACCCCATTTGGAACATTATTGGGACACATCATATGTAAGGAAGGCCTACTAGTAGATCCTACAAAAGTTGTAGTAATTGTGGGATTGAGGGAGCCTACTAGTCAAATCACAGTGCATGGATTTCTTGGGCATATGGGTACTACAAGAAGTTCATCAAGGGATATTCCAAGATCGTCATGCCTTTAGAAGAGTTGCTTAAGCATAAAAGTGTCTTTCATTGGGGAGAGGTGCAACAAAAGGCATTTGACACTTTAAAGGATAGGCTTGTCACGCACACATACTGCGCTTCCCCTCTTGGGATAAGCCCTTCCATGTTCATGTTGATGCCTCAAGAAGCACCATTGGATCAATACTTGCATAGCCTAGTGAAGGGATTTTTGATCATCCTTTGTGCTTTGCAAGCAAGAAGTTAACACCAACAAAGCAGAATTATACTACAACCGAGCGCGAGGCATTATCAATGACTTCACAAGATCGTATAGTATTTTCTAGGAACTCCATTTATATTTTATAATGACCATATGGCATTAAAATATTTAGTGAAAAATCCCATTCTATAAGGGCACATCGTCCGGTGGGTACTATTATTCCAAAAATTTGAGTTCACGGTGGTACATCAAACAAGGAAAATGTAATTCCATACACGATCATTTGTCTATAATCGATTCGAGGAGGATGCTCAAAACATTGAGGATACCATGCCGGATGCACAATTATTTAGGTTTTGGCGTTTTCCCTTAGAATTAGAAGATATTACAATATTTCTCAAGACAGGTGTAGCGAAAGAGATGAAGGCATTGGATAAAAAGTGGTTAGCTATATGCTCCGCACCCTACATGTTGATTAGTGGGGATTTATACAAATTAGGACATGATGAGATTATGTTCCGGTGTGTGCTAGAACATAAGCACCTAACCATAATAGAAGAGGCACATAGAAATAGTGCAGGTGGGCACTATGTAGGTGATGCTACTTTGCGTGCAAGATATTAATGGCTGGATTATGGTGGGAGACCCTATATCAAGACTGCAAAGAATATTGCAATGTGTGTGACCATTATCAGTGCATTGGAAAACCAGGGTGAAGAGATGAAATGCCCTTTTGCTCTATTCCCAAAGACATTAAGCCATTCGAAAAGTGGGTTATAGAATTCATAGGCCCTATTGCACCATTCACGAGAAGGATTTGGATCATGATATATAATCACTTATAAATATTACTTGACAAGGTGGGTGGGAGCAGCACCCACTAAGGATTATACAACAGCTCTCGTAGCAGAGGTTCATATGGTAAAACCTTATTACAAGGTATGGATTCCCTTTGAGTTTGACTAGTGACAAGGGTACACACTTCTTGAATGAGATAGTAAGGATTACATAGCAGAATTCATGGTGGCTCATCAAAAGACTACCCCTTACCATCCACAAGAAAATGGAACCGTGGAGGAATTTAACAAAATACTTAGTCACACTTTGACTAAGATTTATGATGTTGGTAGACAAGATTGGGATGAAAAAGTATCATCCATTATTTGGGCATATAGGACAACCTACAAGAGGTTGAATCAAGCCACACTATTCCAATTGGTGTTTGGTGCGGAGGCTGTCCTACCAGTTGAATTCATGTTACCTTCTCTACGTATAGCGTGCATAGGAGGATTAGATGATGAACAAGTGCTGGAGGAAAGAATAGACAAATTAATGTAGTTGGATGAGAGATGATCATTAGCCAGTGTGAGCCAGACAACTAAAAAGTAAAACAAAAGGCATGGCATGATCGTCACATTAAGAATAAGAAGTTTGAGGTTGGGCAGATGGTCTTACTATATGATTCAAAGTTTTTGCACCATCTTGGGAAGTTAAAATTCCATTGGTTGGGCCCCTACATCATCTCGTACATCCTTGATTTAGGCACGTGCCAGTTACAAGCACTAGATGGGACGAGGTTGCCAGGACACTTCAATGGAAGTAGGATGAAGCCCTACTATAAATAAGTCTTCTTGGTGTTTGTAAATAAGGTAGTGTTGCCAGTTAGTTTAGAATTTCCTTTAGTGCATTTTATTTTCTTGTGTTTCCCTTTCTCGTTGTTGTTTTGTGTTGCGCCTTGGGCACTTTGGTAACCTCTTTAATTTTTGAAGGTTGTGAATGCGCAGAGGACCACACATCATTTTAGTGTGGGGTAGAATAATGTGGAGGAAAGTGCAAAGTGTGATGAACTAGGAAGGATTGCATTGGAAAGCCCAGTTGGATGGCCCTGGGAAAGGAAGTGCATGAAAGGAATGGTGAAAAAGGATGGTTGGTGTCGGGTAAGGATACATTATGGATCCACGTACAAGAGAGGAAGAAGCACAAAAGCAACACGAGGCGGAAAGAGGAAAAAAATCATGACGAGATGTACCTTTGGCACTGGTGATGTGCACGCAAGAGTCTCCTATCAAGATGGATTGGTTACATGCCAGAAGGTTGGGGGATTGTCCACACAAGGATTGGGCACATGAGTTAAAGTGCTAAAGTCAGGTTTTGTTGAAAAAGTTACATTAAGTGTTGAAATACGGTGGTAGGTAAGGTAGCCTTTAATGTTGAAAAACATGAAAAACTATAAATCGAAGGTTCGACACTTTATTATTTACATTGAAAATACAAAGAAGGAAGATATTTTGTGAACTAAGGTTTCCAAAGTTGACTCATGTGAAGAAAAATTGGAGAAATTTAACCGTGAGTGACTATTCGGATCTACAAACTAGGAGGGAAATAGTTCACGGGCGTAGAGAGAGTTGTGGAGAAGCACCTCGTCTTGTGAAAGGGATATTCCAGCGAGGGTTTGGCAGCTAGGGCATGGGTTGAAAAGGAGGTTCTTCACAAGTTCAAGATCTAAGCTTGGAAAGGGTAGAGAAATAGAGCAAGAGAAGTTGAAGTGCAAAGATAACCTACATAATGGCACCTAAGAAACCAATTGTAACACCTAAGAAGGGAAAAGGCAAGGGAAAGGGAAAACAACAAGAAACCACCACAAGTACCAATGAAGAATGGTATGTAGAAATGCAGTACCTAGATGGGGTTTTATTGGAAAGGAATTGGGAGTCCCATTTAAGAAACATGACAGTAAGTGATTATAACCATTTCACAAACACAACTAAAAATAAATGGCACTTGGATTTAGTGCACTGACAAACAAGAGGACACCAAAAGGGTTACCCATTTATAGTGACGAAGTAAAAGTGAAGTTGGAGAAGGCAGGATTGTTGCAAATCTATGAGTTTCCCTACTTTGGGAAGCCTGAGCGCCTCTATTAGTGGCTGATGTCACGCTTATATGAAGATCAGTTTCACTTCGCATGGCACAAGATGCGCATAACTCCTCATTTGATTTCAAAATTCACAAGTCTCATCTATGAATGAGAAGATATAAAGGAAAACATATGCAACAAAGAAGTCATCAAAGAAATTATTGCCGCATATACATATAAGAAGGGGTCAAGATACTTTGATATTGCAGATATCCAAGACCTAGTGATGAGAATGGCCGCGCACTTGGTAACCAAATTTAATGACCAAAAGAGGTGGAAGAAAGTGAACAAGTCATGGCTCAATGTTTGCAGAAGGATATCGGAGGGTTCCATCTACAACTTGTCTGTGTACATCATGAATGAGATCATCAGTAGTGCGTAGAAGGGTGATAAGATACTTTTTGGCAATGTCCTCTTAACTATTGTGTTTTTAGAGATCGGAGTGCCAGATGCGGTAGGTAAGTTCATGTGGGAGTACCCAAAGGAAGACCCCTTGCCCGCAAAGATATTTGAAAAATACACTTGCAATAGCATGACATCCGTTCACAAGGAACATCTTGAGAAATGATATATGCACTTGAGGAATGCATTTGGGGAAGAGTGGAGGATCCTAGAACAACTACCAAAGCTCACAGAGGGAGAAGATAAATTTACGGTATACCAACACTTCTACATTGGCAGATTTAGGTTGGTTGATGAAAGCATGAGCCCATGGTGTAAAACTCCATTTTCCTTCACCACTCAGTACTTCAAGGCGGGGGTAAATAGATTCAAGGAATGCAAGAAGCTGAATTTTGACCATGGAAGTGTGGATCGAGACCACAAGAAGATGTGTAGGATGTTTGTATACCCCAAAAAACGTGCATACGTGGAAAAGTACATGTCACATGAAGTTCAGATGATGAAACCCATGACTCTACCTATTGTAGGGAGGTCCACGGTGCGTGTATACCTTCACATAAGGCCCAAGTTTGAGAAGGGCGTTTATCTTGAGAATGAGATAGCTATACCTGAAGACTTAATAGGTAGAAGGAATACCATGCCCAAGAAAAAGGCACCAAGTGTCCAGGATACTCAAGCGGTGGGTACCCCAGAACAAGCGCTAGAACAAGTACTTACACACATAGGAAGAGGTCCCCAGTCAGAGAGGAGGTGCCAAAACAAGAAAATCTTATCGCAGAGGAGAAATCACCTGGAGGAGGAAGAAGAGAAAGTAGAATCTCCTATATTGGAGTCCCCAGTTAGGAAGAAATAGAAGGTGATGGAGGAAGCTAATTCAGAGGAAATAAAGAGCTTGGAGAAATACAGGGGTGAGAGGGATGACGATGAAGAATATGTACCTGAGGGAGACCGAGAACCGCTTGTTTTTAGAGTGCATGATTCGGAAGAAGACGGTGAAGGGGAGAAGAATGACTACCACTTTGTGCAAAGGAAGGGAAGCCAGGAGGAGGAGGGCACCTAGGACATGGGATAAGGTGAAGAGGTTAACATGAAGAGTTAGAGGACTCCAAGCCTCACTAAAGATGAAGTAAATGGGGCAGCAGAAAGAGAAGCAACAAAAATCATTGAATCCTTGGTAGAACAAGAATGGGAGCGCAACACTAATATAGTGATGAATGGAGATAGGGAAGAAATCATAGGGAAAGATCATGGTAGCACGGGAGGCCCCAACCTATCGGTAACTATTCCTAAGGGAATGCACACGGGGGAAAGCACATGGAGATCCAGGGGCCAAGAATGAGCTACATTGATGATCCAAACAAGGTGTTGTGCACTTGCTTCCAAAGCATATTCCCCATAGATCAACTCTTGGCAATGAAGTAATTTGATGAAGAAGGTGCATACCCTTGAAAAAATTAAATGATTTCGTGTGAAATTGAGTCCCACATCGACAAGCCAGAGTTCGAGGTAAGCCAAGGGGCACTAATGAAGATTCCTAAGTCAAAAGGAGACAACCCCTTGGTGAGTGCTCAGCAGACTTTCAGATGAACAAGTTTGTAATGCGTTGAACAAGGTCTTGGTTGAACTAGAAGCCAAGTTATTTAGAAGGAATGACAAGGTAAAATTTCTAGAGGCAGAGCTAGAAAAGAGGGAAGAAGAGCTAGAAGAGAGAACCAAGAACTTGAAGCAGGAGCAACTAATTAGCATGCAGATAAAGTGTTAACTAAGGGAATAAAATGCAAGGGTGTGCGAAGTATATAAGAAGGTAGAATCTATCACAAATGCCATTATTTTGAAGCATCCAGACGTAACACTACCCACGCAAAAGTATGGATCTTCCATTGAGTGCCTTGAAGACTTAACACACATCCTCACCATGGAAAAGAAAACTCTGGCCTTAGAATCCGTGAAAGAAGTAGCAACATGCTTACAGAAGGAGGACAAATTGAAGGTTGTAGAAATCATTTCCATGTACAATAAGGTTCTTGTTGATGTAAAAATTACTACCCATATTGTTGAGGCTGCATATGAAAATTGCATAGATAGAGATAAAGTGGCAAGTATTTTGGTCGCCACTCATAAGGTAGAGCTCAAGGAATTCCAAGAGAAGAACAAAGGAAATAGAGCAGAGTGAGAGAGGATCCTAGCGAGGTCGAGAAGAAGTTAGAAGCTATTGAAACCTTACGAGGTTCAATTAAAAACTAGTTGAAGGAGTTGTACCCATAGATTACAAGAAGGATGGATGCGCTTGAGGACATGGGCAAGGAATTGGAAGGAATGGTTGAAACATTGAACACTCGAGGAAATGGACTGGGTTTTGAGGAGGTAAGCGCCCTAGTTGGCAACCTCTGCCCTAGAGAGCACAAAATGAAGTCGATGCCTAGAACAAGTTGGAGGTTGACTTGCAAAGATATTTTCCTATCTTGTTGCAATAATGACAACACTTCCCCATTCTTTCATTTTTCCCAATTCTTCATTCCCTTATTCTTTTTCCAAGACATTAAGTCTATTGTAATTATTTCTTTAAAGAAGTGTTCTCATGGGTGGAGAACAAGTAAAGTGTGGGGTGATGTTGGGCCCCTAAAATATTGACTAAGTACAAAAAGGTGCATGGGTGTACAAGGCCTAAGTTGAAGGGTAGGCGTGTAAGAAGAAGGCGTGCAAGGTAGGGTTCTAGGAGGGTTTTAGAAGGAACCATGTTACGCATCGGTAGAACAAGGTCTCGGACTTAGCCGTATTTGGCGTATCGGGTAAAACATAAGAAAAGTGTGACTTTGACTATTCATGCGGAGTGGATAAGGTGCCATCCTGGCGAAAGGTTGGCCTAGGAAGGATTATGCCCATGCGATTGAGGTTTCTAGAGAGGACCATCTTGGCAGGAAGTGGAGAGCTCAAGCATGGAGGAGCTTGTTCCCATGGAGAACCACATTTGGACACTTGGTAATGGATCTGACGCCTTAGAAAGGTAGTTTGGTAGTTCAAGGGCCTATAAATACAAGCACCCATAGAGGAATAGAGGGAAAGATCAATAGAGAGCGGAGCTCTATAGAAACACTGTGAGGAGTTTCATTGGGTTGGGTAGATAAAATATAGGGGAGGATGCATCAAGGGGCTTGGGATTGTAAATTTTCTTCTTGAGAAGCTAAGGGATATAAATCTAGTTATGATGTATGACCTCGGTCTACCATACTGTGATGTTCTATAATAAACCTAATGGATGTAATGAGGTTACCAACTTATTTGAATATGATCATTAATGATTTGGTCCATCCTCATATCTTCATAGTTCTGCTTCATGTATGTTTATGAAATGAGTATGAATCCTTATGCATTTTCCTTTCTGTTTGATTTCAGTCCTATTCTGTTAAAGTATCTTTCTGTTTGGAATGACTGCATTGGTCTAGAAGCTATTCTGAGCTATGTGATGATTGCATGTCTCGTCTCCACTCAATCTCTTTAAATTCCTATCATAGATGATGTTTCCCACTAATCTCACATAAAGGAGAGACTCGACACTTGCGTGTGCCTTGGGTGAGTGCCCAAAGTGCCGGGTGATAGGGTGACATTCATAGGGTTCCCTTGTTCTTTGGTGGTGTAAAAATGACTACAATATGCTTTGAGGATGGGGTTAAGGTATTGAATATGTTTAAATGCCCATCATGCCTTCTTCAAAGTATCCTTTATCATTTGTAATAAGGCTTCAAGATTGACAATATTCCATGCCACGATCTTCTTATTCTTATCATTCTCTATTGTTATGTCCCCTTGTGTCATCTCTTGTACAATTAGCTTCTCCTGTAGTAACATATAAACCCAATATTTCTAGAAATGCAAGGTCAGGTGGATACTTATCCTTAGTTCATTCATCAAATTCTAGTTACACCTCTAAAAATCATCTCTAATGTTGGCTTCTATGTCCAAGATAGCCTTTGTGCACTTCTCTACTTTTTCCCACACCTTCGTCAATTGTTGTACCACCTTTTATTTATTCACCTTATCCTAGATCATTCTCTTGAGAGTACCCCCTTACATATATTTCTACGAGACACTTCGCGCCATATTTGTTAATGCATTACGAGCCTACTCATCAATTAGCTCGGTGTTATTTACTATTACATGAGTCACATGAGGTTCCTTCTTGATTTTGCACATTATACATGCTTCCTCGCTGACATCAAACTTAGGTTCATCCATATGCGTCTACTTAATCCAAGATAACATCTTTCCGGTCTACATATTCACACCCTCCATATCAATCATCTTCCATCTATATAACTACTTAGTAGTGAGCGTGCTTTAAAAATTACGCGTATTATATTTTTGGGGTCATTAACATATCCAAGGTCTAGGGTGTACAAGATTTATTCTTCCCTTCAAATACCCGTTTTCCTATCTATGGGTACATGAGTTTAAGTGCTTGAAAACATACCCTCTCTTTTCTCACCAGAAGCTTCTCCATGCACCCCGAGATGATTTTTCGTCACTCATTTCTTTTTCTTCATCCTCTCCAAAGTGGAAACTTATTCACGCTCACTAGAAAACTTTTCATTGTGATGGGTCTCCTCATCCCTGGGTTCTTCTTCATTTACCACATTATGAATAGGTAAAGACTTTTATTGCGCACATCTTTGCATGACAACCTTTCTTCATCATTGTCACTTTGTGTCAAAAGTTTTTTCCTTATTTTTTGTTTCTTCTATGGGCTTTTCTTAACTGGTGTTGTCCTTGGTGACTTTATAACTACTTTGGAGGTCCTGCGCATAACCACTCTTCTCTAAAAGCATCTTCTTCTTAGCTTTAAACCGTGGCTTTGTTAAAAAGCACCACTATTTCCTTCTCCATCTCCTCAGCATCAAGATCAATCTTGATTTCTTCCTCTTCTTTCCTTGAAGGAGTATCTTTGCGCATCTTATTGGTTCCTATAGTATGACTTCCTTTGGGAGGGTCTCGAAGCTTCAAATCTTCTCCCGCAACATAATTCCCATCCTGAAACCTGGGCCTGAGGTAGACATATATGTGCATAGATTCTTTCTTTCCAACTGCCAATGATTTAGGAGTAATGTCAATGTTATCTGACTCTATTCTCTCTTCGTAAGTTGTCTTGTTGGGATAAACATAAGTCTTCCATAGTATATGGTAATTTGTGTCTACCTTATCTGCATCAAATTTTAGCTTTCTCATATTATATAATCTATTCATAGAATCCTTGAAGTATCATGTTGTAAATGTGAATGAAAACTTGCACCATGGGATTTTCTCCCCGTCCTTCATATAAAACATGCCCAAATAAAAGTGTTAGTATGCCGCGAATTCTACTTTTCCATCCAAGACCAAAGGTAATTCTCTTGATATGTGTCATTCTCCTTCAAATGATTTGTGCATCCTTCGTACAAATTTTCCTACTCTCTACTTCTAGGCACATAAAATATTACCTTCACAAGTGAATTGAGTGAACCTCTGGGCTGGTGACTTATGCTCCATAGGATACACCCACATATTTTCTCTAGGCCCATCTGGTACCCCAATCTCACAAAATACCAACAAAAGCAATATTGTACTCCAAGTAATCTTCTCACCTTTATTAGCCTTTATGCATGCTTCCTCGATGATGCCTTTAGCGATGTACTACATGATGTTATGGTAGGTATTATTCACCATTTTGTGTGTAATATACAACCAACGAATATTCACCTCTTTCCATATTTCAAATGCGCCTAGCTTGAACTTACCAAATGCGCAACCACTCTTGTTATAGGGTATTTGATTCTGACACATCCATCATGCAACCTCCCTTATATTAGTTAAGTGAAAATTTAGTGGATTCTACCCCAACATCATCATCTAGATCTCGGCTCTATCTCTTCTCCCAAGATGTACAACTATGTCAATTTCCTTATCAACTTCCCTATCAAGCACATTCTCCTTCTTGCAAAGTAAAAATAGTCCTCGTGGACTCGCGATACTAACCATTGATACATGCATTTTGGTTTTTTTAATAAGGGAAGCTCATATAGCTGAAACACTCCAACAATCTCCAGAGTCTCTCATGTACGGAGTCATCATAAATTTGTTTCCCGACTCCATCTTCTCATTTGTTTTGATGACCGCATCCTTCTCAATGTGGTTCTCGGTATTTTTTGATCGATGATTAAAATCTTTAATCTTGAACTTTGTCAACTACAACTTCCATGGTTTACCATCTATGACCTTTCCTAGATATTGCATCTCTACAAACCACTCATCCGACACTTCTTTGGTCATGGATTTCTTATTATTATTCACAGATTTCCTCGGTGTCATTACTAGATGTTATCCAAACAATAAAATCTTTTCAACTTATAAGGCTCCCTAGGTATCATATTACTCACCATAACTTACTCTTACTGCAACCTTTCACATTCTCACTACCTCTTTTCTTCAAACCATAGCTTTGAATTTTAACCCTTGAACCTTGTCTTTTCCTCTCCTCATGCCTTTTCTTTTCTCTCACACTTCCCACAAAGGAGCTCTACTTTAGGCCATACTGGGTTCTCTTAGGTTCAATGAATTCCCTTCTCGTATTTGCACTTCGCACTCATTCACACTTTAGTTCCTCTTCAAGGATCAAAACTCTATTATGAAAGGTAGGAATGAGGTTACGTGTATCCCTTTTATGGAATTTTCATTATTTTACCACATTAATTACTCTTCAACTACCACCACACTTAGCTTTAATTATGCTTTTAAATTTTTTTCACTCATATTGTTTTTTTCTTCCTTGCATTGCATTTGTAACCTTCTCGTGTGCATACTAC
The DNA here is from genome assembly GCA_018340775.1 of Taxus wallichiana var. yunnanensis. Classification (NCBI taxonomy): domain Eukaryota; kingdom Viridiplantae; phylum Streptophyta; class Pinopsida; order Cupressales; family Taxaceae; genus Taxus; species Taxus wallichiana. The sequence continues at coordinate 397,233,459 of CM031237.1, read as the reverse complement.
TTCCTAGGCTACGAGACCTCCTCATGCGTTCCTCCCCACATCGTAGTACATAAACCTCTGCACCATATACTAAGCAACTCATTTTACCGCTGCCTACCTCATGTTACACTACATGAACCTTTTTCCATGCATGGTCTTCATACTAGAGAAGTTTCCTTGTGAGCACCATCATCCCTAGCACCCGTAACACACTTATCTTTTTAACATTTTTCGAGAGAGTATCCTTTAAACCTTCACATATGTAGTTGTGTCAACTTTACCAACTATGCTAGCCTTGTATATAGATCGCCACACCAATGTATTTCTTTTCACGTAATTGTAATTGGTTCAACCCACACCAAAAGTATGTGTGGCCCTCTCTGCATGAACTCAATAGATAGGAACTAGATTCTTGTGCCCAACAAAGCTTATTACAACAAAACAAAGAACAAAATAAAAAATTAAAAACAACAACTAGAAAGAAAAACATGAAAGGGAAACCTAAAATAATTGACACTAATGCCTTATTACAAACACCAAAAAGCTTTATTTTTATTAGGGCTTCATCCTACTCCCATTGAAGTAACCTCGGCAACATGGTTCCATCCAAAGGCCATAATTAACATGTGTAAGATTCAAGTATCTTGGTTACTACAAAAGGTCTCAAATAATGCACCTTCAACTTCCTTGGGTGGCACATAAACTTGGAGTCATAGAGAAGGACCATATTGCCAACTTCAAATGTCTTGTTCTTAATTTTCCTATCATGTCAAGCTTTCGCCACACCTTCTTAGTCTTCTTTCTCCAATGTGTAATAACATGTCACTCATCTAATTGCATTAGTTTTTCAATGTGCTCTTTGACAACTGACTTTTCATCCAATCCACCTAGGCATGTAATACATAGTGATGGAAACATGAATTCAATTGGGAGAATTTCTTGTGCCAAACACTAACTGGAAAGGTGTGGCCCTATTCAATATTTTATAACTGGTCTTATAAACCCAAAGTACACCTAACACTTTATCATCCCAATCCTTTCTTCCAACATCACAAATATTTTTCAATGTTTGTCCAAAGATCTTGTTGAAATCTTCTACAATACCATTAGCTTGAGGGTGATAAGGATTAGTCTTATGGTGTGTGACCATAAAATATACCAACAAATTTTTGATTGTCTCATTCAAGAAATGAGTTCCTCTATCACTTTTCAAGATTAATGGGAAGCCATACCTACTAATTATATTCTCCCATAGGAACCTTGCTATTGTAGATGTAGTATAATCCTTTGTAGGCACAACCTCTTCCCACCTTTTCAGATAATATGGAGAATTAATAATGTAGCACATGATATTTCTACATGTGGGTGGTGTAATAGGTCCTACAGAGTCAATATCCTACTTCTCAAAAGATTTTGTGCTCACAATAGGTCAAAGTGACATCTCCTCTCTATGTCTACGATTTTTAAGGTGATAACAATGATCACATACTTTGACACATTCCTTGGTATACTTGTATAATATCTCCCACCAGAGGCTATCCAAAAGTATCTTGCACGCAGCTTGTGTCACTTGCATAATTCTTCATGCTATAGCATGGCGAGCCTCTTCTATAATAGCTTCACGCTCATGTTCAAGTACATAACAACCCAAGACCTCATCTCTACCCATTTTGTATAAATATCCAAAATCAACTCGATAAGGTGCCACATGTATAACAAGTTGTGTGTTCTCTAGTGTCTTCATCCCCTCTGGTGCCAATCTAGTACAAAAACACAACTATATCTTCCAAATCCGAGGGCATGCAGTTTAACCTAAACAATTGTGCATCGGGTATAGTATCTTCGATTCTCTCGCAGGCATCCTCACCTAAATTTATCCATGATAGATGATCGGGCCCTAAATTTCTCTTGCACTGATTTGATAACTATTTTAAAGTTAAACTCTTGGAAAATAAGTATTCACCTATAGACGCGCCCTTGTAAAATAAGCTATTTGACTAATTACTTCAGTCCATATGATGATCTCGTATAGTAGATCATGTACAAGGCTTCACAGTTCATATTAGAGTAACTCTTCTCTCGTGGGTGTCAACTTCCTTCTTGCAAAGCAAATAGGATGATCCACAATTCCTTCCCTTGGTTGTGCCAAGACCGCATCAATTTCCATTCCGTAAGCATCCACATGTACATGAAATGGTTTTTCCCATGAAGAAAAATGTAGAATAGGTGCAGTGGTAATATTTTCCTTCAATGTATCAAATGTTTTTGTTGTGTGTCATCCCAATAAAGTTTCCCTTTAGCTTTGAGAAACTCTTCCAAGGGCGTGGCAATATTTTTTATATCCCTTGATAAACTTTCTATATTATCCAATATGTCCCAAAAATCTGTGCACCTCACTCTAATTGGTAGACTCCTCCGAACCCAAAATCACAACTATCTTTCCTAGGTTTATCAATAATCCTTGTTTGTAAATGATGTTCCCAAGAAAAGTGCTAAAATTTGTCGTAAAGATTCACTTCTTAATGTTAAGAGAGATGCTCAAATGCCTACACCTCTCAAACATGAGCCTCAAATTATCATAGTGATCCTTGACTAACCCATAAATAATCCAATCATCTAAATATACCTATAAGAACTTGTGAATAAAATATTGAAAGGCTCCGCACAACAATACACAAGAATATTGTGGGTGAGTTTTTTAATCCAAACGACATAATTGTATACACAAAAATTCCCCATTCATTGGTGAAATTTGTATTCTCTCGGTCTTCCTTCATAATGTGCACCTAGTGATAGCCTAAAAAGCCATCTATGAAAGAATATATCTCGTGCCTAAAAATCCTTCAAGTATTTCCTCCATGAAGGGGGTGGAAAAAGGATCTACTACACATGAAACATTCAACCGCCTGTAGTCCACACAAATCCTAATCCTCCCATCCTTCTTAATGCTTATAACCATGGGGCTAACCCATTCAGACTCCTCAATTAGCTCAATAATTCCAGACTTGAGTATCTTATCAATTTATTCTTTCACCTTGATGTGCAAATTCAGATTCATCCTATAAGGCCTCTTTCTAACCGGGTGCATGCATTCTTTCTATTTGATCTTCATCTCTCCTCAAGAAGGGTGTACTCCTTTTAACTCATGGTAGCCTCTTAGAAACAAATCCTAAAATTCATGCAAGAGCTTGATGATCTTTTCCACCTATTTTTCTAACCAATAATCCCTAATGATTGCTTCTTTAGGATCATCCTCAGTGTAAATATTAACCTTCTTAGTCTTCATCGGTGCATGGTATGTGTGTGCCTTCACATCTTCTAAATCCATCACCTCATGTGCACCCTCTATGTGGCTAACATCCAGGTGGTCCACTTCCTCATCATCAATCATGTATATTAGTTTTCCTTTTTCTTTTACTTTCCAGGCGTGACCCATCTATACTTCTTTTATCTCCTTAGGATCAAGGTGCACCTCAGAATCAGGTTCACTCATAATTTCTAGCATGAGCTCTTCAGCCTTCGCGTTATCCCCCAATGTAATGCACTTCATGATATGCAATGCTTCATGAACTAGAGGCTTAGTAGAAAACTAATCAAAATTATGAACAAAACCTATAGTCATCTATTGCCAGTTTGTAGTCTCCCTTTTCAGCTCAGCATGGACATACTAGGCATGTGCGCATCCCCGCAGTGTGGAATATAACTTATGTACCCATAGGGATGGTGGTAAATCCTCCTAGCCTTGTGACCATAGTATCTAAAAATTATAGACATGTACCAAAGCTAGAGTCTTACCATGAAATTCACATATGTGTGTAGGTACATTTCTCTGAGTAAACTTGGTGGAAAAGGTGATTCTCACTTCTCACCATTCCAAAAGGCTATCTCTATGTGCAGCCCACCAGGACATTACCATCCCATGCAAGGTATAGAGTATCATATTTCTTCTATCCCCTCATTTTTCACTTTGAACCTCCATGGTGCTCAAGAATGTATTGTGATTTCCTTCACCAAGTATACCTTGGTAGCTATGTTGACTTGAGCCACCTAACCATGCGTGGAATAATCACCCTAGTGACTCTTCCTTTGAATTTGTGCCTGACCATCTTGTACATTCCATGAGCCCAGTTATCACAAACAACATTAGTAGTGTCACTAATAGACTACATCTCTTCCCACAAAATTATGCATTCTTTTGATGGTTCTACATGCTCTAGATCACACACCGTCTATGCATAAATTTGATCAAAATCCTCCTCACTTAAGGTATCAACATAAGGCTTGACCTTTTTATCATAAAGAGGTATGATCACATGCTCAACTTTTTTCTCAAAATTATGTATCTCTTGTTAAAGTGTAAATCAGCATTGTTCACGTAGCACTATGGCCACCCAAGTAATGTTGGAAATTTATATACTTCAGCAAGTTCCAATACCTTAAATTCTCTAGTAAACTTGGCTCCCAGTGATAATGGATGCATCTTTTAGTACCCCAATAGGAATAACCATAGTTTTGTTTGCCATATAAAAAAATTGAAGATGGCGGTAATGTGAGTATCCCTATATAATTCCATGCATCCATAGTCAACACATTTACCTCAACGCATGTATCTATCAAGATATTACTTACCAACCACCCATCAATCACTACATCCAATGTAATCTCCTTGTCGATTCATGATTACAAGGTGGTAGATTTACATGAAGTATCTCGCCTCTCAAGCAAAACCCCTACATGTGATACCTTTCCACATAGCCATTCCCCTAATAGTGGAATAATATTCTCTTGGAAAAACATATTACACACCTCTTTCAGGTCATCCACATCCTTATGTGGGATCTCAACATTATTTGCATGTTCTCTCTCTCTCTCTCTCACACCTAATCCCTTAAGAATTATATCTCACCCTATAGATATCTAATGTATCACATGGTCTCTTGACATAATTCCTTTTGATGCATTACATCTGGATACTTAGCAGGTATCACTTATTCTCTCATAATGTGTGACTTAGCCTTCGTGAGGCTCATGTGGATGCGCGTGCGGCCTCAATGCGTGTAGTGACCAATACTATCTGTAAATTAGGATCATGCATCTTCTTAGGAATCCATTGATCGAATTTGTACATTAAACCTTGATCATCCATGCACCCTTATCCTTCATCTTATTTTTACTAATGTTCTCATATAGATCCAGAAATCTTAAAACTTGTAATGTTTTCCACACCATGAGCAAGTTGTATCTTGGGGATAATCACGTTGATAATGATCGGGGACCAAAAATTGTAACAAGTTCCTCTAAATGAACCACCTCTACCACCACCATGACCTTGACCTCAATATCCTCCTCGAAGCCTCCATTCCTGTTATCCCCATTGTTGCACCCTTCATTATGTTATCCTTCTCGCTCCTTGATCCACTCACCACACTATTTTGGCACACTCTTGTCTCATTGGCTTCATGGATATGATCAATCAATATATAATCAACGGTGTCATGGGTATGGGCATAGAAAATATTGCAATACATGGATACATTATTTTGAATCACACACTCGGAAGAGAGGACATTTCTAAACATCATAGTCCTTGTGAAAAATTTCACAATATAGTAACAACGTGCACACTAAATTACATTTGACCGAAACTATCCTTAGTATGTCCTTGAACCTCATAATTATCAAACATATACCACCGGACATCTCATGTGCTTTGAGTTGACGAGGGATTTTCTAATTTCTTCACCATGGTTGCAATCTACACCTTTAAAAATGGGATCACTCCAAAGATCAACACTTCCAACGGCCACTACACATAGAGATTCTTCTAATGCCTCACGTGGAACAACGTACATCTTATGAGATAGAGCACTACAAAATGGATTCAATAATCCCCAATGAACCAATGTGCATGCTAAATTTGATGAATTTCATAAGACAATCTGACAATAAGGTCTTAAAACATGTGTCATAATCCCTCATGCTTTTCAAACAAACCCCGCTTTATATCCTTGAGTGTGTTGAGGATCTTCTGCTCAAACTTTGAAATGTTAAATTCAACAAAAATGGCATGCACAAAGCATTGTAATCCACCATAGTATGATGTGGGTCATACTTCCTATACCAATTACACACATGCCCTTGAAGCATAGTATCAAATTGACTCACCTTTTTATTTGAAGTTATAATTCATGTAATGTGCCATTACAATTCACACTTATGCACATGATCTGCCATATCTTGAATCCCTTTATACTATGGCAAGCAGAGATACATCTCATAGTAAACTTGAGGCATCTTTTGTGGTTGAAGAGGTTGGTTTGATGAATGTTTCTAAGGTTGATGTGGTGATTGTTGTGGTCCCTGTCCACTAGATCTAGAACTAGAACCTCCTCCTATGTTCGTTGGCTGACTTGATCCACCTAATCTTCTGGCTCCCCTTACTACATGTTGAGGTCCAGTAGATGAAATCCTTGTGTCCAAGTTGTAGTGCTGAAATGAACACCCACTACCTACATGGTCGCAACACCCATAGAGTTTCTTCTAACGGTCTACGCACCAACACTCTCTATAACATACTTGAAAATGACCTCGCATAAGTACTCCTAAAAATGGCATCTGTTGTGTTTCCATGGGTTCACTACTAACTCGATTCCCTTCTAAGTTCAATGCAAAATTATATATACCCATCTCATCTTGCTTACTGCACTTGCATGCTTCTCAATAACTACATATTGATCTCGTAATACCATGCATAAGGGATAGGTGGCTAGGTGGGATCATATGTGTGCACGTGGTCCTCATTATTTCCTCTGATGTGCTCTCATTCGAAGCCAAAGGGGATTCTCTACTACACTTTCCCAACGTTGGGAGGACCTGATGTTGCGGCTCCTCGTCTTCCATGAGAGCTTCAAAACCTTCATGAGCCATCATTCCCCTCAACCTAAGTGACTCCTCAATGTCCTGCACATGTGTCATGTCCCTCTCTCATGCTTCATTAAACATGTGTCATATTTCCTCTTTTAGCTTTCTACCACCAGTTCTTCCATCTTTCTCCACACCTTCTCCTACCCTTACGTGTGGTGAAGGTTTTGCTAGACATGGGGAGGCTTTCTAAATCTAGTTCTATAGTCAAAATATTGATTGAAAAAGGTATATTACGGAAATAAGATCCTTTGGGCTCACGCAAGAACTGAAATTTAGCCTCATATGGAAACAAATACATAGAAATAGTGTACTCCAATGTATAATTGTACAACACAAGCCCACCAGCCCACTAATGATCTACAACTCTAGTCCACTCTACATTTGCATCAAGAAGAATTTGGTAATATTTTGTGTCCAAATCCTCTACCTAGCTCCCAACGCTCCTTCAATCGTATGCTTTGCCAGCCACTCATACAATTCTACTAAGAATAATTTGAAGAATGTATCATTGAACTCATGATAAATATTATCTTCCACCTAATGACATGCATTGAAATCAGGTCTGGTGCTATACCTCTGTGCAGACTTATCTTGTTTGTATTCTACCCAAATTTCAATTCTCTCCAAAGTCAATCAATGCACCATCTATATGCAACATCTTGGAAAATGGTTTGAAAAGAGGTCCCAATAACAAAACCAAAATGTAGTCTTTCATTTCACCTAACCGTTATGTGCACTGACACCTCATCAAAGATAACTCGAATGCTCACTAAGTGTGCGTAACTACTAGGTCCCTCCTTTTTGTTTACTTGTCAAGATGTTAACATGCATATTCATGATTATAACTAACCAAGTACTCATTCAATCATACTAAACCATTACATACATTCACTTGGAAACACATGTAATAAGGAAACATAACAGATTAGAAAATTATTAATAAAATTTACACCATGAAATCTCCATATTCATACATATCAATGATCATAATCCATCCACCATATTCCATTATATCAAAAGTATTACATCGAGAAGGTAAATACATAACAAGTCTTATAACATAAAGCACTTGGACCATGTGTAAGTATCAAACCCTAGGTCATAACCGCATATCCAGGACTCTCTCGAGCTCAAAGTGATCATGATCCCCAAAACAATGATGTACAATAGATATATATAGGGGTGGGAACTTTCCTTCACCACCCATGCACTCTCTTAATAATAGGCGTTCCAAAAATAGACTACATGCATGCTTTACAAAATAACTAATAATAGACTATCCTATAAATAATACTTGATTTTATCCTATTAATAGCCTCCATGCATGTACTTGATATGTATGTCCATTCTCCAAAAATATCCCTTTATTGGCCTCTAAGCTATCATGCTTTTGTCATTTGCTTGGTCGACACTCCATCCTCGCTTCCATTTTTACCTTGTAAATTGAAAAATCAGCTAAGTCTCGAGTTTAGTTTATCTAGGTGTGAACCTCATGTGTGTTGTTCTAGCCATTTTCTCGTGCCCCTCTTTGCGTCTTCCTCACATGTGCCCAAAACTTCCGCTTATGGCTTATACTTGAGAATTTTTCCGGTCAAAAAAACATAATAAAAATGTTCCTAAAACATCAATCAATATCTTTCTATTATTATTTACATACAACATTATATTTAGGTTCCTTTTCACTTTCTATATATGTAGATCATGAGTGTCATGAGAGGGTATGTCATCATCAAAATGTGGCATGGGAATTTCTTCCTTGTCATCATTATTACCCCTTAATGTATTGGGAGTATGTCATTCGTGGTAATTAGGGCATAGTGTTGTTGTTTGAATTTTCTATGAAGATAATTAAGGCTTGAAATTCCTTCCACCAATTATGATCTATATTAAAATAATAAGATGTGATGATTGAATTAAGTAAAATCAATCTAAATAACAAAAAAATATTATACCTTTGAGATAACAAATTCCTAAGCAGAGAATGAAGGACTTCTAGTTAGCTCATCTCCTCATCCTCTCGTAAATGTAAATAAGAAGTAGACCTACAAAGCACAAGTTATATTATAATTATTAAATATTTTAAAATTAAAATTAAAATAAAAATATATTTATACCTCACAAATGAATCCCTCACAATAGATGTAGGATGTTTACTCATCCCAAATCCCTCATACTCTCATCAACCTAAATGAGAAATAATTCTCTAATGTAAAAGTGGTATTATAATTTTTTGAATAAAATGATATAAGTTTTAATTAAAAATAAACTATAAATTAAGACCTCCATGGTGGGTCAACGATCATGTAACCATGGAAGATATTTGAGGTGGGTCATAAGGACCATCAAAATTCTCTTTCATATTACATTGTACAAAAGCACGAGTGTAAGAACCAAAAAGATTGTATCAAAACTCTACGAATAATTCCATTCTATTTCTGATATAAAAAAAAACAAATAGAATATTTGATAAATAATCATTTCAAAAATATGAACTATTCCATGATTTGTCTTGTCAAACACTACTCTTATATCATTTCCAATTTACTATGAGGTGTTTAACTTACCTTAGCATTTCCAATATATTATGCACAATAAAATTTACTATACTAATCACATTTTTTAAAATTTATAAACATTTCCCCTTTTTCATTAGTTTTATAGAATTTAACAAAGTGTTGGATTTATGATTTCCTTAAGTTAAGTATGATTATATTAATTCAATATATCTTGACTTGAATAAAAATTTCCATTGAAATTTATACAATAGATTTAGAATATCGTTATCGAATATTTATCAAAAGTATTTTGCTTAGTATTTTAGATTTAGTTTTGTCCATACTCCTATAATATGTAGTTTAGGCTTAAAGTTTATTTCAAGGAGTACATTAAAATTATAACATCCTTGACAAGATTATGAAAGCACCTTTCTAATTTGTTTTAAATTATATTAAAATATTTTATGCAAAATGGTTCTTTATTAAGCGCTCATACCCTTTAAGACATAAAACTTACACTAATAGTGTGTTTAAGTATATAGAATAATTTACCCTACAGCTTTCCAATTTATTCCATTAATTTATAATCGTCCTTAGGCTTATCAATTCATTCCATGGTTTCTAATTTATCCTAGAGTTTCAAATTTATTACATGGTTTCTATGTTACACCAAGGTTTTCAATTTAGTACGTGTCTTATAATTTATCCCAGATTTCCAATTGAACATAGATTTTCTAGTTTATTCTAGGGTTTTCAATTTACCCAAGTTTTTAATTTGTACTAGTGTTTACATTTACCCTAAATTTTATTTTTACAATGCAAACATTTTCAATCCTAGGGTTTACATAATTTGTTATCAAATTTATGTGAAAATACAACATACTTTTGATTTTGATTTTCTTTACTGAGAGAAACATATACTCTTCTTCATCTTCTTATTTTATTTACATTAAACTCATATATGACATCGAGTTCTCAATTTTCCTCTTAAACTATGTGGGTAGGTCCCTTTCTCTTTAATTTTTTTCATGTCACAATATTTTTCTTCTTTCCCTATTTCATTCTCACTTACTTTTCTCTTTCTCATTTCCCTATCACTTTTATTTATCACTATATTTTCACTCTTCTCACTATAAAAATAGAAAAATGAAGTAGAAGGGATTTTGTGAAGTCCCAATTTATGTTTTTAAATTTAGAGGCCAAAGTGTGATGTGAAAGGGATTGATTTTATATATATATATATATATATATATATATATATATATATATATATATATATATATATTGATTATATATAATTATATTTTTCAATGATTAAGACTATATTATAGGTTAGAGTTATAGCTAAATATTTTTAGTGGTTTTAGTAATTACCAACTAAAAATAGGATTCAATATCTCGCATCGATCCATAATCCTATGATCATAGATAAAACTAAAATAAATAATCCAATCAAGCATAGGTTAATACAATAAATAAATCATATTTACATGAACAAAAGGATTTAAGGTTAATTATAACCATCTTTCAAACCGAGAAGAATAACCCCCTACGAAATCCTCATGATAATTGTTTGCGAGAGTGAGTGAGAGATCTATGCCCAAAAATCAGTAATGCAATAAAAGGGAAAATTCATTACAACATTTTTGCAACGAAGACCAAATGTGAGTACCCATTATCAATTCAATATGTACCCATCCATGTGTTAGCATATAAAATGTAATAGAATGGATATGAAACAATCCTTTATTATTTTGAGAAAATACTTAAGGAAATATCCATTATAATTTCAACTCATATATTAGGATTGTCAAAGGACCTTGGTACAATCCTTAGTTCTAATATTAGAGTGAATACTTTAATCCACTAAGTAGTAAAATCTAGCCCATATGTATTGATTATAATATAAAAGATAAATCTATATATGTTTCTAATACCATAAATTTAAATCAAATATATCTTTATTGAAAAATGACTCTCCATGATAATGAAACTCACAGATTTCCCTTATCACTTACTAAAATATTATTATAAAACACTAGGAAAATTGAAAACTTAACTCCAAAAGAAATATTTTTAATTCACTCGCACATGTTTCTATACATTTTTAGGAGTAAATTTTTCAAAACATTTGAGTAAAATTTTTATACACATGACCATATAATCCCTCCACTAGGTAGATAAGGATATATATCTTTCCTTTTACTTTCATCTCATTTTTTCTCTTACTAGCTTAGAGAACTCTCAATAGATGGAAAGGTGACCAAAATAAAAAATTATCATGCAATTTATTTATTATTTAATTTGATATGTATGCATGCACACATGAAAGTGGGGAATTATGTAGACATATAATTTTTTTACGTAAAAAAAATATTTACTTTATTTTTAGTGTATCATTTGTATGCTTATTCATTACTGGTCTAAGGTAGGCTCTTGCTGGCATATGTTCGATGTTTCATTTGTCATTAGTCTTGTTTCTCTTGTGTCCCGTGTGAATTTGACATATTTGACATCATTATTAATGTTTTCTCCATTTTATTTACATGTATGGTATATTTTTATATCCTCTAGTTTTTAATCTCATTCCCTATTTTTTCCATAGTCCTAGGGAATGATAATTTTGGTACACTTTAGAAGTTGTCATGCCATGTTTGTAGTAGCCATTACATAAATTATCACCATATTTTTGGGCTCCTCTATCCCCTTATTTTTAACTCCCTTTTATTTTTGGATTTTCTTGTCATATTTATTATATGTATCCTATCATTTTGCATGACAAAAGGGTTCTAATTTTAATTCAATAAGTCTATAACTAAACTAAATGAGTGTATTAATGTATTTATGACAAAATGAAAAATAAAAAGAAATTCAATGCTAAATTCATATTAAAGATATAAGAGAAGATTTTTTATTTATAAGTGTATCTTCATGCCAAAAGATTAATTTAGGAATTTAGAGAGAGTAATTAAATTTAATTTTTATTTATCTCTTTGAAAGAAAAGTGTTGGGATGCTTACATATACTAGATTATTTTTCAATCTCATTAAGTGTTAGTTGTAATTTTATTCATGACATAAGGGGCCTAATAATAATGGATGGATAACTTAAGATTCCATTAGCATCCCCATTTTTATTTGGAAGGTGTTGAGGATGGAATATGGATTTGAGAAAGAAGATAATTTTTCAATTATTTACACTATATCTAAGAAAAATGAGAAAGGTTTTCAATGGTTGAACTAGGTGATTACATTTTTAGACCAAATTTCAAATTTATCATAGACTACCATTTTTGTACCCATTTTAGAAGTGGTTGACCATTTTTGTATGCATATAAAAAGGTCGGTGTGATTTTTTTATTCTTGTCTTCTCGTGTTTGCCTATTTTCTAGACATTCCTTCTTCCGATTCTCACTAATGATTGTCTTTATATATATATATATATATATATATATATATATATATATATATATATATATATATATATATATATATATATATATATATCCCCTTATTTTAAAATAGTTTTGATGTATTATTTTAACTAAATTAAATCTAATTACATCTTAGATAAGCTTAGTTTTGTATTAATAGATATAGTAAATTCACACTTACAAACTTATAGTAAAGTATTATTAAGTACTTAAGTGAAATTAATATGTTGGTACAAATATCTTACATTTTATACTCAATATTTTAAAATATAAAATTAAACATAATTATTAACATTTGACTCCATTTGTGTACCATTTGTAATAATGATTCATTATTTGTAGTAATACTATCACGTATTTCACCAATGATGATGATTGAAACATTTATGTGTCCTTTTGAGACTCATTTTGATCTATTCATCTTGATAGTGTGCTTAATGACACATATATTTATTAGTTAAAAAATTATGATAATTTTTCTCTAGGATATGATTATATGATATGTTAGTTGTTTGAACTAGCCACTTGTGTGCAATACTAATCCTACTCTATTAATTATACATATCTCACATTTTGTCTTGATTATACATGATTTATTTTATGTCTCTTCTCTCAAATTAATGTACACATTTTCTTCCTATGATCACATTCCCTTGATATATGATTACAAATTTATATAGTTTTTTTCTATTTGGATTTGTGATTATTCTTTTGTTCTCTCTAGTATCAAATTATTTATATTTCACCTTAGATTTATATTTGGAGGATTTTTATTCTATTGATGTGTCTTAGTCACAACCTTTTTCTTCCCTTCATGACTTATTTGAGCTTCATGAGTTTTTAATATTTTCCTTTCACTATTTCTTAGGTTATTCCTCAATGCATTACCATTCGTTTAAAGCATTTCCCCCTTTCCCCTGGTTTGAATCGCTTTTATATCATCCCCAAATAATATCATAAATTTTAAGTTATGAAAACAAAAATATGGGGGCACCAATTTAATAAGTGTACATAGATATGATTCAAGTTTTAGAAAATTTTATATTCCTTATTATTTATTTTTCCTTCACAATACTTATCTATTCTCCTTATAACCATTCATTTGGTTTTAGTTATTGGTATTTTCTTTCGGGAAATATTTTTCGTTTATCTCTTTTTGTATGCATTGATTTTTCTTATTATGATTATCCTTCTTATATTCTAATTTTACCACATGGTGGTATTATGAATATTTTTCCCATTATTATATATGCCCTTTTCTAATTTTTCCATGATCTACATTTGGGATACATATCCTTAATTGTTTCATCTCAAATTTTGCTTTGTCGATTTGGGGAACATCATATTTTCTAATCACTCCATTTTAACCTTGCCTATAGTGGGGCATATTATCCACATAATGAAACTACTTATTATTTTCCAATTAAAGGGGGCATTTTGTCTCTATGATTAAATTGTTTGTGATCTAGGAACATCAATGTGAATAGAGAAATTTTGGTATTTCATAGGTAATTAGCTTTTGTGGGGTCCATTTTGGTTCTCACGGGTTATGCTTAATCCAATTAGACTCGTATGTTTTTAATAAGTGGTTATTTGGAGGTTACCGTACGTACCCAAAATTGTAAGGTACTCAGCATCAGCGAACGATAATAAGTGCCCCGATGATGATACAGGTCTCCTCGCAAGGTGTTCGGGATCCGAAAAAGTCCTCGAGTGTGTGTTAACATCCCGCATGCCCCGCTTAGCCCCCGCGCCCTTTGTTTTCCCCCTTTTCTTCTTCTTTCCTTGCCCTTTTGATCTTCAAGATGAAACCGCCGCCCCTCTGCAGGCGGCGGTCCTATGCGCTTTTCCGTAACATTCTTTGACGCGACTTGCGTAAAATATCACGATTCACCAGCCTTTTCCTTGCCGACTTGAGCATGCATTTATGTTTTTGGTGTTGATTAAGAAACAGGACGAAAGCTTGTGTAGATTTTATTGATCCCAATTAGTAAAAATTACAGAGGATGGGCTGCAATATTTATAGATATTGCACAGCCAAATACATCCGGAAAATGAGTTGCACAGGTGCAACCACAAACCAGAATAAACAAGCTTCCAATAACATCCGGGAAGCAAAATTACATAAAAACAAATATATTGTTTATAACAATATAACAATGTGCATACAGACAAATATGGTTGTTTAACCATACAACAATATAACCATTTATTATTTAATTAATAAAATTAATTAAATAATCCTACTATGCATAATTAATAATAGGATAATAAAATTTATCCTAACATTCCCCCCCTTAATTGTGCATTGTCTGAAGAGATGAGGAGAGAAATGCTCAACAACTTGAACTTGTCACGTGTAAGTGACTTTGTGAAAATATTTGCTCGTTGTTCACCGTTAGACAAAATCAAGTCGGATGTTGTGCTTCAATACATGTTCGCGTATGAAATGAACTTGAACTTCAATGTGCTTTGTTCTCTCGTGAAAACTGGATTGCGAACAAGTTTGAGAACACCTTTGTTTGTCAACATACATGGTGGTCGGTTTGTCTGTGGTATTCCAAGTCCTTCCAAGATGCGATGTAGCCAAATCGCTTCACGCATGCCTTCTCCTCGTAGAACGATACTTTCGGCTTCGGTGGAAGAGCGAGTCAAAGTGTTGTTTCTTGCTTCCCCATGATATTGGTCTAGATCCCATAAAGAATACAAATCTAGAAGTGGATTTTCTATCATCAATGTTACCTGCATGATCTGAATCCGAATATCCAATCAAGAAGAAGTTTTCGTTCTTCTTGTATTCTAGACCAAGATCCACTGATCCTTTGAGATATCTCAAAATGCGCTTTGCTACTTTCCAATGAAAATTTTGGGTTCCTTGCATGAACCTCGGATAGATAGCTCACCGCAAAGCCGATATCCTGGTCTAGTGTAGGTTAGGTAAATGAGACTCCCAATCACCGCCGATAGAGAGTGGCACTTACCTCAGAGATGGATCTAAATGAGATAACTCGTAATCTGTTCTCCATAGGTGTAGCAATTGGTGTGCAATCCATCATCCTAAACTTCTCGATCGTTGTCTTGGTATATTTCATCTGAGAAACAAAGATGTGATTCTCTTTCTGCCATACTTCCAATCCAAGACAAGAGTGCATAAGCCCGAGATCTGTCATGTCGAATGATCGCTAAGATCTTTCTTTGTTTCATCAATCATCTTCACTGAATCGCCAAAGCTGACTAGATCGTCAACATAAACAACTACAATCACAATCTCCCCCCTTGCTTTTTGAGGTAGAGATTGGGATCATATGGATTTTTGACGAATCCATGTTGTACGAGATGCTCATCAATCTTGATGTACCATGCCCGGGGTGCCTATTTGAGGCCATACAGAGATTTCCCGAGTCCGCATACCTTATCTTCTTGACCAGTACTACATATCCCTCGTTGAGTCATGTAGACTTCTTCTTGTAAATCTCCATTCAGAAGGCACTTTTACATCCATTTGATGGACTTTCCAACCAAACTGAGCAGCTAGAGCAAAGATCATCCTGATCATTTTGATCTTAGCTATGGGAGCAAATGTCTCCTCATAGTCAATGCCTTCTTTCTATGCGCACTTTTCTACAAGTCTTGCTTTGCACTTGTCCACCGTCCCATCTCGCTTTGTACTTAGTTTTGAATATCCATCTCGCAACCAATGGGTTTCTTCCTCGGTGGAAGATCGACAAGCCGCCAAGTGTTATTCTTCATCACCGATGATATTCGTAATCCATGGCATCTTTCCAAGCTTTTGACTGTAGGGCTTCCTGGACTGTAGATGGCTCATCTGTTTCAATAACTCTACTCATCAAAGCAAAGTTAACTTCTTCTCTTGCTTTACTGCGAGTCCGTGGTCCAGGGGTGGATGTATCCGGTGGAGCATCCAATCTTGCATCTCGTAATGTACTTGTACACCATTTAGGCATACGTTGAGCTGTTCCCATGGGTTGTGGTTCTATCTGATCAACACCATCATCCCCATCATCACTTTCATCTTCTGAGGGAACATTTGCTTCAGTTTTTACAACTGGTGAAAAATCTACATCTTGCGAGTCCGGAGGAGGAGTCTCTCGCTTCCTTCTTCTCAAAACTCAACATCTCTCGCTTGTGTAGACTTTTTCTCGGTCTTAGGATCCATCAATCAGACCCAAGAGTCTCTTCACCGTATCCAATGAAGATGAGATTTTGTGACTTCATGTCCAATTTCTTTCTGTCTGCTTTGGGTATGTGCATGCCGGCTTTGCACCCGAATACTCGAGGTGTGCAATGGATGGTTTCCTCTTTGACCATGCTTCTTGTGGTGTAATTCCATCAAGAGTAGTTATGGGCGCTCTGTTTAGCAAATACACTGCTGTTTTTGTTGCTTCTGCCCAAAATGTCTTTGCAAGTTTGGAATCATCGATCATGCATCGCACCATTTCCATGATAGTATGATTTCTTCTCTCGACAACACCATTTTGCTGCGGTGTGTGTGGAGGAGGCATTTGTCGACGAATCCCGTGAGTTTGTAGATAGTCTCTGAACTCATCACTGGTGAATTCCCCGATCTCGAGCGAGAGTTCGATGTGACGACTCGCTTTTTTCTCAACCGCCACTTTGAAATTTTTGAACGTTTCAAAGGCTTCACTTTTCTTGCGAAGACAAAAATCCACATTTTGCGTGAATAGTCATCAACACAGAGCATGAAGTACTAGAACCCTGAATGACTTGGCTGCATTAGACCGCACAGATCGGTATGAACCAGGTCAAGTTTACCATGAGCTCGAAAAGTACTTGTTTGGAATGAAACTCTGTGTTGTTTCCCTGCTAAGCAGTGAGGACACTTGTCTGTATCCTTCTGAAGAGATGGTAACCCATGTACCATATTACACCGGCGAAGTGTGTCGAGATATTTGAAACTTACATGACCAAATCTCCGATGCCATAACTGAGCTGAGGTGGAGTTTTTAGCCACGAGTGCTTGATCATTTTTGTGAATGAAATCAAGTTGAAACATACGTCCCACATTTGAGGTTTTTGCAATTATTTTCGAGCCTCTGGATTTATCTCGAATCGAACACATTTTTCTTGCCGGATTGACTATCAAAGTCAATTTTCAGTTGTGATCTAGGAGTTGATCGATTGAAAGAAGGTTCTTTGTCAACCCAAGGACATATAGAACATCCGATAGTCTCGCATTTGCGTGAACCAAGGGGTAGAGAAATGTTTCCAATCCTCCTCGAATCAGTATATGAAGAATCATCTCCCAACGAAACATGATTTTTCGATGGTGTGTCCTCATTGAAATAAACCAATCTCTCTGTGGGCCGGTCATGTGTCGAGTGGCTCCTGATCAACATACCGACGCCACTAGATGACGTGGATGGTTCACTTGATCGAAAGCAAAGAACAAGAAGTCTTCATTGTTTGATCGATCTTGTTGCTCAGCAATATTACCTTGCTGGTGGGGTCTTCTTTTCTAGTTCCCCTTTTTCTACCCGTGATAGTTGTTTGAATGTCCCTTGTAAGTTTGTTGTTGTTGTGGTCCAGAATTGCTTGATGAACCTTTCTTATATGTGTTAAACCAACATTCTTGCAAGTCATGTCCTCTTTTGCAAATGGGACATCACTTCTTCTGTTGATTGTCCCCATGATACTGATTTTGATGTGGGGACTTCTGATAGGATTTAGGTTTACCTTTACCTTTTCCTTTCCATTTTTGATGTGAAGACAGTGCCTGCTCCTCTTCATCATCCTTGTTGTGCATTGCTTCCTCTTGTTGCAGTAGGTTTACTAACTTGTCAAAACTAATTGTCGTATCTGACAAGTTTAGAGTTGTGACAAAAATTCGGTAAGAAGAAGGGAGAGCTCTCAGAACAATGGGAACGAGAGACTCATCTTTGACCTCTTCTCCTAGGGCTAGAAGTGAAGCCCTCAACTCTGCAACTCTTCTTAGGAAGGCTTCAATTTTCTCATTCTGTTTGAATTTCAATGTATGTAACTGACTCTGCAAATTGAGTATGACATTCTTGTTCTTGGCCTCATATATTGTGCTCAGCTTATCCCAAGCTTCTTTTGCTGATGTGGCATCTCGAATGTGGACTTGCACATCGTCGATACTCCAAACAAGATGATGAGTTTTACTTTCTCGATCCGCTCTATCAAATTGTCGTTATTGTGTTGCATCCGTTGGTGATCTCGTTAGAGTACCACCACAACAGTCAAATTTCTTCAAACTCAAGTTGTGTTTTGATTTTTGTCTTCCAAGCATAGTTTCTTCCTCTAGCAATTGTGAATCCGAAGAAAAATTTCGGGGCATTGGTGCCCATTTTGCAGAGATCACCGATAGGGTTTGGCTCTTATCACCTGGTATAAGGTCTCCCAATCTATATACCGTCACCCGATATACCGAACCTTTCTATATACGCGCCTTTCCGATATACCCGCAGTACGTGGAAGAAGCTCGCCCTTTCTATATACCCGGTGGTATGTGAAAGAGGCGTTAACGTACGTGAAAGAATTCGATACGTGGTACCAAGACAAGATCGATGGGGTCTCAGTGCGATTATCGACACCGCTCAAAGAAATATCCTCATACGCGCGTAACTTCGCTATATACTTGAATAATTTCTTAGTTCGGATTTATGTCTTGCAATCGCTCACGACGGATGGGATGGTTCATAGTGTGTGCACTGTGACCTTATTACTCCCGTCGATTTATAGGGACGATGCCTGCAGACGACGTTGTTGTGCAGCTATATTAGGCATTAAGTGCAGTAGTAGTCGCGACGGCTTTACCCGTAAGCGCTTCCTGCAGGCACCGTATATACTAACGCTGCGAATGAGATCTAGGATCTCGTGAGTGTTACTGAAACCAAATTTACTATTTTTAATTACAATTTCGCTGCTTCTGAAAGCATAAAGTTTTGCAAATGACTATGGCAACTCTGAAAATTAGTACAATATACAATACAATTTGAATGACAGCAAAAAATTACAGTTTCGGGGTCCTGGTGACCTCCTGAGCCCAAAATGCTAAAAATTGCAAAAAAATAGCTGAAAATGCAATTTTTAGGTGGGTCTCCTTTTGCAAAAAATGTCTGGAATGAGAAAACAGACCAAATAGGAGAATTTTTTTTTACCCTAAGTTAGGGATTGCTCCGCTAAATTTAGTTAGCTGTAACTAAATTCAAAAAACCTGCTAAATTTAGCAGTTTCACCAAAATATCCGCCAGATGCAAAAGGAGAGTTTTTGAGTGTTTTTGGTGGGATTTGATCCTCAAACCTCTCACTCCTAAGGCACATGCACTAACCAACTTGGCCACTTGGGGCGCTTGGACTATGGAAGGAAGCAATTTGTATTTATTGACAAATAAATTGACTTACCTCTTGGAAAATGGATGCCACGTGGCGCATGCTGGTGAAGGGGCTGTTTTTAGGGTTGTATTTGCCCAAAAACGGATCTGGAGCTTTTCTTTTCACTTCCACGCCTTTGTATTCGCCTATGGCCGCATTTTTTCCTTTCCACGCACTGATCTACAAGTGCAGGCCGCGTTTTTTGTGTTTGGGCACGTTTTTTGTCTCCTTGGGGCACGTTTTTTTCCTTTGCCACTGTTTCTTATTGCCCTGGCCGCATTTTTTCTTGCCTGGACGCGTTTTTCCAATGCCTGGCCGCGTGTTTTGTTGCTGGGCGCGTTTTTTTACTTGGGGCGCATCTTTTTGTTGTATATTTGCCTTAGATCCGCTTTTTTTTCTTTTGGCCACGCCTGGTATTGCCTGGGCGCGTTTTTGATGAATGTGCTCACAAAAATGTTTTTTTCTCCTTTGTGCAGGCGCTGGGGGCAGCAAATGGCGCGGGCAAGCTCAAAAAAATGTTTTTTTTGCTATGCAGGCCGCGTTTTTTGTCCTGGGCGCTGAATTTTATTGCCTGGGCCACATTTTTTGTGGTTATTTGCTTGCACAGGCCGTGGGGGACAGCAAAGGGTGCATATGCTCTCAAAAAACACTTTTTTCTCCTTGTACAGGTTGCTGGATCAAGAAAATGCCTCCTCTTTTTTTTTTTCTTTGCTCTGTTTGATACTTGATCACTGCAGGTACATATACAGACAAGCAAAACAACCTCCAAATACAGTAAAACAAAACCCTGATTGGGAAAAAAAAAATTTAATTATTTTCAATAATACTCGTAAGAAATTTTGCTCAGGCCGAGTGCACCAAAGGTAAAAAAATTTGCCTTCCAAGTACCTGGAAGGAACAGGCGGATGTGGGGGAGGCAGAGATGGGGCTGGGAGTTTGCACGAGGCTGCACAGGCTCTCAAATGCTGCAAACACGTCTCCAATCTCCTCTCTCTCTGCTGCTCTCTCTTCCACACCTTCACAGGGCCAGAATTTCGCTCTGGTACCAAATGTTGATTGAGAAACAGGGACGGAAGCCTGTGTAGATTTTATTGATCTCAATCAAGAAAAATTACAGAGGATGGGCTGCAATATTTATAGATATTGCACAGCCAAATACATCTGGGAAAATGAGTTGCACAGGTGCAACCAAAACCAGAATAAACAAGCTTCCAATAACATCCGGGAAGCAAAATTACATAAAAACAAATATATTGTTTATAACAATATAACAATGTGCATACAGACAAATATGGTTGTTTAACCATACAACAGTATAACCATTTATTATTTAATTAATAAAATTAATTAAATAATCCTACTATGCATAATTAATAATAGGATAATAAAATTTATCCTAACATTTGGTCCCCTGGAATAGTGTTTTTCCTTTGTTTATTGTTTAGGAGTTCAATTTGGTTTTGGTTTTGGGTGATTGAATTCCTATAAATGCATGGTTTGTGCACATGCAAATGGTCTGGAGTTTTTGGTCTGAAGCTTGGCTGGATTTTGAAGTTTGATCTTTGCTCTCATTCCCTCATTTTAGTGTTTTAGTTAGTTAGCTTGTTTAGAAGCCATAGCTTGAATTCACTTGCATCTTTTGTTAAATTGCTCAGCTGTTGGTAAGCCACAGACCCATCTTGTGTAGGCAGTGTTGTTATCTCATCCAAATCCAGTTAGAAGCTTGCCTCTGAATTTCTCTTTCTGTAGATTTGCTTTCATCGTGTCTTGAGTTCTTAGTTCAATTCATTATATGCCTGGTTAGCTTTATTCAACTTGTTGGTAAGCCACATATCCAACTTGTGCAAGCAGTGTCTTTATTTTATCCAATCCATTGGAACAGAGTAGCTTAGGAAGCCATTAAAGTTGCAGGTTTTTCTCTTCGTATAGGATAGTTACAGGTTCTGGTCGCTTCATGTTGCATGACTCGCAGTAAAATCCCACTAGGAATCGCATAAGCCAAGCTCTGTACTCTTGCGCTATCCCTCTCCTACTCACATTTTCGGTCTGCATTCTAAGCTGTCCTTGTTCCAAATTCTACTCCTATCGGTGCTAGCATTACACGCTTTTCTGGATCCACGTGAACATGAAAGAACGAGGAGATCATACTGAGGGGACGAGATCACACACACTATCGGATTCGCCACTGTTCTGCGGAATCCAGGTTTTAACTTTCAAAGTTCTAGTTAGAATCATATCAAATAGAGTAGATAAATTGCTTCATTTCAGTAAATTCTATTCTCGATATTGCCAGGGAAGCTGTGAGGATTGATAGTTTCTGAGAAACTATGATTCACTCCTCACTTCTGAGGTAGGATCGAGAATCTTGCAGATAGATTAGACGAGCTATTTTACTTATTTAGAATAATTCTACAAATCGCACAGGCAAATAACTACACTCGGTTATCTTGTCTGTTTTAAATTGTTATTCAATTATTATTTCTAGATACACTTAAAATAGTTTGCTTTCCTTAAAATTGTCAAAAGATTTCTTAGAAGAATAAAAAGTTATATATGTTAGATTTATTTCATGCAGTTAGATTTGCATTTTGTTTCGTATGACAATCACGGGACCTCAGGAGCCCAGGGAATATATATTCGAGCCAATCGTGCCTCAACCAAACCTCGTCACAGCAATAGTTGACATAGACCAAAAATTCGAATACAAGTATTTCGAACAACCACATTTACAACTCGATCGGTTCTCGCTTAAGAGGATTAAACATAGAAGACGACCGAGCATATGCATTTTGGTCAAGTCACCAAACTATAGATTACCCTAGAAAACATCCACATGTCTCGTAGAAGGGTTTGAAAGAGAAAACATTCGGGTGCGATCCTTTAGTTCCACAAATGGATGCCGGAGACACCTCGTAGATATAGATACCACCTTAAGAATCCAGGGTTGCGAGAACGCCTGCGAGGTATTCTCGAGAAGATTACACAATCGTTGGTTCTAAATATAGAAGCTGAGAAAGCATACGATTACTGGATACTAGGGATTAGGACTTGATCTCGCGTATGACCATAACAGGACCGCAACAACTAAGAGTCTATGGTTGTGACCCACAAATCCCACAGCCCAACGAATCCATAAGAGAATTAGATATAGACACTGGCCTACGCACACTAGTATTTCAGTCCACTCCACTTCCACCCATCATCATTGAACAATTGTCCTTACTGAATATAGCGGCTAACGAAGCTAGAGAATTCTGGACTAGGCCAGAAAATCGTCCATAAAAGTCAATTATATTCACCATCCACCATATGACCTTATCAGGAGACATACATGAAACTATCCCAGGTCATTTTCCACGTATTCCGCAACCCATAGATCGAATCACGCCAGAGCTCGATATTGATTGGAGCCTTCGAGCAGTCATCCTTGTTGATCGATCTATCACACCAGTCCAAGTTAGAAGGGCCTTCTTTGCCTTAGATTCATAAATTCCATTAGTGTGTGTCGAAGACATTAGACTGCCTAACTAGTTTTTCTGAATCCAACGCATATTCTACCCCCACCGGCTGTCTCGGCACGACCTCGAGAGGTCGGGTACGTAGAAGAGTCACTTGTAGATTCTCACGCTCGCCTGTTGCTTTCCGACGTACAAAATTGGTGAACCCAACATGAAACAAATGAAATTAGTGAAGCTGACGTAAACTTCCTACTTTCTCTTTCGGAGTCATAATATCACGTTTCCTTTCACAAATCACCTTCGCTCCTTCCCATTATTCTGCGTGGGTATTCATATACCCCCCGAATATGTCAGGATTCGATGCATATGGCGAGACCCTCTTGGGTCTTGAGGCATACTACGCCCAACGCAGAATAGGCAATCATCACCCTTTCTCTCGGATGGGGTGAAAACTATTCAACTAATCAATTATCAACACAAACCCCAAGAATCAGATATAATTCATCTTTTCAAACTGAGGAGTTAGATTAACCCCCTCAAACGCAACAAACAGAGCCTTCAGGTTCAAACAATATGATGTTTACCAAAGAATCTGGTTCGTCTCCTCGAATGCTACTTAGATCACAAATCAGTAGACAGTCAGACCCATACCTGGTCTTAGATGATGGACAGTCAACACGTTATCCTAGCAGTGAACAACATTCTCGGGGTATGTACCCACCTATAGGAGGTTTACAAATACAACCCGAGATCTCTTTTCAAGAAAATACTCTCGGAGAAACTTGGCAAGATAGCAATCAGTTCATGACAGGCTATCACATGCCTATACAACACTAGGGTATACAACAAACACCACTCAGGCAAAGCACCGTGACTTCACCAAATGAAGTCATTTCAACGTTAGTAGAAAGAGTGAGAGGGTTAGAACTTGCTCAAGCAAGTCAAAATTCTCCGTTCATGCAAATAGGAAGTTCCAATCCTCCATACCACTCTGGCCAAGTAGATCTCCTCACAGGAGCAGGCACGTTAGGCATGCCTCCTCACTATCCCCAACAAACACCAACAAGGCCCACCATCTCTAACACTATTCCTCCTGGTCTAGTGTCAAACAATCCATTCCTTGACAACGCCCCATCGTACTTAAACATGTACTCTAAATCACCACAAGGAGATATGTTCTCCTCTCCCGGCATGTTTGCTCAAACGCAGGGACCTCCTTATGCCCCTGCCAACGCATACGCTGCACCGTATCAACAACCTATCCCACCATCACTCCCTCAGCAACCACCATCAATGGTTGAAAGCTATGCGATAGGGACTTATTCAGAATATCTAAAGGAACCCTTAGATTTCACCATACGAAGCGTCATGCTTCCAAGACCTCTTCCTGATTTACCCAAGTTCAAGGGTGAGGGAGATCCGAACGCACATATCAAAGCTTACGCTACAGCCATACGAGAATTAATCCTTGGGATGGGGTTGTTGCTAAAATATTCCCTAAAACCTTGGAAGGTATTGCTCTCAACTAGTATTACAGATACCCAAGCCTCCATCCATTCATTTAAACAACTCGTGTCGAGTTCATCAAGGCCTTCGACATGAACAAACTGCTGAGAACAGAATCGGGAATTCTTACACATCAAACAAGAACACAACGAATCATGTCACCCATTTCATCCAGTGAGGTGGCGTACGGTTCTTTATTCTTCAAAGAAGTGCTCCAAACATGGATCGATGGAACTATGTGATTTATTCCTTCATTCTCTCAAAGAGGAGGTGAAGGAAGAATTCCGTAAGTTCCCACTAAGAACTTACGATGAAGTACTTGAGAGCGCTCTTGAATAGACCAAGCAGCGATATATAGTGGTCGTAAGACATATGGAACAAACGGGAGGTTAATCACCTCCACTCAAAACACTAAAACTATCACAAATATCAATCAAGGACCCAAAATCCTTAACAAAAATTGTGGGGTAATAACGGATGGGGTAACCGACCAACCCAAGAGGGTAAATGTTGTTAATACTCCGTCACAAACAAACAACCAACGAAACAACAACTTTACCCCAACGGTCAATACAGTGGATTTTAACCATCCACAACAACAACAACAAAAACAACGGCGAAATCCCATACAAGGGCCAAGCCAAAACTCATTTGGTTATTAAAACCAAATTCAAAACTAGAAACAACAATTCCAAAACTTTAATCCTAATAGGCAACAGTTTGATCGGAATTTTAGGCCACAATACACACCAAACCAACAAAATGGGAATTACAACCCCAATTCTTATTGTGGTTTCCATAAAATTCGGGGTCACGATACTAGAACGTGCCGTGACTACAATAAATTTATGCAACGCTTGCCAGAAGAACAAAGACAGTTCTTCACAGACTTGTTTTTGGCAGATCTCGTCTCATCATCACCAAATACGCTCGCAGGGGCAGTTTCTCCTCAGAATGCTCCCCTCAAGATCTTTAACGATCCACTCCCAAATCATGATGGCAATAGGCTGAATCCAACCGGAGCAAACAAAAGTGCAATGATGGGAAACAATGATCATGAAGCCTCGACTTCATTAAATCCATCAGTTGCGCCACAGTTAGGAGCTCAACCGAGACCCAAGATAGTCAGTTTGGTAGAATTAGACGTTGAACTACCTATCGAAGCTATAACAAGAACACGAGAGTATTTCTCTCAACCGAGCCCAAGTCATCTGCCAGAGACAGATAAGAGTCAGCAAATAGTTGAAAAACCCATCGGTGCCTATGATTTAATTAGTGACCTAACAAAGACCTTCTCACACATTTCATTTTTGGACTTACTAAAGAACTCTCCCCCTCACAGAGCTGCTCTTTTAGAAGCATTAGGTCTAGGCCATCTAATTAACATCACTCCACCTCCCGAAACACAAGTAAATCACATAGATTTTGATATCCACCCTCCGGGGCAGCCGGACAAGGATGTCGAATTCATATTCGAAATAAGTAAAATGCCCACAGATACTGAGATCGCATGCCGAGGTGATCCAGCCTTACACTTGCAAGTATGGGTTTATAATAACTATGTAAAATGGGAAATGGTTAACGATGGGGCCGCAGTTAACATAGTCCCTTTCTCTTTCCTCCAAAAACTTGGGTATGGGGAAACAAACTGTTCCACTACTCGAAATACATTGAGAGGCTATGATAGCCTTAAAGCCACTTCGATAGGAACTATTATATTGCCGGTCACCTTAGGGCCCAAAACCATTTTGACTGAGTTTTATATTATAGATCGGGAAACTAACTATAATATGATCCTCGGCCGACCGTGGATACACCGCATGAAGGCAATTCCTTCCACGCTATTTCAAGAAGTAAGATTCCTGCATCTAGGAAAGGTATTTGTAGCCAAAGGCGATCCAAAACCTTTCGATTTGCACCTAGCTGATTTAAAGAAAAGACCAGGGGTGCACTCAGAATTTGAACTGCCAACAAACCAACTTAATAAACCTACTGACCCAAAACTAGAGGAAAATTTGGTACCTACGACGGATCTTGAAACTACCAGTGTAGCCAAAACAATTCCAACCCCTAAAGATAAAACTAAAGAAACAGTATCATTAGGGACTACTGCGAAAATCATTGAGTTGATAGAACAAGATTCACCAATGTTCTTACCATTTCATTCAGTAGGCATAGGATTTTCCCTAGGTGTTGGTTCCTTGCCAGCAGAGGATCTCTGTATGGTAGAAGTAGAGTGCGCAAATGCAACAGATGCCCCAACATCTATACTCCCGGCTAAGTATTGGACTCTCCATTTCGATGGAGCTAAATGTCATTATGGAGCGGGGCAGGTATAATTCTTACTTCACCCGAGGAGAAAGTCCTCCCATTCGCTTTTAAATTAAACTTTGAATGCACAAACAACAGCGCTGAGTACGAAGCCCTCCTCCTTGGCCTTACCTTAGCCAAAAGAATTGGTATTGATAACATCAGAGTCCTGGGAGACTCGCAATTAGTGACAAACCAAGTTTCTGAAGTATATGAAACTAAAGCCGAACATTTACAACTCTACAAAAACGCTGTGTTAGATTTAAGCAAGACGTTTAACTTCATATCCATTGAAGCAATCCCCCGAGAGAAAAATCTTCTCGCCGATTCAATAGCAACCTCAGCATCACGTTTTACTCCAAGCAATGAACTAGAAGATACTCACTTCACAGTATCTATTCGTGATGAACCATTGATAAAAATAATGACAAATCCTCTTTCAAGCGGAAGTGAATCTACCGTCTTTGACCATATTGATAGTGATGCGGCTACTTTGCAATACTTAAATGCCTATGCAGCACTACATCTCTCCTATCACATGCTAGATTTATCCTTGATTCCACATTCGTCTTCCTACTTCGGAAATCCTATAACGGATCTTCCCTTACAAATGGAACCTAGTATATACGCAGTAGAAAATGGGGATGATCTAGATTTACCTCCAGCACCACCTGAGTTCGAAGAGGGTAACACCTCTTTGATCAAAGAAACAATCGATGTCAACATCAGAACGGAAGATGAACCAAGAATATTGAAACTAGGCTCTTCGTTAACCCCAGAAGAGGTGGAAATACATACGAGGATCCTCAAAGAACATCAGAAGGCGTTTGCATTTAATTATAAGGAAATGACAGGAGTTACACCCCACATTGCGGTGCACAACCTCATCACTAAATCAGATGCAAAGCCAGTTAAACAAAAATCAAGACCCATGAAGCCCAAAGTAGCTCTCATGGTAAAAGAGGAGGTAATAAAACTCCTTCAGGTAGGATTCATCAAGCCAGTTGACTACTCCCAATGGGTATCTAACATCGTTCCCGTTCTCAAGAAGAATGGAAAGATACGCATCTGCATAGATTTTCGAGATATCAACAAAGCGTGTCCTAAGGACGATTTCCCATTACCATCCATAGATGTTATCGTTGATGCAACGGCTGGTTTTGAACTTTTGTCTCTCATGGATGGATTCTCGGGATACAATCAAATCAGAATATCCGAGCAAGATCAAGCTAAAACCACGTTTATAACTCCTTGGGGAACCTATTGCTACGCTGTTATGCCATTCGGTCTCAAGAACGCCGGTGCTACGTACCAGCGGGCCATGACATACATATTTCACGATCTAATTCATAAAATCGTGGAATCTTACGTAGATGACTTATTGGCTAAAGCCAAGAAGCACTTTGTGACCATCCCGAAGTACTCTGCGTCATTCTTTCACGTCTAATAGAATACGGAGTCACGCTAAATCCAGAGAAATGCGTATTTGGTGTAACAGGAGGAAAGCTCCTAGGTTACATCATATCATCATGAGGGATTGATGTTGATCCAACCAAAATTCGGGCTGTCCTCGAAATGGTCCCACCTTCGAGTGAATCTGGAATCAGATCATTTCTCGGAAAGCTGGGTGCAATCTGGAGATTCATCCTGGACCTAAGCTTCGTCGTTCATCCAATCAACAATTTACTCAAAAAGTATTATAGCATCGATTGGACTGAAGATTGCAATGAAGCTTTTGATGCAGTTAAGTGTTTTCTGTTATCACCACCTACGCTAATGCCACCTAAGCTATATCGCTCGTTAATCCTATATTCGCGAGCTACCAATGTCTCGCTGGCCTATATGTTGGCCCAAGAAGACGATAACAAGAGAGAACATGTGATTTATTTCATTAGCCGAACGCTGCTCAACTATGAAACACGCTATACACAGGCAGAACGAGAATGCCTTGCCATAGTCTTTGCTACTAAACGCCTAAGACATTATATGCTGAATCAAGAAACGAAGGTCATGGTAAAAACGGACCATTTACGAACTTTTCTCACACAAGGGTCCTTATCTAAAAAGGCTGGACATTTTATAACCTTAATGGGAGAGTTCGAATTAACATTTGTAAATCAGAAGTCGGTTAAAGGAAAAATCATCGCGGATTGGTTAGCTGACAACCCATTAGACGGAGGCGATCTAGTAGATTTAGACTTTCCAGATGAATGCGTATACTACATTGAAACACGACCCACTATCTCTGAGTGTCCTTGGTACACTGACATCGTTAATTATATCATGGACCATACGTACCCGGAGGCAGTTACACCACAACAAAGAAGGCGGTTGCGCATAATCGTAGCCAAATATGTCATTATAGAGCAGGTGCTCTATCGAAAAGCATTCGATGGAATGCTCTTAAGGTGTGTTGACACAGAAGAGTCCAAGAGGATTCTCCATGAATCCCACAGCGGTATATGTGGAGGCCACTTCGGTGGCCATGCCACCGCTCGAAAAATACATCGAATGGGCTATTTCTGGCCCACTTTAGAACAAGACGCAATAGAGTTTGCACGCAGGTGTCATAAGTGCCAAGAATTCTCCCACGAGATCCACATGCCAGCACAAGCTCTGCAACCAATCGCTACTCCATGGCCCTTTTCTACATGGGGTCTAGACTTAATAGGGAAATTCACTCCCTCATCCACAGATGGCCATAATTTTATAATCACAGCCACTAAATATTTTACCAAATGGGTAGAGGCCATGCCTCTTACTACTGTACCTGGTTCTGTGATCGCCAAGTTCATTTTGAACCAAATCATTTGTAGGTACAGTACCCTGCAAATCATTATCTCCGATAATGGAACTTCTTTTAAAAATGAAGAAGTTCGTGAACTATGTAGTAGATTTAAGATAAGCCATCATACGGCTTCCTTGTATTATCCCCAAGCCAACGGACAGGCTAAAGCGACAAACAAGACACTGAAAGCCATTCTCCTTAAAACGGTGAAAGAAAAAAATGAGATTGGCATTTGAAGTTATATCTAGCCTTGTGGGCCCACCGAACCTCAATAAGAACACCAACGAGAGCAACTCCTTTCTCGCTAGTATTTGGGGCAGAAGTAGTTCTCCCGCTTGAGGTCGAAATACCCAGTCTCCGCATTTCACTACAAGGGATTCTAGATGAGGACGCTTATAGAGAAGCACGTCTTTCCCAACTAGAAAGCCTAGATGAAACTAGGTTAGATGCTGAGCAACAGCATAGAGCTTATGCTAACCGAATGTGCCGGCAGTATAACAAGAAGGTTTATGAACGCAATATATACGAAGGTGATCTAGTTCTAAGACTAGACAGCCGGATCGACAAGAAGACCGGCGAAGGAAGGAAATTCCGGCCCAAATGGTTGGGCCCATACCGAGTCATGAAGGACTACGGAAATGGTGCTTACCTCTTATGTACGTTAGAAGGTGAGGAGTTTGGCGAAACAGTCAATTCCCTGCACCTCAAACATTTCTACGCATAAGCAGCTAACGCTACCTATATAACTATCTACATTGCATTTTCATATAGATTAGGATCATTTTGTCCACTTGTTCTTACATAAATTGTGATCAAGGAATCTATTCTCAAAGAAATTCATTACAAACTCGTGATGTTTCTGGCATAATGTTCTTTAATCATACCTCTCCATCTTCTTGTATCATCAAATCATCTTGGAATCTTTTATCAAATAAATCAAATATGACAAAGCCCTAACGGTAACCATACCAAGATCTGCAAGTTTGTTCTCACTTTGATTTCTTCTTAGGATAGGTGTCTTGCCTAAGGTCTGTTCTAGAAGCTTCATGGTGTCACATCTATCCCATATATACATCTCTTTGGAAATAAGCATATACTGACATTTTACTCAAATAGACAAATAAAAAAAGTGATTAAACAGAAAATTTTATTTTTACACATTTCCTTGCCCCACCAACCTTCGGTGATGAGCTTGCGTCTCTTACTAGTGACATAGGGTTGGGAAAGGATGGAAATGCCCTTACTCGCCTATGCCTTGCCCACGGTGATAAACCCATGCTTCTTTCTGGTAGAATGGGGCAAAGTGTAGGGGGTCCTCTTGACAATGCAAACGTTAAAAGGTCATAAACAAACTTTTCAAACTTTGAGTCAAAAATGAATGAATCAGATGTTCAAAATTCCAAGAGAGTTAAAAATCCTAAAAATCCAGATTTTGTCTACTATGTGGCCATCTACGGGTCTAAGTCTAGATAAACCGCAAAGCAAGTTGCATCCAAAACTATGAAGTCATTCAGGTAGGGTAGGCTTGTAGCTTCCAATTTGGTTCCGCCAAAGCTTTGTCTGTCTTTCATCACTATCATTTTACCATATTTCATAACTTGCGCCCTTCTTAACTCTCGGTGATGAGCCCTCGCATCTTACTAGTTGCGTGGAGTTAGGAGTGGGGCAAGTTAATCTGCTCATCATACTTTGGTTATTTTCATCACTTTGCCAAAACAAACAGGGAGGTATCCAAATTGCTCACGAAGCTAAGATTCAAGATCACAATATATCTACAATATCATGTATCAGCATCATGAAACACAAAAAGAAAGCAAACATTTGCATCATCTGTTTTCCATTGCATACATTCTAGAAAGCATATAAAACATACATCGTAGTATACATGAGGAAACTGGAAACAGAAAGGGAAAGCATGAGTGACAAGCTTTTGATCCAAAAATGAATGCATATATATAAATAATCAATGTTTATATACAATGCCATCATGCACTAGGCATGGTCAAAATGCTCAAAGAGCCCGTAATATACAAAAAAATCTATAATACAAAATACATAGGAGCCAAGTGGTCTCTCAACCCCTACGCGACCCCTCCGAAGGTGCGCGCCCTCGCCTAGGGCTCCGGCTACGCTGGCGCTCTGAATGAACAGAGGGCTCTGGGTCCCGAGGAGCAGCCGCGGTCTCACCACGAGAATGGCTCCTCATAAGACGCTCAGCCGTCCTATAGCCTGCCAACTCTGTACGAAGAGTCGACACCATCCTGGCCACGTGCCAAACGGGAGCGAAGATGTCGGTGTGCTGCCCGATTTCTTGAGGGCTCCCGGCATCTACAGATAGCTCCGCGCATGGGTCTTATCCATGGGGATCATCAGGAATCAAAGGTGCATACCTGCGGATCAAATCCCACCATCGGCAGTCTCTCTGCAAACAAAGGAGAAAAATGAATTAGAAACTAGGCAAGAGGCTAAAATATACAAGATACAAACACAAGGAGAGATAGCAATTAAAACAAATCCTAAATTAAACAAACATTGAAAGGAAGAGAGGATAACTTACTCGGATCACCGGGCCTCCAAGATGGATCGCTGGGGCCAGCACCTGCCGTGGATGCCGCTGCCGACTGAGGGGCTGCTCCTGTAGCAGGGGCAACATGTCGCCCCACAACCGACTCATCCTCTCCACCATGGCCCTGAGAGAGTGGCTCCTCTGAGACTAGAGTGTCTCTCTCTGTGCTCTGCTCGGCCCTCTCCGCCTGTAAAATATCCTGAGTGTCATGCCACTCAGGATCGCTATCATCAGTCTGCTCCTCCGACCCTCCCTCTGTAAGCTCCTCAGAATCGGAGTCAATGTCTATAGGGTCATCGCTGCTATGAGCAGGACCCGCGGCAATCTGAAGCAAAGGTGCCCGAGGCGCACCGGCTCTCCCTCTAGCCCGAACTACCCTCCTGGCTGCAATAGGAATGCCAGGAGTGATCGCTGTCCAACCACGGCCTCTAGGCCCCCCTCTGGCCTCACGGACTGATCTATAAATTGGTGCACTGGGGGAAGCATGCCCGCATATGGAAGGCCGAACTGCTGAGGAACTCTACCAAAGGATGTACCTCCACCCATCCCATGCGGTCGATGAGCTGCCCGTGGTGGAGCAGAGATCAATGTAAGGGTCTCCCTCGCCCCATATGCCGGCCATAAGCCGGTGCGATGTCACCTCCATATCTGGCTGTAGTAAGGGAGGCAACTGGCTGGTGTGAGGTTCTCTAAGCACCGACATATCTGACCATCTGGCTGCCCTCACAGCCCCAGGATCTACCACCTCTACGCCTCTACCATAGGGAATAAAATGCTCATACACCCAACTCATGACTAGAGTTGGGTGGCTCAATGACTGTCCCTGTAAACGGACCACCCTATATAAATCATGGTAGGTGGTCCCCAGAATGTCTGCACCCCAGGCGTATATCCGGCCATGCCCCTCTATCTGTGCAATGATGGGGGCCCAGCAGTATAACAAAGTGTCCCCTCCCTTGTCCCCGATCAATCTCGAGGCAAGGATCCCCATGATGGCCTATCGAAATATGGGGATAGGCAAAGAAGGGATGGATCGAACTCTCACTCCCTTCTTCGACCCCGTGGAGATAGCTGCATCTCCCATGTAACCTGCCCACTGTGCAATCTGTGCCCGTGAGCCTGCCGTCTCTAATGTGAGTCTCCTCCCGATGATCGGGACCCCCAAAATACGGTAGACATCCTCCAACGTGATAGTCCACTCACCGCGGACCCCTGGCAGTCGGAAAGTGTTCCGATCTGCGTCCCAATATGAAAATAAGTCACAAAGGATGTGACTAGATGGTGTGACATGGGGCACGCGCGATATACGCAGTATGCCGGCCCTCTGTAGTGTGTCCTCCTCGTCCTGAGAAAGGGCATCCAATACCCCGGAGAGCCAATCACACTCTCTCTCTCGGCTCCATCTGATATACTCCGCTCTCGCCTGCATACACCCAAAACACACAAAACAGAGCAAGTTAATATCCAAACAATACCAAGAAGTTCATAAAAACGTATAGAAGTGCAATACAAGTCAAAAATCAAGTTCTTTTACATTACGGTCGAAACCGCCGCCCGAGCAAGGAGGCGGTTTTAACCGCCGCCTGAACAGGGCGGCGGTCATGTAACCCCGCCACGGCCGGGCGGCGGTCACGGTTCGAAAACCCACGCGGGTTGCTAACCCCAAAAATCCCAAAATGAGGAAAAATAGATGATTTAAACTAAAAATGGAGCCTACCCAGTAGGCGCCCCCCCTAGGTGGACCTTTTGAACCTAACATTTTCAAAAATAACCCCCCCATTATGACGAATTTAACATTTCAAATTTAAAGGGGGAAAAACACAAAATTGAAGAAAACCAACCTGTGATCTAGCGGGCGGTGTTCCGCACGTGGAGGCATGATCACGATCTCGCCGA
This sequence comes from Taxus wallichiana var. yunnanensis, assembly GCA_018340775.1. NCBI lineage: Eukaryota > Viridiplantae > Streptophyta > Pinopsida > Cupressales > Taxaceae > Taxus > Taxus wallichiana. The sequence continues at coordinate 397,198,730 of CM031237.1, read as the reverse complement.
ATGTTTCGACTCTACTCGTGTGAGAAACCGTCACCGTGGGTCCCAGAGCTCAAAATCAATCAAATCAACTCGCGCAAATGAATAGGAAAATGGGCCCACTTTCATATATATATCGTTCTGTTTCATTTTAAAATGACTTTTTCACAGGTTTGGAGCGCTGATGGAGGTAATTTTCTATCCCCGCACGAATGGTACATTCTCATTCCCTATTGTTTTAGCGTTTATTTTCCAAGTTATTGTATCTATCTGCACTTGAGTTCTCTTTTCATTTTGCAGGTAGCGGGAATTTCGATGGCGTCATTTCAACACACGGATGAGTAAGGTATAGCTTCTAACTCCCCATTTCAGGGACTGCCATACTCGGACCCACTGTTTTATGCCTCTTCATGGCTAAAACGCTTCTCTGAGGGGGCAATATGTACGTACCCAAAATTGTAAGGTATCAGATCGCGGGCAGCGCGAATAAGTGCCCCTATGATGATACAGGTCTCCTCGCAAGGTGTTCGGGATCTAGAAAAGTCCTCGAGTGTGCGTTAACATCCCGCATGCCCCGCTTAGCCCCCGTGCCCTTTGTTTTCCCCCTTTTTCTTCTTTCCTTGCCCCTTTTGATCTTGATGGAAAACCACCGCCCTACAGGGGCGACGTCCTCAGAACCGCCGCCCTGCTCAGAGCAGCGGTCCTGTGCGCATTTTCCAGAACGTTCTTTGACGCGACTCATGTGAAATATCATGATTCACCAGCTTTTCCTTGCCGACTTGAGCATGCATTTATGTTTTTGGTCCCCTGGAATAGTGTTTTTCCTTTGTTTATTGTTTAGGAGTTCAATTTGGTTTTGGTTTTGGGTGATTGAATTCCTATAAATGCATGGTTTGTGCACATGCAAATGGTCTGGAGTTTTGGTCTGAAGCTTGGCTGGATTTTGAAGTTTGATCTTTTCTCTCATTCCCTCATTTTAGTGTTTTAGTTAGTTAGCTTGTTTAGAAGCCATAGCTTGAATTCACTTGCATCTTTTGTTAAATTGCTCAGCTGTTGGTAAGCCACAGACCCATCTTGTGCAGGAAGTGTTGTTATCTCATCCAAATCCAGTTAGAAGCTTGCCTCTGAATTTCTCTTTGCTGTAGATTTGCTTTCATCATGTCTTGAGTTCTTAGTTCAATTCATTATATGCCTGGTTAGCTTTATTCAGCTGTTGGTAAGCCACATATCCAACTTGTGCAAGCAGTGTCTTTATTTTATCCAATCCATTGGAACAAAGTAGCTTAGGAAGCCATTAAAGTTGCAGGTTTTGCTCTTCGTATAGGATAGTTATAGGTTCTGGTCGCTTCATGTTGCATGACTCACAGTAAAATCCCGCTAGGAATCGCATAAGCCAAGCTCTGTACTCTTGCGCTATCCCTCTCCTACTCGCATTTTCGGTCTGCATTCTAAGTTGTCCTTGTTCCAAATTCTACTCCTATCGGTGCTAGCATTACACGCTTTTCTGGATCCACGTGAACACGAAAGAACGAGGAGATCATACTGAGGGGATGAGATCACACACACTATCGGATTCACCACTGTTCTGCGGAATCCAGGTTTAACTTTCAAAGTTCTAGTTAGAATCATATCAAATAGAGTAGATAAATTGCTTCATTTCAGTAAATTCTATTCTCGATATTGCCAGGGAAGCTGTGAGGATTGATAGTTTCTGAGAAACTATGATTCACTCCTCACTTCTGAGGTAGGATCGAGAATCTTGCAGATAGATTAGACGAGCTATTTTACTTATTTAGAATAATTCTACAAATCACACAAGCAAATAACTACACTCGGTTATCTTGTCTCTGCTTTAAATTGTTATTCAATTATTATTTCTAGATACGCTTAAAATAGTTTTATTTCCTTAAAATCATCAAAATATTTCTTAGAAGAATAAAAAGTTATATATGTTAGATTTATTTCATGCAGTTAGATTTGCATTTTGTTTCGTATGATAATCACGGGACCTCAGGAGCCAAGGGAATATATATTCGAGCCAATCGTGCCTCAACCAAACCTCCTCACAGCAATAGTTGACATAGACCAAAATCTCATAATACAAGTATTCCGAACAACCACAGATTTACAACTGATCAATTCTCAGTTAAGAGGATTAAACATAGAAGACGACCAGGCATATGCATTTTGGTCAAGTCAGCCAAACTACTGATTACCCTAGAAAACATCCACATGACTATAGAAGGGTTTGAAAGAGAACAAACATTTGGGTGTGATCCTTTAGTTCCACACCAGACCCAGCTAGAGACACACTCGTAGATATAGATACCAGCTTAAGAATCCAGGTTGCGAGAACGCCTGTGAGGTATTCTGAGAAGATTACACAACTGTTGGTTCTAAATATAGAAGCTGAGAAAGCATACGATTACTGGATACTAGGGATTAGAACTTGATCTCGCATATGACCATAACAGGACCGCAACAACTAAGAGTCTATGGTTGTGACCCACAGATCCCACATCCCAACAAATCCATAAGAGAATTAGATATAGACACTGGCCTACGCACACTAGTATTTCAGTCCACTCCACTTCCACCCATCATCATCGAACAATTTTCTTTACTGAATATAGCAGCTAACGAAGCTAGAGAATTCTGGACTAGGCCAGAAAATCGTCCATAAAAGTCAATTATATTCACCATCCACCATATGACCTTATCAGGAGACATACACGAAACTATCCCGGGTCATTTTCCATGTATTCCGCAACCCATAGATCGAATCACGCCAGAGCTCGATATTGATTGGAGCCTTTGAGCATTCATCCTTGCTGATCGATCTATCACATTAGTCCAAGTTAGAAGGGCCTTCTTTGCCTTAGATTTGTAAATTCCATTAGTGTTTTGAAGACATTAGACTCGCCTAACTAGTTTGTCCGAATCAACGCATATTCTACCCCCACCATTTGTCTCGACGACCTCGAGAGGTCGAGTACGCGGAAGAGTCACTTGTAGATTCTCACGCTGCTTTGTCGCTTTCCGGTGTACGATTACCCTCCAAAACCACATTTAAATATTCAAATAAGTCATGTAGTGTATCCTATACCTAGGATTTTGAATGTTATTCATATAGTTGTTAGTATAGGTATAATAAGGGGTCATAAAACATGTATTAATTTATAAATTAATCTTAAGATCCTAACTAGACACTGAAAGGAACGATAAGAAGATTGTTTCAAGCCGAGATCTTAGATGATAATAGTACATCACATTAGATTTGCAAAGTAGAAGAGCTAAAATACCATATATGGAAATCCATCATAATCCATAATGCTCAATACATTACAATAGAATGACTTGAATTATTCAATAAGAAAGATGTACATATAGGAGGAGGGAAGTGAAACTACTACCTAAATCAATGGTGAAGAACTCCCACTAACTGATACTGGTAGTTAAGTTAACTCCAAAAGACTAGTAAGCTAACTCGACATAACTGAGAAGCTAACTCCACACAACTAGTACACCTAAGCAAGCTAACCCAACAAGTGTAGGGCTAACACAAGTGTAAGAATTATCCTAATAAATAAATAAAAGGATAAATAATAACCTACACTAACACCCTCCTGTAAGCATAGCTTAGGTGGGTGGAAAATAAGGTGGGTCCTAGCAACAAGGCCTGATGAGGTACCCACGTACAACAACTGGGAAAAATGGACACCGTAAGGTACCCAAAACCAGTAATAACAAAGTAGAGAGCAAAATCCTGCTGCAAGATATCCTCAGAAGCTCGACTCCAAAAACTTGTACAATGCTGAAGAAGTGTGGTGCACACTATGGTCTGAATCCACTGCTCAATCATATAGCTCCATGCAAGGAGACTGTCAATGGAGTGATGTCAAAAATGAAAAAAAACATCAAACATAATTTGATCAACTGCTACAAATAGGTGTGCCACGATCCAATAAAAACCAAGGCAACAAGACAAGGACATGAGATCCAAATAAATAGGAGTGCCACGATCCAAGAAAATCTAAGGTAATAAGGCAAGGGTACAAAACTCGAAGAAGCAAGATCAACACCACACCCTCCCATACTTGCGAGAATGGGTAGAGTGACACCACAGATCCAGATCGGTTGTCAAAATCAACTACTCGAACACCGACAAACTAACACTGGACTCCACCAGAATAGCTCGCCCACAAGAGAGACTGCCAACATGCCACAAAAGTGTCGAAAATACAAATCCAAAATATCTCAACAAACAAGAGATATATAAATGTATACACCCATAGATACAAGAATGCAATACCCAAAATTTTAGGCACTTTATAATTAAGTGCATGTAAATATTACAATGAGTAACAATACCTTTTACATTTGAAATATGTGTATAAAAATGTCACCAATGCATAGATCTCGAAAAAATACACAATTTCAAAAAAATGTCACCTTAATCCAAGCTACGGATCAAAAGTTATGAGCTCTACAAGGTTTTGCTATTAAAATAATATTTTAATGTTGATCTTTTTAAAAGGTACACGTGACACCCAAATGTCCAAAGGGTAAAAGAGTGCATCCACATGATACATGCTTGCGACCAAAGGATAAAAGCTCTGCACCGAAAACCTAAAATTTCCAAAGGGTAAATCATTGCGTCCAGAGGGTACATGCTTATCTCCAATGGATAAAAGAATGCACCCAGAGGGTACAAATCTGTGTCTAGTGGATAAAATATTGCATCCAAAACCAAAATACCTAAAGGGTAAAAGAATGCATCTGGAAGGTACACGCTTATATCCAATGGATAAAAGAATGCACCCATAGGGTATAGATCTGCATCCAATGGATAAAAGACTGCATCTAAAACCGAAATATCCAGAGGGTAAAAGAATGCATTCGAAAGGTACACGCTTATATCCAATGGATAAAAGAATGCACCCATAGGGTACAGATCTATGTCCAGTGGATAAAAGACTACATCCAAAACCAAAATATCCAGAGGGTAAAAGAATGCATCCGAAAGGTACACGCTTATATCCAATGGATAAAAGAATGCACCCATATTTGACTGTCTCAAAACATGGTCGAGTTTATAGTCAATTATATGGTTTTGGCACCTTCCAAATCTAATTCCGCACTTTGTTTTGCATAAAAATTCATGCTACAAAAATTGCTAACAAATTCCATATACATGAAAAAAATAAACCCTTGCTTGCAAAGAAAAACTTACTAGATGTCTACATCATCTATCGCTCTGATACCATGAAAGGAATGATAAGAATATTGTTCCAAGCCACGATCTCATATGATAATAACACACCACATTAGATTTGTAAAGCAAAAGAGCTAAAATACCATATATGGAAATCCATCATAATCCATAATGCTCAATACATTACAATAGAATAACTTGAATTATTCAATAAGAAAGATGTACATATAGGAGGAGGGAAGTGAAACTACTACCTAAATTAATGGTGAAGAACTCCCACTAACTAATACTGGTAGTTAAGTTAACTCCAAAAGACTAGTAAGCTAACTCGACATAACTAAGAAGCTAACTCCACACAACTAGTATACCTAAGCAAGATAAACCAACAAGTGTAGGGCTAACACAAGTGTAATAATTATCCTAATAAATAAATAAAAGGATAAATAATAACCTACACTAATGGACCCTAAACCCGACCTGGTTAGTCTAAACTTGGTGAGTTAGTTGTTTCTCACCCTAACTACCCTCCTTTTCTCGTAAAAATGTATTTGAATGAATAGAAGATGAGAGGTTGGTGAGAGGAAGAGAAAGGGTTTTTATATCATAAATGTCTCAAGGATCTTTGAAGAAATCTATTGATTAATAAAAACCAAGATTCTTGAAGGAAATTTTGCGTGTATATGGTTGTAAAGTCCTTAGTATGCCAAGGAAGAAGTATGAAGAGGTGATTAAGGAAAATAAGACAATTATAAGAAAGAACATTGAATTTAGTGCGTAAAGGATCTACATCATTTGGTATCGGAGCAATGTTTTGATGAAGATTAAATTTCCTTTGTTGCTAATAACAAGTTGTGTAAGTTTGTGTGAATGAGTTGATATGTTTAAAGAGAAGAGTTGAGAAGAAGAAAGAGACAAGTGACTAAGAAAATATAAAAGAAAGAGAGAAATGGATAAGGAATAATTATTGAGAGAGTTGGTATTGTTGATAAGCCAAAAGAATAGGTAAGACAGAAACACAGGTGAGGCTTGGGAAAGGTGAAACAAACTTGTCTAGTGAATATGGAATAATAAATAGTGAGAGTGTTACTTCGGTTGATAAGAAGTAAAGAAAAATAAAAAGAGACGAGAGAGAAAAAGAGAAAAAGAGAGAAAGAGAGAGAAGAAAATAAAATATAGTGTATGGATCAAAAAATAAGAGATTTGAGAAAATGCTTGGAGCAATTTGAAATGAATGATGATGATGAGAGCATATGAAATACAAAAGAAAGGCATAGAAATAGAGATCATTTTTTTAAGAGACCATTAAGGTCAGTCATGGAGAAGATAAGAAAAATGCAACTAAGGAAGAGGAAATAAAACTAGAGATAATGAGTAAGAAGGAAAACAAACAAGAGGAAGAAGAAATCAGAAAAATTGTGAAAGAAGAATGCATTTGTGAAGAAAAACTTGAAAGGGAATATGAAAAATTTGATTATCAGTTTGTATATATCAGCCAAGAATAGTTAGAGGAATATTTTTAGCACTTGAGTGTGCTTTGAATGGTGAAAATATGGAGGATGAAGAAACAAGAATGGTGATGATGGAAGAGGAGACTGAAAAGAAGAAGAAATTGAAGAAAAAGCTAGTGAAGAGACACAAAAGTCTCTTGTTTTTACATCTAAGGTTTTGTGCTCATGTTTGATTGTAGGTATTCTTGATGGAGAGGAGAAAAGCATTGAAAAATTAGCTCTTGAAAGAGCTCAAATGAAGAGAAAAACACATGAAGACCTAAATTTTTAGAACCAAGATAAGAGGAAGAAGGTGAAGAGAAAGAAGAAGGATCAAAAGAAGAGTATAGCTGATGAATATGACAAGAGACAAACCGAGAGAAGGAATTTACAAGTGGAGCATAACTGTAAAATAAGGAAGAAAAATCCTTTTGTACATAATACAATTCTCTCCACATGGGGACTATGATGCAGGAGAATTAATATAAATAGATCAATTTTGGTATTTCATAGCTAATTCAGTTTTTAGGGTCCATTTGGACTCATATTTTTGTAATAAGTAGTATTTTGGAGGTTTCCCTCCAAAAACCACATTTAAATATTTGAATAAGTCATGTAGTGTATCATATACCTAGGATTTTGAATGTTAGTCATCTAGTTGTTAGTATAGGTATAATAAGGGGTTGTAAAGCATGTATTAATTTGTAAATAAATCTTAAGATCCTAACTATACCCTAAAACCCACCTATTTATTCTAAGTTCCTAGGTGAGTTATATTTTTCTTAACCTAAGTACCCTCCTTTCCTCATAAAAGAAAAATGTATTCGAATGAATGAGAAGATTAGAGGTTGGTGAGAGGAAGAGAAAGGATTTTTTTATTAGAAATGTCTCAAGGAGCTTTGAATAACTCTATTGATTAATAAAAAAGCTTCTTGAAGGAATTTTGTGTGTATATGGTTGTAAACTCCCTAGTATGCCAAGGAAGAAGCATGAAGAGGTAATTAAGGGCAAGAAGTGTTATCCCGTAAAATTGACAAGGGCAATTTTATAGGTAACCATACCAATTTTTGTTTTGGTCCCTCGTTAGGGACCCCTTGCATTCGGAACATCACAAAATCCCTTTCTAGGAAATCTAGTTTTCGAACTTATCCATTTTTGGTCTTTTTTTTTCGTGGGCGCACCTTTTATCTATGTTACATGCAGAAATTCATGCGCCTCCTTTATTTCCTTTGGCGCACTGTTTGTCGCATCGACACACGTTTTGGTGTGCCTCCCCATGATGCACCTTTCTTGCGTGTGCCAAGGCGCATGCGCCTTCGTGTCAACAACATTTTTGTTGCGCCGTGTTTTGGTGCGCCAAAAGGTGCATGTATTTCAGTGTTGATAGTATTTTTGTTGCGCCAAAGGCACACATAATCACGTGTTAACACGCGTTTTGGTGCGCCAAAGGGCACAAAGTTTGAAGTGTCGACAGGCGTTTTGATGTGCCCCTTAAAAAAGTGGTTGGTGCATTTATTGCACCTTTGCCTATATATAGGCGCATCCGACCTGTCACTTTCACAATCATAAACATGTGATTAGCTTTATCCCTCTACACCACAAGACCCTATTGTCCTCGTATCACATTTTTGGACCCCGCTTCATCCCTCACGTTATATATTCCGGGTAGGTGGTCTTTATTCCTCTTGTGTTTTTACTATTGGTTGTTTGTTTACGTAGTAGGATGTATGGATTTGTGGAGCCCCTCCTTTGTTGTTCTTGTTGTCTTTCTTCCCCTGGTTCTTCCTTCTTTTTCCGGATCTACTAGTAAGGAAGGCTTTGCCTCAAAATCACACCCGGATCTCTTTCTTGTGCCCCCTTTACTATCCAAAAACCCTGTAAAAGAGGCCTGCAAGATCATGAACCCTTGGAAAGAAAGAAAACTTGAAAGAAACAAGACTTAAAAGTTCGTGCGACTACATTTTCCTCTTGGTGCATTCGCCATGCTTGCTGCATAAAAATAGTTGCGCCCTCAAGGTGCACTTTCCTTGCTTGCAACACCCAATAACCCTGCACCCTCTTGGCACACCGAGTTCCTATGTAACATTGCAAAAACCTACGCCATTGGCGCACCCTGCACCCATGCAACACCAACCTTACTTGCGCCAAGTAAAATTATGTTAAACGGCGCAGCGCATCCTGTTACTTTAACACAATGTCATGCAAACCTTTCATGCGCCATGCCAAGTTCCCCTTTTGCACACGAAAAGATGATGTTACACATGCTAAACCTGTGCCCTTTGGCACATCATGTCCCCGTGTAACATGAAAATTATCTACGCCCAATATAAAACATATAAATGGCACAGCACACTTCTACTTACAACAACAAAAATGTCATGTGCAGCATCCATGCGCCTTGTGCCCTTTGGCGCTGATTTTTCCCTTGTAACACCCTTTTTCTGTGCGCCATACTATTTAACCCTGCAACCTGCAGTGATCATGCGCCCTGCGCCCTGATGCCTTGAAATTGCTAACTCTTCCTTCTGTCAATACTTCAATGGGAGATCAAACAGCTAACATGACTCTTCTACGTTGGGTTTCGCTTCTTCTTCTTGCAGATCAGCAACTGAGTTCAGAACTACATATGTCTACATCAAGCAAGAGACCAACCAAGTCTAAGGGTAAAGCCAAGCTTACAGAGGAAGAGATGAAGTACAAATATCAGAGGGTCAGGATGCCCGAATCCCAGGTAGAATGTGACCTAGATATAATAGACTCTAAGCTCGGGCACATCAATATGAGGATTTCTGGTCCGTAACTGGGAGGGTCATAGGAAGTCCTTGGATGGACAAACTGGTAGGCAGTGGCCTACATTTTGCTGGGGAATCCCAGTCAGTGTGGTAAACAACGAATTCATGATGGTAGTGGCCCGCTGCTACAACAAAGACACGAGGTGTGTCCAGAATGAGAAGGGTGAGGTCGTGATCAACCTCACTGCCCGACACTTTGAAATTATGCTTGGCATCCCTCACCACCGGCACTTTGTGGCCGTAAGCCAAGAAGACTGCAACAAGGCTTGGGAGGACAACGAAGACCAGTGTATGTAATTGATGAATGAAGTATACCTGAAAAACAAGAAGGTGGTAACCAGATGGCCACAGGTCATTCATCGCAGCGATTTCTCCGAGGAACTAAGTGATACCATCACATTCCTAAGTAGAGTATTTGGGCTTCCTGATGCCCACTACTTTCATAAATGGATGCTCAGGTACCTAGAGACAATGAACAAGAATGTGCCAGATCAACGCTTCGAGTGGGCGAGATCATAAGCAGCACTATATCCGAGTAGCTCCAACAACTCACCACAATGGGGAGGTTCTACATGAACTCCTACGTAGTTTATGTTGCAGCCTCGGAGAGGGATTATCCAGCATTGATGCGATGCGGGGTTTGGCCCCAAGTGAAAATATATGAATACTACCTAGAGCTAAAACTGAAAATAGCATCTCGCATTTTACAAAGATTAACGAATGCCTTCTTTCTACAAAGATCGTCTTCCTTTTGAGGCCAAACATGACTCATGTTCATACGACCAAGAGCATTGTTGCAGCAACGGAGAAGTGGGGGGCCTTATTCACGTAATTTCCCACCTTCACCTATCTAAGGGCAGCCAACTTCTTGGGGGAACCCACCAAATTTCCAAGATATGTCGGCCCCAAGTTGATCCTGTTGGAGCTATCCAGATAGCTCATAACTTACCATTAAAAGTGCTTAAAGAGAAAGAAGGGTGGAACTCCTTTCCCCCTTACAGTGGGTAGGTACACTTCTCTTTCCCACCACAAAGCCCAGGAAATGTTTACAGAGCTAGAACCACTCAATCTGAAGCACAACTTCCCGAAAGGCCCACTTTCGATCCAAGGAATTACCTTCCCAGGGACAAACTCGATCCTATTCACATTCCACAGATCGAGTACATTTACATCGACCTGTATCACGAGGTCGAGCTCAAAAGAAAGGACCATTCTCACCTAGGCCCTGGACATAGATCATTCAGTACGGTGTGGCCATTGTCCTGAAAGGTTATCAAACTACCGATCAAGAAGTTGATCAGGTGTATCTCGACACGGATGGGGACGATCGGCCATTTGTTGTAATTGACAAAACTAAAGCGCCTCGCACTATCAAGAAAGGGTCAAAGAAACTCTGCGGAGAACAGAGCACTGGTGTAGGATGAATGGCCTCATCTACCTCGGGTAGATTTCACCACATCTCCATTGGGCAACGCACCTTCCATGCCAAAACATCTGCCAAAGGGCAGGGGCAAAGACAAAGAGGGCGAGTCAAGCTCTGCCCAAGAAGAGGCTCCTGAGAGTCCCCTTCCGCCGTACGAGAACAAGTTGTAACTCTAGCTTCCCAGAGGAAGAAGTGGCCGAAGATGTTCCGATGGGCACATCCACTCAGGATGTCACCGCTACTACAACTATTGAGGTCCTTTCTATCCCTTCTCCCTCTCCTCTTTCCCCTCCTCGCGTGACCCAAGCGACCATTCCTTTGGTCGTATCCTCTCCCCCATCTTCTATTGTTCCCCCTTCCTCGTCATCCATCTTCTCTTCCCTCGTGGAGCTGTCCCCCACCATTTCTTCCCTCATCTCTCAGCTCCCTTCCATTCCCATGACTACCTCCCCTGCAGTATCCCTTCCTCCCTTGAGTACTTCACTGGCCTCTCTTTCAATGCCGCCACCAAGTGTCTCAACGCATTTTCCCTCTACCGCTGCTGCTCCCTCTTCCACTTCTGGTCCTACTCCCATAAGTCCAGCATGGATCTCTCAGCACCTGAGCCAACAAAAGAGGAAAGTTCCTATCACACCGATGGACTTCTCTCATCATCCCATCAAAGGGGGCCAAGAAGCAAAAACCTATAACCCGCTTCTCTCAGAGTGCATCAGGAGAGAGAGTAATGGAGATAGCATATCCCAATCCTTTAAAGGATAAAAAGGATCTGTCTCTCGATAGATTATACAGTGACCCAAGTCACAATGGGGACGTCTTCAGAAATCCTTCAAGGAGAGGCCCTATCTGTAGTTGACACCCTTTGCAAAAAGCTTCAGGAAGGAAAGGAAGAAAAGAGGCTATTAAAGGAGCAAAATAAACATCTTCTCCACGCCTTGCAGAAAATGGGCAGTGCACCTCCTACAACTACCACCGAAACTCCTGAGCCTCTGAGCCAGGATAAGATAAATGAATATGCCAAAATCGGTGAGCAGGGTATGGCAGTTTCCACCTGGAGAAGCCAAATCCTCAAAGAAAGTGAGGGAGTAATCGCCAAGTTCACCAGATTGTATCAGAATATCAGTCAGGTGAACAAAGAGCTCTAGGCAATAGCAGACCTATCTCCGAAGAGCTAGACCATGCCAGGATGTAGCATGAGACCTTCCAGAAAATGCTCGACTGTTCAGTCAAAGATCTGGTCAAGTTCGGCGTCTTCAGTCACCCCAGATCCCTCAACAAAATCCTTTCTACTCGGACTACCGGGTTGATCAATTGGAGTTTGTCCTGGAAAAGATTGACAAAGTCAAGGAGGAAGCCCTGATGCAATGCATCAAATGGAGCAAATTGTCCTGAGAATGTCTTCGGGCTTGCTCACTCCTTCTTTCACCTTGAGAAAGGTAGATGAAACTATTCGGATCTTCAAGGAGATCGTTTCGCAAGGGTTGGGACCAGAAGTCACTTTCGACGCCAATCCATCAACAACCTGTTGGCCTGTCATGATTTCATAGGGTACCTGATAGAGGCAGAAAATGAATATTCCAAGCTCCCAGAAAAGCTCACAAATGAGCGGGAGACTTGCGAGGCTATCAGTGATCGTCACAAGGATCCTTCCCAGGAGCAACTTCAGCCCATGATCAGCAAGTTCATGGAATATCGTGCCCAGTTCCACATCACGTCTCCCGAGTAAAAGTAGGATAGCAGGATACTTCCACTTTCACCATGGGACGATGATGAATAGTCTCATTCTTCTCGACCTTCTCTTTGTAAACATCTAAAGTATGTTGACACAAATGATGACATCATCCATGTTGCACCATGGGATGATGTCATCCACCAAGTTGTCAAAAGTCAACAAATGACTTTGAGATATTTTGTAATTAAGTGGTTGGTTTGTTTTTGCCTTCTTTTCTTCTCTTCTTCTATAAATACTTGAATACTTGTTGTATTCAAGTGGTGGATACTTTTCAGATGAAAAATAGGAGTAAGAAGAAAAGACTTTGAGCTTTTTGTAACAGAAGGAAATATTAATACAATATTTAGACTTTGTGTTGAATACCTGTGTTATACATCAGAGCTTTCTTATGTTAGATCTGTATGTTTGTTCTGTTGAATCTACTCCTATTTTATTGTCATTTATTCATCAGTATTGCTTTGTTCGTCTATGTAAGTAAGTTCGGCTCTGTTTACTACCAGCCCAAAACATAGATCCTCTGACCTTTCTACTTTGGAATTCATTTCTTTTCTCCCTTCAGATCTTTTCCATCTCCCCACCTCGTTCCTTTCCCTTCTTTTACAGTTGGAAATACCCCTACTGGGATGAGATCCCAACCCCTGAAGGCAGAATATTGTGAGACTTGCATAGATTCCTGCTGGTAGAATAGCAATAAACCAGTTTCGCTTTGCTGACTCAAAGAGGGGCTATGCCCTACACACTGTTGGCTCATCTATCCATAGATCTGCTCTCACGATAGATTTTCAGACCAACAGTTTTTGGTGACTCTACTGGGATCGAACAGATCTAACAGATCTATGGTAGTGGTATGTTAGAAAATCAGTAAAAATCAAAAATCACTACCTATTTGTAAATTTTAACTTTTTGTTAAAAATCCAAAAATTTTGCAAAAGTAACCCAAATTGAAAATTTTCTTCTGAGATCCATAGATTTGGGCTAGATAGAGATCTTTAGTTCACTGAGTTTTTACAAAAGTACACATATTCCCGTAGATCTGAGTTTTTGACTGTTTTAAAAAATTTCAAAACCCTTGCCAAAGTCAACTCTAAGATCTGAAAATCAGCTTACTAAGTTGGCCATCATTTTATCCTCGTTAATCTTTGCCATAAAAACCACAATCGGTTTTCAAAAGAAGGATAAAATTAAATATTTGAAAAAAGCATACTGCTGATTTTTGCCAGAAAATTCAAAAAATCAGCAAGTGCAACCAAAAAAAAAAAAAATTTAGGATCTGCTCCAAAATATTACATATCTGGAAGGTACACTGAGTGGGTGAACCATTCACTCATAGTAGGAGAGCTCATGGAGAAGTTGATCCTATTTTCGATCTGCTTCAAAGGCACAACTTCAGTGTAACACCGACACACTTCTCATCGCTAAGTTCAGCTAACCGGTCATCCAGGAGTGTCTCACCTCCACAGAGGAAACATCTCTCACAAGGTACATCCACATCACTTTGCAGTGCTTTGTTGCTCAGTGGGACTATCCTCCCAGCACGCGTTCTCTTTCTAGCTGTTCAAATGGCAGTACCATGGGGAAATGCTATGGGCCCTTTGGCTTTACCACATCCTGTTCACGCGCTCCCACATGGAAATCGAAAGAATTTTCCTAAATTTGATGGGAGTGGGAACCAAAGCACCGATTCACATATATCTGCATTCATCATGTCATGCAGTATCCTCGATGTGACCCATGAAGATGTGTCGGTTCACCTTTTCTAGAAACTTTGCAAGGACCCACCGTAGAATGGTTTCAGCATTTGCCGGCCGGATCTATTACCAGTTGGGCCACCTTACAGGCTGCATTTGAAGACAGGTATAAGCCTTCCGAAGATGCGTTCGCGTTACTGTCAAAGATCACTCACCTAAAGAAGGAGGTCAATGAAACCATGCACGATTTTATCACCAGGTTCAATGCATTAATCAACCGGGTTCCACCTGCCATGCTACCCACACCGGAAAATCAGAAGTGTTTCTTCATCAACGCCATGAGCTCAAAAGTAAGTTTCTTACTCTTACAAGAACAAGTCACTACTTTGGTTCTCGCCCAAGCTGCCGCCATACGAATTGAAGATAACTTGCTAATATCTGGCGAATTAAAAAGAGAAGTGTCCAAGCCTAAAGCTTCGACTCCTCCCACTCCTTCATCTGATCCGGCATTCCAAAAGATGGCGAATGACTTGCTCGCATTAAAAAGTAGTTAGCCCAAGCTTCCCCCAGCTCCTCGTACAGGATATTCCACGAAGAGGCTTCACTTCTAACAACGTCCCACAAAGGCCACGTTTTCCTGCAACCACTCCACGGTTGGCACTTGAGGCCCCTCCGGTCAATGCTTTAGCTGAAATCGAAGAGGAGGAGCAAAATTATGAAGAACCTTCATCACCAGGTGAAGATGATCAAGAGGTCGGTGAACCGACTGGCGACTCTACTATCGGGTATATGGAATTTGATGAGGAATAATCTGATGAA
Organism: Taxus wallichiana var. yunnanensis; assembly: GCA_018340775.1. NCBI lineage: Eukaryota > Viridiplantae > Streptophyta > Pinopsida > Cupressales > Taxaceae > Taxus > Taxus wallichiana. The sequence continues at coordinate 397,183,601 of CM031237.1, read as the reverse complement.
GAGGAGGGTACCCAAGGATATGCAAGCGACAATCTTATGTTGTTTTCACCCGCTCACAAGGAAAAGAAGCAGAAGTGGCTGCCAATACGCAAAAAGAAAAGACTGTGTCACACACGCCTCCAATCATTGTAAAAAGAGGTAATCCCCTTCCTGCTCAGCCTGTTACTAAGTCTTTTTCAAAGAAATCTTTTTCTCCTATCTCCCCTCCGAATCAGCCCTCTCATATTCCTATCAAGACCAGCAATCTTACCCTACCATTGTGAAATGAAGGACTCATTCCTTCACCCGCGCAACCCTTGGCCACATTTGACATAATTGATCATGCTAAAAAGACCAAGATCCAAATGTCTGAAGCCGAGTATCTTCAGTCAAACCCCGAACAACTTGCAAGGTTGACCGAATATATCCAACGCCAAGCTGTCACAACTACTCAAGTTTCCCCGAAAGGAATCCTTTCTACTCCTCCTGCATCTCGCATAAATGTTGCCTCGACATCTACGTCAGGCAAGATAGAACCTTTCTATCTCTCCCTCCTGATCAATGGCCACAAACTAAGTAACTGCATAATTGATTTTGGGGCTTCCGATAACGTCATGCCAGCAAAAGTCACCCATGCTCCGGCCTCACCCTAACCAAGCCTTTTGGCAGATGTTATTCCTTGGAAACCAAGCAAGTTCCATTGATTGGTCAAATCAAAGACGCGCAGTTTGCATTTGCAGCGTTTCCAGAGAAAAGAGTAAAGATGACCGTCCTTGTTGCCGATATTCCGGCAACATATGGAATTCTACTGGGAAGGAGCTTTTGCAGTGAAGTTGGTGGGGAGATTCATATGGATTGGTCTAAGGCTAGAATTCCCGTCAAAGGTATAATGCAAACATTGGAGCCAGAATCTCAAAAGAAGTACTTGGTAACTAACTCCGATGATCCCAAAGCCCAAATTCTCTTCGAATCATCAGGGATGGGAAACTATTTCTTGTCTACCGAGTCTGACAAGGGGGATGTCCTCATCCAAGTAGGATATCTTAACAAGATCTGGACTTTACAGTTTGACGGCAGCTGCACAACTAGTGGGTGCGGCGTTGGAGCCGTGCTAATATCTCCCGAAGAGGAGATTATTCCTCTCTCTTTCAAGTTGTAATTTTTCAACATGAATAATACTGCTGAGTATGAATCTTTGCTACTTGGCATGCAAGCCGCAAAGGAAAGAGGAATCAAAAATCTAAAGGTACAAGGTGATGCAGAGCTGGTCGTAAATCAAGTTAAAAGGATATACCAAGTAAAGAATGAAAGGCTCAGGCATTACCGCAATGCGGTATGGGATAACATCGAGGAGTTTGACGCTTTTTCAATAGAAGCTATCCCAAGAGCTCAGAATGACATGGCCGACTCATTGGCCGTCTCAGCATCCCTCATGCTCCCTCACCTAGGTTTGAAAATGGACATATATACCATTGAGGTGGTTTTCCGCCCACGCGTGCCAGATAATTCTCAGCACTGGAAAGTATTCAACGATGACAATCAACTCATTTCCTTCCTAGAAAAGGTAGAAAATTTCAATGAGCTTCATTTTGAAGGATCTACTTCCACATGCCGTGAGTCTGTTACTGATCAAGAGGGTGATTCAAAAGGAAGTGACGGCATATGTCAGCTCAAAGGAAATAAAATCCCAAAAGGTTTGGTTTCCCTGGAATGGTTGTTTGACAGGCATGATCACTTTGTCAAGAAGAAAAGGTGAGATGATCCTAACTCCTCCCTAGAAACCGAACCGGTTAATTTAGGTTCGGTAGAACATCCGCAGTTTGTGAACATTGGAAAATGTTGCACACCCGAAGAGAAGCGGAAATTCGTCAAGTTGCTGAAGAAATACATGGATGTATTGGCATGGTCCTATGCCAATCTAAAGTCTTTCAAGCCAAAGGACGTCTAACATGACATCCCGTTGAAAGAGGATGTCAAACCCTTTCACCAGAAGCAGAGACACTACAATCCTAAGATCTCAGGTACTATCCAAGCTGAAATTCAGAAAATGCTTGATGCACGGATCATTTTTCCTATCCATCACAATACCTGGGTGGCAAATATTGTGCCAGTACGTAAGAAGAATGGTGAGATATGCATCTGCGTAGACTTTCGCAACCTGAATCAAGCATCCCTGAAGGACAACTACCCACTTCCCATAATGGATCAGGTTCTGCAAGCAGTAACTGGATCAGAAATGCTATCCATGCTTGATGGTTTTTCAAGATATAATCAGATTGAAGTCTCACCCAAAGACCAATTTAAAACAACATTCACTACCCCTTGGGGTACATTCACCTACAGCAGGATGCCTTTCGGCTTAACCAACGCTGGTGCTACTTTCCAGAGGGCAATGGACTTTGCATTCAAAGGCATGATGGGGAAGGTCATCGTGGTTTATTTGGATGACTTAACTGTGTTCTCTAAGCAGTGAAATGATCATTGTGATCATTTGGAGCAAGTATTGATTAGATGCCGAGAGCATGGGATCTCCCTTAATCCAAAAAGTTTGTTTTTGGAGTCACAGAAGGAAAGTTACTGGGACACATTGTAAGCAAAGAAGGGACAAAGATAGATACCGAAAGGGTTAAGGCTATTCAGAGCCTTACTTTACCTACAAGCAAGACCGGCGTTCACTCTTTCTTCGGAAAGGTGAACTTTCTCAGCGCTTTGTCCCGACTTTGCTGAAAAGACTCGCCACATATCAAACATGATGAAAGGGTCACCAACTTTCCGATGGAGCGAAGAAGGAAAGAATTCATTCGAAGACATAAAAGCCTCCGTCACTCACGCGCCAGTCCTGGTATGTCCTGATTTCTCCAAATATTTTATCATGTATAGATATGCATCCAAACATACTGTATCAGCTATCTTAATGCAAAAGAATTCTGAAGAAGTTGAATCACCGATTGCATTCATGAGATCTCCTCTCAAACCTCACGAATTAAAGATGTCTCAGTTGGAAAAACATGCCTTCACCATGGTCAAAGCAGTCAAGAACTTCAGGTATTACATTTTAAATTCCCACACAACGGTACTGGTCCCTGACACGGCAGTCAAATCAATCCTAACTCAACAGGAGTTAGGGAGTTTGTGAGGAAATTGGATTGCAAAAGTCCAGGAGTATAATCTGATATAAAACCAACTAAGTTGGTAAGAGGCAAGGGCCTATGTCAACTTATGGCTGAAAACCAAGATTCAAGATTCTCAGAGGAAGGGATGATTGCATTAATGAAACACAAGGCCAGTTGGAAAAAGTTGATTCTCTGCCTATGGTTCTATTTGTCACCACCAACGACGAATGGTATTCTGATATTGCTTTCTTTCTCACTTATGGTGAGTGTCCAGCTCATCTGACTTCAAAGGAGAAGCGTGCTATAAAGCTCAGAGCAGCCAGATATGTCATCTGGGATGATGGTTTATACAAGCGCGGGATAGATGGCATCTTCTTGCGATGTGTCGACAAGCCACAACAAATAAAGTTGTTAGAGAGCTTTCATAATTCACCATGTGGTGGTCACTTCTCCTCTTCCGTGATAGCTCACAAGATCATCCAGCTAGTACTATTGGCCGACGTTGTTCCAGGATGCAACCACCTGGGTAGCAAAGTGTGAGCTTTGCCAACAATTTGTTGGTAAGCCAAAATTGGCTGCTTTTCCCCTCAGGCCGGTCGTTATTGATGAACCATTCAGATAGTGGGGAATCGACTTTATCGAGCACTCCATCCCCAATCGAGTGTCGGACATAGTTATGTCTTAACAGCAACAGATTACTTCACCAAGTGGGTGGAAGCCATACCTGTCAAGCATGCCACTTCTGAGGTTGTTTGCAGTTTCATCAAAGAGAATATCATTGTAAGGTTTTGTGTTCTAGGCAAGATTGTTGCTGATAATGCTTCCAACTTCTCTTCACGGGAAGTTATTGGTTTTTTCTATGAATATGGGATAACTTTGGCCACGCCTCAGATTATTACCCTTAGGGAAATGGTCAGGCAGAATCCAGTAACAAAAAATTAGTGACCATCATACGGAAGCTAGTTGATGAGAATCAACGAATGTGGCACAAGTCACTATACGATGCTTTGTGGGTGGACCGAATTACTCCCAAGAGATCTCTCGATATGTCACCTTTTCAAGTGTTATATGGAATTGACGCCGAGCTTCCCATTTCTGCAGAACTCCCTGCTTTGCACTTGGCACGAGCAATTAAAGATGAGACTTTCCAAAATTCTCTTGAAAAGAGGATCATGTATCTAGCAGAGCTCGAAGAAAAGAGAGTAAGAGTGGTCGACAGATCACCGAACATCAGAATCAAGTCAAGAGGTTGTTCGATAAAAAGCTAAGCAAAGAGAGTTCCAGGTGGGAGACCTCATCCTTTTATGGGACAAACGAAGAGAGCCAAAGGGCATGCATGGAAAATTTGATTCCTTATGGAGAGGGCCTTTCAAGATCAAGTAGCTCAATGGAGAGAATAGCTTCTATCTCTCGTATCTAGATGGAACCGAGCTTCCGCTTCCCTATAGCGGGCAGCATCTGAAGATCTTCAGGAAGTAGAGCTTGCTCTCTTCTTTGTACAGCTTTTTTCTTTCATGTGTTTGCTTTCTGTGTGTTTTTCTATCGTGTGTTTTTTCCTCCTCGCCCTTGTTTTTGACTCTCTGACCCAATGGATAGGCACATGTAAATCTGGGATTCTCTACCCTCGAGTCTCGCTCAAAGATAGTCCCCAGAAAGAGCCAGCTGTTATCCCGTAAAATTGACAAGTGCAATTTTATAGGTAACCATACCAATTTTTGTTCTGGTCCCTCGTTAGGGACCTCTTGCGTTCCGAACATTGTAAAATCCCTTTCCGGGAAATCTAGTTTTCTGAACTTAGCCATTTTTGGTCTTTTTTTGGTTGGGCACACCTTTTATCTATGTTACACAGAGTATTCATGCGCCTCCTTTATTTCCTTTGGTGCATTGTTTGTCGTGTTCGACACACATTTTGGTGCGCCTCCCCATGATGTGCCTTTCTTGCGTGTGCCAAGGTGCATGCGCCTTTGTGTCAACAACATTTTTGTTGCGCTTTTGGTGCGCCAAAGGCACATGTATTTCAGTGTTGATAGTATTTTTGTTACACCAAAGGCACACATAATCACGTGTTAACACGTGTTTTGGTGCACCAAAGGGCACAAAGTTTGAAGTGTCGACAGGTGTTTTGATGCGCCTCTTAAAAAAGTGGTTGGCACATTTATTGCACCTTTGCCTATATATAGGCGCATCCGATCTGTCACTTTCACAATTAAAAACACACGTGATAGATTTTATTCCTCTGCACCTGTCAGCATGCCTATCGTCCTCGTATCGCGTTCGTGGACCCCGCTTCGTCCCTCACGTTATATATTCCGGTAGGTGGTCTTTATTCCTCTTGTGTTTTTACTATTGGTTGTTTGTTTGCGTAGTAGGATGCATGGATTTGTGGAGCCCCTCCTTTGTTGTTCTTGTTGTCCTTCTCCCATACTCTTCCTCCTTTTCCGATCTACTAGTAAGGAAGGATCTACCTCAAAAAAATCACCCAATCTCTTTAGCTATGCCCCTTCACTATCCAAAACCCCGTAAAAGAGGCTTAAAGATCACGAACTTGTTGGAAAGAAAGAAAACTTGAAAACAAGACTTAAAAGTTCATGTGACTGCATTTTCCTCTTGGCGCATTCGCCATGCTTGCTGCATGAAAAACAGTTGCGCCCTCAAGGTGCACTTTCCTTGCTTGCAACACCCAATAACCCTGCGCCCTCTTGGCGCACCGAGTTCCTATGTAACATTGCAAAACTCTTATCGGCACACCCCGCACCCATGCAACACCAACCTTACTTATGTTAAAATTATGTTAAACGGCGCATGCATCCCCTGTTACAGTAACACAATGTCATGCAAACCTTTCATGCACCATGCCAAGTTCCTCTTTTGCACATGAAAAGATGATGTTACACACGCTAAACCTATGCCCTTTGGCGCATCCTGTCCCCATGTAACATGAAAATTATCTGCGCCCGGTATAAAATGCATATAAATGGCGCAGACGTACTTCTACTTGCAACAACAAAAATGTCATGTGCAGCATCCATGCGCCTTGCGCCCTTTAGCGCTGATTTTTCCCTTGAAACACCCTTTTTCTGTGCGCCATACTATTTAACACTACAACCTGCAGTGATCATGCGCCTTGCGCCCTGATGCCTTGAAATTGCTAACTCTTCCTTCTGTCAATACTTCAATGGGAGATCAAACAACTAACATGACTCTTCTACATTGGGTTTCGCTTCTTCTTCTTCTACAAATCAACAACTGAGTTCAGAACTACATATGTCTACATCAATCAAGAGACCAACCAAGTCTAAGGGTAAAGCCAAGCTTACAGAGGAAGAGATGAAGTACAAATATCAGAGGGTCAGGATGCCCGAATCCCAGGCAGAATGTGACCTAGATATAAGAGACTCTGAGCTCGGGCACATCGATATGGAGGATTTCTGGTCCAGAACCAGGAGGGTCACAGAAGTCCCTGGATGGACAAACTGGTAGGCAGTGGCCTACATTTTGCTGGGGGAATCCCAGTCAGTGCAGTAAACAACGAATTCATGATGGTAGTGGCTCGTTGCTACAACAAAGACACGAGGTGTGTCGAGAATGAGAAGGGTGAGGTCGTGATCAACCTCACTGCCCGACACTTTGAAATTATGCTTGGCATCCCTCACCACCGCACTTTGTGGCCGTAAGCCAAGAAGGCTGCAACAAGGCTTGAGGACAACAAAGACCAACCGGTATGTAATTGATGAATGAAGTATACCTAAATAACAAGAAGGTGGTAACCAGATGGCCACAGGTCATTCATCGCAGTGATTTCTCTCGAGGAACTAAGTGATACCATCATGTTCCTAAGCAGAATATTTGGGCTTCCTGACACCCACTACTTTCATAAATGGATGCTCAGGTACCTAGAGACAATGAACAAGAATGTGCCAGATCAACGCTTCGAGTGGGCGGAGATCATAAGTAGCACTATATCCAAGCAGCTCCAACAACTCACCACAATGGGAGGTTCTACATGAACTCCTACGTAGTTTATGCTGCAGCCTCGAGAGGGATTATCCAGCATTGATGCGATGCGGAGTTTGGCCCCAAGTGAAAATATATGAATACTACCCGGAGCTAAAACTGGAAAACAGCATCTCATAGTTTACAAAGATTAACGATGCCTTCTTCTACGGCATCGTCTGCCTTTTGAGGCCAAACATGACTCACGGTCATATGACCAAGAGCATTGTTGCAGAAATGGAGAAGTGGGGGGCCTTATTCACACAATTTCCCACCTTCACCTATCTAAGGGCAGCCAACTTCTTGGGGGAACCCACCAAATTGCCAAGATATACTAGCCCCAAGCTGATCTTGTTGGAGCTATCCAAACAGCTCATAACTTACCACGAAAAGTGCTTAAAGAGAAAGAAGGGCGGAACTCCTTTCCCCCTTACAGTGGGCAGGTACACTTGTCTTTCCCACCACAAAGCCTAGGAGATGTTTGCAGAGCTAGAACTGCTCAATCTGAAGCACAACTTCCTGGCAAGGCCCACTTTCGATCCAAGGAATTTCCTTCCCAGGGCCAAACTCGATCCAATTCACATTCTACAAATCGAGGACATTTATATCGACCTGTATCATGAGGTCGAGCTCAAGAAGAAAGGACCATTCTCACCTGGCCCTGGCAGAGATCATTCAGTACGGCGTGGCCATTGTCCCGAAAGGTTATCAAACTACCGATCAAGAAGTTGATCAGGTGTATCTCGACACGGATGGGGACAACTGGCCGTTTGTCTGTAATTGACAAAACTAAAGCACCTCAGACCATTGAAGAAAGGGTCAAAGAAACTCTGCAGAGAACAGAGCACTGGTGCAGGATGAATGGCCTCATCTACCTCGGGGTAGATTTCACCACATCTCCATTGGGCAACGCACCTTCTAGGCCAAAACATCTGCCAAAGGGTAGGGGCAAAGACAAAGAGGGCGAGTCAAGCTCTGCCCAAGAAGAGGCTCCTGAGAGTCCCCTTCCGCCGCATATGAGAACAAGTTATAACTCTGACTTCTCCAGAGGAAGAAGCAGCCGAAGATGTTCTGATGGGCACATCCACTCAAGATGTCACCTCTACTACAACTATTGAGGTCCTTTCTATCCCTTCTCCCTCTCTCTTTCCCCTTTTCGTGACCCAAGCGACTATTCCTTTGGTCGTATCCTCTCCCCATCTTCTACCTGCTCCCCCTTCCTCGTCATCCATCTTCTTTCCTCGCGAGCTGTCCCCCCACCATTTCTTCCCTCATCTCTCAGCCTCCCTTCCATTCCCTCGACTACCTCCCCTGCAGTATCCCTTCCTCCCTTGAGTACTTTGTTGGCTTCTCTTTCAATGCTGCCACCGAGTGTCTCAACGCATTTTTCCTCCGCTACTACCGCAGCTCCTCTTCCACTTCTGGTCCTACTCCCATAAGTCCAGCATGGATCTCTCAGCACTAGAGCCAACAAAAGAGGAAAGTTCCTATCGCACCGATGGACTTCTCCATCATCCCATCAAAGGGGGCCAAGAAGAAAAAACCTATAACCCGCTTCTCTCAGAGTGCGTCAGGAGAGAGAGTAATGGAGATAGTGTATCCCAATCCTTTAAAGGATAAAAAGGATATGTCTCCGATAGATTATACAGTGACCCAAGTCATAATGGGGTTGTCTTTCAGAAAGCCTTCAGGAGAGGCCCTATTTGCAGTTGACGCCTTTGCAAAAGCTTCAGAAGGAAAGGAAGAAAAGAGGCTATTAAAGGAGAAAAATAAACATCTTCTCCACGCCTTACGTAAAATGGGAAGTGCACCTCCTACAATCGCTACCAAAACTCCCGAGCCTCTAAGCCAGGATAAGATAAATGAATACACCAAAATCGGCGAGCAGGGTATGGCAGTTTCCGCCTGGAGAAGCCAAATCCTCAAAGAAAGTGAGGGAGTAATCGCCAAGTTCACCAGATTGTATCAAAATATCAGTTGGGTGAACAAAGAGCTCTAGGTGATAGCAGGACCTATCTCCGAAGAGCTAGACTATGCCAGGATGCAGCATGAGACCTTTCAAAAAATGCTCAACCTGCTCGATCGAAGATCGTGTCAAGTTCGGCGTCTTGGTCACACCCTAGAGCCCTCAACAAAATCCTTTCTACTCTGGACTACCGGGTCGGTCAATTGGAGTTTGTCCTAGAAAAGATTGACAAAGTCAAGGAGGAAGCCCTGGATGCAATGCATCAAATGGAGAAAATTGTCCTGAGAATGTCTCTGGGCTTGCTCACTCCTTTCACCTTGAGAAAGGTAGATGAAACTATTCGGATCTTCAAGGAGATCGTTTCAAGGGTTGGGACCAGAAGTCACTTTCGACGCCGAATCCATTAACAACCTGTTGGCCTGTCGTGACTTCATAGGGTACCTAATAGAGGCAGAAAATGAATATTCCAAGCTCCCAAAAAGCTCACAGATGAGCAAGAGACTTGCAAGGCTATTAGTGATCATCACAAGGATCCTTCCCAGGAGCAACTTCATCCCATGATCAACAAGTTCATGGAATATCGTGCCCAGCCCACATCACATCTCTTGAGCAGCAAAGATACAAGCGATACTCCCTTTCACCGCGTGGACGATGATGAATAGTCTCATTCTTCTCGACCTTCTCTTTGTAAACATCTAAAGTATGTTGACACAAATGATGACATCATCCATGTTGCACCATGGGATGATGTCATCCACTGTTGTCAAAAGTCAAGAAATGACTTTGGATGTTTTGTAATTAAGTGGTCGGTTTGTTTTTGCCTTCTTTTCCTCTCTTCTTCTATAAATACTGGAATACTTGTTGTATTCAGGGGTGGATACTTTTCAGATGAAAAATAGGAGAAGAAGAAAAGACTTTGAGATTTTTGTAACAGAAGAAAATATTAATACAATATTTAGACTTTGTGTTTGATATATATGTGTATATATTAGAGCTTTCTTATGTTAGATATGTATGTTTTTTCTATTGAATCTACTCCTGTTTTATTGTCATTTATTCATCAGTATTGCTTTGTTCGTCTATGTGAGTAAGTTCGGATCTGCATTTACTACCACCCAAAACATAGATCCTCCGACCTTTCTACTTTGGAATTCATTTCTTTTCTCCCTTCGATATTTTTCATCTCTCCACCTCGTTCCTTTCCCTTCTTTTACAGCTTGAAATACCCCTACCGGGATGAGATCCCAACCCCTCGAAGGTAGAATATTGTGAGACTTGCATGCATTCCCGCTTGGTAGAATAGCAATAAACCAGCTTTTGCTTTGTCGACTCAAAGAGGGGCTATGCCCTCTGCACATTTTTGGCTCGTCCTATCCATAAATCTACTCTCACGGCATGATTTTCTGACCAACAAGAAGACACTTATAAGAAAGAACATTGAATTTTGTGCATAAGGTCTCTCGCATCAACTTACATATTCCATTTTGGGGCATAATATATCTATGATTACATTGTTTACATCTTCCATTTTGGGGAAATATAATATTATGTGTTAATACTATTATATCTTGTCCTACTTTTAGTGAAAGTATCCAATTTTTGATCTTACATTATTATATATTTCCTACTTTGAGGTTCATAATCCTCTTCTCAAGATTACATGCATATATATTAACCTACCTTTTAGTTAATTATCCTCTTTTCAATATCATGTTGTTATAAATTTCCCACTTGGGGGAATATCTTGTTCTTAGATACCACACCAGGTCATCTATTTCCCAACTTGCGGCATTATAGTAAATTTTTAGCCTAAAATGATTATACCTTCCCTATTTTGAGACATTATTTTAGTTGTCAAGAGTACAATACTTAAACAGTTCCACCTTGGGGAGTTGTCTTAATTCATTTTTAAGATTACACATATTACAAATTTATTAACTTGGGGCATTGTCCTATCATAACTTCTTATTTTTATCCTATCACTTTGCTAACAAATATACTATTGTGCTCACATCGATACACTAAATCCTACATAAGGTAAATTTACATATTGCACGCATGATTTCATGAAGATATATTATTATGTTTACACGATACTTTAGTTTTCCTATCATATACATGGTGAAAATAGTCTCTTTATTTGAAGATATATGATTCATAAGTTCACATCACACTTATAAAGGGGACATATATCCCTCTTATTTTATCTCCAATTCTGCACCTCAAGATATTTCATCACTTCCATATATGGAAGTAAACAAATGATGATGCATCATATAATTCACTTGGTCTCATTGTGAAACACTCTCATATTTGATTAACATACTTTTGTTTCACCGTGAGACACACTCAAATCCAAATTCAAGACATATTCAGAGGCATGAAATCAACTAGAAAGCTTCACAAATTTTGGAAAAACCAAATATATTCATTCCAATATTTTATTTTCTATATTTAAATAGTTTATTTATTATACATTTATATAGTTACTAATTCATGTGCACATGTTTCTATATGTTTTTAGGAGCACGAGTTTCCAAACATGAGTAAAAATACTAGCCATGAGATCTTCATATCACTCCACTAGGTATATAATGTGATATTTCTTTCCTCTTAACATTTAGGTAGATGCAGGATAATGGGGGTCAAAAGGGGGATAAGTGGCCACCTTTTTTCTGAAAAATAACAATACATGAACTTGGAGAGACTTTTAGAGGCACCTAGTCAAATAATTTTGTGACAATATAAGAAGATAAATTGTGACATTTTGAATCTAGTTTCTAAATATAATTTTTGTAATACCCAAATGAGATAAGTATGTGAAATTTACTCATTTCTAACAATGAAATAATAAGTTTTTGTGAAAACATAAGAAAAGTGCATGTGTATGGACACACTTTTTTAGAGAAAATGAATGAATTTTTAAATGAAATTTCATACAAATATTTAGAAAATGTTGAAGATTATTGATAATATTGTTCAATTAATATAATAATTTTAAATGATTTTACAAGTCAAAAAAGTAGGAAAAATGAAAATGCAAGTGCACAAACACAAATGTTTGAGCTTAACTTAATATATTTGATTTTTAAATGATAAAAACAATGAATAGATTGTTGAGATATAAGTTTTGTAATTCATTGGTTGATTGTTAAAAATTTATTAAACTATTGGTAATGGTAATGAATCAATCATAATGAGTAACATTATGTAGAAATTAAGTAGTAATTGAAAATAATAATTTAATTTTTAAAAAGTATTTTCAAAAACTAGATTCTCCCCTCTACAAACCCATATAATTTTATTTAAAAAATACACAAAGATGACAAATATTTTGTGCCTATGAAAGTGAAAATGTTCAAAATCCTCAAAAATACTTCTTGGCTAATCAAATGTAGGTCCAAACATGAGGTTAGGATTCCTTAGAAAAAATCCATAGCTATTTAGAAGGTAAAAACATTAATTATTTTTAAAAAAAGGCAAAGGGTGTATTCCCTTTACAAAGGGCATACACCCTTTGTAAACAATAATTGTAATAATTTTGTTTTCCATTCACCTACTTGATTTGCAACTACATCTACAAAGTGCATGTGTACTTTTGTAAAGGGCATACACCCTTTGTATAATTATAACAAAAACATAATATTCATATTTACTTTACCATTTTCATGTAAATTTTACACTTTACATGTAGACATTTGAATTTTGTATTTTGTCTTTTTTCAAACATAAAAAGTAATCTTTTTGTTAGAACTTTCATCCTCATTGAATTAAAAGCATAAAAAATGACCATGGGGTATGGTAGTCATTGTCAAATATGAATTAATTATAAATCGATAAAGAACTTGAAGTTCAAAGAGAAATATAGAAAGAAAAATACAATCACTTAGGAGAGAATAAAAAAGGTTCTAATGAAGGTCAAGGTACTTATTCTATAATAAATAATGTTTTTTTAGAATAACATGTCTAATTTAATAGAATTAAATTTAGAAACATCTTCAAGTGAGAGTAGAGAAGAAAATATATTTCCAAATGATGAAATTAAATATGTAGGACATGGTAATGAATGATGAAACACATGGAGAAACACAATGTAATGAAACATTTATCCCTAATGAAGTATTGGAGCATGATGATACAATGATTTTCATGATGATCATATGATGACTCTAATTGAACCCATTCCAAATGAAGAAAAAATACTAGCCTCACTTTGAGTTAAATGTTGAATTAGACATACATCCTCCTCATATGGTTGAAGAAATAACACCAACACATATAAGAAATTATGTCTTACCTAGGCCCACCCCTCCAAATAATATAGTTGGAAGAAATCAAAGATATTTGATTGACATAGATAAGAATATTTTAGAACCCGTGGAAGGTAAATTGTCAAATGCTATATAACGCCCCATTTTTACACACACGAAACAAGAGTAAAAATAATCTGGATAATTTTTTTGACTTACATTGCTCACTACACACAACACAACAAGGGCTCCAAGTAAAGAAACTCGACTCGCATACAACAATTACATAAGTCATCGAATCACATAGTCACATGAAAACAACATAGGCATGTCGATGCCACACTTTTCCCAATGAATGGTTACTAGTAATGACTGACCACAAGAAAAATGACTTCAGGAATGGTGAACCCACAACACATCATTTCTTTAATTATATTTTAGTTACGATTAACATTCCAAGAACATTATTGTACAAGGATAAATTTCTCGTTTTTCCACCTACATATTCTTAAGTTCATTCCACGGTTAAAATTACCGTTCGACCCTTTTAAGTTGGCTTCTTATTCTTTACAAAATTTTCCATAACTTGCATACTTATTTGGCATAATTCAAATGCATATAAAGTACTTAATTATCTTGTTCTTATGTTAAGAATATTCTTCTCGAACATATATTCAATGTCTACCTTTTACTCTTACAACTCAAGTGAATGTGACTTGGTGTCCATATAGCGATATTAGGATTTAACGGAGATTTAGATACAAGATAGCTTTTTACCAAAAACATTCTTCGATCACGGAATAGTTATTTCCCTACCATAGTTATTCTATTTCAATGACTTGTGGAATTCCATTTTGATTTATATATGTATTTTGTTTTCTCGAAGGTTGATCACACCAAGGCAATTCATATTCTTCAAAACAAAATAATATATTTAATTGAGATATAAGGTCTCAAAAGTGGCATTATTTCAAACCTCAAATCTCATTTTTTTACTCTTATATGCTTTATTTTCTACGTCACATTATGGTCTTATTATTAGCATTGTCTTATAAAAAGGAGCTACTAAGTGTTTGTCTAACCTCTTGAAGACATATAAGATTAGAAGACTTGAAGCTACACATGAACCCTAAGTTAATATCAAAATCAACTGAGGTTTAGATTAATTCCAACTTCATCTAAGGGTCTACCCTCAACTATATGTGAGTTTTAAGTGAGAGGACATATTTAAGCTAAACCACCTTCAAGAAAGGACCAAGGTGTTATGTTGATAGAAACCAAGGTAACACATTTAACTGAGCGGAGCTAAGGGGTTCATTAACAAGAGTTTAAGACCTAGAAAAACTAAGTCACAACCTCCATCTATGTTGTTTGGATCCAACAGGATTTAATTCGATGAAGAAATTTACTTTTAAATCTATCTTCGGAAAACAAGGTAATCCACTAGGATACGAAGGAAGAGTTATCTCTACTTAATCTAAATGAAGTTTGACTGTGTCACTAAACATACTAAATAAGACGATAAGCCCATTCTTGGGCTCTTGTTTACTCAAACTAGGAGGTTCCAATGAGTGCAGAGTTTGATTTCATTCTACGGTTTTCAATGTCTTCTACGGTAAGGAGTATCACACATGAAAACAAGTTATGCTCCAATATTGTACAAGGGTAGAGTGTTTCGATTAAAATCTCTTTATTACATTTACAAAGTATGAATGCACAAGATGACTCGTTAATCATTTATTGAACACTGAATATGCACTACAAGATATTACTGCAAATTTATTTACGTTATATAAATATCAAACCTTTTTACCATGTGTACTCTGAATCAAATTGAACCTATGATTAAATGCACATTTCCTAGATGTCCTTAAAACTAGCATCTCATACATATAAACAAATTATCAAATATAACATTCTATAACATGAGACTACATTATACATTTATTCATTTAACAATGAACTATATAAATTACAAAGATAAATAAATGAATTACACATCGCCTTTTCGTCATCATTCTTTCATCCTGCAAAACCACGTGAGCATGATATCAATGATAATTCGTTGGCATGGCATCCACCCTAATCTAACATAATTATCATTTTTCAGTTTCCCATTTACATATGATAATAATTATAATTTTCAATTCAAATTAAAGGTTTAGAGACATGTTTTCCTTACATTTCATTTTGTAACCACTGGAGAAGGAAAGAGAAGGAAAGAGAGAGAAAACACCATTTTTCAAAAGTTCTATTTCACACAACAAGTTACCCTATAGAGTTTTAAATAGTTATTTACATGTGTCAGAAGTTTCCACGGTGGTCTCACAAATTTCTATTTTTACATTCTCTTACTAGCTACAAAGACATTCAAAAGGGGCTCAGAGGCTAAGAAACCGCTTCCAAAAGTTGTCTCCCGATGAGAACACACACCACGATAAAATTTATTCGTGTCCACCTATATATCAGGAGTTCATAACAACTGACGGAATTTGGAAAAAAAGAACGATTTACGTTTGGTGGCTAGTTTTTTGGGCCACTAGTCATAGTTGACCCAGTGCAAATGTACAAAAGTTAGCTCGAGCGCTCAGAAAACCACATCCAAAATTGACATTTGATGGATGAACGCACAATGAGAAACTTCCTAGAAATTTCCTTATGTAACGAGAATTCAACAGAGTCAATGGAACTCGAACTAGAAAACAGCTTTTCAAACGGCGACAAGTTTTCGAAGCCACTAGTCCTAATTGATCCAGTTTGACCTTGTCAAACTATGACTAGAGGCCTACAAAATGTCATTATCAAACTATCCAGAAAAGTGTTTTTCCCTAAACTAAAGGTTCCATGAAATTTTCTAGTAAAAACACTAGAGGTTTGTGAAGACGGATAATAATTTCTCTATCCAGGTTTCAAATGGTGGTTCAAAAGGAAAGCCAACTTTCTAGATTTAATAGCTTTCTACTGTAAAATAGTGTAACAGGCTCCTATAAGAGCGTCAAAAAGATCAAATATGTTTGTTCAAGGTCAATCCAAAGGTTAAGGTGACTCCTCACATAACAAGGTACATGAATGAAGCTTAACATCTCATTTTCAGAGTTACGAAGGGTACTTAATGAGTCTCTGAAAAATGTAAAAATTAACTATTTAAACAGGGAGATGGTCAACATTATTACAGGGAAGTCAATCTCGTCTTATCGATAAAACAATATTGAAGCGATCTAGTTGAGTAGGAGTTTTTTTCTAAATCACCTCAGCATGAGGGTTGAGTTTCATGGTTTAATGCAAACGATTTATTTTGACTTCGTGAGTTACGACACGACATTTCATTGTTTTGCAACAAGTTGATATAAATAATTAACTGTATTATAATCCTAATATTTTAAAATTATATTAAGTTGCAAACGAAAAACTAAAGTATGAGAGTTATGAAAGGTAAGGGGGAATGAACTATTCCTAAGAGGAACAGATTCAGTCAAGCCCACAAGATTCGGTTCAAAGATCTCGTTTGGCACTTCACAACCATTTCACGAGCCTTGATCTAACCTCCACAATGCCACACAAACTTCCCGATCACTTAAAGTTTTCCAACATAATATGTTTCCCATTATGCTCTGACAATTTACTAGGGCCTACACAAGGCTCCATACTTGAACATGGGTCCGAGAGGATGTTGCGAAGGACAAGAGGCTCTACACTGCGAATGTCGTTGCTTGAAAGTTTCTGAGATTTTTCAACAAAACCACTTCGTATAAATCATGTTATCCTTGTAGTCCATGGCACCACATTTCTTTCAAGTGTTCAGTCGCACATTTCACATGACAAAACAACTTCCATTTTGGCGCAAATTGGGAGGAGCTAGCAAAGTGAAAGAAAAATAGATTTCCAATATGCTTTGATGGACGTCCTTACCCTGTTCTAGAGCTTACCCATTTATTTATTTATTTATTTTGCAATGTCGGAGAAGGTTGAAATAGGAACATATGCTAGCGAATGCGGAGAAGTTTGGATTTAAGCCTGTCAATGCTTCCACGGCCTGCATACTTATCTACCAAAGCACTTCTAACTACAACACCTAACCAAACTCCTTGCTAAATGTCCATCACCTACTTTAAAGCTCACATTTTGCACTGGTTGGGAAAACGTGGCAAGGATGAACTGATCAGGTTGGAGGCCTAGAAATGGAGCAGCTTCATACGTCCACCAAAGCATTTGCAACTACAACATCTGACAAAATCCCTCTATCTTTTATGCTTTGTTAGATGTCCACGCAGTTCTAGGGCCCGTGATTGACACAAGGCCGGAGGATGCTTTGCACAGCCGCAACCATAGTACTCCATGAGATGACATCTAGCGAGGCATTTCTTTGAATAAACATAAGGCACCCATAAGCAAATGGATTTGTGTAAAGCTATGACCAAGCATTACGTGAAGCCACGTTTCCTTGAGCATTTTCCCAACAGGATGTTCTTTTGCCTATGCGTCCACATTTTTTAGTGCCCACATTTTTATAGCTCTAGTTATCTATTGGTTCCTTTATTTCAAGACATGTTTTGATTGAGACTCTGATAGACGTTGGACATTTTACTATGATATTTTATTCTCTTGGACATTATGGCATTTTGGGCGCGTAGCGCCAATTGGATTAGATTCATATACTGTTATATTTCGTATGATGTGATGACACTAACAGAGTTATATGATAGACTTATCGGTTAGATGATTAGCCTCTTGTGGTTAATTTGATTGATGATATAGTGTTTTGGATTTAATGATGGTGATTTTTATGCTAACCTAAGTATATGTCGTTGCAATTTTGATTGTGGATGCTTCATGGCAAACTATATGGATAATTGTATGCATTGCACTATCAATTGTAAATTATGATCGGACATTATAAGTTTGACTGTTATTGTGATGTATAGATGATGTTTATTATATTGGACAGATGCGGTTAATGTGTGCAATGAGTGTGCAGGTGACAGGTATAGGAGAGCATGGGTTTCAGGGCAGCTACGCAATTGTGCACAAGTGGCCCACGGGCTGAGTCCTAACCATGCTAAATATTTGAGGCCTTAGATTAGATGTATTTAATTGGGCACCATGGGTGAACCCCTCAATTGTAATGTAATTATGTTTAGGGTGTGTTTTATTAAGTAAACTAGCTTAGGGGTTAATGATCTTATCTTAAGTTAAGTGTTGGTTTTGGGAAGTGTGTGTGTGTTGGTAGAAGGGATTGGGGACCACATGTGAACCTTGGGTGAACCCCACACCCTCTACCCTTGTTCCCAAGCATGCCAATCCCAAAATTGGGTTATTTTGGGTAATTTTAGGGACCCCTTTTGAGTTTGGGGGTTCCCTTAGCATGAAAATGGGCCCTTGGACCCTACCTAATAGGTAGGGGGACCTATTTCCAAGGTTTGGAGGGAGTTTCCCTCCCATTTAGCCCTCTTTAGTCACCATCCATGTAAGATGGTTGGATTGTGTGAAAGTGTTAAAAGTTGCTCCACTTTGTTTTATTTTAGTTTTTAGTATTTTGGGTGAAAAGGGATAAAAGGTGAGTTTACTCTTACTTATTTTGTTTTTGGAATCTTTGACTCTTGAGAGGAGAGGGGGTGACACTTGTCACTTTCCCATTGGTGAGGAAACTTTTGGGCTCCTCTTTTTATTCTTTCTCATGTGGGAAGAATGGGTCTTCTTGGTTCATTTTTTTGGGAGCACTTGGAGAATTTTGGAGCTTGGAGGGAAGCTTGGACAAAGGGGAAAAGCTTAGAGTTTTTGGAAAGCATATTAGAGGTAGGGTTCTTATCCTTTTTTCTCTTAGTTTTGTTTATCTTATAAACTTTGCTTGATCAATAGAATAGTGTGTGAAATGATGTATGGTGAATGTGGTTGTTTGCTTGTTCTTGTCTTTTCCTTTGTTTCCTCTCCACCATCATTTGGAATGATGGTTTTTGGAGAATGTAGGGGAAGAGAGAGGGATTTCCCTCTCAAACCTCATGGTTGTTGGTCAAGCCATGAAGGTCCCTTCTCATCCCCTCATATGGTTTGAGGTGGGAGAAAGTTTCATATGGCTTGAACCTTTCCCCATTCTTGGTGAGGAAACCCTCTTGGGTTTGAAAATCCTCCCAAGAAGGATTTCTTTAGCATAAGGAGGAATAAGGAGGATGTATGATTAGGAGGTATAAGGAGTTTTTATATATATGTATTTATTGGTGCTCCTATGGTTGGACACCTTGTTTGGGCATCCTTCTTCCTCTCTTCCCCCTTGTGAGGTTGACATTGTTCTCCTCATGTGTGGTTTTCATTGTATAGTAGGTCTAAGTAGTTGAATGGTCTTGTGTTTTCTCTTGTTGTGTGTTTAAACCCCATTATTACTTGTGCACATTGTGGAAGCTAGTTCCTCTCTCCCATGGGCTTGGGGGAGGCTAGCATGACTTCCAACCATGGAAAGGCATGTGATGATGCCTATTGGTTGGGTGGTAAACAAGCCATGTTCTCTTGGAGTTGGTTTCTTGTAGGAGTAATGGAGTTGGAGCTCATGTTGGAGATAGTTGAAGCCTCTTGCCATCTTGGTCATCCTCATCTTTTGTGGGCATTCTCTTCTTGTTGTAAATAAATGTGGCTTGTAAAGTTCTCACTCTTGTATATCACCATTTTGTACTCATTGCTTCTTGAAAACATTGGTCCTTACGAAGAAAGTTGTTATTTTTATTGTTGCTAGAATCTTGTAATATTATCATTTGAGAACATAAGGAAAACTATGAACTTTTTACTTCAATGTCTCTTGTTGGAAGGTGTTGTTTTGTTTAGAAATCTACTCATTATATAGTTATTCAATAGACACTTGAAAACTTGAAACATTTAGTTGTGCATTGCATATGAGAATCTGAAAATTTAATGTGCTTACATAAAAAAAAATTTATGGCATTACACATTTGCAGCATATTTATCACGACCACAACTATAGCATCTGAAAATAATTTCTTCTTCGGTTCTATTGGATTACCCTGCTACAATCTCTGATCCCTAGTGCAAGATAGAGGATGATGAGACAAAAATGCCCCTGGTTTTTCTCTGCCACTGCCCCCAAACTCACCCATTCCCAAACGCATAAGATACAAAACCTAACTGAATATTTTTGGATATTTTCGCCTTGCCTCCAATTTAGTTTTATTTTATTTTATATTAAATTATATATGTATTTTTTTATTGAATTAAGTGACTGTATAAGCTTATGCATTTTTCATACATTTGCTTATTTGGTCTATGACATATATTTATTTATTTTTAATTTTCCTTTTACAAATATATTTAATAATCTTCCTTTCCTCCTTTATTTTATTTATTAAGTTTAAAACTTGCGAGATTGGGTTCTAGATTGACTCGACCAAAGTCGTCTTCGAGATTGACAAGGTAAGATTGAAACCACGCCCTAGCGATAACACTTATGTGTTCCAAGGTTCTCGAGGTCCGGGACTCGAAGCAGAAGTGGCATCCGAGAAGGTAACTAGTTCTGATTGAGGAATTAAATTTTATAAGAATAACTAGTACTAAGAATCCGCAATGAACTGATTTAATAATTTGGCATAAAATGTTTGAAATAGTCACAAAGCCAAAAGATGACCCTCGAGAAAGCTTTCCGACCAAGTGTGGCAGGCAGGGATAGTACAAACACAAACACGCAAGAGACCAACTTGCTACAAAAAAATGTGAACGGCAACGAGAATAAGTGGGCACTACATCTCCACCCCTACAAGAGCATCATCCTCGATGCGACACAACACCGAAGCTCGGAGGGTACGTAGGCAAGAAGATAATAATGAAAACATGTTGGGTAACAAAACAACTAGTTGTTAAAACATGATCACAAGGAAGAAAACTAATTTTGGCAATATCTTAACTTATAATGTTCTGTGAAGATTGGTAGTTCCAGTTTACCGTATTACTTTGTTAGCATTTTCTTTTACAATATTCCTTATCTCAAGATTATAATATTCATTGTTTAGAATTTTTAGTTTTCTTAAGTTTCGTGGGTGCCCAACAATAACTAACATCAAGATGTCACACAAAACTTAACACAACACAAACAACCCATGAGACATCTTGCCACCTACTTTCATGATTGTATCACATCACAAGACCTTTAATTCCTCAATGGAATTACAACTAGTAGTCCACATAGAAAATAATTTCCAGCAATTATGTCCCAGACATAGATCTAATACACACGTGTGACTGACAAATAGAATGATCATGCTGATACATATACAACAGGCATCACATGATGCAAAATCCATGACTGTACCAATATAGTGCCAAGACAATATCTAATAGTCCATACCAACCAAGGGGGAGTCAAGCCTCAATCATAAAAATGTGTCAAAAAAGACTCACAAGGGTACACATAACTCATTATACCAACTCCACACATCACAAGACATCATGAAATAATCTCCAGATATCTCCAAAAGCACAAAATACAACTCCATACACCTCCCAAAAGCATCACCAAAAATCTCCATATACCTCCCCAAGAGAAAGAATCATAGTGCCAAAACCAAGTCGGGTCACTTAACCATAGAGCCCCATCAAGAATATCAGGTCACTCAACCATAGATCCCCATCAAGAATATCAGGTCACTCACCCATAGAGGCCCATCTCCTTTCTCCTTTTAATGAGGCCAGGTCACCCTATGGCACTATGCACATAGAGCCCCGTCACCCCTACCCAAGTGGTGTAGTGGCCTGTAGTTTAAAAAATACATGACGCTATGACCTCCCCCGGGGCATACCCCCATACAACGAAGCGGGCCCATAGGTTCCACCACTCCATGGTGAATCCCATGACCCTATTCCAAAACATTACGACATTAGAACCAGCATAACAATCCATTCAAATGCCAAGTGGAAAAATCAAAAGCCTTGGGCAAGGCTATAAAACTTTTAAACATGAAAAGAAAGTTTAAATCTAAGAAAAGAAATGGCTAATTAGCCATGGTTAGTGAAAAATTTGAATGTTAATGCAACAACCAAATAACTGCCCAAATTATAAGAACATGTCAATCAAGAAAATGACTGGTTCTAGCAAGAAAAGAGATAATGATCAATTTACGAATAAAATATGTATTGAGAAAATAGCACATTACAATCACTATGTGGCCTCATACCGCCACCAAAGGGGTACTCATCGAGTTGCTGGCACTCGGACATTGAGCCTCAGCTCATAAAAATATACATGTAACCAGAAATGAGTATATCAAATAATGTAACTATCATCATCTCTACCTGAATCATCCCTCCATACTCCCACAAGGATCAACATAGTCAAAATCACATAGGATTATTCAATAAAAATCCAATAGGAAAGAGCAGGGGACACTAGTTGCATAAGTTTGAGCCTAAGGTGGTGCGCACCCATAATATACTGAGAAAGCTCGAAGTATACTAAACAGATAGAAGTGGGTTTTCAGTCTATATAAGACTCCACTTCCTCACTCGTACTCGGCTCAAGATTATGAAAACCTGGTCCACGCCTCCTCTCTCCACACATACACTCTTGACAGTTTATTCCCTTAGGGTCGTCTAGTGTAAGGTTCACAACATACACATAACTACATCACTAACAAAATGGTGATTCACACACATTAACCATAACGTCATATGTATGGTATATATATACAAGGTATAACTAAATAATTACTTTCACGGGTTACGATACATCACATTACCACATCCTGCACCCAAGTGCAATCACTGTACACTAGGGATCATACTCACCATATACCCCTAAATCATGACATGAACCATCACATATTACATGAATTATATGTATGAGGAACACAATGTCTAACATTACAACATATAGTCAATTGCAATACAACACGATGATGCACACAACTAATCACAATACGGTGATGACATCACGATAAAATGTGATTCACTTTACATCAATTTTGTCATGCAATACATCAATACACCTTCATATCACATAAAGCCAAAATGTTCTAACCCTCTGCAATCCACAATAACATTCTGTTCACAAACAACAAGGCAGTACATTACACCTGAATTCCCCATTGAGTCAACAACATAGAGAGTGAATACTCTCATCATAAGCACATCAATATGATAACAAATACGCACTAAGTGACATGCACCACATGTGTTTCCATAAGGTCACAATTACAACATAGTTCACATAACAACATATATCACATTACTCTTCCAATATCCACCACCATCATGCAGAATCATCACAACTCCAATCCATCCCAAAGGTTCGAGAGCATGCACCTCCGCTCTGATACCATATGTAACGCCCTGTTTTTACACACACCGAAATAACAAAAAAAATAACCGGATAATTTTTTTGACTTACATTGCTCACTACACACAACACAACAAGGGCTCCAAGTATAAAAACTTGACTCACATACGACAATTACATAATTCATCGACTCACATAGACACATGAAAACAACATAGGCATGTCGATGCCACACTTTTCCCAATGAATGGTTACTAGTAATGACCCGACCACAAGAAAAATGACTTCAGGAATGGTGAACCCACTACACATCATTTCTTTAATTGTATTTTAGTTATGATTAACATTCTAAGAACATTATTGTACAAGGATAAATTTCTCGTTTGTCCACCTACTTATTCTTAAGTTCATTCTGCATGGTTAAATTACCGTTCGACCATTTTAAGTTGGCTTCTTATTCTTTACAAAATTTTCCATAACTTGCATACTTATTTGGCATAATTCAAATGCATATAAAGTACTTAATTATCTTGTTCTTATGTTAAGAATATTCTTCTCGAACATATATTCAATGTCTACCTTTTTACTCTTACAACTCAAGTGAATGTGACTTGGTGTCCATATAGTGATATTAGGATTTAATGGAGATTTAGATACAAGATAGCTTTTTACCAAAAACATTCTTCGATCATGGAATAGTTATTTCCCTACCATATTTATTCTAATTCAATGACTTGTGGAATTCCATTTTGATTTATATATGTATTTTGTTTTCTCAAAGGTTGATCACACCAAGGCAATTCATATTCTTTGAAACAAAAGAATATATTTAATTGAGATATAAGGTCTCCGAGAGTGGCATTATTCCAAACCTCAAATCTCATTTTTACTCTTATATGCTTTATTTTCTACGTCACATTATGGTCTTATTATTAGCATTGTCTTGTAAAAAGGAGCTACGAAGTGTTTGTCTAACCTCTTGAAGACATATAAGATTAGAAGACTTGAAGCTACACACAAACCCTAGGTTAACATCCAAATCAACGGAGGTTTAGATTAATTCCAACTTCATCTAAGGGTCTACCCCTCAACTATATGTGAGTTTTAAGCGAGAGGACATATTTATGCTAAACCACCTTCAAGAAAGGACCAAGGTGTTATGTTGATAGAAACCAAGGTAACACATTTAACTGAGCGGAGCTAAGGGGTTCATTAACAAGAGTTTAAGACCTAGAAAAACTAAGTCACAACCTCCATCTATGTCATCTAGATCCAATAGGGATTTCATTTGATGAAGAAATTTACTTTTAAATCTATCTTTGGAAAACAAGGTAATCCACTAGGATACGAAGGAAGAGTTAGCTCTACTTACTCCAAATGAAGTTTGACTATGTCACTCCTATCAGATAGGTTTATGACAATGTCACTAAACATACTGACTAAGACGATAAGCCCATTCTTGGGCTCTTGTTTACTCAAACTAGGAGGTTCCATCGAGTGCAGAGTTTAATTTCATTCTACGGTTTTCAATGTCTTCTATGGTAAGGAGTATCACACATGAAAACAAGTTATGCTCCGATATTGTACAAGGGTAGAGTGTTTCGATTAAATCTCTTTATTACATTTACAAAGTATGAATGCACAAGATGACTCGTTAATCATTTATTGAACACTGAATATGCACTACAAGATATTACTTCAAATTCATTTACCTTATATAAATATCAAACCTTTTTACCATGTGTACTATGAATCAAATTGAACCTATGATTAAATGCACATTTCCTAGATGTCCTTAAAACTAGCATCTCATACATATCAACAAATTATCAAATATAACATTCTGTAACATGAGACTACATTATACATTTATTCATTTAACAATGAACTATATAAATTACAAAGATAAATAAATGAATTACACATCGCCTTTTCGTCGTCATTCTTTCATCCTGTAAAACCACATGAGCATGATATCAGTGATAATTTGCTGGCATGGCATCCACCCTAATCTAACATAATTATCATTTTTCAGTTTCCCATTTACATATGATAATAATTACAATTTGCAATCAAAATTAAAGGTTTAGAGACATGTTTTCCTTACATTTCATTTCACTTCATTTTGTAACCTGGAGAAGGAAAGAGAAGGAAAGAGAGAGATAACACCATTTTTCAAAAGTTCTATTTCACACAACAAGTTACCCTATAGATTTTTAAACAGTTATTTACATGTGTCAAAAGTTTCCACCATGGTTTGGCAACCCGACGAGGGTGCCACAACTTTATATTTTTACATTCTCTTACTAGCTACAAAGACGTTCAAAAGGGCTCGGAGGCTAAGAAACCGCTTCCAAAAGTTGTCTTCCGATGAGAACACACACCACAATTAAATTTATACGTGTCCACCTATATACCAAGAGTTCATAGCAACTGACAGAATTTGGAAAAAGTGAATGGTTTACGTTTGGCGGCTAGTTTTCCGGGGCCACTAGTCATAGTTGACCCAGTGCAAAATGAACAAAAGTTAGCTCAAGGGCTCAAAAACCACGTCCAAAATTGACGTTTGATGGATGAACACGCAACGAGAAACTTCCTACAAATTTCCCTATATAAGGAGAATTCAACAGAGTCGATGGAACTCAGAACTAGAAAATAGTCTTCAAACGGCGACAAGTTTTCTGAAGCCACCGGTCCTAATTGGTCCAGTTTGACCTTGTCAAACTACGACCAGAGGCCTACAAAATTCCATTGTCAAACTATCCAGAAAAGTGTTTTTCCCTAAACTGAAAGTTCCATGCAAT
Organism: Taxus wallichiana var. yunnanensis; assembly: GCA_018340775.1. Classification (NCBI taxonomy): domain Eukaryota; kingdom Viridiplantae; phylum Streptophyta; class Pinopsida; order Cupressales; family Taxaceae; genus Taxus; species Taxus wallichiana. The sequence continues at coordinate 397,157,229 of CM031237.1, read as the reverse complement.
TGTCTAGTAAAAACACTAGAGGTTTGCGAGACGGATAATCCTAAACTGAAAGTTCCATGCAATTGTCTAGTAAAAACACTAGAGGTTTGCGAAGACGGATAATAATTTCTCTATCCAGGTTTCAAATGGCGGTTCAAAACGAAAGCCAACTTTCTAGATTTAACAACTTTCTACTGCTATAAAACAATGTAACAGGGCTCCTATAAGAGCGTCAAAAAGATCACATATGTTTGTTTAAGATCAATACAAAGGTTAAGGTGACTCCTCTCATAACAAGGTACATGAATGAATCTTAACATCTCATTTTTAGAGTTACGAAGGGTACTTAATAAGTCTTCGAAAAATGCAAAAATTAACTATTTAAACAGGGAGATGGTCAACATTATTATAGGGAAGTTAATCTCGTCTTATCGATAAAACAATATTGAAGCGATCTAGTTGAGTAGGATTTTTTTTCTAAATCACCTCAGCATGAGGGTTGAGTGTCATGGTTTAATGCAAATGAGTTATTTTGACTTCGTGACTTACGACACGACATTTCATTATTTTGCAACGAGTTGATATAAACAATTAACTATATTATAATCCTAATATTTTAAAATTATATTAAGTTTCAAATGAAAAACTAAAGTATGAGAGTTATGAAAGGTAAGGGGAGATGAACCATGCCTAGGTGGAATGGAGTCGGTCAAGCCAAGCCCGCAAGATTCTGTTCAACATCTCGCTTGGAACTTCGTCAACCAGTTCACAAGCCTTGATCTAACCTCCACAACGCCACACAAAATTCCCTATCACTTGAAGTTTTCCAACGTAATACATTGCCCACTATGCTCGACAATTTTCTAGGGCTCCTGCACAAGGCTCCATACTTGAACATGCGCCGAGAGGATATTGGTAAAGGACAGAGACTCTACACTGTGAATGTAGTTGCTTGAAAGTTTCGAGCTTTTTCAATAAAACCAATTCATACAAATCATGTTATCATTGCAGTCCATGGCACCACATTTCTTTCAAGTGTTCATTCGAATAGATCACATGACAAAAAAACTTCCATTTTGGCAGCAGATTGGGAGGAGCTAGCAAAGTGAAAAAAAAAAAGATTTCCAATATGCTTTGATGGACGTCCTTACCCTGTTCTAGAGCTTCCCTATTTATTTTTATTTTTATTTTACAGGCGGGGAGAAGGTTAATATAGGCACGTATGCTTTGGAAAATGTGGAGGAGTTTGGATTTAATCCTATCAATGCTTCCACAACTTGCATACTTATCTCCCAAAGAACTTCTGACTACAACACCTTACCAAACTCCTTGCTAAACGTCCATAACCTGTTTTAAAGCTCACATTTTGGCACTGGCTAGGAAAACATGGCAAGGATGAACTGATCAGGTTGGAGGCCTGAAATGGAGTAGCTTTATACGTCCACCAAAGCATTTGCAACTACAACATATGACAAAACCCCTCTATATTTTATGCGTTGTTAGATGTCCATGCAATTCTAGGGCTCGTGGTTGACACAGTGGGAGGATGCTTTGGCACGAGCCGCAACCATGGTACTCCATGAGATTACATCTAGCGAGGCATTTCCTTGCATAAACATAAAGCACCCATAAGCAAATGGATTTGTGTAAAATTTGCGACCAAGCATTACGTGAAGCCACATTTCCTTCAAGTATTTTCCCAACAGGAAGTCCCCGCCTGTGCATACATATTTGCAACATATTTGTCACGACCACAACTATAGCATCCGGAAATAATTTCTTCCTGGTTCTATTGGATTACCCTACTCCAATCTCTCGATCCTCGACGCGAGATAGAGGAGGATAAAACAAAAATTCCCCGGTTTTGCTCTGTCCCACCCCAAACTCATAAGAGACAAACCCTAACTGAATATTTTTAGAGCTTTTCACCCTTGCCTCCAATTTAGTTTTATTTTATTTTATATTAAATTATATATGTATTTTTATTGAATTAAGTGACTATATAAGCTTATGTGTTTTCCATACATTTTCTTATTTGGTCTATGACATATATTTATTTATTTTAATTTTCCTTTTACAAATATATTTAATAATCTTCCTTTCCTCCTTTATTTTATTTATTTATTTATTTTATTTTTAATTTTAAAACTTGCGAGATTGGGTTCTAGATTGACTCGACCAAAGTCATCTTCGAGATTGACAAGGTAAGATTGAAACCACGCCCTAGCGATAACACTTATGTGTTCCAAGGTTCTCGAGGTCCGGGACTTGAAGTAGAATGTGGCATCTAAGAAGGTAACTAGTTCCTGATTGAGGAATTAAATTTTATAAGAATAACTAGTATTAAGAATTCATGAATGAACTGATTTAATAATTTGGCATAAAATGTTTGAAATAGTCACAAAGCCAAAAGATGACCCTCGAAATCTTTCCGACCAAGTGTGGCAGGCAGGGACAGTACAAACACGAACACGCAAGAGAACAACTTGCTACAAAAAAAAATGCAAACGGCCACGAGAATAAGTGGGCACTATATGGTATAACTAGGCATCATGCCAAAAATGTATAGAAATACACATTTGAAAAAATAAACATACAAAAATATGTAAATTATTTATTGAAATTATGAATATAAAAAAAGAGGCATGTGATGAATACTTTAGGGTTGAGAATAAATAAACTAAAGGGAACAAATAATGTAATTGCAAAGAATCTAAGTGAAACATTTAATTTAATAGGTAAAACTAGTTGAAATAAATATAGTAATGTTGCAATATGATTATTAACTAAGGATATTGTGAGTAAGGTAATACGTAAAAATTGATTTGTAAGTGAAACAAGTACAAATTTAATATTGAATAAGAAAACTTTATATAGAGCAGTAGGAAGAAGAGTAAGAATAGACAATCCTTTTGTTACAAAGGGTTGGGTATTTAGTGGTAGATAGTCGAAACAACAAGACATTTGATTGAATTTTCTTAGCATGAGAACACATGAGACTTTCCTAATCTTAAATATATATAAAGAAGAATAAAATGCTTAAAATCCTTTCTTGGAAACATCTCAAATAGAACTCTATAATAAGTTTCTTGAACAATATAAGAAGCATTTTAGATATGCAAAGGTCATTTGAGATGTGCAAGCCATTTTATGTCAAATTAAACCAAACATGCACCACTTGTTTTTGTAAGGTTCATATTGAATTTTCTATACATTTTTATGTTTTTTTATATACATTGTACTTTACATACTAACAATATTATGCAGGAATGTGGGGTACATTTTGCACCAAAATTAGAAAGAGAATTTGTCCAAAGTATTTTATGTGAAAATTTTGATGGGTAGTTTTTTTTGTCCAAAAATGTTTAGAAGGAACATGTAATAATTGTGGTAACTTGTCTCGTTGGAGTGGTTGCCTACATGAGGAAAATACACATGAGTTTGGAAAGTAATTGGTTGATTTTAAGAAGTAAAAATCTATAAAGTATGCATTAAAATATGGAAAATAGTCATCAAGATGTGAGTTGGTTACAACCTAGGTACATGTATTTGATTTCATAGTATAATTTAAGAACATTATTTACTAGTATACAAGAAACACACACTGATCTCAATTTTGGATGGGAAATTTAGGATATGTAGGGATAATTAATATTTGGGACCATTTTTTTAGTTATAAATTTTCCTTAAAATTATATGTTACAACCACAAAATGAGGTTCAATCCTAGTAATATAATTCAATTCAAGTTTCTATTTTGTGCATATTATATTTAGGCATGCACCTGATAGCACAAATTATGCTAGATAGGTTTTGAGAGAGTAATACATTTATATTATTGATGACAGATCACATTACCTAGATTTCATCCAAGGTTATTTTGATATATGTTGTAAGAGAATTTGAATGCCAAATATATCATGTTCAATCAACACTAAATTTGGTTAGACAATTGTGCAGCTCAATTTAATAATTCTTGTATGTTCTATTAGTTGAGCAAGATGCATGTGAAGATTGAAGTTCAATATTTTTGGAGTTTCTTTGAGGTTAGGCATGGAAAATGGCATCACAATGGTATTGGATCATGTGTAAAAGGGCCTTGAAAAGAGAGGAGTTAAAGTACAATAATGGTGTAAAATTAATTGATGCTACAACTATTGTAGATTGGTGTAGTGAAACATTGTCAAGTGGATAAAAAAATTCTCATGTGAAAATATTCTTTTGGTTAGTGAAGGAAGAAAACAAGGCAATGCATGAAGATTGCAACACATTAATTGGATTGAGATATTTCCACTCATTTTAAAGTTGTGGATATAGTTCTTGGACTATTCATATTAGGGTCATGCCATGATTTTGTTCAATTTATATGGATTTTGATTAGAATGAGTTACAGTAAAAAGAATAGGTTGATGAATGGTATTGCAGGTCCCTTAGGCCTACAGAGATATGGAAGCCATCAAAATAATTAGGGGATAATGAAATAGAATAATTAAATGATTTTAATCACATCTTAGATATTGTGCAATAAGGTAAAATATTTATAATAAAAAATTTGTTTTAAATTTTAGTGAGATTTGAATTTTTTGTAAGTGTTATAAAAATGCGGTAACACTTCGAGTATAGGGCATGTTTTTGTAGTTGTTCAAGATAAAGGAAATGAGGAGGGGACATATACTATCTTTTTTGATGTGTAGAGTCAAAAAATTAATTAACTAGAATGTCACGGATGGGAAAGATTTAGTTTATCCTTCCGAGTTTGTGGTTATCACAAGAACTTGGCTTCGAAGATACCCTCATAAAAATGTACATCAATGGTTGTTTGAAGACTTTGAAACCCATAGGAGGATACTTCACTATTCAAATTTAGTTATTTATAAAAATATTAAGTTGATTAAATTCAATGGAAAACCTTACAATAAAATGATTTATGGAAATTTTGTGAAGTTGATCATGAAGTGATGCTTGAAACCCTTAAAGTGAGATTTGATCCAGAAGGTTTATTGGAATGACTTAGCAAGGTTAGTTATAATTTTTATTTTTATTTTGAAAAAGTAAGGTTAAATTAACTTAAGTTTATGCCTTGAGAAATATCAAACCTCTCATTGAGAGAGGTTAAAATAATTCAAAAATTTTCCAAGAACCTAGTTTGGTGTTTTGGTAAGGACTTGCACTCACAAGTTAGCTTACCCTACTTTGAACCCTCGTTACGAAGGGCATGTCTATGCCAAGAAATCTCAAAATTATTCTTAAGAGAGGTTAGAATACATCAATAATTAGTAAGTGACTCACCCGTAACCTGGTTTTGCATTTTTATGTCAAATTAAATTCACAAGCTAGCTAACCCATGATTGAACCCTACCCATGAAGGGAATATATATGTAAAACAATCTCAAACATCACCTTGAGAGAGGTTGAAATAAGTATAAAATAGTAAATTACTCACCATGCTCTTGATTTAGATTTCTTAGCGTGGACTTAGGTTTACAAGTTATCTTACTCGACATTGAACTTTACTCAGAAGAGCATTTCTATGAAAAGAAATCACAAACCTCTTCTTGAGAAAGGTTATAATACGTCAAAAAATTAGTAAGTGACTCACCGAGAAATTGGGTTGGTTTTTTTACATGGAGTTATTGTCACACCCCACGATTAAAAAGATTTTTCTATTACTATAAGTGAATGTGAATGATTAAATAAGAATGAATGTTAGATGATCGGTACATATATATTGTTATTTATGCAAATATATATAAATTTATTTATGCTAAACTATATATACATACTTGTGTGTAGATTTATACATAACTCTATATGTGCATTTACCATCTAACATTTTTGTCCTTGTTGATTAGATCACAATTTGATTTTCTTTTCTTAGTTGGCTGGACACCACCATTGTTTGTTGTAAATAATGATTTTATTAGTCATTACTTGATTTGTGGATTGCTTTAACTACTTTATATTGTTAAGGATATTGATGAATCGGTCTTAGATTGCAATGCATTATTTATGATGATCACCTTGCTCGAAAAAGGTTTAAACATGAATGTTGTTTATTGGTCTTAGACCGCTTTGCGAAGTAATTGTTTAAATGGAAATTGCTAACGTTTTGTTGACTTGGTCATAGACCACTCAACAAGGTAATCACTTAATGATTATAGTATAAATGTCTTAATCATGGTTGAATCTCCTTGACATTAAGAAAAATCATCATGGACCACACGCAAGTGATTATAATTTTTACTTACATTAAAATGGCCTTATACCATATTACATTTATGATGGTTAAAAGGTTGGTATTAATAGTTTATTGGTCTTCGAGGATTTTAAGGATTTTTGTTTATTACCTTGGATGATGGTCTTGGACCACCTAGAGATTAAAGTGTCTTGGCATTATCAAAGTTATGTTTGTTATTTTTTGGTCATTGACCTTGAGACAATTATATTGATCAATGTTTGAATGGAAACCACCATTTAACAAGGTAAAAGAGTTTAAACCAATGGTCATTGACCATATGATTGTGCAAAATATTTGATAAGGTATAAAAATTTGAATGATTAAATAAATCAAATCGGTCTTAGACCAAAATTTCCATGATAGAGGTAATACTCGTTGCATTTGGAAAATTTGAAAGTGGAGGGAAATTTGAGATGACTGACAGATATTAAATGCATTTAATGAATAACATAGTTTTATTGGGAAAGAAGAATCTTGAATTGTAAGATAAAGCATGCATTCATTCCTCTGTTCCCATTTTTCTAGTTTATCGGTTATTTTTCTCTACTTGAAAGGAGAAAATAGGGGGGAGTTTTTGTGAGTTTCATGAAAAAATATGAAGCTATATCTATGACGAGCTTTGTTTGTTTTGAGCATTTCAATCTTGGAAAATATGGAAGTTACTTTGTGGTGCATACACATTTGAGGTTTCATATTTTTAAAGAAGAAAGTGGGAAAAATAAGAGCAAGGAAAACATTATCAAGCATGAGTTATTTTACCTATTCTATTGTTGTTTTTAATATGAAATCAATGGATACATGTTGGGTATTCTTAGTTATTTAAAATCTGGATTGTTCTCTTTTCTTATTATGAAAATTTGGAAATAATATGGTAGGAATTTGTTGTTGAGAAATGGGTCTTTGTTTATGAATTTGATTCGGGGTATTTTAGTGTTTATTTTTCATTTCAAGAATGTTGTTTTTGAATTGGGTTTTAATGGAAATTACTTCCAGTTACTAGCTCAATTTAAGCTTGTTAAGTTTATTTGGAAATGGGTATTATGTTGAGTTAGTTGTAGATTTTTCCATTTTAAAAAAAATACGATTTGGGTCATTTTTAAACCTCTTCTTTGAAGAAAAATTTAAAGGAAAATTCTAGTTTTTAATATTACATCAAAATAATGCTTTAGATTTTGTTAGTAGCTTGATTTGAGCTTGCTTTGAGATTGGACTGATTTTGGAATATTTTCTTGTGTTTGAATGGTTATAAATCTACAATATTTCATCATTATCGGTATGAGATATTGCATAAAAAATATAGGGAAAACAAAGTTGAATATTTTGTGGGTTTTTAAGAAATAATCCATCTATAGAATTTTTACATTATCGATAAAGGGTCAATGTCCTTAAGAAAAAAATATGGATACATATATTTGTAAGAGAGGATAATAATCAATTTGGATAGTTACTCTTATTTTTATATGAATAATATTAAAGATATATTAGCTTATATTATTATTGACTTTAACCATTTATTATTTTAGTCTCATTTTATTTTATGAGAAGCTTTGAATGAGTCAAAATAATATTGTTTGTATTATTACAATTACCTTTATTTTGGTGTGTAATTGTTTGGTGAACTATGAACTATTGATATCTCCTCTTTAAGCATATGGGTATAGCGGGATTGACTTTAAACTTGTTTCTAAGTTTCCTAAAAGTAATGATATCGTTCTTGCCATCATGATTGCTTTGACCCATCATGATTGTTTTGACCTGTTGTTGGAATGAGATAGCGGGCAACTATTGGAAATTTAGGATTACAAGTTTAACATGATTTTTCTTCATCTCCTTAACAGTGAAACTATTAGTTTGATTTAGTTGTTATTGAATGTGAACCTTAGAGAAGGTTGCTCTATTGATTTTATTATTATGATACGATAATTGGAAATAGATATTGTTTGAACATATTATTAAGTAATTTTATTACAGTTGTTCAAATAGATTAAAAATGTATTTATTTGTTAATAATTAGTATGCTGATAGATAGATTCTTTTGAATTATCATTTTATTTAAACAATGACATATATAAACGTAATCAATGAATTACGAGGTTATAATTTATTATTTGAGTAAATCTTAACATACTCATTTATTTCTATTAAACACAACAAGATGATGAGTTAAGATAACTCATGTCGGTTCATAGAACTGAAAATGTATGCATTCTCTCTCCTACAGTGTGCAGGATGGAGTGATATTGTGAAGTGATTAACTGGATTGTATACACATGATTTCTTCATGTATTATTGTTTAAAAATTTGTTTCGGATTATTGTAAATCATTGTAAAGTGAAAGTATTATTTTTATGGGTTTAATTAAAGGCGCTTCCAATTGGTACTATTGTGGAAAATTAGTATGTTATAATTTTGGAAAAATAAGTATTTATCCTTTAAAAATTGAATAAATATACTTGTTGTTCGTATCATTTTTGTGAGCTATATAGATGTTTTTACCGTTGTTGTTTACAGAGAGTATGATTTAAATTTATTAAATTTTAAATGTTAATTATGATACTATATTTGGTTATTTTATTTATTACAAATTAAAGATTATGACAATCTACAATAGTAGTATGATATGGATATCAATATAATAGAAATAACATTTATAACCTTATCGTTCTTATTTAAAACTAAAAACATTTAAAATTTGTAATTAACAACATGGTACAAATATAAGTTATTGGTATTCATCAAAAATTTAATATTTTACGTTATAGGAAATAATAGTATAAAAATAATGTTATAGTACAATTGTACCTTATTAAAATAAAGTACATTAATTATGATATAATGTCATCATATAAGTACATGTACTATTTTAAATGTTATTACATGGATTAACATTATGCAAGATGTGATTAATTAAACTCATGTATTTGACAACCATATGTTTTTGTTAGGAATATTAGTATTTACATTGGTATCGGTTAATTACCGTATAGTAAAAGTGTACTTACGGTTATATTGTTATTTGGGTTGTTTGTTATATTGTTAGTAATATTGTTGTTGTTATAAAAATATTACGTATATTGGTTACTGAGAATATTTTGAGGGATGATTTGTTATAGCAGCCTCCTTAATTATAGGAGTTGCATCCCTATATAATTATATGGTTTCCCGTATGAAATAATATAGAGTGGATTATTATTATATTGTTGTCTGTGTAAATCGCTTTGAGAAAATTATTTGGTATCGAGCATCTCATTATTCCATGTGATGGGAAAATTAATTGCTTGCAGGGGCAACCCTCATATTATTTGTTTTCCTAAAACCATGAAGTTCATTTAAAAATTATTTTGGTTTACGTGTTTGTGCTTTGGCCCATTGTTCTTCCCTAGAATTGGTGGTGTATTACAGGTTTGGGAGGCTTGTAATCGAAATTATATTATCACATGGTTTCAAGTTATCATCTCATCCGACCATATTTATTCGAGTCTTGCATTAGATATTGTGTATCTTCACGACAAAGTGATTCCACCAGGGGTTTACACCTGTTCAAATATCACTCTCTTCAAAACACTGGTTTGATTTCTATTCGTTGAAAATCTTAGATATTTTTGTTAGATTTCTATGCGATAGTCAGATATGACATGGTCCATGCACATTGAGATTTGGTTATTGACCATGTAGTGCCCACACTTTTTATAGCTCAGTAGCTTGTTGTTTCTTTGCTCATAGACATGTTTTGATAGTGATTGGTTATATCTTGGACATTATATTTAGATATTTGATCTTATTAGACATGTGTGGACATTTAGGCGTATAGCGCCAATTTAGCTTAATTTCTATATTGTTGCTTTTTCTTATAATTTCATGGATACTAATGGATATGATGCTATGTTTGGAACATAATTATAATAATGGATAGTTGTTGCATGTGAAATTCTATGGTTATATGTCACGTATCATCTTATCTAACTTTTGGAATATTGAGTATAATTGTGCACGTTGTCGCATCTTGATTTCAGATAGGATTTTAGGTTAGTTGAGAACGCATTGATATCTTACTATGTCATTGAATTAAATTTTATCGAGACAGTGCGGTTAATGTGTGCAATGAGTGTGCGGGTGACAGTGTACAGGAGAATGTGGGATTCAAACCAGCTACTCAATCTTGCCAAGTAGCCCACGGGCCGAGTCCTAGCCATGTTCGTTGTGTGAAGCCTTAGTATAGGAGATTATTACTTTGGGCAATCATGTGAGTGACCCCAAATTTTGTAATGTATTGTGCTTTGAATTATTAAATTTGTTTAGGGTAGTTGATTATGAGGTAAACTTGTTATGGGAGTCAATAATCCCACTTTCTTTTAAATTGTTGATTTTGTTTAAAGAGTCACTTAATCACAAGGGTTTAGGGTCACATGTGAGACCCTTGGGTGGTCCCCACACCCTCTACCCTTGTGCCAAAAATGCAAAACCCGAAATTAGGTTATTTTGGGCATTTTTGGGGACCCCTTTGTAGCTTTGGAGTCCCCCTAACACAAAAATGAGCCCTTGGACCCTACCTAATGGGTAGGGGGGCTTATTTTCAAGGCTAGAGGGATTTTTCCCTCCCTTTTTACCTCTTGTTTGGTCACATCCATGTAAGGGATGTGGATTTGAGTGTTTATTAAAAGTTTCACTAGTTTTGTCTTGCTAACATTTAAGGGAATTTGGGAGAAGAGGGCAAAAAGATAATTTTACCCTTTCTCTCTTTTTTTTTGGCATCTTTGACCTTGATAAGGGAGAGGGGTGACACATGTCACCTCCTCATTCGTGACGATGCTTGCTTGCTCTTCTTCAAATTCCCATCCATGGGAAAAGAGAGGGACTTTTTTTTTGGGAACTTCTTACTTGGATGCTTGGGTGATTTGGAGCTTGGAATTTTCTTGAGTCAAGGGTGGAGAAACTTGAAGTTGGAAAGCTTTTTGGAGAGCTTTCTTTGAGGTAGGATCTTATGTCTTTGTTTGTGTTGTTTTCCTTTTTATGCTAGATTGGGTGTTGAAAGTTGTTATTGTTGTATGTAGCTTTTGGTTGTTGTTTGTTTGTTTTACTCCCTCCATCATATGGCATGATGGAGTTTTGGAGTTGTGGGGGAAGAGAGAGGGAATTTTCCCTCTCAATCCTCAAGGCTTGATGGACAAGCCTTGTAGGGTCTTATTGTTTTCCCCTCAATGGTTGAGGTGGGGAAGTTGATTCATTTGGCTTGAATCTCCTTCCCCATTCTTGGTAAGGAAACCCCTTTGGGTTTGAAAATCCTTCCAAGAAGGACTTGGAGAAAGGGTGGAGGAATAAGGAGGATTTTGTTGGAATTTAGGAGCAATAAGGAGGGTAGGGAGATTTTTGCTTTGTGCAAGCATTTTGGAATATAATTTTGGAGAACTTTCTCCTCTCTTCCCCACTTTTGAGGATGAACATGGGTTCTCATCCTTGTAAGTTTGGAGTCTTGTTTTGTATTTGTTTTATTTTTGTGTGCTTGCATCATTGATAGTGCACCCTTCATCTTGTGCAATTTTGGTTAGTTATCCTCTTTCCCATGGGCTTGGGAGGCTAGCATGCATCCCACCTTGGGAGAGGCATGCAATGATGCCTATTGTTGGGTGGCAAACAAACTTTTTTTTTCTCCTTGTGGATTTTTTTGAAGGCATGAAGGTTGGAGCTCAAAGTTGGAACTTGGAGACATTGAGAGTTTTTCTTGTCTTCTCTAATGTTTGTGAAACATTCCTTGTATTGTAACCACTTGATTATGATTTGTAGACTTGTATTCCATGTAAAATTTGTATTTTGTAAATTGTATCCTTGAGATCTTGAGTTTTTTTATTTTAGCTAAGTAAGCCACTTCAAAGTCTTGTAAAAATCTTGTGTTAAACCTTTTTGGGTGGATATGTATTGTGTATGTTGGTATATGTGAACTTGAAAACAAAAAAAAAAGGAAAGTAATGTATTTGTTGTTTTCTTAAATATGAAAATATGATATGTAATCTCCTTTTGAAATGAAAGAATATACATTTGAAAATATGTCTTTTTGTTAATATGTATGCATTCCATGTTGAGAATCTCCCATGTTAAGAATATGAAATAATCTTCAATTGCATTTGAAAAGAAAGTTTTCCCTCTTGTATTGTGTTGTTGGTAACAATAATGCATGGAATAAGAATAGTCTTGCATTCTTCTCATGAGAACTTGATGTTTTGTTCATATTAAACAATCATGCTTGATTTAGTTCTCCTTGCAAATTTGTTTTAGGAGTAAGACTTATTTTTATTGGAAAAAGGCCTGGTTTACTTTCCTTTTAACACAAAACATAGAGCAACTATATTAATCAGTTTATTTTGGTAAAATAAAGAAAATGAGTATTGTTGGTTTTTATATTACAAAAAAAAAAAACTGTACTTCTTTTGTTTTAGAAAATGCATTACCTTTAGATGGAATATAATCTTATTTTAATATATAGATATATACTTTTATAAATGTGGTATATTTATATATATGAAGTTGTACCAATCCTTTTTAAAAATATATACATATGTGTGTGTGTGTGTAATTATATTATATTATACATATGTTGTTATATAGACATTTATTATATGAAAGATATAGTATAAATATATATATATATATATATATATATATATATATATATTTAATGTATATATATATCAGTATATGAAACGAATTTTAAACAAAAAAAAGGGTTTTTTTTTTTTTTTTTTTTTGGGGGGGGGGTTTGGCCTCACCCCCCTGACGCTTTAAAACCAAACAAAAAGAAAAAAAGAGAAACAATGGTGGGGGCCGAACCCCCTCGCATCCCTGTAACCACCCGTGGGGACGCGCCCCATGGACCCCCCACAACTCATTGCGTCCCCTAATCCTCCCCCTCACTGCTGTGAGCGCCGCCCTGTATTGCCCCGTCCCCGCGGGCCTATCCCACCCCCCACCCAAAGATACACCGACCCCCTCCTCCTCTGTCACACTCCCACATTGCAGCCTGCTTTCCCATTCACAACCCCTCCTCACACTTTGTCTTCATAGATCCACCCTTCTTCCTCACTTACAACAAACAAAAATTCATGGATTCATTCAACAAAAAAAAAAGAACAAATAGGAAAATAATAGATAATAGTTGGCTATCGCCAAAGCGGGGGGGTGAAAAACATAAGAAATTTTCAAGCATCCATGGCCTGTCCTCTACCTGCAAGTAACAAACAATGCAAATGAAAAGAATAACATGAGAAAGCAAAAGAAAAGAAAGAGATAAAGAGATTTAGGTCAAATTAAATCTAAGGTTGAGCTTTGTCGAGATCCTAGGGCCCAAATAAGACCTGCATACCTTGGATAAGGGAAATATAGTGGGAAGGGTAAATAAATTTTAAACAAAATGAGTGTGGAGAGTTAAGTGAAGGAGAAGAGGGTGAATAAAATAGAGTGTAGTTTTGCAAATTATGGCCCTAATAAATTTAGTTTCTGCTAAGTAAATAGTCAAAAACGGGATTAGATTGGTAAATAATTTAATTAGATAAATTAAGATAGTATAAAATTAGTAATTATCAAGAAAAGGTACATGTTTTAGTATTAAATAAACACTTCAAAAAAAAAATTTACCTTGAAATTTTCAGTCACGTTTGGTGTATTTTTCGGTGTCCTTAAGGGGCATTACATTTGGTATCAGAGTGAGGTTGGCACACACGGACCACTGGGTAACAAATTAAAATAGTTAATGGTAATTTTAACAACACTAAAATAACTAAATGAATAAAAATAAACAGTTAAAATAAATCATCCACAACCATTAAATTTTAAATTAATAAATTTCTCGCTCACCTCGTGCACAGGATGGCACCCAAGCGAGGATGATCAGCTAGAGGTTTGGGGCGTAGTGCATCTATGTGGGAGCCATTGGCACCCAAATTTGGGCCTCGGATATTAGAGGCCTTGTGCCAACTGATAGGCGTTGTGGAGCAACGCCTACCACCACCGCAGGAGATGAGAGTGGAGGCACCATTGGGAGACGAGGAGCCGATAGGTGAGGACGCGCATTCGGAGCTGCCAGAGCACGATACACCGAGGCGGGAGAGGTCATGTAGCCCTTCCGTTCATCATGAGAGGGTAGCCTCATTCCATCGTAGCTGCTCACACAGTCTCGAGGGACCATTCGAGGATAGGCGACCCCCTTCGCCTGTTGGGCTTCATCGTCAAGATCGAGATACAGGCAGTGTGATCAGGGATCTTCTTCATTTGCAGCCGCCCACCTACACCGGCTCTATAGATGGCTTTGGGGCTGAGTCGTGGCTCCTTAGCTTGGATAGTTACTTTGGCTTGCACTCTTACGAGAGCAACATCAAGGCAAGGTTCGTTATACACCTCCTCCGAGACGCAGCAGGCATTTGGTGGAGGAATGAGGAGCGAAAGCTCCATATGACTTGAGAGACAGTGACTTGGGAGATGTTTGAGGAGCGTTTCAGGGCTCGTTATATGTTAGAGAATTTTGTGTAGAAGAGGATTGATGATTTTCACGACTTACAGCAGGGATTTGGCACAATAGCACAGTATGAGAGCAAGTTCCTAGATCTCCCTGCGGTATGATGTGGACTACCCGCAAGATGAGAAATTACGAGGTTAACAGTTTATTCGAGGGCTGAATGCAGATATAGCGAGTAGTTATGATGTTATCTCCTTCCACACTCGAGAATTCCGTTGCGAAGGCCTACTTAGGCCGAGGAGAACAGGATCAAGGCACGGGAGCATCGTGATAGAAACAAGAGTAAGTTTCGGTGAGGATACAAGCCTTTCAGAGTCAGAGGTCATGGGGTACTGCACCACCCCCTAGAGGAGGATTTTGGCCTCCACCAGTAGCCACGAGGGCTCCATCGCACCCGTAGTGACAAACACAAAGACAGGCAACCCGCAACAGGGGCTAGATAGACACAGGGATTTCAGAGGGGTGTTTCTAGAGGAGGTTTTGGTGGAACCGAGATACGAGGCGGGGCACTCGGAGGCACAAACACTCACACTCAATATTCTGCAGTAGGGTTGGATCGGCAAGATCGGTACACCGACACCCCGCAGGGAGGGACCTTATCTTAGAGGGGGTACAGTGGGATTTTTATTTGTGGATCTCCATATCACTATGTGCGCATGTGCCCACACAAACCCAACACCATGGATACTCAAAGAGTCATTAGATCCGAGCGAAAAGTGGGTGATGTAGGACGCGCTCATTGTGTATATGTAGTGGTTGACAACCGCTAGGTGAGCATCGTGCCACAACCATTGAGATGACATGTACTATCAGGGGTATTTACGTCTCGGTACTTTTTGATTTAGGTGCTTCGATTCCTTTATATCACCTTCTAGTGGACCAAAGTGGGCTAGTGGTGGCTAGGCAATCGATAGTTGGCGAGGTTGAGTTGGCCTCTGGGGCCAAACTCGTTGTGGACTCGTATGTGGAGAGTTGCGTACTTGATTTAGGAGCCTTCTCCACTACTCTTGACCTCCGAGTTATCCCTCTATGTTCCTATCAGGTAGTTTTGGGTATGGATTGGCTCAAGGGTCATCAAGCTAAGGTGGATTGCAGAAATAAGGTCATTGAGTGTCAGGATGAACTTGGGAGTGTAGTTGTGATATCAGGGATGCAGAGGCCTATCTCCTTGCACATGATATTGGCTAAGCAACTCAAGCGGAGCATGTGTAAGGGGTGTCAGTTGTTTGCTATCACCATCAGTGATCAATATGAGAGCATTCCAGCATTCACCCTTAGATGATCATGCAATTTTGAGGGAGTATACAGATGTTTTTCCAGGTGAGCTTCCAGGGTTACCACCCCGTAAAGAGGTGGATTTCACCATTGATTTAGTACCTGGATCAGCACCAGTTTCTAGGGCACCTTATCGGATGACGACCCCAGAGCTTCATGAGCTCAAGATTCAGTTAGAGGAGTTGTTGGATAAGGGTCTCATTCGCCCTAGTGTATCTCCTTGGGGAGCGCCAGTCATATTTGTGAAGAAGGATGGTTCTCTCAAGCTTTGTGTAGACTTCAGGCAACTCAACAAAGTCATAATAAAGAACCGTTATCCACTCCCTAGGATTGATGACTTGTTTGATCAGATGCGGGGAGTGAGAGTGTTCTCCAAAATTGATCTCAAGTTAGGATATCATCAGTTGCGCATTTCAGATGTAGACATTCATAAGACAGCGTTTCACACATGTTATGGGCATTATGAGTTCACAGTGGTTCCATTTGGTTTGACCAATGCCCCAGCTGTCTTCATGAGCCTCATGAATGGTGTATTTAGGACATTTCTGGATCACTTTGTCTTAGTGTTCCTTGATGACATATTGATATATTCTCATTCTGAGGAGGAACACGAGGAGCATTTGAGGTAGGTACTTCAGGTTTTGAGAGAGCAGAAGTTGTATGGGAACTTGGAAAATACAACGGCTTTTCAGACAAAGATTCAAGATTGGGTCATATCATATCAGTGAGGGTATCTCCGTAGATCCCTCTAAGATACAAAGCTATCTTGGACTAGCCAAAGACCCACATCGATTCGAGGTAAGGAGTTTCATGGGTTTGGCGGGTATTACCGCAGTTTGTGCAGAAATTTTCTAGGATTTCTCACCCTATTACTTCTCTTCAAAGGAAAGGAAGAAGTTTGATTGGTCGAAAAAATGTGAGCAAGCCTTTCATTGCTTAAGGAAAGGTTAACCACGGCACCCATCTTAGCAGTCCCACTGACAGAGAGGATTTTGTTGTTTGTACTGATGCATCACTAGAGGGTTTGGGGGTAGTTCTTATGCAGGAGCATCAAGTTATTGCCTTTGAGTCTCATAAGCTCAAGGACTATGAGCTTAATTATCCTACCCATGACTTGGAACTTACAGCAGCAAATTCATGCTCTAGTTCATTGGCGACATTTCCTTTTGGGTAGACCTTTCATTTTGAGGACAGATCATCAGAGTTTGCAGCATATTTTCTCACAGCCGAACCTCAACGCTCGTCAAAGGCGTTGGATGGAGTTCCTATGTGAGTATGACATGGAGGTTCAGTACATCAAAGGGAAGGAAAATGTGGTTGCAGATGCTCTTAGTAGATGACGACATGTGCTTGCTTCTTTGAAACTTCAGTCAGATTTGAGAGGCAAGATTCTCAAGCACCTTCCAGAGGACAGATTTTATGAGCAAGCTAGACAGATGTTAGAGTCTCAGGGTTCTTTAGAGGGTAGATATTCTGGGTGTGTTTTAGAGGCAGATGGTTTGCTTTGGTTCCACAGGCGCATCTATGTTCCTAAGTCAGGTGATCTGCATAGCTTCATCCTCACAGAGGCTCATCGAGCCCCATATGCGGCACATCCAGGAGTGAAGAAAATGCATGCCGATCTAAGGGAGTTATATTATTGGCCAGGTCTTTGATGGGACATAGCAGATTTTTTTGCAAGTTGCCTTGAGTGTCAGAGGGTCAAGGCAGAGCACTCACATCCCACAGGACTTTTACACCCTCATGATATTCCCAAGTGGAAATGGGATGCGATTTCCATGGATTTCATAGTCGACTCCTATGTCTTCTTATCGTCATGATGCCATTATGGTCACCGTGGATAAGTTGACTAAGGTTGCGCATTTTTCACTAACCAAGGTCACCTATAATGCATAGGCCATTGCCAAAGTATTTATGGAGGACATTGTTAGGTTGCATGGGATTCTGAAGACCATAATCAATGACTAGGATACTATCTACACTTCAGTTTTCTGGACTTCTTTTCAGGCTCCTCTAGGTACTCAGATAAATTTCAGTTCAGCTTATCATCCGGATACGTATGGGTAGACACGAGAGGTTAATCGGTGTTGGAAGACATGTTAAGAATGTATGTCATGGATCAGCGAAGAAATGGGAAGATTATTTGCATTTAGTTGAGTTTGCTTACAACAACAAACCTATCATAATTCCATTGGTACAGACTCCTTACCAAGCCTTGTATGGACAACCTTGCAGGACACCTTTGAGTTGGGATAGGCTAGATGATAGGATTATTCTGGGACCAGCCTACCTTCAGGATTTAGAGTAGTAGGTTGTGTAGATTAGACAACGTCTTGAGCAGGCCAGAGCATGCCAAAAGGCGTATGTAGACACCAAGAGGATTGATCGTCACTTCTTAGTGGGTGACAAAGTCTTCTTGAGAGTTTGTCCGCATAAGAGCCCAATCCATTATGGAAAGGGTTCTAAGCTATCGCCTCGTTTTGTGGGTCCTTTTGATATTTTAGAGGTCATCAATCCAGTTGCCTATTGCCTAGCTTTTCCACCACGCCTTGCATGGGCCCACGATGTTTTTCATGTTTTTGTACTATGTAGATATGTACCTGATGCTTCTCATGTCTTGGATTGTCAGCATTACAGGTAGAGGATGGAGGAAAGTGGAGATTGGAGCCCGTACGCATACTAGAACACCAGAGGTTGGCCCTTCGGGGTCGAGAATTGGACCAAGTTAGGGTGCAAAGTGGGACCAGTGCGATAAGACAACATCTACCCGGGAGGATGTGATACCTTTGAGGGCTAGATGTCCCTATCTCTTTCAAAGGACTTCCGGAGGAAGTCTAATTTTAGTAGAGGGGATGTAGTGCGAACAATTTTTATAGCTCAAGAGCTTGTTGTTTCTTTTCTCATAGACATGTTTTGACAATGATTGGTTATATCTTGGACATTATATTTAGATATTTGATCTTATTGGACATGTGTGGACATTTAGGCGTAAAGTGCCAATTGAGCTTAATTTCCATATTGTCACTTTTTCTTATAATGTCATGGATACTAATGGATATGATGATGTGTTTGGAATATAATTATAATAATGGATATTTGTTGCATGTGAAATTCTATGGTTATATGTCACGTATCATCTTATCTAACTTTTGGAATATTGAGTATAATTGTGCACGTTGTCGCATCTTGATTTCAGTAGGATGTTAGGTTAGTTTAGAACGCATTGATATCTTACTATGTCATTGAATTATATTGTATCGGACAGGTGCGGTTAATGTGTGCAATGAGTGTGCAGGTGACAGGTTTATAGGAGAACGTGGGATTCAGGCCAGCTACTCAATCTTACACAAGCAGCCCACGGGCTGAGTCCTAGCCATGTTCGTTGTGTGAAGCCTTAGTATAGGAGATTATTACTTTGGGCACTATGAGTGACCCCAATTTTTGTAATGTATTGTGCTTTGAATTATTAATTTTGTTTAGGGTAGTTGATTATGAGGTAAACTTGTTTTGGGAGTCAATAATCCCACTTTATTTTAAATTGTTGATTTTGTTTAAAGAGTCACTTAATCAAAAGGGTTTAGGGTAACATGTGAAACCCTTGGGTGGTCCCCACACCCTCTACCCTTGTGCCAAAAATGTAAAAACCCGAAATTGGGTTATTTTGGGCATTTTTGGGGACCCCTTTGTAGCTTGGCAGTCCCCCTAACACAAAAATGAGCCCTTGGAACCTACCTAATGGGTAGAGGGGCTTATTTTCAAGGCTAGAGGAGTTTTCCTCCTTTTTACCTCTTGTTTGGTCACATCCATGTAAGAGATGTGGATTTGAGTGTTTATTAAAATTTTCACTAGTTTTGTCTTGCTTTAGCATTTAAGGGAATTTGGGAGAAGAGGGCAAAAGATAATTTTACCCTTTCTCTCTTTTTTTTTTTGGCATCTTTGACCTTGATGAGGGAGAGGGGTGACACATGTCACCTCCTCATTCGTGACGATGCTTGCTTGCTCCTCTTCAAATTCCCATCCATGGGAAAAGAGAGGGACTTTTTGGGAACTTCTTGCTTGGATGCTTGGGTGATTTGGAGCTTGGAATTTTCTTGAGTCAAGGGTGGAGAAACTTGAAGTTGGAAAGATTTTTGGGAGAGCTTTCTTTGAGGTAGGCTCTTATGTCTTTGATTGTGTTGTTTTCCTTTTGATGCTAGATTGGGTGTTGAAAGTTGTTATTATTGTATGTAGGTTTTGGTTGTTGTTTTTTGTTTTACTCCCTCCATCATATGGCATGATGGAGTTTTGGAGTTGTGGGGGAAGCGAGAGGGAATTTTTCCTCTCGATTCTCAAGGCTTGATGTCAAAGCCTTGTAGGGTCTTATTGTTTTCTCCTCAATGGTTGAGGTGGGGAAGTTGATTCATTTGGCTTGAATATCCTTCCCCATTCTTGGTAAGGAAACCCCTTTGGGTTTGAAAATCCTTCCAAGAAGGACTTAGAGAAAGGGTGGAGGAATAAGGAGGATTTTGTTGGAATTTAGGAGCAATAAGGAGGGTAGGGAGATTTTTGCTTTGTGCAAGCATTTTGGAATATAATTTTTGGAGAAATTTCTCATCTCTTCCCCACTTTTGAGGATAAACATGGGTTCTCCTCCTTGTAAGTTTGGATTCTTGTTTTGTATTTGTTTTATTTTTGTGTGCTTGCATCATTGATAGTGCACCCTTCATCTTGTGCAAGTTTGGTTAGTTATCCTCTTTCCCATGGGCTTGGGGGAGGCTAGCATGCATCCCAACCTTGGGAGAGGCATGCAATGATGCCTATGGTTGGGTGGCAAACAAACTTTTTTTCTCCTTGTGGATTTTTTTGAAGGCATGAAGGTTGGAGCTCAAAGTTGGAAGTTGAATACATTTAGAGTTTTTCTTGTCTTCTCTAATCTTTGTGAAACATTCCTTGTATTGTAACCACTTGAGTATGATTTGTGGACTTGTATTCCATGTAGAACTTCTATTTTGTAAAATGTATCCTTGAGATCTTGAGTTTTTTTATTTTAGCTAAGTAAGCCACTTCAAAGTCTTGTAAAAATCTTGTGTTAAACCTTTTTGGGTGGATATGTATTGTGTATGTTGGTATATGTGAACCTGGAAAACAAAAAAAAAGGAAAGTAATGTATTTGTTGTTTTCTTAAATATGAAAATATGATATGTAATTTCCTTTTGAAATGAAAGAATATACATTTGAAAATATGCCTTTTTGTTAATATGTATGCATTCCATGTTGAGAATCTCCCATGTTAAGAATATGAAATAATCTTCAATTGCATTTGAAAAGAAAGTTTTTCCCTCTTGTATTGTGTTGTTGGTAACAATAATGCATGGAATAAGAATAGTCTTGCATTCTTCTAATGAGAACTTATGTTTTGTTCATATTAAACAATCATGCTTGATTTAGATCTCTTTGCAAATTTGTTTTTAGGAGTAAGACTTATTTTTATTGGAAAAAGGTCAGTTTTACTTTCCTTTTGACACAAAACATGAGAGCAACTATATTAAGCGGTTTATTTAGGTAAAATAAAGAAAATGAGTATTGTTGGTTTTCATATTACAAAAAAAAGCTGTACTTCTTTTGTTTTAGAAAATGCATTACCTTTAGATGGAATATAATATTATTTTAATATATAGATATATAATTTTTATAAATGTGGTATATTTATATATATATGAAGTGTAATAATCCTTTTAAATATATATATATATATATATATATAAATATATATATATATATATATATATATATATATATGTAATTATATTATATTATACATATGTTGTTATATAGACATTTATTATATGAAAATACGTATATATATATATATATATATATATTGTCTATGAAACGAATTTTAAACAAAAAAGGGTTGGGGGGTTTGGCCCCACCCTCGCACTTTGATTTAAAACCAAAAAAAAAAAAAAAAAATGGCGAGGGGCCAAACCCCCCGAACCCCTATAACCACCCATGGGGGATGTTGCCCCCACGAACCCCCCCACAACTCTGTCGTGTCCCCAATCCTCCCCCTCCCTACCGCTATAGACACCGCCTGTACTACCCCTATCCAGCGCTCGAGCACCCCCAGGGTTTGTCCCGTCCCCACCCAAAGATACACCGACCCCCTCCTCCCCGTCACACTCCCCACGTTGCGGCCTTCTTTCCCATTCGCAACCCCTCCTCACACTATCTTCACAGATCCACCCTTCTTCCTCACTTACAACAAACAAAAATTCATGGATTCATTCAACAAAAAAAAAAAACCAAATAGGAAAATAATAGATAATAGTTGGCTATCACCAAAGGGGGTGAAAAACATAAGAAATTTTCAAGCATCCATGGCTCATTATCTACACCGCAAGTAACAAACAATGCAAATGAAAATAATAACATGAGAAAGCAAAAGAAAAGAAAGAGATAAAGAGATTTAGGTCAAATTAAATCTAGGGCTGAGATTTGTCAGATCCTAGGGCCCAAATAAGACCCTACATACCTTGGATAAGGGAAATATAGTGGGAAGGGTAAATAAATTTTAAACAAAATGAGTGTGGAGAGTTAAGTGAAGGAGAAGAGGGTGAATAAAATAGGAGGGGTGTAGTTTTGCAAATTATGGCCCTAATAAATTTAACAGCTAAGTAAATAGTCAAAAACGGGATTAGATTGGTAATTAATTTAATTAGGTAAATTAAGATAGTATAAAATTAGTAATTATCAAGAAAAGGTATAAGAGATGTTTTAGTATTAACTAAACACTTCAAAAAAAAATTACCCCGAAATTTTCAAATCACGTTTGGTGCATTTTTCTGTGTCCCAGGAAGGGGCATTATAGACCACCTTGCTTCAACATTGGGTTTCAATCCAACAACTACCCACATTTACAAAAATATTGACACTATTGTAATTTTACAGACAAGAGTAGTCCCTCACCACGTTGGTTCATGTTGCGTCAAAAATTTGCATGATGTTTCTCATGCATTAGATGGTGGCTCTAAATTTGTTTTTTGTCAACATCTTATCCATTTTGTGATGGGACTGTTCTCCATCCACATTTTGACGCCTGCATAAAGAGATATTTTGCAGTCAAAAGTGTTAGATCCATATCGATTCCAGTCTTGTCACTCATGTGTTTATTAATCGAATGTTTATCCATGCATATACACTCAACACCGGTTCGAGATCTCTCGGTAGTCTTAAAAACCTATACTTGGTGGTATTTCATTTATAAGCTTTGGTCCATGCGATTCGGCATCGTGCAATTCTCTGGTCTAGAACTACCAGTGACATCCACGCAAAGAGATAAAGCGACATTGGGAGCCTGTGCGTGCCAACAAAGACCTCCACATGACATTCCAAGGCATTAAACGGTGAATTGGTTTCATCTATCTTCCAATATAATATTCCTCTTGCTATGTTATATTACTATTAGCATTTTATGTTAATTTTCAGAACAGTCAAGTCATTCTATCAAAAAGTATAGAGTCAATATTTTGTATTTGTTGTAATTGTAGAAAAATTAATCATTAATTACTTTTTATCGTTCATGTATATTGTTTAGAATTAATGGATTTGTAATTTTCCATTACAAATCAATTTTATAGTCTTTGTGTCATTTCAGGTCGAAATTTTTGTGTCTCATTAAAATTATGTTATAATCATTTGTGAGTCCTTGTCTTTATAAAAGTTCCTTTTGTGTCTTAAAACTAATGTGTTATAAGTCTTGTATATTGTTTTGTTCTGAGTCTAAATTTTTTTATGTCATAGTTTGTTAAAAGTAATAAAGTGTCATTACTTTTAAAATGTTTTTGGTTATTGTTATTTGTCTGTAATAGGTGTTGTGAGTCGAATTAAATAAATGTCAAAATCAATGTTACTGTAAAATTTGTGTCGTCAAAAAGTGTGTCATTGTAAAAGTTAGTAAAATAAAAAAATTTGTCTCACGGACACATTTTCGGTGTTACCGACATCCGAAAAATAAACTATTTCACATTATGGGGGAAGTTATACAAATAACCCCAATATGGAAATTGTTGAGCTTCAACGTCTAAATTGTTGAGTGAGCAACATGATAATGGAGGATGGAGGCATCGAGAAGATGGAGGTCAATCAACGACCTCTCGTCAGTCACCAATGACAGGGCCGCACGGAGCTATGGTGGCATTTTGTGGTGTGATTTTTCTTTCAGTTGTGTGCTTTAGTTTCATAGTACATGTTTTGCAGTACATTCATGTTTCCAGTTTCCAGTGTGTAATTTTCAGCTTGTCAGTGTGGATTGAAAAATAAGAATAGAAGTTCATTCTTGTTCATGTGTGTATGTGGTTATTCCTACATAATTCCTTGATGTAATAACATAGTGAAGAACATATAGCACAAAGAAATGTAGCATCATGAGTCTTGAAGAGGTTGAACAGTCAGATGTGTTCCTATTCATACCTAGGTTTGTGGTTAGCCTCGGAAAACCATTAAAGGTTGTTTAGATGTGTTCCCTAGAGTGACTAGTTGATAAGCAGATGATTCCTGAGCATGTTCCCATCCTCGTTAGTCATATGTGTTCCCGAAAGTACATGGTTGATAAGAAGTTGATGTGTTCCTTCTTCTACCTTCAGTTTGAGTATTGTCAGAGATCATGAGCAAGCATAGGTGACAAGTTGCAGAGGAAGTGTGAAATTTATTTTTCTACCATGTAAACACTAAGGGGGAATGTTATGAATATTAGTATTTACATTGGTATCGAGTAATTACCATATAGTAAAAGTGTACTTACGGTTGTATTGTTATTTGGGTTATTTGTTATATTGTTAGTAATATTGTTGTTATAACAATATTACGTATATTGGTTACTGGGAATATTTTGAGGGATGATTTGTTATAACAGCCTCCTTAATTATAGGAGTTGCATCCCTATATAATTGTATGGTGTCCCGTATGAAACAATATAGAATAGATTATTATTATATTGTTTTCTATGTAAATCGGCCTAAGAAAAAGATTTATTATATATATTATTAGATGATGACCCATTGAAATTAAGTGAATCTTTCATAATAAATAATAAAATTATGAGACTAAAACAATACTAACTAGGATGTGATTGGATCATTTAAATGTGAGACACGATTAAGTAAACCTATCCTTAGCAAGCAACGATATGTTGTGATATCATAAAAAGATATACTCATTAAAGTTAGTAACATGACAAGTTACTATATTTCTCTTCCAAGAAAAGAATAATGTGTCTTGACACCTAATAACCTATCATCAAAAACGTACCTAGTATTAACTCAAAAGATAACAATTATTGTAAATGAAGTGTGGGTGTTATGACCTTTCATTCCATTCGATTAAACCCTATCCGTACTAGCTTAAGATGGATATAGGAAGGATAGTGAGTACTTAATGATGAAAGTCATTATGTGGTCACTATCTTTCCCTTAGGGATCCTAAGATAGGATTGATAGCATATTTTCAAATTAAATGGTGAGTACTAGTTCCTACTTCTTCAAAATAGAAATTAAATTTATTAAACAATGGAATATAGATCCAGATAACTTTGTAGAGATAGTTGTGTAGTGACAGAGACAAGTTTTTTTCCCGTGTGTAGTCACAAAACTAAGCTTGCATTTCTCACTTGAAAACTTGGCCAAGTAGTGTAGCTAGATGATTACACTTTGTCTGCTTCACCATAACCCTATTAAGTAGTGTTGGATCCTAGACGGATTGTAGCTTTTCTATTTTATAGGTAGACATATAGGAGTTGCACATAGTTCTCAAGATGTGTTAAAAGTGTTTAATCAAAAGTATACAAGTTATACTCACTCAATTAGAGTGATGATAAGGGGGATCATGTAGATCTAATGAAAACTTACAACTAGACATGATTAACATTTGTTATCGATAGATTGTAAACTTTTAAATTATGATGGATTTTAATTGTTGTAAGATAAAAAATAATTGAATGCTTTAACTATAAATTAGTCTTTGTTTTTAAAACAAATCCCTTAATTTGGATAAAGTATAACATGGGTGTTACATTTTGGTATCAGAGTTGAAGGTTATCAAATCTTGGACTTAATGGGATTATACACTAACAAAACATCTTATTCTTATCTAATATAATACGATGGTTAGGAGAAGGACAAACAATGATGCTAAAAATATAACAACCCAAAATATAGATGAAATACTAGCAGTTCTTCAAGCCACTCAAAACCGTGTGGCTTCCTTGGAGAAGCAGGTTGTGGTTGAAAATGAATAAGAATAACATAAGGTTGAACAACCTATAGATAATGAGGAAGAACAACCTAATGCTAGAAATCATCTAGGAAATAAGAGCACCTACTTGGCAGCTGAAATTTCAAGAGATATTAAGTAGATCAGTCTACCCAAGTTTGATGAGACAACCTTGGAAGATGGATTTGAAAATTGGCTAAGCGATATGGAAAATATTTTGAAATTAGATACTTTTATGAAGAAACCAAGGAAATATGGGGTGCATTTCATCTCTCCAATGAAGCATCTTTATGGTGGGACAACCACAAGATGGAATTAGGAGTTGATACAACTAGTATCACTTGGGAACAATTTAAATTTTACTTCCATCAACGTTGGTTACCACAACTATACTTCAATCAGAAGATGTCTGAGTTTCAAAACTGAGTCAAGGTAAGATGAGTGTGATTGAATATTGGTAAAAATTCACCAAATTTCTGAAGTATGTACTGTAGTATCAAAAGGATGAAAAATTCAGGATACGTAAATTCATTATGGGGCTGAACCCCATCATTGGAGGTGAAGTAGATGTGCATGGTCCTTCCACTATGGAAGTTGTATTTGAGAAATCCATTAGGCAAGAGAAAAAATTGCAAGTAATATCTGCTCATAGAGATGAAAAGTGAAATAAGAGCTTCAACGCACCTTCGCCGTTAGCACCAAGAAAGACATGGTGGAAGAAGGTAGGCAACAAAAAAGGAATGGTAAAAATAATACAACTAAAGTTATTGTCAATGCAAAGATAAATGGGAAGAATAATGTTGTAGCAAATGAAAATAAATTTGAAAATAAATGACCTTTTGTTGGATGTTTCAAATGTGGTGGTGACCACTATATAAATAACTATCCCCAAAAAAATAGGGGAACAATCAGCAACATGAGATACACATTGTAGTGGATAACTACCAAGTTGAGAAGCAAACTACTCCAATTGAAGTGTCAGGTACGTTGCATTAACTTCATATTACTATTTTATTTGACACTGGTGCAACCAAGTGTTTCATTTCTAGTAAATTAGCCAAAAAACTGAATTAAAAGTTGGTTATATGAAAAACACATAGACTATACAATATGGGAATAATGTTGTCCAAACTGTAGACCAATGTTTGTTTGACGCAACATTGGAATTACCTAACTTCACCATAGAACTAGACCAATACATAGCTCCTCTAGGTTCTGTGATATCATTATTAGTGTAAATTGGTTGTCCCAACATAAAGGAACTGTATGTCATTTTGAAAAATTAATATAATGCCTAGATGACATGTAAAAACAACAAGCATACAAGGCATAAAATGAATTTTGAAGTGATGCGAAATTCTACTATGCAACTCAAGAAAGATAAGAACAAGGGTTGTATGTTGTATATAATAAATATTTACAATTTTAGTGGGAAAGTTAAGACTTCCTTGGAGGATTATCCATTGTTACAAGAGTACATGGATTTATTTCTAGAGGAATTACCTAGACTTCCTCCTAGATGTGAGTTTGATTTTACAATTGATATCAAACCTAGAACTGAATCGATATGTAAAGCACCATA
The DNA here is from genome assembly GCA_018340775.1 of Taxus wallichiana var. yunnanensis. Taxonomy (NCBI): domain Eukaryota; kingdom Viridiplantae; phylum Streptophyta; class Pinopsida; order Cupressales; family Taxaceae; genus Taxus; species Taxus wallichiana. The sequence continues at coordinate 397,129,405 of CM031237.1, read as the reverse complement.
CAAAATGAAAATAACATAATATGTTGAACTAAAATCACAACTTCACGAATTATTGTTTAAAGGACTAATTAGACCGAGTGTGTATCCTTGGGAACATTAGACATCTTCATCAAGAAGAAGGATGGAATGTTAATACTACGCATCAATTATCATTGTGCTTAACAAAGCCACAATCAAGAATAGATATCCTTTACCAAAGATTGATGACCTTTTCAATCAGATGAGAGATGCATATGTATATACAAAGATCAATTTATGATCAGGTTATCATCAGTTTAGGATAAAGGATGAAGATATTCATAAGACAATGTTTAGAATAAGATATGGTCATTATGAGTTTACAATGTTACCTTTTGGACTCACTAATGCACCAGTGCATTCATGAACTTAATGAACAATATTTTTAGGAATATCTAGATAAATTCATGCTAGTTTAATTGGATGATATTTTGATCTGTTCTAAAAGATTGGAAGAACACAATGAACACTTTAAAATAGTGTTGGATGTGCTTAGAAAGAGAAAACTGCATAGTAAATTTCAAAATGTTCATTCTATCATCATAACAAATTGAAGTACCTTGTGCACATAATTACTAAAGATGGGATTTCAATTGACACATCAAAAATCAAAGCCATAACTAAATGACCAAATCCTAGGAATGTACATGAAGTTAGAAACTTCATGTGGTTGGATGGTTATTACAAAAATTCATGAAGTATTTCTCTGCATTAGTTACTCAAATAACCTCTTTACAGAGAAAAAAGAAATTCCTACAGACTCATAAGTGTGAAATAACATTTAATATGCTAAAGGAAAATATTACAACATCACCTATTTTGAAATTTCTGGATCACAATGGAATCTTCACCATGATAAGTGATGCCTCATGCGAAGGTTTGGGTGGAATACTTCTACAAAAAGATCACATGATTTCTTATGAGAGAAGAAAATTGAAGGTGCATGAGTAGAACTATGCTCCCCATGACTTAGAACTTGTTATCATAGTTCATGCCTTGCAATTTTGGAGGCATTACATGCTAGAAAGCTTTGCATACTTAAAATAGACCACTTAGGGATAAAATATATCTTTACGTAACCTAATCTGAATGCAATACAACGTAGATGGCTTGATTTTTTGTCTTAGTATTATTTTGACATAAGTTGCATTAAAGGAAAAGAGAACTATGTGGCTGATGTGCTAAGTCGTAGGAATCATGTTTCTACTATTGTAACCATCAAAACACATTTTAAAGACAAAGTAAAGAAACAAATGTAAATTGATTCGTATTATAAGCATGCAAAAGTTATGTTAGCAGTAGATCCAAAAGATAGGAGGTATGAAGGTTTTAATTTTGATAATGAAAGAGTCTTGAGATACGAAAATAGAGTTTATGTACCTTTGGGAAATGAACTTAGAATGAAATTCATGAAGGAATTTTATGATGCTCCTTATTCTAGACATCCTGAAGTGACAAAAATGTTAGCTAATGTAAAACATAAATACTTTTGGAAAGAAGTGAAGAAATACATGACAAATTATGTTGCTCATTATGTTGAGTGTCAATGCATAAAGGAAGAGCACATGCATATTGTTGGTCTATTGTACCCTCATAGCATTCCACATTACAAATGGCAAGTAATTAGCATGGATTTTGTGTAAGGACTACCAATGTCTAAAAATAAGCATGACATGATTTTAGTAGTGGTCGATAAATTGACTAAAGTAGCTCACTTCATACTGGGTAATCTAAAGGATGATTCACCCGTACTTGTGAAATAGTTTGTGCATGAAATTTTTAGATTGCACGGAGTTCGGAATTGATTATTTTTATAGGGATCCTAGAATGACCTCTCAATTTTGGAAAACTTTAAACTCAACTTTGGGAACAAAACTAAACTTTAGTTCAACATACCATCCAGAAATAGATGGTCAAATAGAAAGAGTTAACCAGGTTATGGAGGATATACTTAGAATGTCTTCCATTGGTTTAATTTTTCTATAACAACACTTATCATTCTTCGCTAAAAAATGTCACCATTTGAAGAATTGTATGGGAGAAGGTGTAGAACTCCTATCAGTTGGGATAGCACAGAGGACAAAGAGGTAGTAGGCTAAGAAATATTAATAGAAATGGAAAAGTAAGTGAAGTTCATTCGTGAGTGGTTAAAGGAAGCTACGCAGATCCGAACAAAACGACGAAAATTTGAATTTTGAATAAGGAGATAAATTCTTCTTGAGGGTAAAACCCAAAAAGAGCTCAATTATGTTTGGAAAGGATGCCAAATTGTCACCTAGATATGTGGGACCTTTCAAAATTCTAGAGGTTATAAGTCCAGTGGCATACCAATTAGCATTACCTCCCACATTGTCTAGAATGCATGATTTTTCATATTCCATTACTTAAAAATTATGTTTTAGATATAATGCACATTTTTCATTGGAACTCTTTACAAGTTCAGGATCAAGGAATCATCTTGGTTGAACCTATACAAGTTCTAGAAACTCATAGGTTGCATCTCAGAAATCGAGATATTTCGCAATGTAAGGTCTAGTGGGACCAATATTATGAATATAATGCAACTTAGGAGAATCTAAACAAGATGAAAACGATATTTGTTTATTTGTTTCAATGTTAAAGAAAAATTATTTGATTATCTTCTATTGATTTATTAATTATTATTTAATAATAATTTTGTCTACAACGGCAAATTGTGGTTATAAGTGACTATTTTACAATATTTGTTGTTTTGAGGTTGTTACAACAAAGATATTTGAGTAATGATTGATTAAAATTCTAGAAGATTTCTCAAATTTTATAAAAATGTGAACTGGTTTTACATTCTGATGATGCTGGACTAGTTTTCTATTGTTATGTTTGTTTACTTTAAGTAAAATCATTGCACAATGATTTTTAAGAAGTATGTCACACCTACTGAAATTAAAATGATTTTTATGTTACTATAAATGAATGTGAATGATTAAATAAAAATGAAAGTTATATGATCGGTACATATACATTGTTATTTATGTAAATATATAATTGTATTTATCTTGAAATATATATACATACTTGTGTGTAGATGAATACATAACTCTATATGTGAAATTACCATCTAACATTTGTTGGCCTTGTTAATTATCGCAATTTGATTTTCTTTGCTTAGTTGGTTGGACACCGCCATTATTTGTTGTAAATAATTATTAAATTAGTCATTGCTGATTTGTGAATGTTTTGATTCCTTTACATTGTTAAGGATATTGATGAATCAATATTATGCCACAATGCATTATTTTTATAATCACTTTTCTCAAAAAAGGTTAAAACATGAATTTTGTTTATTGGCCTTAGACCAACGTGTGTGAAGTAATTGTTTACATAGAAATTGGTAACATTTTGTTGACATGGTCATAAACCACACAATAAGGTAATCACTTAATGATGCTAGTATAAATTTCTTAATCATGGTTGAATTTCCTTGGCATTACAAAAATGGTCATGGACCATACACAAGTAATTATAAATGTTTACTTACATTAAAATGGTCTTAGACCATATTACATTTATGATGGTTTAAAGGTTGGTATTAATAGTTTATTGGTCTTAGACCATAATGCAAGGATTATTGTTTATTAGCTTGGATGATGGTCTTGGACCATGTAGAGATTAAAGTGTTTGAATTATTGTTTATTGTTCATAAAAAAATGGTCATAGACCATGAAAACTTGGCATTATCAAAGTTATGTTTGTTAGTTTTTGGTCATTGACCTTGAGGAAATTATATTGATCAATGTTTCAAATGGACACCATTGTTTAACAAGGTAAAAGAGTTAAAACCAGCGATCATTGAACATGTGATTATGGAAAGGTGTGGATAAGGTATTAAAATTTTTAATGATAAAATAAATCAAACTGGTCTTAGACCAAACTTTACATGAAAGAGGTAATACGCATTGCATGTGGAAAATTGGAAAGTGAAGGGAAATTTAAGATGACTGGTAGATATTAAAAACATTTAATGAACATCGTGATTTTATTAGGAAAGGAGAATCTTGCATTTCAAGCTAAGGAATGCATCCATTCCTCCATTCATATTTTTTAAGTCTTTTGTTTATTTTTGTTCTTCTTGAAAGGAGACAATAGGGGGAGTTCATTGTGGTTTACATGCAAAAATTTGAAGCTATATCTATGGTGAGTTGTGTTTGTTTTGGGTGTTTAGATCTTGGAAATTCTAGAAGTTACTTTGCGGTGTATACGAATTTGGGGTTTCATATGTTTAAATAATAAAGTGGTAAAAATAAGAGCAAGCCAAACATTATCGGTATGTATTACTTCTCTTATTCTCTTGTTGTTTTTAGTATGAAATCAACGGATATGTGTTGGGTTTTCTTAACTATTTGAAATCTGGATTGTTCTCTTTTCTTATTATGCAAAATTGGAAATAATATGCTAAGAATTTTTGTTAAGAAATGGGTTTTTGTTTATGCATTTGAATCTGGATTTTTAGTGCTTATTTTATCATTTCGGGACTTCTATTTTTATTGGAAATTGCTTCTAGTTACTAGCTCGATTTGAGCCTCTAAGTCAATTTGTAAATAGGTATCATGTTGAATTAGTTGTAGATATTTCCATTTTAAAAATGCAATTTGGGTCATTTTTAAACCTATTGTTTGAAGAAAATTTTAAAGGAAAATTCTAGTTTTTAATATCACATCAAAATAATGCTTTAAATTTATTAGTAGCTCAATTTGAGCTTGCTTTGAGATTAGGCTAATTTTGGAATTTTTGCTTGTGTTTGAATGGTTATAAACTGCATTATTTCATCATTATCGTATGAGATCTTTCATAAAAAAATATAGGGTAAAAAGAGTTGACTATTTTGTGAGTTTTGCTGAAATAACCCGTATATAGAATTTTGATATTTTCATATTCTAGGTCATTGTCCTTAAGAAAACAATATGGATACATATAGTTGTAAAAGATTAAACTAATAGATTTGAGAGCTACTCTTATTATGATATAAATAATATTAAAGATATCTTAGCTTATACTATTATTGACTTGAACTATTTCTTAATTTTCTCTCATTTTATTTTTTTGAAGCTCTCAATGAGCCGAGATGATAACATTGTTTGTTTTATTATGGTTACCTTTGTTGTGGTGTGTAAATTTTTGGTTCTTTGACTTATTGATATCTTCTCTTGAAGCATATGTGTATCATTAAGGATTGAATTTAAACTTGTTTCTAAGTTTCTTGAAAGAAATGCTTTTATTATTACCAAGCATGACTGTTTTGAGTTGTTATTTGAATGAGATAATAGGAAGCTATTGGAATTTTTTTATTAGATTAGGTAATAAACAGGATCAGCTCCCAAAGGCCTTACAAGAAAAGATACATCATGGAAACTCCTAGAAAGAAAAAAAAGAGATACCGGACCAAAAAGAGTTAAAAAAGATTAACGAGAGAGAGAGAGATGGTCTAAAAAATAACCATAAGAAGGAGCAAAAACTAACAGTCTATAAAATAGGCAGACATAGTTCGCATACAGTTAGCTAAAAGTCCAGACTAACAAAATAAGAAACTAAATTATCTTGTGACACTTTGGGGTTTTCTATAGTACTGGTGGGATCCTCCTGTTGATGATGCTTGTGCCCCATATATTTCTGAGTCACCCTCCTTCCTTCATCATCCTGAGAATTGCTAATAATGAGTTGAAATTATCTTTTTTTTAGACCCGATTCCACAACTTCTAGTCTTTTCCTCATTTCCTTGATTGATTTCTCCAGCTCTGAGAATTCCCCTCTTAATTTTTTCTATAACATGCAAATTTTTTAGAAGAACCAATGCAATCAATCATCCCATCCCGCATGTCAGAGTTGGCCTCTTCGATTTCCTGCACAATCATCTCCACATGCTATATTCTACTTGTTTAGTTTCTCATAATTCGACCCTCTTCCTCGTAGGATTTACCTTTCCCCTTAGAGGGGCCTTCATTTCCATTATCCTCCAAAACCCTAGTCTATGGGCTCTCCTCCCCCAAAACTCTATTTTGGGGACCCTTACCCATGTGCATCTTGGCCAAGCACTCTGCCAAGGTAATTCATCCTTGGACCCACAATGGTAAAGAACCTCCTTAGGCATAATGGGTTTTCCATTCTGATACAAAAGGAGAATAATCCCTTCATGAATGGGAGACTCCAACTTCCCATTTTAAAAATACCTCACAGAGACCGAGAGCGACATGTATAAAAAAGAAAGGAATGTTTAATATAACTTGATTCCTAAACATATTTAGCAGAGATAGGTGATGCATGTATATATTTTGAAAAATTCCTTTGAGATTGATATACCGCATAATATGATAACAAACATCTTTCCGCACTCCGGAATATAGAACCTAGAAATGCCATCGGTAAGAAAATAGACTCTTTCCTTACCTTTAAAAAAAGTGTTGATTTCATGGTCTCTGTGATTCTAGTCCTTGAAGATCGTAAGTCCCTGTGTTTCCATGCCTATAACTCCGAGCGATAAAGCGCTCCAAAACCTCCAATTCCATCCCCTAAATAGAACCCTTCCATTATTCTAGGCCTTTCCAAACTCCATGGTGAGAGAGGGGTCATGCCCTTTCAACTTTGAAATGTACTCCTTGAAGCCCCCAATTCTAAGCATGTGCCACATCAAAGGATTGTTAACGATAGCCCCATGACTCGAAGGTTTGACATGAACTCTATCTCCACCCATGGCTTTTGTGTTTTCCCCCACTACCAAACCAATCGCATTATAAGTTTAGCATGATTATGCTTCATCTCCTTGACCATAAAGTGTTAGTTTGATTTACATGTTATTGAATTTGAACATTAGAGAAGGTTACTCTATTGATTTTATTCTTATGATATGATAATTAGAAAGAGATATTGTTTGAACATAGAGTTAAGTGATTTTATTACGCTTGTTCAAATAAATTAAGTTTTTCGTATAATTAGTATGCTAATAGATAGATTCTTTTGAATTATCATTTTATTTAAACAATGACATATATAAATATAATCAATAAAATTTGAGGTTGTAAGTTATTAGTTCAAGAAATCTTAAGAGACTCATTTATTTCTATTAAGCATAACAAGTTGATGAGTTGAGCTAGTTCATAGAACTGATCATGTATACATTCTCACTCCTACGATGTGCACGACAAAGTGATATTGTGAAGTGATTAATTGTATTGTATACACATGATTTCTTCATGTATTATTGTTTAAAAATCCATTTCGGATTATTGTATTTCATTGTAAAGAGAAAGTATTATTTTTGCAAGTTGAATTAAAGGCATTTTCCTATTTGTACTATTATGAAAAATTAGTATGTTATCATTTTGGAAAAATAAGGATTTATCCTTATAAAGTTGAATAAATATACTTGTTGTTTGTATCACTTTTTGTGAGTTATAAAGATGTTTTTATTGTTGTTTTTACAGCAAAGTATAATTTTAATTTATTAAATTTTAAATGTTAATTATGATACTATATCTAGTTCTTTTATTTATTACGAATGAAATATTATGAAGATCTACAATAATAGTATGATATGGATATCATTATGATAAAAATAACATTTATAACCTTATCATTCTTATTTAAAATTAAAAGTGTTTAAAATTTGTAATTAACAACAATGTACAAATATAAGTTATTGTTATTCATCATAGAATTTAATAGTTTCATTATGGATGAAAATTTTTGTCATTAATGTGTATAGTACATTATGGGAAACAATAATATGAAAAATGTTATAGTATTGTTGTACCTTATTAAAATAAAGTACACTAATTATGATATAATGATGACATATGAGTACATGTATTATTTCAACAATTATTAAATGGATTAACTTTATGCGAGACGTGATTAATTAAACTCGGTATTTGACAACCATAAGTTGTTTTATTTATTATAAGATGACAAGCCTTTGATATTAAGTGAATCTTTCATAACAAATGATAAAATTATGAGACTAAAATAATGCTAACTAAGATGTGATTGGATCATTCTAATGTGAGACACAATCAAGTAAACCTATCCTTAGAAACTAATGATATGTTGAAATATCATGAAAAAATATACTCATTAACTTTGGTAACATGACAAGTTACTATAGTTATCTTTCAAGAAAAGGATAATGTATCTTGAAACCTAATAACCTATAGTAAAAATGTACCTATTATTAACTCAAAAGATAGCAATTAGTGTAAATGAAGTGTGGGTGTTATGACCCACCATTCCATTTGATAAAACCCTATCCATACCATCTTAGGATGGCTATGGGAAGGGTAGTGAGTACTTAATGATGAAATTCATTATGTGGTCACTATCTTTCCCATAGGGATCCTAAGATGGGACCGATAACGTACTTTCGAATAGAATGGTGAGTCCTAGTTCTTACTTCTTCGAAACAAAAATTAAATTTCTTAAACAATGGAATTGAGATCCAGATAACTGTGTAGATATGGTTGTGTAGTGACGGAGACAAGTTTCGTTGACTTGTGTGCAATCACAAAACTAAGCTTGTATTTCTCGCTTGAAAACTTGGCCAAGTAGTGTAGCTAGTTGATTACACTGTCTTCACCATACCCCTATTCTATAGTGTCTCATGTCGGATGGAATGTGACTTTTCTATTTTCCAGGTTGACATATAGAAGGTGCACATAGTTCTCAAGACCTGTTAAAAGGGTTTAACCAAAAGTATACAAGTTATACTCACTCGGTTAGAGTGATGATAAGGGGGATAGGTAGATATAATGGACCCTTATAGTGGCACATGGTTTACATATGTTATCATATGGATTGTAAACATTTAAATTATGTTGAATTTTAATTGTTGCAAGCTAAAAATCATTGAAGGCATCAATTGTGAATAAGGTTTTTGTTTTTTTAAAAATTCCCTTAATTTGGATGAAGTATAACATGGGTGTTACACTTATGTTAACAAGTTAGCTTAATCGACATTGAACCCTACCCAATAAATGTACATCTACACCAAAAAATCTCAAACCTCTTCTTGAGAAGAGGTTAAAATATGTCAAAAAATTGGTAAGTGACTTGTCAAACACTTAGTTTGGTGTTTTGGCATGGACTTATGTTCACAAGTTAGTTGACGAAAGAGTTAACTCAGTACCTAAGAAGGGAATGTTTATGCTAATAAATCTCAAACCTTTCCTTGATAGAGGTTAGAATACATCAAAAATTAGTAAATGACTCACCAAGCATCCAGTTTGGTGTTTTCACGTGGATTTACATTCACAAGTTAATTTACCCGACATTAAACCCTACCTAAGAAGGGCATGTCTATGCCAATAAATCTCAAACTTAACCTTGAGAGAGGTTAAAATACACTAATAATAGTAAGTGACTCACCAAGTACCTAGTTTGGTGTTTTTCATGGACTTACATTCACAATTTATCTTATCGACCTTGAACCCTACCCGGAAGTGCATGTCTATGCTAAGCAATCTCAAACCTCTCCTCAAGAGAGGTTAGAATACATCAAAAATTAGTGACTCACAAAACACATGGTTTTGTGTTTTGGCATGGACTTACGTTCACAAGTTAGCTAACCCGATATTGAACCCAACCTAAAAGGGCATGTCTCATGCCAAATAATCTCAAGTCCTTCCTTGAGAGAAGTTAGAATACATCAAAAATTAGTAAGTGACTTGCCAGGTAATTTTTGGAACCAAATTGAAAATTCCCACATGTACAAACATGATAGTAGACATTATTGAAAGCATCATTTTATTATTTAACCTTCCCAATTACATTGGACATGAAACATCTCATAAAATCCCTGTCCAAAAAAAAAAAAAAATTTGACAAGAAAGTTCTACAAAAATGTGGCACAAACATTATCTTTGAACATAAATATTATTATTAGGAGCATCTAAAAAATCCTCTCTTAGTTTCTCTAGTCTCCACATGGTTTTCTCGCGGTGGTGATGAATGAAATGTACCATAAAGTGTTATTTTAATTCATTATTATGGTGTATGGGGAAATATTTTACAATCAAAAGCTTGTGGAGCCAAAATTTCAATGCCCACACATCTAGGTAGGTTGGTGTACACTATCAAAATAATTTTTACTTCCCAACCATTTAAAACCTTCCCATATACATCGGTTAGGTGACGTCTCTTAAGATCCCGAGACCAAAATAATGTCAAACTTTGGTAGGAAAGTTAATACAAATTGTGGTATGTACAAACCTCTCATCTAATCCTATAAATTCACATATGTCTCATCTACAAAATTATCAGCCCGTTTCTCTCATCTATAATTGGTTTTATCAGGATATTATTTACTTATTATTTATTAATTAGGTGAATTTCCCTCACCCATAATGATTCATAGGTCTCTAGGTTGTCATTAGGAGTTATATGATAGATTCTGTCATATGCATCAATGTCTTTCATACATGAGATAATTTCCCTCGTGAAATGTAACTCCTTTCTCCCTTGTGGAGGTATGATGAGTCTAGGAATGGGAGTTACACAACACTCCTATATGTACTTATTTTTTTATCTATGAGAATGTTAGACTATTTTCCCTTATGCACATTATTTTTGGTTTTTGGTTAATATCTTGTTGATTACTTGGAGAACATTTTTTATTCCGTTGAAGTGCAAAAATATTGATGTTCATGTGCTTTCATTAGGTTCTCAGAGATCAATCTCACCGGTCTTGATAATCATGTCACTTGATTTTTTAGTTGTTGATTACTCTTCGTTTTGTGTTGTTTTCTCTCCTTGTGTAAGTTTTGGACCGTATTGGAAAACGTGCTTGACTCACCTTTCCTTAAGTTCATGTTTTACTTGCTAATTACTTGGAGGAAATTCATGTTATCGTTCGAGTGTAAATTTTTCGATGTGCATGTCATTTTATGAGATCTTCGAGCCCCTTCTCTCAAAACCCCGCCTAGGAAGGGCATGTATATGCTAAGAAATCTCAAACTCACCTTAAGAGAAGTTAAAATACACCAAAAATAGTACGTAACTAACCAAACACCTAGTTTGATGTTTTGGCATGGACTTACATTCACAAACTAGCTTACTCAAACTTGAAAATCAAGTCGTGACTTTTCAAGTAAGTGATTTTACAAACCTCTTAGCTAATCTTATATATCAAAATATGTCCCATCTACAAAATTATCTCTCGGTTTCTCTCATCTTTACCTAGTTTTCTCAAATATATTATTTATTAATTAGGTTAATTTCCCTCATCCATGGTGAGTCATCTCACTTAGATGATTCATAGGTCTCGAGGTTGTCATTTGGAGTTATATGACAAATTCTATCATAGAATATGTCATATGCATCAATGTGTGTCATATAGTTTTTACTTTCCCCTTATGGAATGTAACTCATTTCTCCTTTGTGGAGTTATGATGATTCTAGGAATAGGAGTCACACAACACACCTATATGTACTTATTTTTTGATCTATAAGAATGTTAGACTATTTTCCCTTATGCATATTTTTTTGGTTTTCGGTTAATCTATTGTTGATTAGTTGGAGCACATGTTTGATTTTGTTGGAGTGCAATAATCTCGATGTTCATGTGCTTCCATTAGGTTCTTAGAGCTCAATCTCATAGGTTTTGGTAATCGTATCACTTATTTTGCTAATTGTTGACTACTCTTTGTTTTGTGTTGTTTTATCTCCTTGTGCAAGTTTTGGACCGTATTGGAACATGTGCTTGACTCGCCTTTTCTTAAGTTCATGTTTTACATGCTAATTACTTGGAGGAAATTCACGTTATCGTTTGATTGCAAATCTATTGATGTGTAGGTCATTCTATGAGATCTTTGAGCCCCTCTCTCAAAACCCTACCTACGAAGGGCGTGCCTATGCTAATAAATCTCAAACCTCAACTTAAGAGAGGTTAAAATACACCAAAAAAATATGTGACTCACCAAACACCTGGTTTGGTGTTTTGCATGGACTTACATTCAAAAATTAGCTTACCCAAACTTGAAACCTACCTAGGAAGGGCATGTCCTATTATAAGAGATCTCAAACCTCGCCTTGAGAGAGGTTAGAACACATTAAAAAATTAGTGAATCACCAAGAACCTGGTTTGGTTTTCATCATCGACTTATGTTCACAAGTTAGCTGGCCTAAGATTGAACCCAACCTAAAAAGGGCATGTCTCGTGCCAAAAATCTCAAATACTTCCTTGAGAGAAGTTAGAATACGTCAAAAATTAGTAAGTGACTTCCCAATTGATTTTGGAGCCAAATTGAAATTTTCTACACATATATACATGCTATTTAGACACTATTGAAAGTATCTTTTTTAACCTAACCTTCTCGGACCTTCATGATTACATTGGACGTGAAATATCTCATAAGAGCCCCGCGACCAAAAAATATCAAACATTAAAAAGAAAGTTCTAGAAAAATGTGGTACATACAAACCTTCTCCCGAACATAAATCTTAACATTGGAAGCATCTATAAAATCCTCTCTTAGTTTTTCTCATCTCTGCGCATGGTTTTCTTGGGTGGCAATGAATACAATGTACCATAAAATGTTAGTTTTAGTCACTATTAGGGTGCCTGGGTGATATTTTACAAACGAGAAGCTTGTGATACTTGAAATTTCAATGCCCACACATCTAGGTAGGTTGTTGTACACTATCAAAAGCATTTTTTTATGTCCTGACCATTTAAAACCTTCACGGAAAACATCTCTTAAGATCCCTAAGATCAAAATAATGTCAAACATTGGTAGGAAAGTTATTACAAACCATGGTATGTAAAAATATCTCATCTAATCCTACAGATCGACATATGTCCCATCTACAAAATTATCTCTCATTTTCTCTCATATCTTCCCAGTTTTCTCAGGGTGGAAGTGAATGCAACATGCCAAAAAGTGTCGGTTTAAGTCGTTGTTATGGTGTCCACGATGATATTCTATGAATGGAACCTTGTGACATAAAAATAACAACCACACATCTCAATGGGTTGGTAGACAATATTTGAAGCGTTATTTTTATGCCTAAATATCCCTACCTTCCCATATACATTAGTAAGATGACGTCTCATAAGATCCATTAGACTAAAAAATGACTAAACTTTTTGCGGGAAAGTTATATCAAACCATGATACCTACAAAATTCTCATTTGAGATTATAGTCAGTATCATACCCATATAAAAAAACCCCTTTTAGTTTCTCTAATCTATTCTTAGTTTTCTCGAGGTGGGAGTGAATGCAACACGCAAAAAAGTATCATTTTAAGTCAATGTTATGGTGCCCATGACAATATTTAAAAGAAAAAAATTATGACATTAAATTGAAAACAACCACATGTCCAAGTGGGCTAGTGTAGATTCTTTTGGAAGCATTATTTCTCCACCTAATTGTCTTGAACCTTCTCGGTTACATTGATCGGGTGATGTCTATTAAGATCCACGAGACCAAAAAATTGTCACACTTTGGCGGGAAAGTTAGCATAAAACCATGGCACCTACACACCTCTTGTTTAAGAATAAATATCAACGTCGGTCTCATATAAAAAATTCTCTCTTGATTTCTCTTTTCTTCACATAGTTTTCTTAAGGTGGTAGTGAATGTAATGTTCCAAAAGTTTGATTTTGAGTCATTGTTATGGTGTTTAGGGTGATATTTTGCAAACAAAACTTCATGGCACAAAATCGATAAGACCCACACATTTGGTTTGATTGGTACACACTATTAGAAGCATTTTGTACCGCCCAAATATCCCAAACCTTCCCTTCACGTGTTGGTCGGATGACATCTCTTGAGAGCCCCGAGACATAAATAATGTCAAACTTTGGTGGGAAAGTTCTCGAAAACTATGGCACCTACTGACCTCTTGTATGATCCTCTGACTTGGGGTTGTGCCCATATACAAAATTATGTCTCAATTTCTCTAATCTCTTCCCATTTTCTTGGGGTGGTTACTATATTACTAAATCTTGAGAAAGAGTGATAATAAATAAAGAGGATTTAGAAGTGTTTTAATGTGAAAAGTAAATAAACACAAAGAATGATTGGTTAAAAAGATTTATGTGAAGACTGAAATAAATTTTGTATTAACTTTGTGGTTAAAACACCAAATGAATGTATTGAGAGGTTATAATTGTTGATAATTACCTCTCTCACCCTATATAACTTATCTAAGAAAAGAAAAGGAATTGTGAGAGGTGTGTGATATGTAACTTATCTAAGAAAAGAAAAGGAATTGTGTATTTATTCATTAGTAAAGAGATGGAGACCTATAACACTTTGAATAGCAACGGGATGGGTCCATTGAGTGTGTCCAGGGATTTGATCATCCCAATGCCCCGAGTAGGGATAAGTGAATGTAATTTTTACGTTGTGAAGCATGATCGTCTATGGTGCGTTGTTCTTGAGTGTGATCTCATTGCTAGATTACTTGGAAAATTCAGCTATTGAAGAAGATATCTTCACATATATATTTTGAAATTGAAATTATTACGATAAGTTACTGATGTATTGTTCCATTTTTAAATTTATTTACAAGTCTTATCAAATTCAGTATTTATTGATGCATTTATAATATGTATCATAACGCAAATCTATTATGTTAACTATATTTATAGTTGTATAAATATGAGTCAAAGATCTAGAAAATAAACACATCACATTTGGTATCAAAACCATGATATTACAATATTTATGGAAAAATTAAAATGGTCTATGCTTCTCAATTTTATACCCATGTCACTGTGTTTTCATTGTGAAATTCATCTTACAGTATCAATTATAACCACATAAAAATGTATTGGTGTATAAAAATAAGTGTAATATGGGACTCTGATTAAAACGAGAGGAAACAAATGAGATTAATGTCTTTTATTTGCTCGTATATCAAGGATATGCTCGTATGTTTTATATGAAACCATGCGGTACACTTTTCTAACGTGCAACCTATATGATCCTTATCATTGGTCCTCGTATATTTTAAATCATTTATCTCAAACTCAAGGTGACCCGATTTGTAGTATCTAAATGATCTAGAGAAAAGGTAAAATCCCTATATATTTTTCGTGTCTAAGTCTCAAGTTAAAATACATATCCTACTAAAAGTATTTCTTAACCGTAATTAAAATATTTAAGTTGTTTATGTGATACTTCGGTGAGATTCACATTAACATAACTATATTTTGTATTATAAAAGGTATAAATATTTTTATATTAATCATGTGGCATTAAAAATATATCCTTGGTAAAGAGTATTCTTGTGAAACCTTCTTACTCTTAGTTCTATATGTATCGAAGCGGGGTTCATTTTAAGATACCCCTATAAAATTGAAGGTGGAAAATACAGCGAATATCCCAGTAACTGTTTCGGCGAAAGGTGAATTTGTGATATTCAAAAAAAAAAATTTACTTTGGTATTCATCCTTTGACGTATTCATCCTCTATTGACGCGCGACACTGTAATTAAATGACGCGCGACACTGTAATTAAATGACGCGCGACATTGTAATTAAATGACGTGCGACATTGCCCTATTGTGACGCTGTGACGCGCGACATCGTTCTCTATTGGCGACGCGAAAATACACTCAATTGACACGGACAATACACTCGAATTGACGTGACAATACACTCGGTTGTGCGCGCGACAATACACTCAATTGATGCGCGACAATACACTCAATTGACGCGCGATAATACACTCAATTGACGCGCGACAATACACTCAATTGACGCGCGACAATACACTCAATCGACGCGCGGCGACAATACGATTGACGCGCGACAATACACTCAATTGACGCGCGACAATACACTCAATTGACGCGCGACAATACACTCAATTGACGCGCGACAATACACTCAATTGACGCGCGACAATACACTCAATTGACGCGCGACAATACACTCAATTGACGCGCCACAAAGGATATAGATGACGCGTCAGTATAGGCAAATGACGCACGTCAATAAAGGACATTGACGCCCAATTTAGGTTATAAATAGCCATGTGCCGCTCATTTTCTCGTTTTCGTTTTCCCGTTCCCGAATTTTTGCAGGTCTAAATCTTTGACAAAGACGCTATTACAACTATAATGTCGACTTCACATGCTTCCCAATTGCAAGTTCAGGAAGAAAATCAGGACAATCCAACTCAATCGATTTCGAAGATAACCTACAGGAATCCCTTATGCCCTCACATCCATACGACTTTAAAGATGTCTTCAGAATATTCAGCTATAATGGAAGCGTGTGAATTTACGGGGGCTCGTTAATATGCCCCATTTGAAACAGATCCGGATATTTTGAATTACCTTGTCATGCTACTGCTATTGAGAGGACGGTATATTTTATGTTACTCTGAACGATGGCCAAATGTTCCAATTCACGATTGAAGCAAATGACATACATCGGTTTACGGGCCTTCCTATCAGAAATTTACCATCTGTGACAACCAAGGCAACACTCACGGAAGATGACAAGAAATTTCTCGAATCAACGTACGGTTTCCATTTTGATTGTAAGTATAATTCATTTTAATTCATATTTTTCAGTCTGTTTTTTATTCTGATACAATTGTGTTATAAATTTATAGTAATTTTCACTGTTTGGCATTTGCAGCCCATGTCAATAAATCCAGGCGTGGTGTAGATACACAATCAATTGCACATCACTTTCTAGCTGCACTTATTTCGTTTTTTCAAGCCAGAATTGTTTTGCAGGGTCGCCAAACAGATATACCAAATTGGGCCATTGCATACATTTGTGCCACTATCACAAAACGAAAATTCGATTGGTGCACATTTCTATCGAAAAAAATAAGAAATGACATTGCAAATTCAAAAGTCTCAGATAAACCTTGTATTTATTCAACAAACTATCTCCTCGGCTTCTACTATGAGGCTCTTTTAAATTTAAAACATAATGAAATTCCTACTTGCTCTGATGAGGCTTTGAAGAAATTCTCAGTTCCATTTGCAGAACAGCAGGTATAAACTATTTAGTGTGTAATTGTATTACAATTTTCTTCATTACAGTGCACATTTATTAAATCTTAAATTTTAATGTTTTGCAGAGAAGATATCTTGAAGCCATTCCCAAAAAAAAAAAGATGTCGAGAGGAAGAGGCCAACTACACGCAGAGGCTTCGGGGGACTCCCAATCTGAAATGGAAGCTCACTCCTCTCCAAACCCTCAACAGTTTGAACTCGTTAAACGCCAGAGAAGTAATACCTTCTCATATATTATTTACAAATTCCAAAGTTGCAGGTTTTTTTTTCTATTTAAATTTTAACCAAATGAATTAACATTTAATATTGATGAATTGCAGGGATTTTGGAACCTTCTTCCCCAACTCACTCCATACATTCGCATGCATTGATATCTTCTGAACAGCCACTGAGTACAACTCCTACAAGGCCACCCGTAGCACCGAGAAAAACAACCCCTCGACAACAAGGTACAACTTTTCTATAGTACGTTTAATTTCGTAGTTTTGACTTTTGAATTGTTCTAATATTTTTCTTTTTTTCCTGTACTTTACAGTACAGCGCATGTTATTCATGATCAAACCACGGCAGCAACACCAACTCAACCATTAATTTTTAAAATGCCAACCAGAGCAACAGTGAAAAAGACAATTGGTAAACGCATGCCTTTTGCTCCGGCCCCCAGTGGGACACTAAACCTTGACTCCTCGTTTCGTATTCCAACTCTCTCACTTGGTGGCTTGCCCAGTGCAATGGGCATATCTGTTTTGAACAATATAAATTTAGATGAAGATTATTTGGGCATTGATAGCAATGACCCAACTGGTTTTTTCGATACCCGCGAGATGATTCAAGGCCAGCAGGTATACTTCAAATTTCAATTTTAATATGCTTAACAATTTTTAATTACATTCTGATTTAAATTTTTTTAGCTAAATCTTGATTTATTTTTTCGAAAACAGGATCAGCCCACCCAAAGACAGAAAATAGCAGTTGATCTTGGTGAAAGCCCCCACACTTCTCCAGCAAGATCGTCTGCATCAGAATCAGATAGTGAAGAGTTTCCACCTTATCCTTTGGAGAACTTAATTGGTAATGATTGTCAATCCCATGTCAGTGAGTTTATTGTTCCTCATCATATCAACTAATAGAATGGGAGAGAAGGGCCAAAGTTCTTATCAATGAGATTATTAGTCGTTATGAAAATTATTGGCAACGGGACAGTTTATACGCTGCAGTCCAGAATCAACCTGCGAAGATGGATTCCTTACTTACCCAAGCAAAATGTGGGACTGTCACTTTTAACAACGACTATAAAGATGGCATTTTAGATAAGGCACTAAACAGATTGGAAAATATTAGTGCCGAGGCCCAGGCATATTTTAACAAATGGTCAAAGGACAAGGATTTGGTATCAATCGCAAATGCCGAAAGAGATAGAGCGGTTGTAAGTACTAATACATTCAAACAATCATTTTTGTTAATTTGAAATTTTGAATTTACATTCATATTTTGATTTGACATTACTCTTTTTGTGCAGTTGAAATATGAAAATTTGAAGAGTCAGGTGAAGGTTTTGCAAGTTCACTTGGAAACAGCAAAGAACAGCTTATCCGCTGCAAAAAATATGAAGCAAAATATTGTTTTGGTTAACAAACAAAACAATACACTAAAGCGGATAATTAAAGAGCATGGTCTTGACCACGACATCTTGTTCAAAGAAAAAGCATTGCTGATCCAAATTTCTTTGTCGCATGGAGATGCAACAAATCAAGAGGAAATAATTTTAAAAAATCGGGCAGTCTTGCGAAGATCCGATAAGTTCGGGGATTATTTACGGTCTTGGGGAAAGAGGTGCAGCCAGAGTGGAAGAAGCCGTTGGGGAAGAGAGTAGAGTAGAAGTTTCTAAAGAAAAAGAGGGTTTTCAAAATTAGAAACTTTTATTATTGACAAAACTTTAAATATTGAATTTCAAAACTTCTACTATTGAGTATGTAATATGTTATTTGAATTTAATTATATGGTGATTAGATGGTGATTATCATGAATTATATGTATGTTTCTTGTTTACTTGCATTGTCATGAATTGTATGTGGACGTAGATGATGAATGATGATAATGATAGATGATGATGAAAGATGATGAATGATGAGAATTGATAATCAATGATAGATGATGAAATATGATGATCAATTTAATTTCTTTAATTATCTTGAAAATTATGTCTTTGGGAAAAAATAGCAACTAAGTTTTGAAACAGATCTTTACTATTTAGGATTTCTCCTTAATAGACTTATGGTGTAGGAAAATTCTATTTTAAAGAGATTCACCTCTATATTAGTGCATAATCTTTCACTAGAGAGGTTGTTTGACATCCAAAATAGTCAAGACCATTTATCAGAAAATAACGTTTTGCTGGAAACAATCATTGATGTAGAGGCTAGATTAGCCAATTATGAAATAGTTAAATTCCAGGCCATAAGAATTAGAGCTTGGGAAATTGGTTTAAAAGATATGGTTTTGTTATCAGGGATATTGTTTTGTGTAGAGTAGATTATGGAGGCTATGGAGGCTGGATTAACCAAAGATGGAATAATCATGTGATTAAAAGATAGGTCAAGCTCGATACAGAACTTTGAAGTTTAATGTAAAACATATAAGGTTTTTATCATGAAGATTAGTCTGTATTGTGGATTAGAACTGGGAGTCTATAAGTTGGAATAATTTTGAGTGTATATATATTCTACCTAATGGGACGATAAATTTCTTATATATGTTTTTCCATTATATTGAATGTCAATGTTTTTCTATTTCTAAAAAAAAATACATTATAATTTAGATAGAGGTTTTTTTAATGAATGATTTGTGAAATGCAATCAATCTATTTGAATCTCTATACTTCTAGCTACAATCTTTTTATCTTCTCGAATAATCCCATTACGTGGACCCCATTTGAGATGAAGTATGCATCTATAATTCACTCAACTTAATAGTTTAATATATAATAAATTAAACATAATTGCAAATATGATAGGGTTTAACTTACCTCTTGCGTATTAGATTGCGGTGAAATCATCAAGGGTAACGTGCTTAGATCTTTGTTTTACGACATTGTAGATCAGAGAGGGGGTGAGTTGCCTGACATTGTCAGTCCTGAGAAGTCCCATAACATCTTTAAATATATAGACCAACAATATCTTTAAATAAATGATAACAAGAGTTGAAAAAATGTAAAGTAACAAACAATAAGATGATGTTGTAGAAGATACCTATTTAAAATTGAAATCATCACCGGTAATGTGCTAGATCTTTGTCTTAATAAAATTCAACACAAAAAATGGATTAGTAGATAGATGGGTGAGTTGCCTGACATTGTCAGTCCCGAGAAATAACAGCTTCCTCGGACGGATGTCAACCCACGTTTTCAAAAAATAATATATTGTATTTAACCAATTGTAACAAACAAGAAAATTAAGGGGAAAAAGATACCTCCGTCCTCCTTAAAGTTGAAATCATCACTGCCACTAGTAATGAGCTATATCTGTGTTTCAAAAAAAACCAACACGAGAAATGGATTAGATTATAGATGGGTGAATTGCCATGGTTAACCATGCCAAATTTAATAAGATTTAACAACCTTTCTGTTTAGCATCCAAGAAAAAATACAGATATATGGATTAGTAGATAGATGGGTGAATTGCCTGACATTTTTAGTATATAGACCTGTAAACATCTTTAATGAAGATAAAGATAAAGATAAAAGATAGATAAAGAATATACCTAGTTAAAGTTGAAACAGTCCATTATCAATAGCTTCATCAAAGTCGATGTTGTCTTCTGTAGAATGTGACGAAGAGACAATTACACTCTCAAGGTTGGGAATATTTGTACCTGTAGCTGTATTATTTACACCTCTTTTTTCGCAAAGGGAATTCCAGTGAGCAATTGCTCTGTCAAAAATTGAATAGTAACAAACAAATTAACAATAAGATTAAGGGGAAAAAGATACCTGCTTAAAGTTAAAATCATCACTGCCACTGGTAATGAGCTAGATCTGTGTTTTAAAAAAATCCAACGCGAGAAATGGATTAGTAGATAGATGGGTGAATTGCCTGACATTTTTAGTATATAGACCTGTAACATCTTTAATGATAAAGATAAAAGATAGATAAAGAAGATACGTACTTAAAGTTGAAATACCATTATCAATAGCTTCATCAAAGTCGATGTTGTCTTCTGTAGAATGTGACGAAGAGCCAATTACACTCTCAAGGTTGGGAATATTTGTACTTGTAGATGTATTATTTACACCTCTTCTTTCGCAAAGGGAATTCCAGGTGCAATTGCTCATCACAAACGGAAAGGTTTCGAGGGAGTATCGAGAAACGTAACACCTCATGCAACTTTCCAGATTTTTGTCCAACCTGTTTCTCAGTTTTGATTTTATAAATGACAATGCACTGAAAACCCTTTCATCCTCCACAGACCCCAAAATCATTGTCTGGCATAACTCATATAGTCTGAAATACTCACTGATATCTTCTTGTAAGATAGAACTTTGAAAGATTCCTCGCCACAGCCTTGTAATAGCACCACTTTCAGAAGGTTGATCTAAATTCTTATATTGGTTCCTCATTGTTGTTGCAAAATTGGTTGACTGAAACTTCAATAAATCGGCATTCAGTATACCTTTGATTTCCGTACCCTTGAGCTCTGAAGTCTTTGTAAATTGTTCCATTATTGTACCCATTGATTTATGGAAATGCTTACTGACAAAGTCTGCACGGCCACCTTCTGTATTCCAAAAATTCGGATTCATCACACCCATTGCTTCCAGAATTTTATCTTTACAGAAACGTTCCCTAATTTCTGATGACAAGGTTTCTGAAATTTTTTTAAGCTTTATTCTTGTCTCAACTATCACAGACTCAAACAAATTACGTGTCACAGGAACATCTTCTCATTCCGATCCTATAATATCTTGACGTCTTTGCAAGATGTGCATTGGTATTTCCCTCCCATTAACAGAGATGCATAGGTGATCGTGGATATTAAATCTCAAAAAGGTGTTAGGATTTTTAAGATCTAATAAATCTCTCCAATTTTCAAAAACAGGTGCATCAAAACTATCCTGGGAATAGTACAATATATCAAGACTTTGACATACCATTTTCCTCATCCGTATAAAATCCACGATATAGATCAATCTGCCCTGTGCATGCTTCATCAGTGTATTGATCTCCTTTAACATTGGAAGAATACCAACCAATGTAAGCAAAGTCTCCAAATCGCTTAAGTGAAACAACGGGTCCCTTGCCCTATCAACTTCATGACGGTATTTGTGCATGAAACCAACCAATGAAGGATACTCCTCACGAACTCTGCATGCTGGTTCATACAAAGAGATCCATCTAGTCTCCACATCCTTCAAGTTTTTGCCGTCTATAATTCCAATTGCAAATTTTGGAACTCCGAAAAATGCTTTGGGCTGCTTGACATATAGGCATGGAGTTCTCTTATTAGGTCTTCTAATTTAGCAACATTTTCATGGTTCTTTACCATTTTATATGCTAAATTCATTACATGAGCCATGCGGTGAATTGGTAGCATATATGGGGCCACTTGTTGTTTGTAATCTAACACAGAGCCCTGTTCGGTGACCCTGCATGACAGATGCACCATCTGCTCCAACGCATACTAACCTCGTAGCAATTTCATAATCAGGTCATACCAAAGAACATCTTTCAAATGAGCAACAACTATTTTGTATAGGTTTTCGGCATTGCGAGTTTTCAACCATTTTCATAACACCCAAGATGATGAGGTGTCCTTATATGATTTTCTAATGTATAGATGTGGATACATACCCATGCGGTGTTGTCGACTGCTGTCACTTCATCAATTGAAAGAGAGATAAAGTTTGCTTTTTTTACATTCTCTTTCAAATCTTCCTTCTCTATCATCGAGAGGCATTTTGCCATTTCCCATCCACTACTCTCAGACCAATGAGACTGAGGTACATTCAGCATTCCATTAAATTGATACAAAACTTTGAAATCAAGGAAATCTGACATCGCCCTTCCTTTTTTAAGTATTTGAAAAAGAGTAGAGAACTGTATGAATTTTGCATGTAGATTTGTTTCTTTCATCTTACCAATATGCGATGTGATTGTTCCTCCCTTTTCCAACAGATGTCTGTGTTTTTTCTGCTCTGCCTCATATTCCGCTGCGTATCTGACATGCATGCACTCCTTTTCAGTTTTCCACCTGTGTGTTTTGATTTTCTGGCCATCCGCCTCATTCTGATTAAATATTGTTTTCCACAATGTTTTTCTATGTCGGTCCAAATTGATTGCATTTTTGTTGCTTTCCCAATTTCCACGTACATATTGTACATGTACATTCACATGGGATTTCTTCGAAATTAGATGATTGTACGGAGTTCAATACATGGAAATTTAGCTGCCCAATCAAACTTGTATGTCCTGCCAATGGTCCACATATTCTTGTTTGTTTTCAATGCTTTACTTTTTTGAGTCGAATTTTGAGCAATATCGCAATCACCTGGTTTCCTCTTTCTTGGACCAGAGTTTGATATTGATTTCTGTCTTCCATTTTGCTCAGTGTTTGTATCTGTGATATCTAGCTGCACTTCTGGTTGCACCCCAATAGGAACAATATCTTCAAGATCTGGCATATTATCGTAGGTTTCATTTGTTTGACTGTGATACTGTGCAGAATGCATGTCCACCTCAATAATGCCTTCCACACAGTCAGTATTCTGATTCTTTTTGGTGGCATCTATATGATTGGTATTTACATTATCTGTATCCGCAGAGTTTCCAAAATACTTGAAGAGTGATTTCTGAGATTTCTTACTTACTTTTAGGTTATTCGTATTCTTTGAGCTGACACCTTCCATTATTCTGAAAAGAGTCTCTGAGGTCTTGTCGCGCGTGAACTGTCTAAGGTCGCGCGTCAACCCTTCCTCAGTCGCGCGTCACTTCGTAGCCCAAGTCGCGCGTCAGAATTGCTCTTGTCGCGCGTCGTTAATGCTGACTCTGTCGCGTCGCGTCGGTCAGACTTTTGTCGCACGCGTCGGTTCAGCTCTTGTCACGCGTCGATCTGACTCTTGTCGCGCGTCAGTACAGATCTTGTCGCGCGTCAATATTGCCCTTGTCGCGCGTCAATACTGCATTTGTCGCGCGTCAACAGTAATATGAATCTCTGGTGCTCAAGGGTATGCGAGTTCAAATTTCACAGTATTGGTAATTTGGTAAGCTACTTGAGGTATACTACCCAACGAATCACATAGGTTTTTATAGGAGATGTTTTCAAATGAAGGCGAAGCCGACCCCCCAAAAAAAATATACTATATATTTTAGGCGAACAGGACACCGACCCACTCCGAAAAATTCGCCTTTTCAAAATTTCCTAAAATGAAATTTTCGCCATATTACGAATATTCGCCGCTAAAATTATCCCTGTATCGAAGTTTCTCTAAAACAATTGATCTCAATAGTGATAAAGATTAATTCAAATGATCATTAAAACTTGTTAATACAAAAATATTGTTAGCATTTAAAGGAGATCAAAGTTTATGTGTAAAGTGATGACAAAAATAGTGTCTCTCAAAGAGTGAATATTGAAATATTATGTTCACAAAGTCTTTGCATATCTTCAAATTGATCATTGCAATTATGGATTTGGAAGGAAATAGTGAATTGATAAATTACAAAGAGCATGAAAATTGAAGTCGAAATTGCAAGGGGAAGTGCATAGTCTAACCTTATAATTAGAAAAACTTAAGATTCGATCTCGTCTTCCTAGACAACAAGTTTCACCCACCCCATCACACACCAAGGAGACTTGAACCGGGGGTTTGAAAATAAAAGGGCACAAAGAATAAAACTAAATGTGAAAAACAAGATAGGAGTAATTCAATTTAGAAATAGAGAAGGAGAAAATATAGGAAACAAATACATTAAATGGATGATAATGAAACTTCATAATATTTCTCTACTCAAATGATATTGTATCTAAATCCTTTGATTCGATGAGGAGATAAAACAAAAAATAAATTTATAATATTCTAAGGAAATTAAATTGCCTAAATATTCGGAAGAAGTAGAACAATGGTTATCTAGTTTAGAATGATATTTTGAATTACAAGGAACCAATAGTTATGGAAGATCTTGAATAGCTAGTTTTCAATTAAAATCCATGACATTGAACTAGTGACAAGACACTGTCAAAACACACAAATTAAACATCAAAAACTTAAATGGGATAAATTCAAATAATTGTTTGAAAATAAATATCTATCTGAGTACTTTGTTCAAGAAAGGAGAAATGATTATTTTTGAATTAAAACAAAGAGGGCTTACTGTTAGTGAGTATAAATTAGATTTTGAACGTTTAAATCGTTTTGTACCATTCATAAATGGTAGAGATAGAGTAGTGAGATTTGTGAATGGATTAAGTACATGGTATAGAGCCAATGTTTGGTGTGGAAAACCAAATTTAGTGGATGAAGTCCGAAACATGGTTGAAATTTTTGAAATAATTAAGGAATTTTGTAACAAAAGAAAAGAGGATTAGAATATGTTACACCATTATTTAAATAAAAACACACAAAAATTAATATTCATATTAAAAATATAATATAGAACAAAAAATGTATCCACTTCTCATAAAAATAAATATTTTCACAATCACCAAGGAGATCCCGCTCTCACAATTTAGTATTGGAATTTTGGTGATAATCATTATAACCGAGAGTATCTTATAAGAAAGAAAGGGAAATTTCAAAGTCGTAACTATGATAATAAACAAAATAAACAATATAATATGGAAGTATATGAAATAGTTGAAATAGGTACAATACACCTTCAAAATTCATTAGTACAATTTAAAGGAAAATTAATGATTTAGATATTAACTTTCGATAGATTCAGTAGTAGTCATAGTTTTATTTCTCTAAATATAGAACTTTCTAAACTACAATTATCTTCAAGAAAAATTTAACCCATCCACGTAGAGCTAGTAGAAAGAATAATTATTAGAAAAAATGGTTCACATATTGAGTATTAACCATTTTGCTTAGATAAACTTAAAATTAGTGATCATAAATGCATGTTTTATACTTAGGTAAATATGATGCTAGCATATGTATAGGATGGTTATAAGAAATGAATAATGCTTATATTGGATGTGAAAACAAATTAAAAAAAATTAGGAAATCAAATGGGGACATTTGAAGTCTTACAAGGGTAGAAACAACCAATAACAATTAAAACTATCTCAGCCATATAATTTAAAACTAGTGTAAAGAAACATCGTAATTTTTTTGTTCTACGGTAATTCAATAAGGTGATAAATTCAAGTTAGATATCAATATAAAAAAGGTAGGACAAGAATTCATGGATGTATCTCTAATGAGATCCATGATACACCTCTTAAAATAATAGTGGAACATGCCATAGACTTAATTCTTAGAGCTGAACCGGTATCCAAAGCTCCTTATTGCCAATCAATCCTAGAATTAGCAAAATTAAGGACTTAGATGAATTTATGAAACATGGAAAAATACGACCTAGTAATTCTCTATGGGGTGGTCTTGTGTTATTTATAAAGAAAAATAATGGTATTATACCTGAAAGATCAAACCTAATGAGCCCAAGACTACTGTTAATGTTGCATCTCAACTCAAAAGGCTCCAAATACAACCTACATGACACATCTTTCCTAGATTTCCATATACACCTCACACCTTGTTGCCTAAGATAATTGAAAGAATTATGATTTATCATCCATCACCTCTTGAGCTAGATCTTAATCGTCATCATTATAAGAGTTTTGATGAAAATGCACATTGTGATTATCATAGATGTAATGTACATTCCATTGATAGATGATTTAATATTAAACATTTGATTTAGGAATTGATTGATACTAATGAGATCATATTTCCTGAACCCACTATTTTTAAATCTACCAATGACAGTGTCAAGTTAAAAAATTTCAATGATCCATTACCCAAACATGAAAAAATGGTTGTTGAATCTTCTTCTAATCATAATTATCATGTGGTTCCACCTCCATATTTTGATCATAATCTTGGATTTCTTGTTGGTTCTCTTTGGTACTTCCCCATCTATTATTACTTTCACCAATGCAATTTTTCATTCTTATTTTTCATCAAATAGACTACACATTGATGCTTCTATTGGTATTCATTCTATTAAAAATGTTATGGTATATCCTACTTTCAAATGTAATGCATGTTCATTATCTTTCCTATGAGCTATTGGATTTCCATTATCCTATATGACACTTAGATCACCTACTTCTTGTGGGCATGTGGTTCTCCCAATCATTGTTGGGCCTCTTACTATCTTAGGACTTCCTTGGCTTAAGGATACTAAATCCATCCCATCCATAGTTCATTTATGTCTTAAGTTTGTACATGAGTAACATGTTTTCACTATTCGAAGGATCACACCACGACCCCTTTATCTTTAGCACCTATCTCTACCACATATTAAATTTCTAATACCACTAGTGCACAAACTTCTTTACCTCTTGATGATGGTCCCATGAATTTGACATACACTACTATGGTATCTAGAGCTCCTACTACTCCTAGTGCTAGTTCTACATCTTCACCTAGATGATTTCTTCTTCTAGAATACGACGTCTTTATCGGTCCTATAGAGAACCTCATAGGACTAGGTCCCCACATAGGATACATGCTAAAAATGGTACATTTAGGTACAATTCATGGTCTCATAATCCACATACACAACAAAATCCTACTCGCATGTCATAACACATGCACTTTCATATGACACTAGGTCCTTGGATCATATTCACACACGTTCCTATTTTATATTAGAAAATAGTGGGCCGTCACCCTTTTTCCTCATTGGATATATCATTATGAAACTCACACTTGGGGGGAATCTAATTCCCATTTTCTACCAAATGATGTACTCTTGTTCTAGATTCAAACATGACTATTGAGGGCACACTTACACACGTGAACCTCACTTTACACATATACGCACTTTGAGGGAAACCCTCATTTCCATTCCCTATTCATATGATATGATATTATAATAATAAAAAAACCTTCAGATATTTGGAAGAATTACAAAACATTGTCTTAGATGTTAGTTGGATGAATTTTTTTCTTGCTTATACTATTCCATGTTACATTTTTCCTATCATGTTAGATTGATTCATAATATGTTCTATCCTTTTACATATACACATGCACATTCACATGGTACTTTGAGGTGAATATAGGCCATATAAAGGTTATCACACAATGCATGATTCTTGACACTATTCTCTACCAATCCCACAGAGGCTACTATGGGAATCTAACTTCCATAAATTTCCATATTTAGGTTTTATCATTCATTGCAATATAGAATAATTTCATTTATGTTTCATTCAGATATATACATTGTGACATATTATCCATTATTCTAACAAGATAATAGGTGTTTCATATATAGCATTTGACTTCCGGACTTACTTCTAACCATGCTTATCTACTTTGTTTATGTCTTGTCTTCTATGCTTGTGACTTGTTTTCAATTATTTATGGGTTATGACACTATGATTGCTAGTTTTATTGTTTGTATGGCCTTTAAGGCCTTGCTTGTCTTGTGACATCTTGAGTTGTATCCCATGTTTTAGACCATCTACTACTTTTTCCTCTTGATGTGTTATTGCATAGTTGACTTGTTTTTTTAATTATTGGTAAAAGGTTTTCGTGGGACCTTACCCAGGATTACAACAAAAGGCTCAAAAACTAAGAAAATAAATGTAAAATAGTGTGGTTTTTTGATCCGTGGGGTCCACACCCCAACCAAAAGAGGAAAGAATAGGAAAAAATAAGCACAAGGGCCATCTACCTATAACGAGCCCAACACAAAACATTGAAAACAAAACTACAACTAGAAAACAACACAAAAACAGCTGCACCAAGAACAAGGAGCCAACAACACTACCCAACAGATTTACTAAAAACTTTAACAACCACCCTGAAATCCTGATAGAGTTTTAGGAAATGGCGATAGTGGGGTCCCAGTTTGAGGCTTTAAACTTTCTTGTAATCTTTCCATTCTTCCAAGCCATGTCAAGAATGCCACTAGAGTCACAAATTTGGCAGATATGAACTTGCATAAGATCCAGAATGGCATTGTGCATAGCCAAGTAATTTTTTTTTTTCCTCCAGAGCTTTAATCTTAGTTTCTAGAGCAATAATTTCTTCTTTGAGGTCGGTGTTAGGGTCTAAGGCTTGATCTTTAACAGTAGACTTAAGCAGGAAGTCTACATTTTCCTCAAGGGTTTTAACCACATTAGCTTGCATGTTGAATTTATTTATTAAATTGGAACCATCTTCCACCATAATGTGTTTGCCTCTGGCTGCTAGGTCTCACAACTTCCTTTCCTTCCTACTCTTTGTTATAGACAACCCTTTTTGGGGGTGGCTCTGAGACAGAGTCCAGTACATGGGGTTTTTGGATCGAATGTGAGTTTTTTTGGGAAGGGGAGAAGCCACAACAGCGGGGGTTATTGGAAACAACACTAGTCAAGTACTGATTAATGAGATAAATGACACCCTAGTGTAGAGGGATAGTCCTCTTATGACCTTGAAATTCAAGAATAGACTTTTCCATTGACTACAGAATGTAGTAGGAGAGACTCACCTTCACCTCACGTTTGAAGTGATTAATCGGACCAGGTGATACTTTGTAGGGACTGTGGATAATATTCCTTCAAGTGTGACATAATGCACCATCATACGAGCCACCTCATCATAAGGCGTTGGGATAGAAGAAACTAGAATTCCTTCCTTTTTGATGTCGAGCTTTTCTCCATCGTCCAGAAAAAGCTTTTCTTCTGCTTCCTTATCAATCTTGTTCCTAAAGAATTTATTCCCCTCCATGTTGAGACGGTGATAAAAGAGATGAATTCCTCAGTGATTTAGAAGTCCCTTTCACCAAAAGAGACATTACGGTCTTTCCAATTTGCCATGAATTGTAAAGATATATATTGGTCATGCCCTTTTATGCATTGGATGAATTCGGTGAAGCCCTCCATATTTATGGTCTCCCAAAGCTCAATTTTTCCTACCATTGGGGATCGAAGATAGGTTCCATGCGACAGGGGGCACCACCCATTCTAAAAACCCTCTCGAGAATTTGTTGAGATGAACTGAAATCTATGGACAATATACTTCCCAACAGCCCTTTGATATCATGTATGCCTATACGTTTCAGGAATAGAATCCACTTCTTTCTCTCTTAATTGTTCATTATGAAAAAAGCACTCAATTTTCGCAAGCATGGAAGAATAAATTTGAACATGCCCGAATTTCCATGGTGATCCGGTGCTGACACAACCAACTGATAAGTAATAATGAGTGTGTTCATTTCATTTGAAATTATATCTCTAACTTTGGTAGGAGTGTCATTGAAGTCATGCCATTCTTTGTAATCATTAATACAAACTCCAATGTTTGCAAGTGAATCTCGCATATTTGTTCCCTTCTCTATACACATGCTTGAAAATGATGTTAAGACCATTGCATAAATTGTGAGCTTCATTAATGAAATCCCTAATGGTCCAACTAGGAGTTAGGGATTTAGTAAGAGTATTGACAATATTCATTGAGTCACCTTCGATAATGATGTTTCCCATGTTGAGTTTCTTAGCAATTTTGATCCCCCAGAGAGTTGTTAGGGCCTCAGAGTAGTGGTTAGTTTGCTTACCCATGGGACCAACATATGCTGCAATAAGATGACCCTTGTGATTTCTGATTAGACCACCTCCTCCATCTAGACCAGGGTTCTCCTTTGGAGGCACCATCAAAGTTCAAATTATACCAATATATTTGACATGTTTTTATTACATTATGCCTTGATTTTTTTCACTAACACCTTTTGTTAGATTTCTTTTAATTTTTTTCATTTGACATGGTTATTACCATGCACATACCCTATTACCCTATAGGAATTATTTTTTATATGTGCACATTAACTTCAGGACCTCTCATTTGGGCCATGCTTAAATTTGATCCATCTCATGCACCCTAAATAAGGGGTAACCACCAAGTGATTATCTCACCATTTTAGTAGTTTTTAAAATACAGGAATAAAATGGTACAAAGAAAAATTAGACGAGAATAGGGACTCGGAAAATGGCTCAAAATAAAACATGGGAAAAAAATAATAGAGGGATGAAAGAACCTAGATCGAACAATAACAAAGGGTGCTAATGTCCCACCCGGTTGGTTTTTTTCTTGAGGGTAAAAAATGTAATTGAAAGTTAGTGCACTTTCTCGGTGATAGGTTTACACAAAATCCAAAAACAAAAATTTAGCTCAAGTTTATTATCCTGTACAAAAGAACAAAATCAATGGCATGTTTCATACTTTGGGAAATGGAACTAATTAGTCTTCTATCTCGGTTTAAATTTTTCCTACTTGGTATCTAATAAGGATTGGTACTTAGGGCATATACAAGGAAAATGATATGATTGAAATTAAGTATCATCTGTGACCAACTAATTTTGGATTTTTGACCATATGCGGTATCACGTATCTATGGGTAAGCATCATGGACGGATGGTAAAGTTGATCGCTTTGCTCTTCTAACACTCTTTCTTTAGAAGCGGGATGCCTAAATCCTAAGCATTTTCACATTGGTTAAACAATTGATCACCCTTGACTCATCCTACCATATCCTAACTAAATTTCTCCAAGAAAATAATACACAATAACATTATATCATTTTTCTCTTATTCTGTACTCTGTCCTTGACTCAATTTTTTGTTTTACGCATATATAGAGTTCTGATTTCTCTAAGTTAAGTTTAATTTCATATACTATGAGTATTGAATACACTTTTATTCTTTTGCAGGTTGGTCCTTATCCCAAAAAAAGGAAACATAGCTATAATAAGGAGAAATATCAAGAAAAAAATCTTAAGAAAAGGCAATATTTAGTAATAAACATAGGTTTCATTTTCACTACATGTAAAAGTCACCCCTAGGGTCCTTATCCCATCTTATACTTCATGATACATATCCTATAATTTCCATTCGACATGATATAGGTTAAAACCTTTTGTGGCTCTCCACAAAGTATGCTCTTTTTATATACTTTATTCTATCAAATATTCATTCACTAGTATAAAGTGGGGGAACAAAATTATGAACTTATTACTATTACATTAGGCATCTAGTATGTCGTTATATGTATGATTCATAAGTGAGAAGATTAGACACTAGTGACACCTCTCCTAATTCTTTAATTGATTTTCATTGTGACACTTTCTTGTAGTTTCTAGATTTTTAATTTTTGATCGTGTCGAGAGGATCCTTATCTCGATCCATGATCTATTTTACGTTCCTTTTCCTAGGGAAAATAGTTCCTAGTAAGGACAATAACATCAGTGTGCTAGTGCCCTTCCCGACGCTTTATTTCCATTCTTAATTATATTTCAAATTATCACTTGGTGCCTAATTTTGGATCTTTTCTAAACCTTATTTCATGTATAGGTTTAGACTTTGGTGTCATTAAGTGTTGAAATTCAAACAAAGGAGTCATATATACACAACCTAATAACTATTATAAGGGGAAAACTAAGTTTATATAAACATAACCATATTACAATTAATATTAATTACCCAATTACTATAGTAAATGCAAAATTAACTATAGTAAAATATGTTTTACCTAACATTCCCCCTTAATTTTGCATTGCCTCAAGGGATGAGGAGAGGAACTCTCTGAACAACTCAAACTTGTCACGTGCAAGTGACTTTGTGAAGATATCTACTCGTTGTTTAGCTATTTGGAAAAAACTAAAGTTGTATATTGTGCTTCAAGACATGCTCACATATGAAATGTACATGTACCTCAATGTGTTTTTGTTCTTTCATGAAAAATTGGATTGCGAACAAGTTTGAGAACACCTTCATTGTCTACATACATGGTGGTTAGTTTGTCATGTGGTATTCCAAGTCCTTCAAGTATGTGACATAGCCATATCACTTCACAGATAACTTCTCCTGCAGAATGATACTCAACTTCTATGGAAGAGCAAGAAAAAAAGTGTTGTTTCTTGTTTCCCCATGATATTGGTCCAAATCCCATAAAGAACACAAACCTGAAGTGGATTTTCTATCATCAATGTTGCTTGCATGATCTGAATCTGAATATCTGACAAGAATAAGTTGTCATTCTTCTTGTATTCTAGACCAAGATCCACTATTCCCTTGAGATATCTCAAGATTTTCCCTTGTTGCCTTCCAATGAAAAAATTTGGGTTCTGCATGAACCTGGATAGATAGCTCACTGCAAAGTTGATATCTGGTCTAGTGTAGGTCAGGTAAATGAGACTCCCAATCAACTACCAATAGAGAGTGGCATTTACCACAGGAGATGGATCTGAATGAGATAACTGTAATCTATTCTCCATAGGTGTAGCAATAGGTGTGCAATCCATCATCCTAAATTTCTCGAGCATTGTCTTGGTATATTTCAACTGAGAAACAAAGATGTGATTCTCTTTTTGCCATACTTCCAATCCAAGACAATAATGCATCAGCTTGAGATCTGTCATGTCAAACGATCGTTTAAGATATTTCTTTGTTGCATCAATCATCTTCACTGAACTTCCAATGATGACTAGATCATCGACATAAACAACCACAATCACAATCTCCCCCTTGCTTTTTGAGGTAGATATTGGGATCGTATGGATTTCTAACAAATCCATGTTGTACGAGATGCTCATCAATTTTGATGTACCAAGCCCGGGTGCCTATTTAAGGCCATACAAATATTTCTTGAGTCTGCATACCTTTGTTTCTTGACCAGGTACAACATATCCCTTAGGTTGAGTCATATAGACTTCTTCTTGTAAATATCCATTCAGAAAGGCACTTTTTACGTCCATCTGATGGAATTTCCAACCAAACTGTGTAGCTAGAGAAAATATCATCTTGATCATTTTGATCTTAGTTGTGGGAGAAAATGTCTCCTCATAGTCAATGCCTTCTTTTTGTGCATACCCCTTTGCTACTAGTCTTTCTTTATACTTTTCTATGGTCCCATCTACTTTGTACTTTGTTTTGAATATCCATCTACATCCAATGGGTTTCTTCCTAGTGGAAGATCGACAAAGTTGCCAAGTGTTATTTTTCATCATTGAGTTATACTCAACATCCATGGCATCTTTCCAAGATTTTGACTATAGGGATTCTAGACTATAGAGGGCTCATTAGATTCAATAACTCTACTCATTAAAGCAAGTTTACTTCTTCTCTTTCTTTACTTGTGAGTCCTGGTCTAGTGGTGGATGTATCTAGTGGAGCATCCATTCTTGCATCTCGTAGCATGCTAGTATACCACTTGGGCATATGTTGAACTGATCCCATGGGTCGTGGTTCTATCTTGATCATCACCATCATCCCCATCATCACTTTCATCATCTATGGGAACATCAGCTTCTTTTTTACAACTAGTGAAAAATCTACATCAGGTGAGTCTAGAGAGGAGTCTCTGCTTCCTTCTTCTCAAAAAACTCAACATCTTTCTTTGGTGTAGACTTTCCTGGTCTTTGGATCCATCAATATGTACCCAAGAGTTTCTTCATTGTACCCAATGAAGATTAGTTTTTTGATTTCATATCCAATTTATTTTTGTTCTGCTTGGGTATGTGCATACTTTATTTACACCCAAATACTTTGAGGTGTGCAACAAATGGCTTCCTTTTGACCATGCTTCATGTGGCATTACTCCATCAAGAGAAATTGTGGGCACTCTGTTCAAAAAATACACTGTTGTCTTTGCTTCTTCTACCCAAAATGTCTTTTCTAGTCCAGAATCATCGATCATGCATCACACCATTTCCATGATAGTATGATTTCTTCTCTCAACAACACCATTCTGCTTGCGGTGTGTGTGGAGGAGGAATTTGTCGATGAATCTCATGAGCTTGTAGGTAGTCTTTGAACTCATCACTGGTGAATTCCCCCTTGATCTGAGTGGAGAGTTCTAATGTGATGACCATTTTGTTCTCAATAGCCACTTTGAACTTCTTGAAGTTTTCAAAAGCTTCACTTTTCTTGCAAAGACAAAAAATCCACATTTTTCTTGAATAGTCATCAACACAAAGCATGAAGTACTGAAATCCATAATGACTTGGTTGCATCGGACCACAAAGATTGGTATGAACCACTAGATCAAGCTTACCATGAGCTTGATAAGTACTCTTTTGGAATGAAGCTCTGTTGTTTTCCTACTAGGCAGTGAGGACACTTATCTATATCCTTTTGGAGAGATGGTAATCCTTTTACCATATTGTGTCGGTGAAGTGTCTTCGAGATACTTGAAACTGATATGACCAAGTCTCTAATGCCACAACTTGTGCAGAGGTAGAGTTCTTAGCCACAAGTGCTGATCATCTCCATGGACAAAATCAAGATGGAACATGTGTCCCACATTGGAGGCTTTTGCAACTATTTTCGAGCCTCATGATTTATCTCGAATTAAACACATTTTCTTGTGGAATGACTATCAAAATTCAATTTTCAAGTTGTGATCTAGGATTTGACTAACTGACAGCATATTTTTAGTCAACCCAGGACATATAGTACATCTGATAATCTACAATTGCGTGAACCAAGGGGTAGAGAAATGTTCCCAATCCCCTGAACTATGTATGAAGAATCATCACCTAACAAACATGGTTTTCAAAGGTGTGTCCCTCATTGAAGTAAACCAATCTCTGTGGCTAGTCATGTGTCGAGTGGCTCCCAAATCAACATACTAGACATCACTAGATGAATGTGGAGGGTTCACTTGATCGAAGCAATGTACAAGTAGTCTTCAGTATCTGAATGTTCTTCTTGCTCAACAATATTTCCTTTTGATGGGTTTTCTTTTCTAGTTCCCCTTTTTCTACCCTTGATTGTAGTTAGAGTGTCCCTTGTGAGATTGTTGGTGTTGAGGTCTAGAATTACTTGATGAACCTTTCTTGTATGTATTATACCAACAATCTTTCAATTCATGTCCTCTTTTGCAGATAGGACATTTCTTCTTTTGTTGTTTGTCCCCTTGTTGATGTTGATTCTGATTTTGGGACTTTTGATAGGAATTAGGTTTTCCTTTTCCTTTTCCTTTCCATTTCTGATGAGAAGAAAGTGTCTTCTCCTCTTCATCATCTTTATTGTACATTGCTTCCTCTTGTTGCAGTAGGTTTACCAGCTTGTCAAAACTAACTGTCATCGTATCTGACAAGTTTAGTGTTGTCACAAAAATGTGGTATGAAGGAGGGAGGGCTCTCAAAACAATGGGAATGAGAGCTTCATCAGTGACCACTTCTCCTAGGGCTAGAAGTGAAGCCCTCAACTTTGCAAACTCTTCTCAAGAAAGATTCTATTTTCTCATTTTTTTAAACTTCAATGTGTGTAACTGACTCTACAAATTTAGTATGACATTCTTGTTTTTGGCCTCATATACTGTGCTCAACTTATCCCACGCTTCTTTGGTTGTTTTGGCATCTCAATGTGGGGTTGCACATCATCGGACACTCCAAACAAGATGATTAGCTTGGCCTTCTGATCGATCTATCAAATTGTTTTTGTTGTGTTGTATCAATTGTTGATTTGGTTAGTACCATTCACAATAGTCTAGATCTCTTCAAACTCAAGTTGTGTCTTGATTTTTTCTTCCATGCTTGCATAGTTATTTCCTCTGAGTAGTTGTGAATCTAGAAGAAAGAACTTGGGGGCGTTGGTGCCCATTTTATAGAATCAACTAACAAAGGGTAAGGCTCTTATCACTCCAGGTATACGGTCTCCCAATCTATATACCATCAGTCCGATATACCAAACCTTTCTATATACGTGCCCTTCCGATATACCCATTGGTATGTGGAAGAAGCTCACCCTTTCTATATACCTGGCGGTAGTACGTGAAAGAGGTGTTAACGTACGTGAAATAATTCAATACGTGGTACCAAGATAGTACTTGAAAGGGGTCTGTGT
The DNA here is from genome assembly GCA_018340775.1 of Taxus wallichiana var. yunnanensis. Lineage (NCBI taxonomy): Eukaryota > Viridiplantae > Streptophyta > Pinopsida > Cupressales > Taxaceae > Taxus > Taxus wallichiana. The sequence goes on along the minus strand of CM031237.1, from coordinate 397,092,324 downwards.
GATTATTGACACTGGCTCAAAGAAATATCCTCATACGCGCGTGTAACTTTGCTATATACTTGGATAATTTTCAGTCCGTATTTAAGTCGAGAAATCATTCACATAGACGATGGGAGGGCTCAAAGTGTGTGCATTGTGTCCTTATTACTCCCATCGATTTAAAGGGTCGATGCCCAAACAACGTTGTTGCAGCTATATTAGGCATTAAGTGCAGTAGTAGTCGCGACGACTTTACTTGTAAGCACTTCCCAGAGGCACTATTTATACCGAATGTTGTGAATGAGATCAAAGATCTCATGAGTGATTTAGAACAAATTTTAATATTTTTAGTAAATATTTTCTAGTTTTATAGTAGTTACAATATTTTTGGTTGAATATGGCAACCTACAAATTAGTACAATACACTGAAAGTATAAAATTACATTCAAAATTCTAAAAAAATTGAATGACAGGAAAAAAATTGTTTTTTGGGGCCCTAGTGGCCTCTGGAGCTCAATACGGATCTCTGAGCAAAAATTGTAAAAAAAAAAATCTCAAAATGAAGTTTTTAATCACCCCTCCTTTGGAAAAAGTTGACCGGAATTAAAAGAAAAAGCAAATTTGGGAAAATTCTATTTTTCCCTAAAATAGGTTTTTCTCCGCTAAAAATGGTGGCTTGTTTGGTTGTCTCTAAGGGCTTTAGCTGTGGTTTTGGGTGCCAAATTTGGTGCAAGCTGCTAGATTAGCCACTAAATTTCCCTAAAATAGGTTTTTCTCCGCTAAAAATGGTGGCTTTTTTGGTTGTCTCTAAGGGCTTTAACGGTGGTTTTGGGTGCCAAATTTGGTGGAAGCTGCTAGATTAGCGGCTAAATTTCAATATTAATAAAACATATCGTTTGTGGTTAGGGCTCGAACTGAAGACCTACCACAGTTAAATCTATTCACTTAATAAAAAAAGCGTCAATTCACATATAAGAAATTTTGAAGATACCTGTATTTAAATTAAAATTAATTTGACTAACCTTTGAAAACCAACGTGGTTGTCTGCATGACCCACGTGGTGGTCAACAGCTTCTTTTTTGGCAAGGGGAGAATTAGGGTTCTGCGCTGAAAAAATGGATCCAAATTCACTTTGCCACTTTTTGCTTTGATAAACGCCTTATTTATTTGCATTCGTTGTTTTGTGATTGATTCGGTTATTGCTTTTGTGCAGGATTGTTGTTTTCCTCGTCGTTTTTATTTTGTACGTCTATGTTTTTGCTTTCAGGTGCGTTTGTGGTTGCAGGTTATAGGTCGGCACTTGGACGTGGTGTTTATCGATGGAGGTGCACCTTTTCCTCAGTCGAGGACTACGACACAAACCCAATAGAGATGTTATGAACTCTTGCGATCAACTGCAATGATCACTGCGATCAACTCGCTAACACACGCAAGCAACTCGGTCTTATATAGTAGGGAGACACGACACAACACGTCGATGCCAGGCTCATTCAACAAGCAACTCGGCCTCCAAAACAGAGCTTGTCTGTGGTTGAACAGGGGCAACTCGGCTTATGGTTGAACAGGATCTCACAACTCACCCAGAATGCTTTCTATTTGTCTGTCAACACTATTGATAACTCACCATTGTGAGGCAGTGTGGGCTCGACCGTGTGAATGGGATTGGTGGATTCAATGCAAAGAAGGGCATGCCAATGTAGATTCAACTTGGTTTGAGGTCGGTGGATAGCTCGATCAGGGAGCTATGCAATCAGCAACTCAATCCTCCAAATTTGATGTTGCTTCCACTATTAGTTGTGACTAATAGTGTCACTAAATTTTAGTGGCAAAACCCCTAATGGGGAAAAAAAAAAAATTATTTTTTTAATTTTCTTTTCTGCAGCAAATTTTTCTTGGTGCAGGGTGCACCAATGCAAAAAAAAATTGCGTTTACCAAACACCGGAACGAAATAGGGGGTTGTGGGGATGCATGGATGTCTACGAATTTGTTGGAGGCAACACAGGCTCTCCAGATATGTAAATTTCTTCTCCAGACACTTTTACCACTACTGACCTCTCTCGAACCTAGCCAAGGAGCTTTAACCTACTGCTGGTGCCAAATGAAAAATTAAAAACAGGGATGGAAGCCTAGTTATTTTAAAAAAAATCCAATCAAAATTACAAAGAATGGGACAATATTTATAGATATTGCATAGCCAAGTACAAACAAAGAAATAAGTTTCACAAACTAATTACAAAGCTTCCAAAAGAAACAATGCAGATATAAGAATATTGTTAAAACAATATAACAATGACTAAAACAACCTTACGTATGTTGAATAAAAACAATTAGATGGTTATATAAACATATCCATATTACAATTAATATTAATTACCAAATTACTATAGTAAATGCAAAATTAACTATAGTAAAATTACACACATTATCTTGGGAGAAAATTTTTGTAGCTTGTTATTTTGGTGTAACTTGCACATGGGTAACTTATCTTCAAGGGACAAGATTATATCACACACACACACACACACACACACACACACACACACACACACACACAAATTACATTGAGTCTGAAATGTAATGTAAAAATCAGTGCTAATCACATTGGGGTGATTGTAGAGAGGTCAATATGACTAAAGAATATACAACTTTAATTCTATCTAATATGTTCTTGAGCCTTGTACATGTAGTTAGGGTTTGTTATTTGGTACATGTGCGACAGGAAAGCCCTACGAAAAATTGGATGTGACATAGATAAAAGCAAAGGTGACATTGTCAAACCCTAAAATAATCATATTTTCACTCATTACTAAGATGCTAGTGCCCAATTTAGACACTAACACCCATGGAAGTCTTATTCCCTTTTAGGTGTTATTATCCATCACACCTATAGATCAATGTATCCTAGATGAAGCATGCACAACCCAAATTGAGATTTATTCATTATCATTCTAGCCTAGATTCAGTACAAATAACCAAATATCAGCTAAGTCACTCTCATCCTCTTGTTTCTTATACTTACTCATCATTGCATGTTTTTATTTTGTATTTATGATATATCTGATTGATCACCAATTCTCTTATTGAGATTTTTTTTTTAAATCACTACCAAAGAACGTAATATTTTCAAAAATACATTTAGAACATGTTACATACATTATGATCATGTTTTAATACCATGTAGTTTAACCAATGCCCTCAAGTAACCTTTATGACCTTAATGCATGATGTGTTTAGACCATATCTAGATGTGTTTGTAATTATATTTTTGGACAAAATTAAGATATATTGTAAAAATAAGAAATAACACAAACAAAATCTCGGGTTGGTATTATAAACATTAAGGAAAAATCAATTGTATGCAAAGTTAAGAAAATGTGAATTCTTTAAACAAGAAGTATCATATCTAGGACATGTTATATTAGACAAAGGTATTTTCATCATATCCTAAAAATATAAAGGCTATTCAAGGGTGGCCCATGCCAAAAGATGTTCATGAAGTAAGAATTTTCTTAGGTTTATCAGGATTTTATCATAAATTTATTAAGAATTATTACAAGATTGCCACACCTTTAACAAAGTCAATAAGAAAAGATAAACTATTTAGGTGGACCGTAAGAGTGTGATAAATCCTTTAACAAAATAAAATAAGTTATGATCAATGCTCCTATTCTAATTATTCACAATTTTTCAAATCATTTTATTGTGATTAAAAATTATTTTGGATTAGGTGCGGGAGGAGTACTTATGTTAAGTTATAAAGTGATTTGTTATAAATCCTAAAAGTTACTCCCAACCGAGAAGAATTATCCAACCCATGATCTATAGTTACTTGGAATTGTTCATGCCCTTAAGATATGGAGACATTATTTATTAGGAAACAAATTTATACTTGAAAATAGATCACATAAGCCTCCAACACATATTTACTCAACCTTTAGTGAATATGAGAAAAAGAAGATGGGTAGAATTATTAATAAAGTATGATTTTGATATTTAATATGTTTAAGGTAAAGAAAATTCCATAGTGATGCTTTAAGAAGAAGATTTATTTATACAAATGTTATAGATTTGGAACGAAGTGAGTTTGAACAATTCATTAAATAAAAATTAGTTTTGGATGATTTATTTCATGATATATATGAAGTATTGCTCAAACATACCTCTAATGTACATTTGAGTGATCATCATACTTCCTATATAATTAGCACAAATGAGATGTTGTATTACAAGGGATGGTTTTTATTCATGATTTACCTAAGATCAAATGAAATATATTGAGAGATTATAACGATATACCTTGAACGGTCAACCAGGGTTTAAAAAGACTTATCTTTTATTTAAGAAACATTATTTTTGGCCCAAGATGAAGTAGAATATTCAAATATATGTACAACAATGTTTAAATTGTTAAAAGGTTAAAGTAAAGTGATGTAGACAACTCCGGTCAACTCCATCTATTATTTATAATTAATTGGAAATGGGAATCTATAAGTATGGACTTTATCATAGGATCACCTTGTACCCATAAATTCCTTGACACTATTTTAGTTGTAGTTGACAACATAACCAAAATGGAACACTTCTTACCAAAGAAAATCAAATCTTTTGAATCGATATAACTCATGTGTTTTTGAAATATTTCTTTCATTATATAGTGTTTCCAATAATTTAGTATCTCGATCATGATGGACTCAATTCACTTCTTCATTTTAGAAATATATTTCGATGAAATAGGAACAATTTTAAGTTTCAATATGTTTTATCACCCCAAATCGGATGGACAAACCGAGAGAATCAATATGATAATTGAAGACATGTTGAGAATGTATATTGTTTAAAGACTCAATTCTTGGGAAAATTATCTACATTTAATTGAATTTTCTTATAATAGTGGTTATCATTATACTATTAAAATTTAAAATTTTGAAGCATTTTATGATATAAACTATAATACCCCTATTTCCTTATCTGGCTCTTTTCAAAGAGTCTAGTTGGAGAATGAATAATTAAAGGAGATAGAAGAGATACAAATGAAAAAAGCATATGAATGCTACCCAAGAGTGATACAAAGATAGGGGACGATTCTTAATGATTTATTAAAAATTTTGAAATCGGTGATCAAGTGTTTATTAGAGTGAAACCTAAACATAGATCATTAAATTTAGGAAAATATGCTAAAATTTCTTGAAGTTTTTGTGGTCCTTTTGAAATATTGGGAATAATTGGGTATTTAGCTTATAGACTTGCTTTACCTCTTCAATTGTAGTGAATCTACAATGTTTTCCATGTTAATTTACTTAATAAATATATGCATAACTTTGAACATGTAATTGATTGGAAAAATATAAGTATTGAACCTAGTTGTGAATTTAAAATTGAACCAAAATAAATTCTTGAAGAAAGAACTAGAAAATTAAGGAATAGAGAAATTAAAGAAGTTAAAGTTAAATGGACTTATTGTGATGTTAATAGTGAAACATGGGAAAGAGATGATTAAATTAAATATCAATATCTATATTTATTTCACTAATCATATGTTATATTGCATGTTTTTAGATCCACTTGTGTTACTTAGGATGACAACCAAAATTTACAAGGAGAACATTATATGACTAAATATTGAGAGAGGGTGATGGTAAATAAAAGAGGATTTAGAATTGTTCTCACGTGAAAAGTAAATAACAAAAAATAATTATTGGTTAAAAATATTTATGTGAAGACTTTGAAATAAATTTTATATTAACTTTGTGATTAGAACACCTAGTGAATTTATTGAGAGGTGATACTCTTTCATAACCACCTCTTTCACCCTATATAATGGGTCAAACATTTGAATGATATGACTTGTGTGGTATGTAAAATATTTCTAATAATAAGACAAGGAATTATGCATTTATCCATTGGTAAAGGGTTGGAGACCTGTAACACTCTCACTAGCAATAGGACGAGTACCCAAAGTGGGTGCAATGGGTAAGAAAATCCCAGTGTCTTGGCTAGGGCTAAGTGAATGTTGTTTTTATAGTGAGATGCATTATCACGTATAGTTACTCATTTTTGAGTGTGGTCTCATTGCTAGATTACCTAGATAAATTATGCTATTGAATAAGTTATCTTCATATATGTATTTTGACCTTGAAATTACTACACAAGTTATAATATTGATTTGTGTTTAAATTGATTTATAAGTTGTGTCAAATTCAATATTTACTTGATGTCTTTATATTGTGTATCTTAATGTAAATTTGATATGTTTAATATATTTATTGATGTATAAATATGAATCAAATATATGAAAAATAACCACAATATAGTGGAAACAAATGCAACATACTAAAAAGTTTTAGTTTGAGTCCATGTTATAGTGTTTGGGATGATATTTTGTGAATAAAAACTCGTGGTGTAGACACAAAATTATGCACTTTACACATAATTTAGCCCAGTCTTATACTACTATTTAGAAGGTTCTCAAGTGGTTAAAGTACTAATTAATCCCACCTTTTGGCCATATTTATTTTATATTTTATTTCATACTTCGCATGTATTTTCCAAAGACATACCCGCACATTTCACAATCGCCCATCATTTTATCCCAAATTCAGGGCACCTCAACATATATTGGGGCACCCCGATCCCACTTTTGGGTGCCTCGATCTATGCACATCCTTTTCGGCATCTTTTGGGGATTTTCTAGCCATTGGTTGTCTTTATATTTTTCTCAGTCAACCTTGTCGGGATTAATTACGAAATTAAAATTGATAGCCCTATAAATATAAAGCTTATAAGACCATAATTAAGGTCCTAACATCACACATTACTATCACTCCATCTAGATCACAATCCATTACATCACTTGCATCCATTACTATCATGCATCAACACTAGGACATCTGCATCACACACACCGCATAGGGGAGGGATTCTATTCTATTTAATGCACACATTCTACTTGCATTTTCTATAGTTACTATTTCTTTCTAATTCACAAAGTGTGACTGACACGAGAACATCTAAGGCACAACATACACACACACACCAGAACTACATTCGGGTTCGAAATGTAGTGCAACGCTCAATGATAAGACCACTAGTTTGGCGGTTGAGGTCAATCCGACCTATTCATTTCAATCTTTTATTTTTCTAGGGTTTCATATTACTCTTTACATTGTATGTCATTTTCTATTTCATCCTGCCCGCAGATCCAACGTGACAAACAGAAGGGTTTCAAACCAAGTTGTGGCCTTTGCCAAACTTAGGTTTTGAGAATTTATATTGTTCGAATGCCCATATTGCAAAACTAGGGAACCCTAGGGCACCCTAATACACTCCCGGATGCCTCAAACATCTCAGATTTTCCAGATCTACCCTTCACAAGGTCCCTAAATGTTTTTCTCGCACTTCCAGATTATCTATTCGGACTGCGATAAATTGTGACAGTCTTCTTCAATCAGCTAAGCTATTTTCTTCCCTTCTCTTGCATACTCGTGGTTTTATTTTTTTAGAATAATTAGTTACGGTTATTACATACTTTTTCAGTTCATTTATGCAACGTTTTAGTCCTCTTAATTAGATTAATAGTAATACCCTAATACCCTTATGTAGATAACTTAGGCCTATTTTTGTTAATAATTTTGGTGAACCCGATGTATCCTTATAACACCTTCTAGGGTTTTGGATTTACCCCTCTCCCATCATGAGAAAATGTCATAAAAATTCCTCTTTTCCGAAGTCTTTAGCTACTCTTCAATTTGATAACCATGGTTGTGCTTTTGTCGACACTCCTACTACTACTCATGGTTATAACCCTTGTCCTTCTTTTATCCAATTGTCATCTTCTAGAATGAATCCTCGGGATATCCAAGATGTTTTCACCACTTATCTATGCACCATTAATCCTACAACTCTAACTCAACTTGTAGCGGAAGTCAAGGTTCTTCCTCCTAAGAACACAAATGACTCTAGCACTACTTTACCTCTTTTTACATCTCCTCCTTCTCCATCCACGATTACTTCCCCATCTAAAACACCCCCGCATGACCTAGTTCCTACCATTTGCATGGTTGATAAGGTCCCTTCTACTTCACCACATACTCTTGTTATTGCCAACGCTATCATACCCTCCACCATGCATACTCCAAAATACTTTGTTACTTTTCACATTCCTCCCTTGTCCCCTTTCTTTATGAGATGTCATTCGTGGCTATTATCCACCAACTTAGTACAGTTTCTTCCCCACCATTTGATCCTACCACCCTCTTGTGTCATACCAAGGCCCTTCACCATCTATGGATCTTCTCCCCTGCCTCTCCACCAAAAATTTCTCCTTCGTGCACCCACCATTCAGTTGCACTCTCTTCATAAATAATTATTATTGGGAACACATACCACTTGACACATCTTGTACAACTATTGTATGCTCCCACAATGGTCTCCTACGACTTGGGTTTGACTTTGATGACCTTCATAATCCCCTATACGACCAACATTTGTATCATGGTTCCATCATCCTTCCCCATCACATATGGCTTGCATTTTTTCCATCATGTAATTCATCTTGCATGAACTCCCATCACTTCTCCACTCACTCTTGGCCAATCTTGGCTAGATTATATCGAGGGACACTTGATACTGATCACGTTGATATCACTTTTCCCATGCCATTTGGTGATGTATGCATTTTTAGTAGTTCTTTTCTTTGTTGTTCACCCAACTAAACTAGTTGGTATGTATTAGGATGCCCATTTCCTCCCTTAATGGATGAACGATTATGTCATGGTCATGAATATCTTACTCATTCATGGTTATTTGGATGACCAACCACATACCCTTTCTTATCAAGTTTCTTGTGTTGTCTAGTACAATTTTTATACCTATCTTGATGATTCTCTAGAAGACCTTCCTTCTCCCTTACCCTCTTGTGTTAACACCAATTCACCTCATACTACAATATGCTCTTCCTCCTCTTAGACAGTTGATGATTCTCACTCATGCAGTCCCTCTTCTAATACATGCGTATAGGAGGATATACACTCACTACAAGTTTAGTGTCAATCCATGGAAGCCACAATTGCATCTCTTCATGCTATGATTGAGAAACTTCAACATGTTTCTACTCCTCCTACAACTCCTACTCCATCCACCTCCCCTACCGGTCCCCTTCCAGATCCACCAGTTCTACCTTTCCCTTCATCCATTATCCTTCCATCTAACACTATGCCACAACACATTCTCGGTCACCTTCTTCACCGCCAACTCCTTATGTTACCGCCTTTCGTTATTATCCTCATTCACAATTAATCCACACACCGTGATCATCTATTTTTTCATTATCAATGCATTCAGGGGACATCATACATATTATTTCCGTGCATTAGCCCATGTTATTGGATATATCTAATAATTATGTCTCCTCTCATTTAGTACCCAACCTCCTCCTATTCTACGTCTATGACCCCTCGGGCTCACCCAATTCGTATGTGTCAAACATGCCCTACCCACATATCATATCAACACCAACCTATAGTCTTGCATTCCATATCTCCCCTATGATTTTTACACCATAATCTTTGTCACTAGGCCATCCTTTAAGCGCATATCAATTTCGCTTGCCCACAACACCCGTCTTTACTATATCCCCACCGGTAGATCATGGCCCTTCATTCACGTCATCTCAAGTGCCGACCAAAGGACCTTTGTCCTTTGACCTTCTTGATAATTTTATCTTTTCGGCACACTTGGGGGCACAACACATTATATGCCCCCAATTATAGTCTCGCATACTTATACAGTCTTCCATTACATATTTTTATCTAGGTCCTCATCACTTCTATTTCATGCATTGTATCTCCCTCATTACACGATGACATACTCTTATACTTTGGTTCACGCTGGAATGTCGAGGGATCACCATTACATTAAACCCCACACATCATACATTATCCTATAAACCACCTATTAGTCATCAACTATGTCATACAAGCTACACTAGTCATCATATTATCTACATCTAGTTTTATACCTTTTCATAAATTTTCCATTTACGCCAAATCACATTATATACGGGTCTCACTTTACATTCTATCGCTACACATTCTATCTCTATTTACATGTATCACCACATCTTACATATTGAATATTCTCGTACACCCTACATTTCTTACACTACACGAGTCACATAGCACATTTATCCATCATCTACATTCTACACACTACACTAGATTCTACTACATTCGTGTCTAGTTTTATCGTCATTACATATGCCATTTCCATCTACATTGCATATCCTATATACATTATACATTCGACATATTACGTTTGGTTTCCTTTATACATGGTCATAGCTCTCCATTTTATTACTACGTATTCTATTTCTATCTACACCTATCGTCAAACTTTCTACATTCTACAGTGCATTTACACATCTTATTCACCATTTGGTCACCTACACTTCATTTTTCTCACACTGCACTCACTACCCTATGATGCACTCTAGTTCCTCAATCCATACTTGACTGGTGAGGGTTTACTAATAAAATTGACCTTACCTATGTGTGACATGTCATCATACCATATTCATCAAACTAGTGACCAACGCTCTAGGCTATATCATCACCCACACTCATCATCACATACCATAGTGGTATACACCTTAGGTTAAATCACCACTCTTTTCATCACTTCTACATCATCCTATTACATTCTATCATCTCCTATTATATCATCCTATTACATTGTAATTTTCTCAATCCCAAACTATTTCATTACATTATCATGCCTTCAATCATCATGTAGTGGTATACACCTTAGGTTAAATCACCACTCTCTTCATCAAATTCTCATTATCCTCTTACATCCTATCATCACATATTCTATTATCCTATTCTAAGTCATTCTATTACATCATCATTTATCCTACTCATCACTTAGTGGTATATGCTTTAGGCTAAATCACCACCTTGTCCTTATTCATCACGCAGTGGTATACGCTTAGTGTTAAATCACCACCTTCCATTATCCACCACATACTCATATACACTTCATACACCCTCATCACCCATCTCATAGTGACATACACTATAGGATAAATCATCACCTTCTTCTTCCATCATGTAGTGATATACGCTTAGGGATAAATCATCACTCACCCATCCAACACGTCATGATATATGCTTTGGCCATATGGTTCACGCACATTCACTATATAATCACATACTTCATCACTTATTATCGTTCATTCTATAGTGATATACACTTAGGGCTAAATCATCACTCGTCTATTCAAAAAATTCATGGAATACGCTTACACTATAGGGTCCATGCACATATTTTCACGTGTCGCATTTCCTCACCATCACATATATAAACTTATCACAGCACGCTAGATACAACCAACACTACTCGACCATTTCCTGATGACGTAATGTTGTTTACGATTCATTCTTAACTAGTGAGGGGGAAAATAGAATGAGCCTCATTGCATACACTTCCATACACTCGGGGCACGATGCCCCTATCATTCCATCTTGCATTCCATTCCATCCATCCAAAACATATTGCATTGTATTGGGGGAGTTTACTTTTGCTTACTAGTGTTTTACATGTTCACTTTACTATAGATGTTATCTTGATTTCTTATATGAGATTATTATACACACATGTGTGTTCCCATTCTTTATTTAGTGTGATTGCAGATATAGAAATCTACACATGGCATGGATGCTCACCTTCTACCCTTACTATACTGGGTTTTGGGGGCATCCACATTCATCTCATACATGTGTTATTGTTTCATTTTGTACTTAACATATTACCTTACTTTTTCTTACATGTTTTGACATATCGGTTATCACTCTAACATGCTAATAGGTGTTCCATGTACAACAATTGTTTTGCAGGGATTGCATGTTTCTATGACTACTTGTTTGTTTCTCCTTGTCTACTTTGTTTTCTATTGTATACATGCTTTTCCCTTTACTTGTGTACACACTTGTCTATTGTTTGCGGCCATGATTTCCTTGAGTGTATTGTGACATCATGAATGATGTCCCTTATTTGTAACCCACTTTGTATGGTATTCTTATTGTTTCTTTCATGTTTACACTACCATGTTTGGTATTTTTTCTACACTGTTTGTGTTTTATACACTTATTACATACATGTGCTTGTGGATTAACATTTTTTTGGCTAGCCATCCCCTTTTGTGTGCGCCTTGGTATCTACCAAGCACTTTCCCTTTCCCCTTGTATGCAAGGATGAGTTGGTTACAGTCGAGTGCGGTTGGTCCTCTTTTGGGGCCACGTTCTCCTTTTCAGTTGTCGATGCGCCCCCAAAGAGGGGGGCATCATTGAGGTTTTTCTACTAACACATTGTATTTACATTGGTTCACACACGGTGAATGAGTTCAAACTAGTCTACAAACTCCATACACAACAGCCTTAACAAGAGATGGTGTCCTTTGGAAATTCTAAGAAGAATTTACATGTTTGAGGGTTACGGTGGGTGTGCATCTCTACAATTCTCCGTCTAGTGGCATAAAATCACCCAAAAAACTAGCGCGGTATAGAAATATTTTCAAAAAATTTAGTAGAAGGGGTTAGAGTTGGAGGACACATAACATTTCCTCCCTACACTTCTTCACCAAGGGTGGCGTGAGATCACCTAAAAAACTCACGACAGTACAAGATATCCTTCTACACCCTTTATCTCAACATGGATCAGGTGCACATGTTCCATTTACAATTATTTCTAGCATATTTTACATTTGCATACTTTACATTTACGTATTTTACACAACGTTTTTACATACTTACATATCTAACTACTTGATCAGTTTCTCCTCACAGTCCGTCGCCATATGAGAAATAAGCGATCAAATTGTGGGAAACAACAACGATGACGAAACCAACAATAACACGCTAATGACAATACACCACTATAGGTATTTTCCTTTACTAACCATGCAAGTACACTACACACAGGAATAACTACACACAGCGTTTCTCCCTAGGTTCACTCTCATCATTTTTTATGCGCATTTTTCATCTTTAGAATCCATTCTCCTTCATATTTTTCTTTTTTCTTTCCACGCTTGAGTCTAGTCTATCAACATGTCTTATTTTACACTCTACAAGGATATCAGGTATGCATCTCTATCTACTTTATGTTACCAAGCTTTCCGCTCACAAACATAAATTGGGGAAAATGTAGACACAAAATTATGTACTTTACACATAATTTAACCTGATCTTATACTACTATTTAGAAGGTTCTCAAGTGGTTAAAGTACTAATTAATCCCACCTTTTGGTCATCTTTATTTTATATTTTATTTCATACTTCCCATGTATTTTCTATCACTTACCCACCCATTTTGAGGCTACCTCATCATTCCAGGCGCAAATTTAGGAGTCCTATCCTATACTGGGCACCTAGGGCACCTCGGTCCCACTTTTGGGTGCCCCGATCTATGCACATCCTTTTCTCGCTTCTTTTTAGGGATTTTCTGTCATTACTTGTCTTTATGTTTTCCTTAGTCAGCCTTGTCGGGATTAACTATGAAATTAAACTTGAGAGCCCTATAAATATAAATCTTATAAGACCATAATGAGGGTCCCAACATCACACATTAATATCACTCCATCTAGATTTACATCCATTGCATCACTTGTATCCATTAGTTTCATGCATCAAGGCTAAGAGATCTACATCACATACAACATAGGGGGAGGGATTCTATTATATTCCATGCACACATTCTACTTATATTTTCTATAGTTACTATTTCTCACTACTTCACAAAGTGCAACTAGCACGAGATCACATAGGGTAGATCACACAGGGCACACACACACACACACACACACACACACACACACACACACACACACACACACACACACACACCAGAACTACATCCGAGTCTGAAATGTAGTGTAGCGCTCAATGATAAGACCACTATTTTGGTAGTTGGGTTCAATCCGACCCATTCATTTGCATATTTTATTTTTCTAGGGTTTGATACTTCTCTTTGCATTATAGGTCATTTTCTACTTCATCCCACGATCCAACGTGAAAAAAAAAGACAGGGGTTTCTGACCAAGTTGTAACACCGCCAAACTCGCTTTTGAGCATTTAAATTGTTCGAGAGAACCCAGATTGCAAACCAGGGGGTGCCCCAATACACTCCCAGGTGCCTCAAACATCTCATATTTTCCATATCTTCCCTTCACATGGTCCGTAAATTTTTTTCGCACTTCCCGATTCTTTGTTTAGACTGTGATAAACTACGACATGATATTTTCCAATCATATAAGTTATTTTATTCCCTTCTCTTACATACTTCGGGTTTTATTTCACTTAGAATAATTAGTTATAGTTATTCCATACTATTTCATTATTTATGCAAAGTGTTTTAGTCATCCTAATTAGATTAGCTTTAATACCCTAATACCCTCATCTAGGTCACTTAGGCCTATTTTTGTTAATCACGTGGCACTAACAAAAATGATTACACCTTTGAGTGGGATGGTAGACACTATTGGAAGTGTCATTTTACTTTCCAAACATCTCATACCTTCCCAGCCTACATTGGTCCGACTATGTCTCTTAAGATCCCTAAGACCAAAAATGTCAAACTTTGGGGTAAATTTCTCACAAACCATGTCATCTAAAAAACCTCATGTCTCGATCCTATAACTCAAAATTGGATGTGTATACAAAATCCTCTCTCATTTTATCTTATATCATCTTGGTTTTCTTGGGGAAAAAATGAATGCCACACGCCAAAATCAAATTTGAGTCAATGTTAGGGTGTTTGGGGTGATATTTTATGAATAGAATCTTGTGGCACCAAATAGAAAATAACCACACATATAATCAAGCTGGTGTATAATATCGAAAACATCATTTCACTTCCCAACTATCCTTAACCTTACCAGATACATCGATTATATGACGTCTCTTAAGATCCCTAAGACCAAAAAACTGTCAAACTTTGGTGGGTAACTTCTTGCAAAAATTTCTACCTAGGAACCTCATGTTTGAGCCTACAAATTGGTTTTGTTTATTTCTTAAACAAAATAATCTCTTGGTTTCTCTCATCTCTACCCAATTTTCTCGGTGTGGTAGCAAATGAACACACCAAAAAGTGTCGGTTTGAGTCAATATTAAGGTGTCCATGTTGATATTTTACGAATGAAACCTTGTGGAATCAAACCAATAACACCCACATGGTGGGTAGGATGGTATATGTTATCAGAAGTATAATTTTTCTACCCAACCATCTTGAACCTTCCCGATTACATTCGCCGATAACGCCTCTTAAGAGCCATGAGACAAAAAAATCGCAAACTCTGGGAGGAAACTTCTTAGAAATTGTGGCACCTAGAACCTCTCATATAAGCCTACAACTTTGCATCAGCCATGTATATAAAATTCTACCTTGGTTTATCTCCTCTTTTGCATAGTTTTCTCGCGGTAGAAATAAATGCAATGTGCTCAAAAGTGTCAATTTGAGTTAGTATTAGCGTATTCGGGAGATATTTTGTGAACAAAATCTCGTGGCACAAAAATGAAAATGCCCATATGTTCAAGTGAGCCGAAATATGCTATGAGAAGAATATTTTTCTTCCTAACCATACCAAACCTTTTGAATTCATTAGTTTGTTGATGTCCCTTAAGACCCTTGAGACTAAAAATTTGTTAAACTTTGACAAGAAAGTTCTTGTAAACCATGACACCTATGAAACTCCCATATGATATTACAATCAACATCGGACCATATGAAAAATACTCTCTTAGTTTATCTCGTCTCTTTCTATTTTTCTTGGGGTGGTAGTTAATGCAACATACCAAAAAGTGTCAATTTGAGTCAATGTTAGGGTGTTTGGGGCCATATTTTAAAAATGGAATCTCATGACACTAAAAAAATATCTCCCACACATCTAAGAATGATGATGTATACTATTGGGAGTGTCATTTCAATACCTAAACATCTCAAACATTCCTAGCCACATTAGTCGGATGACATCTCTCAAGAGCCCTGAGAGTAAAAAACTATAAGGCTTTGGCGGGAAATTTGTCTTTAAACATGGCATCTACAAACTTCTCGTATGAGCTTACATATTAGTTTCAGTCCATAAACAAAATCACATCTTTGTTTCTCTTGTCTTTATCTTATGTTATCTGGGTAACTAAAAATGCAACACACTAAAAAGTGTCAGTTTGAGTCATGTTATAGTGTTCGGGGTGATGTTTTGTGAATGAAAACCTCTTAGCATTGAACTCGACAATGCTCGCATGTCTATGTGGGTGGTAGATGCTATCGAAGCATTATTTTAGTACCCAACTATCTCGAACCTTCCTAGCTACATTGGTCTAAAAATGTCTCTTAAAAGCACGATCCCTATGAATCAATTAGAAATAGTTATGATTCTAAGTTTCTTATATAACGTGTTTTTCTTGGAATATTCAATGTTCCTTTTTATTACACAAGGCTAGGTGAGGATAATTACATACTTTCATGATGGACTTCCGTACTATTAATATTCAAATTTTTATTCAATCTATATGAATATTATCATTATTTTCTTGAAAATATGTCATAGTTCTAACAACATTCACACCACAATTGTAAATCAATTTCAAGGTATTTCCTTAAAATATTGTTCCATATCTTTATAAGGCCACTTCTCTATACCTCGATTGAAGAAATTTTCTACTTCAATTTTTAATAATGCAAGTTCAATTATACCACCACAAGGAATGAGCTTTATATTCTTTATCATGTTTTAGGTAACAAATATTACATCTTAAAGATTTTTATCCAACTCAATTAATAAATATTAGCTTTTATTTCTCACATGATACATGTTCACTCACTTCCGTAATTATACTTTAATCACTATAATGGAATATATTGCATTTATTTAGCTTTCAAACAATGGAATAGTTCCATATGTTCCAAATGAGATCGACTTCACTAATGCCTTAGCCATTTTATCTCTTTTTGGGCTTTTTAGGGAACTATGAGCACATACAAACTTTTTGTATTCCATGATCCTCCAATTGTGTGATTTCACATTATTCTCATTTTAATAGAACATAAATCCTTTTGAACTTTTTTGTGGGTCTCCTAACATGTTTACTCATCACGATCATTGAATTAGATGTTATGGAAATTATTTTAAATGCATTTTGGAATAATTTGGATTTTAAATTACTATTGGTGATTATGCATGGTGTAGTCACAAAATCATGCAATTTAGATAAGTATTTATCACAGTCTCATATTACTATTTAGAAGGTTCTCAAGGAAAGAAAGTATTAATTAACCCCTGTCCTTTTGGCCATATTTGTTATTTTATTTCGTATTTTACGACCAATTGCATCTACTTATACAACTACTTTTGAAGATCTCATGTTGTCTTATCCCTAACCTGGGCACCCATGGGTGCTTTGGTCCCATTTTTGGGTGCCCTGGTCCCTTTTCCACTTTCGTGCCTTTTCTTGGGTCTTTTCTAGTTGTTTTTCATCCTTATCTTTTATGAGGTCATATTTTCAGTTTTAATTACAAAATTACACCAAGATAACCCTATAAATATAAAGTTATGAGACCATAATAAGGGACCTAACATCACTATCTACTATCACTCCATCTAGAGTTGCATCCATCTAATGCATTGGCATCCACATAACTCCATCATCATCAAGACACACGCTAGAAATCTGCATCACACTTCATAGGGGAGGGATTTTATTCTATTTCATGCACATATTCTATTACATTTTATACACATATTTATTTCTCACTACTTCACAAAATGTGACTAGCACAAGAGAAACCTAGGGCATGTTCACACACACTTGCACATAGAACTACATCAGGTTTGTGATGTAGTGCAACTCTCAGTTATTAAGTCCACCATTGTGACAACTGAGGAAAGTATGACCCCTTCATATGCATTTTCATTTTTTAGGGTTTGATACTTTTCTTGGGGTCTTGCAGGTTATTCATTCATCTTGAGATATTCAGAGCATTTGATGCAACACAAAAAAATTTGGTATGACATGCGGGCGGAGTTCTAGATTGCTTTCAGACCCTGTGAACACCAATTCCAGACATTTCTCCTAAACCAGAGCACCCAAAATTCATACCAGAGCACCCTTGGGTGCCCTATTCCAGCCCTAAGTGCCCTAGTCCAAGAAGATCCTCCGATTTAGTCTTTCTAGGGCTTCACATATTTTTTCCCGCTCCCTAAATTTCCAATCATACCTGCCACACTCTATGACAGTCTCTAGATGTCAGTTGAGCTCTTTCATTACACATTAGGGTTTTATTTCATTAGTTTTTTTTAGATAATTAATTTACATATTGTTTTCGTGTTTTCATCTACTGTGTTATATGTCCTCCTAGATTATATTAACTACTTTGCACTATCCCATTTTATTTCATTTTCAGTTAATCATTTTAGTGAACCCGACTCTACCTACATACTCCTAGGATCCCCATTTCTTGATCATGGCTATTTCTATTCATGACTTTTTGCTTCTCCATCCTGAATTGTGAGATAAAATCATTAATATTTTACTTACTACTCCAATTCCTGACAATACCCATCCTAATATAGTCTATAATACCTTTGCGGATGCCTTCTCTTAGCACAGTGCTTTCTCATTTATCCCTCCACCTGATCTTGCCACTTTTAATAATGATCCACCACCGCATATCATTTTTCATATTTAGAATGTTAGTGTAGAACACACCTTAATTGATAATAGATCTAAGCTCAATTTGTGTCCCATGTCATTCCTTTAGCACCTTAGATTATCCTCTTGTGATGATAATTTATCTAGTATTTCATTGTGTGCTTATGATGGTTCTTTTCGTCCATGTCTAGGTCATATTACATTGCCTATTACAGTCGGCCCCAAAACTATACACATTGTTTTAAATGTTATTCACTTCCCGGTCTCTTATAACTATCTCGCTCAAGAGGCCATGGATTCATGCCATGTAATCCATTGCATCTACCATGCATCATTGTGTTAAATTCCTTCATAAAGACATTGAACATATTATCCCTCGTGACCGTGATCCATTATGGTATTTTG
Source organism: Taxus wallichiana var. yunnanensis (assembly GCA_018340775.1). Classification (NCBI taxonomy): domain Eukaryota; kingdom Viridiplantae; phylum Streptophyta; class Pinopsida; order Cupressales; family Taxaceae; genus Taxus; species Taxus wallichiana. Next base: position 397,073,238 of record CM031237.1, on the reverse strand, counting down.
ATTACGCTCCTAACACTAGTCTCCCCATTCCATGTACTAATGCTACCAATGATCCCCATCCTCTAGAAAAAAATCCCTCACTTGCCACCAATTGACAATACCGTTTTTATGATAGACGTTGTTTCTCATATGTCACCATTTGCTACTACTGATATGATTCCTTATTAGGGACACCGTCTCTTTGCATGGACATCGCTCTATCACATTTAACTTCACTTACACCAAAAATATTAGCCTGCCCTCCATTCACTTGTACCCTTTTCATAAATAATACATATTGGGAACACACTCCATTTGATCCTATGTGTGATGAAACTATATGTACACATGAGGTTTTGACTCGCTTAGGGCTTACCGTCAACGATCTCCATCCTACACAATATGATTCTCATGTTTATTATGGGTATATCATCATCCCTACCGCTTATAGTCTTCATATATTTTATCTTGCAATTTTTTGTTCCGCACTCCTAGATCTTCACCACTCACATTAGGCCAATCATGGCTTGATTATATTGGAGGTACTCTCAAACCTGACCATACATATATATCTTTCCCTATGCCTTTTCAACGTATTTTCATTTGTAATAGTTATTTCCTAGGCTATACACAGAAACTTACTCGTTGGTATGCACATGGTTTCCCACTTCCACCCTTCACTGATGAGGAATATGTTATGGTTATGTATCACTTACACTACAAAGGGCTCACTACACAATCAGCTAGACATTATTGCATATTAGGTCACCAATGCTTATCCATATGAATTTGATCCCAAGAATGATGATCTTCTCGATGACTTCACATGATCATCTATCTTACCATGCACGCTTTGAGGGCATAGCATTTCAAATTCCCCACCCCGTTTTAGCATCATTATTGCATTCACATACAATCATTAATCATAATCATCACATAAATTCTAATAGTGTCATTACTCGATGACACACTTTTATGCTTCGGTTCACACTTGATTATTGAGGGCTTACTACATTGAACCCCACACACTTCACTATAGGCATTACACATTACACACCATACATCCTACAACAATTGGTCAATTGTGTCTCTTCACTTCATACACCATTATAATTGCATACATCTACATACCATACATACTACGCCATGTATTTCCATGCATATCATACTAGTCTTCATCACCCATGAGTCTAACATTATATTACTAGTCTATTTACATACATTACATGTCATTCTACACATTACACATTACAATTTCTACACTTTCCACATTACATTCTACACATTACATCTTTACACATTCCACTCATCACATGGTCATATTTTATCCTTACACACACTACATTGTTTTCCATGTGTTGCGCTCACTACCCGATGATGCACTTTAGTTCATCGGTCCATACTCGATTGCCGAGGATTTGCAAATCAAATGAACCCTACCACTCATCACACATTTACTATTACACTTTTCATCATGCGAAATTACTAAGATTAGTGACATACTTTTTAGGCTAAATCATCCCCTATTATATCAGATTGTGGTGGTATACATCTTAGGTTACATCACCACTCCCTACTATTCATCTTTTATTGACATACACTTTAGGCTAAATCATCACCTATTCTATCATCTTGTTGTGGTATACACCTTAGGTTACATCACCACACCCTCCATTCATCGTATAGTGATATACACTTAGGTATAAATCATCACTCCACGTCTCATCTCATAGTGGTATATGCTTAGGCTTTAAGGTCCATGCACATATCTTTTACATTTCACATATAATCACCACTACACATATACACATTCATCACAACGCGTTAGACACGATATACACACTACTCGACCATTTCTTGATGACACACTCTTGTTTATGGTTCATTCTTGATCGTTGGGGGAAAACAAAATGAACCTCATGGCATACACTTCCATCCACTCGGAGATCATATGGCTCCTATCATTCCATTTTACATTCCATTCCATCCCTCCACGACATACTGCATTATCTTGGGGGCATTTACTCTTGCTTGCTAGTGTTTTACAGGGTTCACTTTATTACACATGTTGGATTGATTTCTTATATGTCATTATCTATACCATCCACACATGTTCATTCACACCTTTGTTTAGTGTGATTGTAGATATAAGACTCATACACACGACATGGATGATCGCCTTCTACCCTTACTATATTGGTCACTAGGGACATCCACATTCATATCATCTAGGTGCTATTATTTCATTTTTATACTTAGCATCTTGCATTACTTGATCATACCCTATTTTGACATATTGGTATTGGTTATATTATTTTGTTATGACTCTTTTGTTAAGTATTTTTTCCCAAACTCTAGATGCCCTCGGTTGATTAAAAATATAGTAACGACTAAGTATAAAATTCTCCCGATGATCTCCACGTGTCTCTTAGGCGCATCCCTAACTTTGGGAATTCAAGCGAGTTCTAAAACTTGTGCAGACACTCCACGTGTCTATATGATGAATATTTGATATAGCCCAAAAGGGAGGAGGAACCTAAGAAAGCGCGAGCCCTCCACATGGCCCAATTGAGGAGTCTAATCAGACATGGACTCAGTGGAAATACCAAGAAGGGAGTAGATGTGTGGATTTCTATAAAGGGACAAAATATTTATTCCAAAACCATGAAGGTCAAATATCCAAATTAATAGGAAAGACAGTGGTGACATTGCATTTAAAATACTAGGGGTAGGAGCCAGAAGGATAAGTGCAAGGCCTTATTAGAATTGAAAGAAAAGGGTGGTAGCTTAAAGTGATAGAGAAAGAAACATTTCCTATAAAAGGAGGCAAGATATAACAAACAAAGAAGGGAGAATTCTGAGCCAAAAGAGGAAGAAGAAAAGTGGAGAGTTCTGTATGTTTTATCTAGCCTTAGCAAGCCTCTGTCATAAAAGAGAAGTGTAATTTGTGCTTTCATGGGCCTTATGTACCCTTTCTCTATATGAATAAAGAGTTCTTATTCTATGCAAATTGGATTTTCATATGTTCGAACTTTTGTTTCTTTTATGAAAGGTAGTTATAAATGAGTTAGGAAATTCATCGTGTTAGATGCCCTTAGAATTTCTTTGTTTTGTTTATTATTATTTGTTTCAGTTCCTCAAGTTTTTAAGTTATCAGAGTAGTAGATCATGTTGTTTATCCCTTCAACTATTATTGATAAATATCTCAGATATTTTTTCATTTCATTTCAGAATTTGGCACATTGCTGTTTGTTTCAGATCGTTTACATGCTTTTTCTAAACCTATTTCCAAAAACTAGAGAAGAGCTAGCTTCTTTAAAAACTAGAGGTCACCTTAGAGTGCACGTCTCACTCATCTAAGGTTTTATATGACTCGACGGTTTGTCTATAAAGAAAATCGTCAACAATTTTCCCTGGCATGCCTAGTGGGATGCATCTTTCCTATAGGTTAAAGCATCACCCAATATTTATCAACGAATGCGAACGAGATCAAAAGCGAGGGAATAGGGTATCATCAGCTATTTGGAGCTATCCCCCTCCACGACATAGAAGAGGAAGATAGGTTTAGAGGTCCCCGTCCCTCCCGGACCGGACTCTCTTAACTCCTCCACTAGGTAGGCCCTTCACTCAGTCAACAAGGACCCTTAGGCCTATCACTATGGCGCACCTTCAACCTCCATTTTCGAGACCATTTGTTTCATGGGAGAAATGAAGCCCACTCATTTTCCCACACCCCGGTAGTATGGAATCCTATTCCAGCCAATGCGTTGAAAGTGTTGCCCAAATTCAGTGGTGAAGACTTCAAAACCCCCGAGGAACATCTCCAAGACGTAGCGGAGATATGTGCAGTACATTATATAAGGGAATAGGATGTTACCTTATGATTACTGGCCGCCTCTTTCAAAGGGAGGGCCCTAGAATGGTACCAAACCTTGACCCCTAACACTATCGGTACTTGGGACCAATTGGGGACACCATTTGTGGTAAGGTTCAATGAGAAAGGAGACTGATCATCATTCCTACAACAATTAATTGGTATAAAAAGAGTCGGCAAGAGTTGATGAAAAATTTCAACACCCGGTTCCATAAAACTTGACAAAGGATTCCGGTCTTGGCTAGACCACCTAAAGGTACGGCTATTGTTTTCTACTTAAAATCCTTAAATTCAGATATTTTAGTAATGATTCAATCATTAGGAGGGGATTATTTTCCGTAAGCCTATAACCTTGTGGTCCAAGCTGAGAATAATCTAATAGACGTAAGGAAGTTCCCTCCCGGATCTCTTTTTCCCATAAATTTTGCGATAGCCCCTCCGCCACAGTGCATGCCTAGAGTTTAGCTTCAATCCCTACTTCTCTATATAATTACCCCCGACAACCGTAGCCCCCGCTACCACCTTATCTTCATTCCCTAAGATGGATGAGATAAGAAACATCCTAAGAGGTCTCTCAAACAAGATAGTAAACCTTAAGAGAAATTAGGCCGCTTATGCAAAGCAAAATTATCAGAATGTCCAAAGTAGACGACCCGCTTACCCATCTACATACCAGAATGCTCAGAGGATGCCAACTACCTAGCCATCGAATCAAATAGTTCCTGTACCTACGTTGCTTCAAACTGCTCCCCCAAATAGTAGTAGAGAGCTCTTCCCAGACAAAATCATCTGGGTGAAGAACCCAATGCCTCGGTGTTTCCTTATGCAATAATCCTCATATGTCAAAAGAAGCTGTCCTAAAGGGAATTTACAACTAAGGATAGCTGAGTAATGAGAAAGGGAGGGTTATGATGCACACATGGTTGGACCTCATCAATCTGAGGGAGCCCAAAACACTTTGCTTTCACTTGCCCAAATGCGGGAATGCCTTTAGAACAAGAGGCTAAGATTACACTGAGCATGCCCTCTTCTCCCGGGGTAGAGGGGGACGGGTTTTTTTATATAAATGAGGTATTTGCTTCAAAACTGTGTAGTTCAACTACAATACTCACTTCAAGAAAAGGATCATCGAAAAAGACACACTGGCTTCCGGTTCGGTCGACAAGTTGTACACAGAGTCTCCAACCATTATAAGTATGTCATTGCCAAAAGCGAAAGAAGTTCCTCAACCAACTATACAGGAGAAATAGGTCCATCACCTTGAGAAGGAGAGAATGAAGCAGCACCCCCTCTTAAACCATTGCTAGCTGGACCCATCAACGTAGTCCAACAACTAGAAAAGGTGCCAACCAATGCATCCTTGAGGGATCTCTTAAGAATTCCCAAGTAGAAAGTGTTGCTCCAAGGGGCGTTAAGATTGGAGGAGGATGCAACCGTGGTAGGTCCCATGAAGGAACAAGTCAAAGATGCACGGATGCCTTCAGAATCCATATTGCTAAATCAAAAGGAAGAAGTGAGTAAACCAAGGCCCAACCCATTCTTTTTTACTCTTATTATAGGGAAAAAGTTACTACATAATTCCATGATATATTTTAGTGCAAGCACTACTATCATGCCTCAGGAAATAACAAACGATTTAGGAGTCTAGTATGAGCCCTTGAAGAAGGGGTTATGCATTGTATGGGAAGTCTATGCCAACCATAGGAATTATCAAGGGACTCCCATTACATCTCTATTCTGTCTGAATATAACTGTTCACCAAGCTATCATGGTAGTTAATGTCCCACCAATTTTTGGGCTCTACCTCTCCCGAGACTTCACAACTAGAAACAATGGATACATGTCTTTGGATTGGTCCCACTTAATCTTATGCACTAAATATGGATCCAAGATGAAGGTCTTATCCGAACCACTCTCTGAGGAACATATAACAGACCAAGTACCTTCTCCGGTTTGAGGCCTCCCATGCTATGATCACAAGATAAGAAGAGCTATTTATAGAGGCGGAGAACCCCGAGAAGGTGATTATCTGTCTAATCTTCCCTCTAGAGTTCCATTTGGAAACTTCGATTCAACCAACTTGGGAAATTATGTCATTTTTGATGAAAACCCCACAATCCCAAAGGTAAATATTGAGGGTAACGCACTAGGGATAGATGCTCCTGGCGATCCTCCAATATGGATCTTATATTTTGATGGGGCTAGCAGTAAGAATGGCTCAGGAGCCAGAGTTTTCCTCACCTCTCCAACCGGTAGGAAGATTCTCCAGTCGGTATGTTTCCAGTTCTCGTGTACTAGTAATGAAGCGAGAATATGAGGCCTTGGTGCATGGTTTATGCACTACCCGGAAGGAAGGTATCAGGAAGCTAAGGGTATTTGGTGACTTAGAATTAGTGGTTACGCAAGTAAGGAATACTTCCGTCACCAAGAACCCAAGGGTGAGATCTTACCAACATCGAGTCTAGGATCTAATAGATTATTTTGAAGCTTTCAACATTAAGGTAGTTTCCGTGAGTAGAATGTAGAGGTTGATAGAATGGTTACCATTGGGTCTCAGTTTGACCCAGCCCATGACCTTCTAGAAAATAAAGAGTCTATAAAGGTAATCATTCACCCCTCAATCCATGGCAACCTCCATAATTGACAGGTGTTTGATAATAACTGACAGGTCATACATTTCCTTGATGAGTCCGATCATTTTGTAAATCGACTCCAGTCCAAGGTTGAAGAAGCATATGGAGACTAGGTAATACAATTAAAGACAAACAAGCTACCAAGAGGACTAATTACACTTGAAAACCTTTTTGACTCAGATGGTGCTATCTAGATCGAAGGAGGTTTGTAGTAGTAAAAGAAGATTATGTACAACTAGAACTAGCCAGGGACACATTGACCAAGAAAGCCATCGTTGCTTCTCAAGCAGAGGAAAAATATCCTGCAACTAAGCTCTCCACTACCGAGGCCCTAATTAATTTGCTTTCACAGGAAAAGGATGGCCTTCAAGCCATGTTAAAATCTTTTGATAAAACGGTCAAGGACTTGACCAACCAATTGGGTCAAGAATCTTATAAAGCTAGAATTGTATCATTAGTACAAAGTCTATATGCCTCTTGATGTGACGAGATTGCAACCACTTTGCAAAATATAACCTCAATGCGTTGATTTATATCCAATGCACAGGAATTGTGCTCTAGGGTGGGAAGTGTAGTCTCTACCATCAATAGCGCCTTATCCACCAAGGTCCAGGAATCTAAAATCCTAATTCGGATGCTCTATGATGCCTCGGATATCACTCATTAGAATGCTAGAATCACCAATAAGTGGTTGACAAAGGCAAATATCAATGAGATTCTAAGTTGTGACAAAGCTTCTATCAAATGTCAGAATCTCTTAGCACAGCTTCACTAGGGTATGAGGGAAAGAAAAAGAATATCAATGAATTAGTACAGCTTGGTTTCCCCTCTCCCTTCCGAGAAAAATATATGGTCTTGTCTAAAGACCAAATATAGTAGCTTTTGATCGCTAAGCGCCAAGACAAGATGATTTTCTAGTCTTTGAAGGAAGACTCCAATGTCATTGAGGTCGAGGCCATCATTAATCCTATCATATAGCTAGAGTTCCACTTGCATATGGTCATGTAAAGCCTTCAAGGTTTCTCCCACGGGAGATAATCGAGTTGGACTAAGCTTTTGAAACCTTGTAGCAAAGAACCTACCCAACGAAAGAAGAATGGCTCGGGTATCAGGCTTCTTTGCGGATGCTATAGAAGGCCTATGGTTAGCCACATTTTTTTTTGAAATTTTGGGAAGGCTTGAGATATTGTATTCTTCTATGGTAGGCACAGAGTCCCTTGGTGAGTCGCCAAATTGGTTATATTATTTTTTATGACTCTTTTGTTATGTATTTTTTCCCCAGACTCTAGATGCCCTTGGTTGATTAAAAATCTAGTAACGACTAAGTATAAAATGCTCACGATGATCTCCACATGTCTCATAGACACATCCCCAACATCGTGGCATTCAAGCGGGTTCTCAAACTCATGCATATACTCCACATGTCTATCCGATGCATATTTGATATACCCCAAAAGAGAGAGAACCCTAAGCAAACGTGAGTCCTCCACGTGGCCCAAATGAGGAGTCTAATCAGACAGGGACTCAATGGCAATACCAAGAAGGGAGTAGATGCGCAGATTTATATAAAGGGATGAAATATTTATTCCAAAACCATGAAGGTCAAATATCTGAATTAATAGGAAAGACAATGGCGGCATTGCATTTAAAATACTAAGGGTAGGAGCTATAAGGATAAGTGCAAGGAATTATTAGAATTGAAGGCAAAGGGTGGTAGCTGAAAGTGACAGAGAAAGAAACGTTTCCTATAAAAGGAGGCGAGATACAACAAACAAAGAGGGGAGAATTCTGATCCAAAAGAGGAAGAAGAAAAGTGGAGAGTTCTATATGTGTTATCTAGTGTTAGCAAGCTTTGTGTCATAAAAGAGAAGTGTAATATGTGCTTTCATGGGCCTTACGTACCCTATCTCTATATAAATAAAGAGTTCTTATTTTGTGAAAATTGGATTTTCATATGTTCTGAACTTTCGTTTCTCTTATGAAAGGTAGTTATAAATGAGTCAGGAAATTCATCGTGTTAGATGCCCTTAGAATTTCTTTGTTTCGTTTATTATTATTTGTTTCGGTTCCTTAGGTTTTTGCGTTATCATATTAGTAGATCGTGTTGTTTAGACCTTCAACTATTCTTGATAAAGATGTTAGATATTCTGTAATTTATTTTCATAATTTGTCGCATCACTGTTTATTTCGAGTTGTTTACATGATTTTTCTAAACCTATTTCCAAATACTAGAGAAAAGTCAACTTCTTTAAAAAGCGGGGTCACCTTAGAGTGCACATCTTACCAATCTAAGGTTTCTACAACTCTAACGGTTCATCTATAAATAAAATCATCAACAAGTATTTCTCTAACATGATAATGGGTGTTCCATGTGCAACACTTGTTTTACAAGATTATATGTTTCCATGACTACTTATTTGTTACACTATCTACTTTTGTCTACTCTTATTTGTTATTATTTGTGGGCCTTGCCCTATGTTTTGTGTGCACACTTGTCTTGTTTGCGTCCATGATGGCCTTGTATGTCTTATGACATCATGAGTGATGTCCCATGTTTGCAACCCACTTTGTGCGGCCTATTTGTCTTCTTACATGTTTACTACATTGCTTGGTAGCTTACATACTGTCTGCATAGCTTACACACTATTTTCTATATACATGCATGTTTACACTTGTCTTTGGCTAGCCTTCTTGTATGTGTGTGCCTTGGTTTTACCAAGAACTTTCCATGGTTACAATGTACATGCGGTTGGCCCTCTTTTAGGGCCGCACATGCCCCCAAAGAAGGGGGCATCATTTGGGGGTTTCTACCAACACAACATATTTGCACCAGTTCAGTTCAGTGCACTTACACACATCGAGTGGGTTTAGACCAATCTACGAACCCCATACACAATGGTTTTTATAGAACATGGTGTCCTTAGCATTTCTAGGAAGAAGTTACGGAGCTTACGAGGTTACGGTGGGTGTGCCTCTCTACACTACTTCATCCAAAGGTGGTGTCGGATCACCCAAAAAACCAAGATATTATAGAGATATCTTCATACACATTTCAATAGAAGCAATTAGAGATTAGAGGACATAGAGCATTTCCTCCCTACACTTCTTCATCTAGGATGGTGTGAGATGGCCCAAAAAACTCGCAGTATAGGATATCCTTATACACTCTTCCTCGATATGGATCAACTACACATGTTCCATTTACACTTTACATTTACATTTACATTTCCATTTCCATTTACACTTTGTGTATTTTACACTTACATGTGTGTTTTACATTGTGTTTTTACACTTACATGCATACATATTTGACTACTTGATCGTTTTCTCCTTGCAATTCCATCCATATGAGAAACAAGAAGTCTAATGGGGGAAACTACAACAACAACATGGCAACAAAAATGACATTCCGCGACAACACAAATGCTTTACTAACCATGCAAGTACACTATATGTTGCAGCAGCTACACACATGTGAATCTCCTAGGTTCACTCTCATCACTTTTTCTTTGCACATTTTTCATCTATAATTTCCATGCTCCTCCATCTTTTTATCATTCCACGCTTTGTCTAGTCCTTTAGCACACTTTCTTCATCACTCTACAACGACATCAGGTACACATCTCTATCTACTTTATGTTACTGAGCTTTCCGCTCACCGACATAAAGTAGGGGAAAAATATAGTCACAAAATCATGCACTTTAGACAATTATTTATCCCAGTCTCATACTACTATTTAGAAGGTTCTCAAGGAAAGAAAGTACAAGAGGATTTTTAGTGGCGAATATTTGTAATTTGGTGAATATTCCATTTTAGGAAAATTTGAAAAGGTGAATTTATTTGGACCAGTTAGTGTCTTTTCGCCTAAAATTTCTAGTATAAATTTTTTAGGGGTCAACTTCACCTACCATTGAAAACTTACTAAGGTACAATCTGAATTACTTACTAATGTGCGACAAGAGAAGGTGTTGACACATGAAAATATGGTTGTTGATGCGCAACAAGGGAGGGTATTGATGCATGACAAGGGAGGGTGTTGATGCACAAAAAAGGAGGTTGCAGATATGTAACAAGGGAGTGTGTTGACGTGCAACAAGGGAGGGTGTTGACGTGTGACAAGGGGGTTATAGACGGTCGAAATGGATGATTGTTTTTTGGTGTTGCATGACAGCAAGGCTTGTTATCATGCGGCAGAAAGGCTTGTTGTCGTAGGAAAACAAACCTTATTATCATAGGACATAAAGGCTTGTTTTTGCATGACAACAAGCCTTTCTTTTGTGTGACAACAAGCCTTGTTGTTGTGTGAAAACAAGGTTTTCTCTCGTGTAACAACAAGGTTTACAAGAAACCCTTCTATCGTACAAAATAAAACCTTGTTTTCGCATGACAACAAGGATTACTATCATGTGACAACAAACCTTGTTGTTGCATGACACCAAAAAAATGTCCCCTTTAAGAAACTAACAAGTGAAAAATTGACTCTAAAATCCCGAGAAAATTTTCCTTTCCGGTGAAAGTGGTTCTAGGTATATTCGTTAGGGATTTTCCACCTCCAATTTACCAAAGGATTTTTAAAATGAACCCTAGAAATTACTAATTAACCCCCATCCTTTTGGCCATTTTTGTTATTTTTATTTTTATTTTGCAACCAATTGCATCTACTTATCTAGCCATTTCGAAGATCCCATGTCATCTTAGCCCTAACTGGGGTGCCCATATTTTATCTTTGGGACACCTATGGGCACCCTCGTCCCATTTCTCGGGGACCTTGATCCCTTTTCCACTTTCCCTCCTTTTCTTGGGTCTTTTCTAGCCGTTTTTCATCCTTATCTTTTATGAGGTCAGATTTTCAGTTTTTAATTACAAAATTATACCAAGAGAACCCTATAAATATAAAGTTATGAGACCATAATGAGGGACCTAACATCACTATCTACTATCACTCCATCTAGAGTTGCATCCATCTATTGCATTGGCATCCACATAGCTCCATCATCATCAAGACACAAGCTAGGACATCTGCATCACACTTCATAGGGGAGGGATTTTATTCTATTTCATGCACACATTCTATTACATTTTCTACAAATATTTATTTCTCGCTACTTCACAAAGTGGGACTAGCACAAGAGAAACCTAGGGCATGTTCACATACACTTCTACATAGAACTACATTGGGTCCATGATGTAGTTCAACGCTCGATTATTAAGTCCACCATTGTGGCAAATGAGGAAAGTCTCACCCCCTTCATATGCATTTTTATTTTTTAGGGTTTAATACTTGTCTTGGGGTCTTACAGGTCATTCATTCATCTTGAGATATTTAGAGCATTTGGCATAGCACACATAATTTGGTACGAGAGGCAAGAAGAGTTCTAAATTACTTTCTAACCCTGTAAAAAACCAGCTTTGAGACATTTATCCTAAACTAGAGTGCCCTAATCTAGCCATAGGAACCCTAGTCCACACAGATCCTCTAGATTCAGTATTTTTAGGGCTTCAACATATTCGTTCTTGCTCCCAAAATTTTCAGTCAAACTTGTGACACTATGCGGCAGTCTCCATATATTAGCTGAGTTCTTTCCTCTCTCTTTCCTTGCACATTAGGGTTTTATTTCATTAGTTTATTTCGATAATTAATTTACATATTGTTTTAGTGCATTTATCTACTACGTTATATGTCCTCCTAGATTAGATTAACTACTTTTCACTATCCCATTTTAGTTCATTTTCAGCTTAATCACATGGACTCACCAAGTTAAAAGTATTTTATAGGCTTCTTGTGAATTGATATCCTTATCATTATTCAATCTTGCAATTTTGATTTTATATTTTCCCTAACATGTGGAAAAATAGTATATTCCCATTATAATTTTTGGGTTCCTCGTATATTTAAAACCATGAGCTCCATTCCAAACCTCTACTTTAGACATTGAAATTATAATATGATAGCCTCATCTCACCACATTACTCAATGAATTGAATATGAATAAAACATTTAATAGATAACTAAAATAAAAATGGAATACACAAATTATAATTTTATATACATATGAAAATTAAGTCAAATGTGCACATTTATATGTATCATATTCCGATAAACATACAAAAATTGTCATTAACATACAACATGATGCAAAGTGTAGGTAGTTATATACTTAGAAAATACCAATTCTCAATCAATTTGAAGTACCAAATATTACAATTTCCCAAGAAATTCACCATGTAATGCTACATAACAATGGATTTACTAACACTTTAAGTACATTATTTATTATTTCATAACCTTAACTCATCAAGAATTCACTACTACTACTCTGCTACAGAGGATATTTAATGAGTTCTAGATTATCATAATCTTATAAGTTAGAAATTCAAATTTACTCCGGCAATTCCATTCCAAGTTGCTCAAGCAGATTTCTAAAGCATTTTGGTTAGTAGTATTCTATGTTAAACATCTCCTACATGTAATACCTTTCCATAATCCTCTTTTTTCTTTCCATACCTCTCTTAGTCTTCCCTTCTCTCAACCACAATCAATCTCAAGTTAGGTTACTTTTACTAAACTTCTCCTTAGACTATTCTATTTTTGGACTAGTGCACATCATTGCTAACTTAAACTCTATTTATCACTCCTTTAGGGAATTGTGTTCTTCCATGCTTTGGGACACCTCTTATAACATCAGAAGTAAATTACACACTTCATTCAACACCCACATTTGGAGGAAACATTAGTTTGTATGGATAAGACTTATTTCCTTTTCCAAGTGCCTAGTAGCCCTTCATATACATAACTCTTATTACTAGGAGTTATTGATAGTTCTTCAAAAGGAAATAAATAACTTTTTGAGTGCCCTTTAGGGGATTCCTACTTGCCACAAAGTTTTGAGACCCAACTCCAAGTGAAACTAAGCCAACTCAATAGTCGGTTTCAATTAGGTCTCTTGTTTCACTTTTTCTAGGCTTGAAACTTCGCATATACACTTTCTCCACAAAATGTTTAGCTTTTTGAGTACCCATTTGGCTTGATCAACTGTTGGAAAAATTATTAATGTGGTTTCTTTATGGAATTTACATAGTTCTCTTTCAAATGTTTTAATTTAACTCTTTTAGGTCCAAAATAGGGTTAAAGAGAAGACTATCAACTTGTATTTGTATGTACATAATCTTTTCACGCCAAACCTTGAAAATTCATTAAATGGTCCTATTCGGATCCTATATAGGAAGTTTCATTAAGTATAATTCATGGAAAAATGAATTATATCCATTTTAGCATTAAAGCGTTAACCAAGTGTTTTTCAGGTTTGAATAGGAGGATAAATTCATAATTTATATTTTCACACTCTTCAAGACTTCAAATCAGATTTATAAGTTATGTGACTACATTTTCCACCTTTTCTTTATAATGTAACCCCTTCTCGTGCTTAAATCATTTAAGACAATGAGATATGCATTTCCATTCCTTCATAAACTCTATTTTCTCAATAAACACAAAGTTTACACAGTGGTTTCTTAAACTCTTTCCAATGATTCATTTTCTCCGTACAAGCTTAATATCTCCATTTTCACATGTTACTAAATTCACCTCAAATGTATTTTATTGCAAGATTAAGGTTTCAATTCCACTAAGTCATAGTTTACCAGTCTGGAATGTACTATAATCACAAAATTACAGAGTTTAGCTTTCTTACTCATCATTATAATAACAATACGGAATCTGTAGATCCTAAGACCACTGTAGATTCTCCTTGAACAGGTTACATTTATAAGCTTCTTGCTTTGTAATCACTCTTCATACCACTTCTCCAATTTCGGAGCTTTGTAGAAAGTCATAAAGGAAACTCAGTGCCCTTCCTCCTAGCGCATGCTTATTATTGGTCTTGCCCATGTTTTTTAACCCTATTACCTAACTTAGATTGCCCTTACTTCTTTCCCAAAACCTGCACAGTCATCACCGTTTATCTAATTGGTAAGGACCTTTCATTATATTTATTGTAATTTCATCACCCAAAGACCAACCTTGTCATTCTATACTTGATTATCATCAAAACGTCCTTTGTTTTAGCATTAGTCCAAGAATTTACTTTATAAGAAACATAAGGAGATACATGAACATTGTCATTTTATTTAATCTCATCAACATTTACAAGAAGTCCAACCTATAATTACAAGAAACCTGTTATGACATTGCTTCCATTCCCAAAATTCCCATGTTTCAAAACCTCCTTGAATATTCTTCCTCCTAAATAAAATTAGCCTCGTACCTCGTATCTCCTCTATTTCATTCGAATACCTCTATTTCATCCTCACAAAGGAGGTAGTTATATGTAGGTATTTGAAAACTATTCATAGTAAAACTAAATCCACTTAGGCCACCTAATTTAAGTAAGTGGAAATACCTTCCATACATCATATGAGGCACCCTTAGGACCTTCTTACATCCTTATATGGTTTCACAATTTGCTTTAAACCTCTCAATTTATATCTAAGAATCCAAATATCCAAAAGAGGGTATTTTTAGTGGAAAATTTTAAATCAACCTCTTTTTTTCACATGGAGGATCCTAGGAAGGTGAAGTATCTTACAAAACACCTAAAAATGTTTTAAAAAACTACTAAAATTCCAAAAATTGTTATTGACATAGTGATGTTCCTACATCATTCTCCCTAGTGAGAAGATTTGAAACCCTATTCAATTATCCATATTCTTTATTTTTTCCAATCTCTTTCTTTCTTTGGATTGTATCCTTTCTTTATTTGCTTTAATTATTCTTCAACTTCCTTTGCTTCTTCATTATCTTTCATAACTTCACTTATTTCCAGCTTTCTTATTTTGTCTTCATTTTGCTTCAATCTTTCTTTGTCATCTTCATTTTCTTCCTCTCCATCTCTTATATGTACCTTTTTATCATTTTATTATATTTTTCCATCTTCCATGTGTACTTCTTGATTCACACCTTCACAAACATAACTATAAACAACATTCAATATAAAATAATGATGGAAACTTGTCTCAATTTTGAGTTCTTTCTTCCACCAACTGAATTCTTCATTCTTTTCCTGATCACTCCCTCTTATCCCCACTACACTTTGTTTTTTTCCATCACGTTTTTCTCCTTTTTATTGCTCTTGAGTTTGTACTAGGCCATCATTCTTATTGTACTCTTGCTTATCCAATATTGTTGATGATTTTTCATTCATTTCATTCCTTCTTCATGCTTATTAATGAGCTCATTGAACTAATTTGAATATGTAACTATTGTAAACAAATATTGAGTGGGATTAAATAGCTCCTTAATTAATCTCATTTCTTCTTGCAATTGAATATCATTTATTATTCTATTTTCTTCATCAAACTTGGGTCCTACTTGCTCTTCATCTTATGTTTATTTTTTCCTATATCAATATGCTCAACATATACTTCCTCTTTTCTCAATTTATATTCATCCTATTTCAGTTTACTAGTCTCTCTCTCCTTTATTTCATTCATACATTCCCCTTATTTCATGTTAGTTCTCATAACCATTCTATTATATGATTTATAATCACTTTCAATGAACTCATTTAAAACATCCTTACTCAAAACATTGAAAATAACTATTTAAACTTTCATTTATTTTGTGTTCTTCTCTTTCAAGATCTTGCTAGGATGACCTCTATTCTCTTATGTTATTCTTCATCACTTTTAGTTTTCTTAGTGAACTTACGGGGTTGTGAAGACTTCATTTTGAATCTTTCTTGTTTAACCATCTCTTTTTCTGAAGTCTATTACATTATTGAAAGGATTCTTCGTTTTTATGCTTAGTGAAATTTTTAATTTGCATTTATTTCATTCCCTTGACCATCCACACCTTAAACTTCATCACCTTGGGCTGATACATGCTTATCATTTCATTCTTCCTTCTTGAATCACAAGCTGGTCCATGCTTTGAGACACTTCTTTCATACCTCCATTTTGACCTCCTTCACTATGTTCTTGTTTCATTATGAAATATTCTTTTTCCTTGTCATTTTCTTCTTTTCCTCCATTGTATTTTGCAGCCTCATTAAAATCTTGTTAGATTTTAGCATCATTCTTACAATCAACTGATTTATTGAGAAATTTTGGCATTAGATGTCCATGATTTGATTCAAATTTTGAAGAATCGACTTTACTCTTATTTGTACCAATCTCTATATCATAAATTTCATTCTTATATGCATGAGAAAGATCATGATTCAAACCTCTATGTACTTGGTTATAGACTAGTTGTATGATCATATCTCTTTTCATTACCTCATTGTTTGCAATCTTCTTGTTTTTGCATTCTTTCTTGTCTTCCTCTACTAGAATTCTTTCCAAAACATCATGAAAATCTATATTCTATTCCATCTCTTCATTGGCATGCTGAAATATTTACATTTCCTATTTATAGGCCATCACAACCTGCTCTCTTTCCCTATTATACCCATTTTTATCTATGGATGCTCTTCTTACTCCATTTCTTGCAAATTTTAATGCCTTTTCCTTGATATTCTTCACAAATTTTCTCATACATGTACACATGCACTTAAACACAACATTAGATAAAAAAATTAGAGACCAAAATGTCTCCATGAATGCCTCCTTCTTTGACACTCTCCTCTTTTCCTTCATTTCTTCACCAAGTGCTTCTTTTTGCACTTTTTCTCTTCTCAAATCTTATTTACTTTTCTCCATGTTCTCCACAATGATAAATCTTTTTACAACTTCCCTTTCATGTTAATCACTTGAAAACTCACTACTTTTCAATCCTCTATAGGCTTTTCCCTCTTTACCTTCTTCTCTTCTCATGACATTCATATTTTATCTTCTTCCTTTCTTGACAAGTGACTCTATAGACCACTTCACCATTCTTTTCAACCACCAATCATAAACTTGGTTTCTTTCCTATAGCCAAAACCTCTCAAATAATTCAAGCCCCTTCAAATCACTTCTTAACTCTGTTATTTCTTCATCCAATTCTGATTCTTGGTTCTTGTTATTTGTCTTCATATCTTATTTCCTCTTATAAAGGGAAAACCATTCAATTTGCAATATATATTAGCACAATGAAATATTAGATTTGTATTCCTCTTGATAAATCAGTTTTGATACCACTATGATGCATAGTGTGGGTAGCTATATACTTTGACGATGATCAATTCTCAATCAATCTCAAACACCAAAATTTGTAATTTCCCAAGAAATTCACCATGTAATGCTAGGTAACAATGGATTTACTAATACTTTAAGTACATTATTTATCATTTATTAACCTTTACTCAATGAGAATTTACTACTACCTTCTTCTACAAAGGAGAGTTAACAAGTTTTATACAATCATAATCTTATAAGCTAGAAATTCAAATTTACTCCATGTAATTTCATTCCAAGTTGCTTGAACAGATTCTAAAGAATTTTAGTTAGTATTATTTTGTGTTAAGTATCTCCTACATGAAATACCTTCACATAATCCTCTATATTCTTTCCTTATCTCTCTTACTTTTCCCTGCTCTCAACCACAATCAATATCAAGTCAGTTACTTTTACTATACTTCTCCTTAGATTGTTACTTTTTTTGGACTAGTGCACAATATTGCTAACTTAAACTCTCTTTATCACTCCTTTAGGGAATTATGTTCTTCCATGATTTTGGACACCTCTTATAACATCTTAAGGAAATTACACACTTCATTCAACACCCACCTTTGGAGGAAAAATTAGTTTGTATGGCTAAGAGTTATTTCTTTTTCCAAGTGCCTAATAACCCTCTATATACATAATACTTATTATGGGAGTTATTTCTAGTGATTTAAAAGGAAATAAATACCTTTTTGAGTACCCTTTATGGGATTCCTACTTGATACAAAGTTTTGAGACCCAACTCTAAGTGCATAAGCCAAATCAGCCAATCAATTTCTCAATTAGGTCTCATGTTTCACTTTTTCTTGGGTTGAAACTCACATATACAATTTATCCACAAACTCTTTAGCTTTCCAAGAACCCCTTTGTCTTGATCAACTATAGGAAATTTTTGTAAGGTGGTTTCGTAGGAATTTTCATAATTCTCTATCAAAGGTTTCAATTTAACTCTTCTAGGTTGAAAACAAGGTAAAGGAGAAGACTGTTCACTTGTTATTTGTCCATACATACTCATTTCACACCAAACCTTAAAGATAAAAGATAAAAATAGGTTCTACACTTGAAGGGGAACCCTTCATAGTCCATATTTTGTTTCCAAACTCTATCCTCGATTTGGGTTCAATAGTGGCTGGAAAATCTACAAAAGTGTCCATATTAGCCAATATTCTAGAATATGTAGTGTGCTCATAGTCCTCGTCTTTGGATCAATAGTAAATTTTTTTCCTAATGTGTTACCTATAGAGGTTAAGCAACTCTCCATCCAAAATTGGAGGGACAAATAAGGAAGGTGAATCCAAACCGATTTAACATGGAAAGTATCACATACCAGGTTTGATAAAGGGACCCATAATTTCATAAGTAGAAAATGGGGTTGAAACTCCCAAACTCTTCCAAAAATCAAATCTCTATCTGAGGTTTCAGAAAAGACAACTATGAAAAACCCACATGAGGTAGGATAAATATCAAGCTTACCTTCCATGATGTGACTCCAATGGCTTAAAACCCATTCATGAAGAGTGGGAAGACCCAGATAAAAATTGTTGAATCTGCAGATCAATAAATTTTTCACAAAGAAAGCTTCATATTGCACAACCTATACTCCAAAACTAACAGAGGGGGTGGACATATCGTAAGCTATAGGCTTAATGCTAGATTTCTTGGCCGCCTTATCCACTTTAAGAAAGATTTTTCCACCCACATTGTCTCCGGAGACAGTGCATTGCTTTCTCCATGGATCTTTCACTGAATAGAGGTGGGGATGTTGGTAGAGACCAACATAGCATGTTTGGAAGATCTGTGCATTTGTGCCACCAATACCACTAATCTTTGCGGTCATCGGCCTTCCCTTGAAGATACACCCCATCACCAATCGAATGAGTCTTCATAGGTGATCAATGATGATGATTTCCAACTAAGCCCTCAATAACAACAAATCTATTACTACCAAGCGGTGCCATCCACCTTTAGCATGTGTACGATGTGCTGCCATCTCCACCTGCCCTAGGGTTAGGGAATTATTATTTCTTGGGTAGTTTCTCGGGAACCATAAAAAGATATGCATTTTCATTCCTTCATAAACTTTGTTTTCTCAATAAACACCAAGTTTACATAAAGAGTGGTTTCTTAAACTCTTTCCATTGATTTATTTTATCCCTACAAGCTTAAGATCTCCATTTTTGCATGTTACTAAATGTCCCTAATTGTATTTTATTAAAAGAATAAGGTTTCATTCCACTAAGTCATAGTTTTCCAGTCTAAAATGCACTATAATCACAAAATTACAGAGTTTAGACTTCTTACTCATCACTGTAATGACAACATGGACTTGCAGATCCTAAGACCACTGTAGATTATCCTTGAACAGGGTACATTTATAAGCTTCTTGCTTTGTAATCACTCTTCATACCACTTCTCCAATTTTAGATATTTTTAGACGACATAAAAGGCAACTCAGGTCCCCTTCACTCCTAGTGCATGCATATTATTGGTCTTGCTTATGCTTTTAACCATATTACCCAACTTAGATTGCCCTTATTTCTTTCCCAAAACCTGCACAGTCATCACTAAATCACCAAACTACAGATTTGTCTAATCAATAGAGTAACTTTCATCATATTTCTTGTAGTTTCATCACACCAATTCCAACCCTATCATTCTATAAAATTTATCATTAAAACGTAATTATTTTAACATTAGTAAGGGAATATAATTTATAAGAAACACAAGGAGATACATAAACATTATCATATTATTTATTCTCATCAACATTTACAAGAATTCTAATCTGTATTTACAATAAAATTGTTATAAGATTACTTCCATGCCCAAAATTCTTAGGTTTCCATACCTCCTTGAGGTTTCTTCCTCTTGAAGAAAAATATCCTCATACATCCTATCTCCTCTTTCATTCGAATACATATATTTTATCCTCACAAAAATGTAGTTATATATAGGTATTTCAAAACTAATTATAATAAAAATGACTTCACATAGGTCACCTAAATTAAGTGAGTGAGAATACCTTCCATACATCATATAAGGCCCCCTTAGGACCTTATTACATCCTTATATGCTTTCACACTTTTCTTTAAACCTCTATATTTAGAACTAAGAATTTAAATATTCAAAAGATGGTATTTTGGAGGGGAAATTTAAATCAACCTATATTTTTTCCCATGGAAGTGAAGGATCTTAAAAACACATAAAAATATGTAACAAGACTTCTAGAATTAAAAAGCCGTATGAATTCCATTTTTTCTATTGGCATAATGATGCTCTGCATCACAACATGAGCTATGTAGGCATACAAAGGCCATATTGCTCTTTGACAATATAGATAGTGATTAAACTAAAATGGAAATAAATGATCTATTCTAGATTAATCAGATGTTATGCAAAGCAATAAATAACATCTAAGTAAATAAAGTAAATGATCCAGAAACTAAGAAAGTAGAAATGTAAAACCCTAATGTGCAAGGAGAATTAGAAAGATCTTACCTGATTCATGACTATTTGAGACTTTGTCATAGAGAAGAATGGATGAGAAGAATGCATGAAAGACTATGCGGAGGCCCGAAAAGTGTAGATCTGAACTATCTGAGAAGATTGGGGGACCTGGGGAAGGATGAGGGTGCCTGGGGTGCCTTCGTCTATGTAGGAGGTCCAGAAACTAGATTTTTAGGGTCATAATATGATGTGAAGCCTTCACTACCTATCATGTATATGTCTCTCAACTGCGTTTTATGTTACTGGTAATCAAAGATGAAGAAGAGACTTGCAAAACCCCAAACCAAACATCAAAACCCTAAAAATGAAATATGGAAATAAGGGTGTCGATCGTCCTTAGTGGCCACAATGGTGGACTTACTAATTGAGCATTACACTACATCTTAGACCCAATGTAATTATAGGTGTGTGTGTGTGTGTGTGTGTGTGTGTGTGTGTGTGTGTGTGTGTGTGTGTGTGTGTGTGTGTGAATATCGTGCCCTAGGTTCTCCTTTGCTAGTCACACTTTGTGAAAGTAGTGAGCAATAAATAGATGTAGAAATGTAATAAAATGGTAGATGGAATAGAATACACTTCCCTCCTATGCAGTGTGATGTAGATTAACCACCTTATCCCTTGTGATAGAGATAAATGGATCCAAATGAGTTCTAGATGCCTTAGAAGGAATACAACCTTAGGTGATGATAATAGTGCCTAGTGCTTGGTCCATCATTATAGTCTTATAACTTTATATTCATATTGTTCTCTTGATCTAATTTTGTAATTAACCTTGAAGAGGCCAACCACCAAAAAGATAGAAATCTCAAACGGCTAAAAATTGATCAAAAGATGAAAGTAAAGTGGGAAAAGGATCAAGGCACCCGAATGGGACCATGGTGCTGAGATGCCCCATCTGGTGGGCATCCCAATCACGAGTAGAATAATGCAAAATGACAAAAACAGACTGGATCAATATGTGTTGAAGGTCAGTAGTGATGTTTGGAAGGAAAGTAAAAAGGAAAAAGGACATGGGTTAATTAGTACTTTCTTTACTCAAAAACCATATGAATAGTAGTATGAGACCATGACTAAATAATACCCAAAGTGTGTGATTTAGTGTCTACATTTTCCCCCACTTTATGTTGGTGAGTGGAACTCTCGGTAACATAAAGTAGATAGAGATGTGTACCTGATGTCCATGTAGAGTGATGTAGAAAGCGTGTCAAAGGACTAGACAAAGCATGGAGTGAAAAAGATGGAGCATGGAAACTAAATATGCAAAAGAGAAAAAGTGATGAGAGTGAACCTAGGGCGTAGAAACACGTGTGTAGTTGCCGATGTGTGTAATGTACCTACGCATGTTAGTATGAGGTGTGTGCTTCCGACAAAATGTTGTTTTTGTTGACGTTGTTGTTGTTTGTTGACTACTTGCTTATCATACAAACATACATGTAAGGAGAAGACAATCAAGTAGTCAAATACACATGTATATATGTGTAAAAATGCATGTAAAGATACATGTATATAGTAAAAAGCATGTAATGGAAATGAAAAAGGAACATGTGCACCTAATCCGTGATGAGAAAAAGGGTGAATAAAGGATATCCTATACTACGAGTTTTTTGGGTGATCTCACGCCACCCTGGCCAAATAAGTGTAGGGAAAAAGCTACATTATTCTCCAACCTATAGCTCCTTCCCTGAAGATGTATGAAGAGATCTTTATACTTTCTAGTTTTTTGGGTGACCCATTTCCACCGACTAGAGGAAATCTACAGTATCCTCTAACTCATGAATCGCTCTCCGAATGCTTAGGATAACCATGTCCTGTAAAATACGTTGTGTATGGGGTTTGTAGATTGGTTTGAACCCACTCACTTTATAACCCACAATGTCAAGGATGAAAAACTAAATTAAATTGTATCTCGTAAAAGTGTTATGTAGTATGTATAACCCCGATATGCCCCCTCTTTGGGGGCACATGCAACGTTGCGAGATAGGAGGATGTGGCCTAAAAAGAGGACCAAGCACATAAATTGTGCCTTACAGGGGGAAGGGAATACACTTGGTAGAAACTAAGGTGCACAAAAACAAGTGTTAGTATGAACAAACATGCATGTAAAAGACAAGGGTACGCTACACAGACAATATAGAAGCTAGAAAGAAAGTAAACACGCAAGAAGACAATCATAGACTACCAAAGTTGATTAGAAACATGGGACATCACTCACGATGTTGCAAGGCACTCAAGGCCATAATGGTCACATACAGACAAACAAGTGTGCACACCTAATGAAAGGGTAATGCCCACATACAAGAGAGAACAATAGAAAAATAGATAGATAGACATGGAAGTAAGTAATCTTGTAAGATAATTTTTGCACATGAAGCACCCGTTAGAACTTAGTAAGATAACTCATATGTCAATAGCGTGTATAACCAAGTAATGAAAAGTGATAAGTACAAAATGAAATAATAACACCTATAGTGTATGAATTTTGATGCCCCTAGAAACCGTTATAGGAGTGGTATAAGGTGAGCATCCATGTTGCATGTAAGAGACCTATATCTATGATCAAAACTAGAAAAATACATGAACTTGCATGTGTGTATGGTAGAGATAATGACATATAAGAGACATATCTAGTATGTGTAACAATACAACCATATATAAGCAAATGCAAGAAAGAGTAAAAGTAACCAAGATATGTAATATGTTGTGGATGGATGGAATGGAATGCAAGATGGATGATAGGAGCCACATGTCCCCGAGTGAATGGAATTGTATGTAGTGAGGTTCATTTGTTTTCCCCCTCAATAATCAAGAATGAACCATGAACGAGAGTTCATCATCGAGAAATGGTCAGAGTGTGTATTGTGTCTAACACGCTGAGATGAGTTTGTATGTGTGTTGATGATATGCAACCTAGCGATGAAGTGTGTACGTGACCCTATAGCTGAAGAGTATATCATGAAAAGATGATCAAAGGAGTGATGATGCTTAAAGTGTGTGATATACGATATATAGAATGTAATGCTAGATGTGTAGATAATCTAATAATGTGAAGGTGCATGCTATATCATAAACATGATGAGTAGTATGTAATGCGAGACTCATAGATAATATAAGTGTGACATATGTATGATGAAGACTAATATGTTGTATAGATGTGCGTATGTCGAAATGGTGTAGACAAAATGTAGAGTGTATGATGTAAGATGTGTGAAGAGTTCCAATGTGTAGTATCTATCATGTAGTGTGTGGGTTTCATGTGAAGTATTCCCTCAATAGTCAAGTGTGAACCCAAGAAAAAGAGTGTGCCATCGGGTAATGACAACGCTAAAGCATGTGATGATTATGCATATACAAAAAGAGTGATGTATGATTATGCAAGTATGAAAGATGTGTGAATGTTAATATGAGGAGGTGGATGCATTGGATGTTATTCCTACTAGGTGTGTAATATAAATGAACTATCCAATAATAGTGAAGGAAAAGGTACTCCATCCGATGCATGTGGTGGTGAAAGAGTATGACTATGCCTTGGTAATGGTGTTATAATAGCTAGAAATTGTGCAGGTGAATGAAGCCTATGTGCATGCGATGGATGAATATATGATGAATGTCATGGTGTAACAAAATGTGTCGGTGATGGAGATCTACGTGAAGTTGAGCATGAAGGTGATGGAAACCATCATGGAATAAATCGAGGTGGTGACCTACATCAAGATGCAGTAACTATTCTAGGAATGGGCCAATACCTATATGTAGGACTAGTGGAGTGGTGAGGTTGTGTAGATAATGTACGAGTAGGTGAAATAGGAGTAGATTGTATTTTTAGTAACATAGAATGTGATGTGATAGATGTAGGAGATGTAGTAGCTGATACTCAAAGAGATGGAGACCTTGGAGTAGAGGGATGTACATTGTCAAAAGAGATAACTTGATTATTCTAAATAAATTTGATTCGTAAGTGATTCATAGAGATGATAGATTGAGACCTACAAATCCAATTGAGACCAAGAAGCATGTCACACCCGTCAACTGTGTTTCCAACAAGGAAAGGCACAAGCATAGTAAGAGGTCCAACTGTAACGTGAAGTTTGACTATACTAGTATGGTTTGTTCATAAGATATTCAATTTGCGAGAGAGGGAAACCAATAACACTAGAAAGTGGAATGGAACATGGGCTAAAGGGCCAAGAGGTGTTAACCTTAGTATTATTGATGGGAAGTGAACCAATAGATGCATTGATGTGTAAGTGGTTGGATGTGAAATTTGCATGGTAATCTTGGTTAGAGAAGGAGATGATTGGTGGCGAAGCGTCAGTATGTGTAACTAAGAAATCAAGATCCCCTGATGTAGGAGGAGGCACTGTATGATATGCATGATTAACAGAAGATTCAGATTCTTTCTTGTCACATTGTTGGGATTGGTTATTAAAGAGTTTGATTTTACCCTTGTCATTGTTTGGTGCAAAGTCTGTAGGTTCTGGAAACTCAAGTTTGTTGTTATCAATAAGATCTTGGATGATTGTGTGAAGTTTGAAACATTGATTTGTAGAATGTCCCACACATCTATGATAGTCACATCGGAATTTCTCATTGTAATTCCTACCTTTTGGTCACGATGGGTCTAATTCGAGTGGTGGAGGAAGCGTGATAAGATTTATCTCAAGAATTTGTTGCAATATGAGATGTGGGGCCATAGGAAAGTTAGTAAATGCATGCCTAGGTGGTGGTGACTGAACCTCTTTATAGTAGTGATTGCATTGACAATAATTTTGGTGTCGGTTGGTTTAGTTGCAGATGGCTTGAATGGTGTCTTGTTTGGAAAATGAGTGGAAGACGAGGTTTTCTCCTGATATTTAAGATTTTGATGGATAAAAGTTTGGTTTCATGAAGCTTAAGAGTATGAAAAATTTGGTCAAATGAAGGAGAGGTTTCAAGAGAACACTCTCCTGAAGCGGTGGTAAAAGACTCTAAATGAACAAATCCTGAAGCTCGAGTCTGTGAGCACATTTGACATCTTAGCTAGATTATTTTTGTATCTCAAGACATAATTGGCTAAGTGTTCATTAGATCCCTATTTAAGTTGTGCTAGTTGAGCATAAGAGATCTTGGAGCCAATATTGATAGAAAAATGAGTAAGGAAAACATCATCTAGATGTGTGAATGAAGTTATCGAATGAACATGTAGGTCATAAAACCAATGTTGCACATACTCATGGAGACTACGGGAAATATTTTATCCAAAAGAATATGATCATCAACAAAATAAAGGCAAGCAAAGTGAAATTCTCTAAGATGTTCTTGCGAGTCACCATGCCCATTAAAAATGGGAATCCTAAGGGTGACAAAACTAGGAGGAAGTGGATAAGTAGAGATGGTGGGTGTGAATGGAGTATGCAATAACAAGGTGGAATCTAAAGATGGAGATGCATGAGAAGTAGTGTTGCAACTTAAAAATTTGTTCTTGAAGATCTTGATAAAGAGAAGTTAAGTCTTGCGTACCAACAGATGAAACATGTCGTATATGAGAGACTAAAGGTGGGATGAAGTGATTAGTAGGAGTAGTAATATAAACTAGAATAATAGAAATAGGTGGAAGAGTAGAGGTGAGTGATTGAGTGGGAATAAAAGTTGGTATGGCTATGGAAGCAGTGAGCTCCACCAGATTAGTAGCTTCCTCATGAGCAACATGTAAAAGTAAGTCTAGATCTTGGGGATGTTTAGAAATGTGATCATTAATGGCCTTAAAATGTGCTTGAGTAAAATCATCAAGAGATTGAACCATGGAAAGAGAATAAATGATCTATTCTAGCTTAATTAGATGTTATGAAAAAGCAATAAATAACAACTAAGTAAATAAAGTAAATGACCCAAGCAACTAAGAAAGTAGAAATGTAAAACCCTAATGTGCAAGGAGAGTTAAAAAGAGCTTAGTTGATTCGATGGCTATTTGGGAGTGTGTCACATAGAAAACTGGATGAGAAGAATGTAGAACGACTGTCCGATACCCGAAAAGTATAGATCTGAACTATTTGAGAAGACTGGGGTGCATGAGGAAGGATGAGGGCGCTGGGGGTGGTCTAATATATGGGTGCCACTGGTCTATGTAGGAGGTCTAGAAACTAGATTTGTAGGGTCGTCAAATAATGCAAAGCCTTTTCTTCTGTCACGTATATGTTGTTGAACTATGTTGTATGTCGCTAGTAATAATTTAGATGAATAAGAGACCTACAAAAATCTGCAACCAAGAATCAAGACCCTAAACAATAAAAATGAAAATGAAGGGTTTAAATTGTCCTTATATTCCACAATGGTGGACTTACTAACTAAACGTTGCACTACATCTCAGACCCAATGTAGTTTTAGGTGTGTGTGTGTGTGTGTGTGTGTGTGTGTGTGAATATCGTGCCCTAGGAGTTCTTGTGCCAATCACACTTTGTGAAAGTAGTGAACAATAACTAGATGTAGAAATGTAATAAAATGGTGGATGGAATAGAATAAACTTCCCTCCTATGCAGTGTGATGTAGATGAACCAACCTTGTCCCTTGTGATGGAGCTAGATGGATGCAAATGAGCTCTAGATGCCTTAGATGGAATGCAACCTTAGGTGATGATAGTAGTGCCTAGTGTTTGGTCCCTCATTATGGTCTCATAAATTTATATTTATATGGTTCTCTTGATCTAATTTTGTAATTAACCTCAAAGAGGCCGACCACCAAAAAGATAGAAAGCTCAAATAGCTAGAAAGTTCCCAAAAGATGGAAGTAAAGTGGGAAAAGGATCAGGGGAGCTCAAATGGGACTAGGGCACTTGGGGTTCCTTAATCGGAGGTAGAATGACACAAAACAAAAAAAATAGACTCGAGCCAAGATGTGCTAAAAAGGTCGGTAGTGATGATTGGAAGGAAAGTAAAAAGACCAAAGGACATGGGTTAATTAGTACTTTCTTTACTCAAAAACCATATGAATAGTAGTATGAGACCGGGACTAAATAATACCCAAATTGCATTATTTAGTGTCTACGAGATAACCCTAAAATATCAATATAAAACTATATCTACAACTATATCTATAGCTATTTATTTGGATCCTCAAAGTCACTAAATAAATTTCACCTTTTCACCTTAAATGTGGAGCAAAGGGTGCAGGATCTCAAAAAATGAGAAACCCCATCTATAATATTAATTCCTACATCATTACAAATAAAGGTAATTTTTTCAAATCAAGCATGTAAAAATAATCCAGTTTATAAGCATTTCATTTAATTTATACCTTTAATTCAAACATCCTGTCACGTCTCACTCAAATTATTATGTCATGTGATGTGGTGGCTACATCCTTGCTTGTGGCAACATTTTTTTGGATAAGATAAAAATATATTTGTTTTAAGGGGACCAAAAAAACCCATAGAAAAAAAGAAGCTAGTTTCAAACAAAAACCATCAAAGATCCATGAAGGCAAAGTTAAAAAGACTTGATGGAATACCACCACAAAATAAAGCCAGACTACTATAAAGTTTGCATATTAACCAAACCATTTTTGACAAAAAATCACAAAGGAGAAACCAACAGAAACAAAGGAAGAAGGTCAGCCAAAGGCCTGCCATTAGTTCTCCACTGCCTTGTTGCGGGCTCTAGTGCTCGACCCGCCATCCTTCTTGCCATCTACTTTTATGATCACACGCTTTGGTATTTTCTCCTCCTTTTCCTCATTTTGAGTGTTCATAGGATCCTTTATGCTTACCTCATCCTTGTCTTTAACCTGGGTGTTCACCGCCTCCATGTCAGAGCCCTCGTCCGTCTCAGAATCATCACTTTTAGAACTACTAAGCATGAGCTTCATGTTGGGCTTGCTATCCTCCTTGGCCACTTGATCTTGTAAAATAGAGATCCTTTGTTCTTGCATAAAAAATCTGCTTAAATAACCCCAATTATCTTATTCTCGGACCTCAATCTTATGTTAGCACTCCTTCGGTTCTATATGATTCTTGTTAATAGTAAGAATAATGTTAGTAGTCGATTTAGCATGCAACAGTCTAGCCTCCCAATCCATGAAATCATGTTCCCTTTTACCAGAAATATCTCCCACATTTTGAACCCCCTTTTTCATATTGCACAGGGCATTTGCTATCCCCTCAGTAGGGTCTTTCCCTTTCCTTTTCCTCATATGATTGAGGGCCAAAGCCAGGGTTTCATGATCGACTTGGGTTCACTATTTTTCCTAGGATGAGTAGGAATAATGGGTTGGATTCTTTGGACTAACAGAAGAATCAGGCCTTGATGGAGAGGGATATCAATTTTCTTGTTTTTGAATTCCTCAATAGTGGAAAGAAGAGACCTATAGAGGAAGAAAGTCAAGCTCATGGTCTGGTTTCTGTGGAAGAAATTAAGAATAGAGAGATGGTGGGAAAAAATCTTCTAGAATTTCCCCTCTAAGGTAAAATATTTCATGACCACAAGAAAGACATCAGACCATCGATCGGGAGATATGTTCAGGTGATACTGTCATCAGAAGCCACAATGTTCTCTCCCAACTTTTAAAAAAAAAAAGTGGCAATTTCATGTTTTTTGCACGTTTTATCCTTATAGATTTTAAGGCCATCCATTTTCAAACTCGTTATCTCAAATATGGCACCCTCAGAGACCCTTATTTGAATCCCTCTAAAAGTAAATCCCCATCAATCCAAGTGTTTCCAAACTCCACAGAAAGCATAGGTTCATTACCTTGAAGGCGTCAAATTTACTTGGTGAAGCCCCCTTTGTGCAACAATTTCCACAAAGCATTTTCATTTTTCAGGTGAAGGAAGGTAGTAGGTTTGGTGTAGACCCTATCTCCTCCCATGGATCTTTTGATCTTACCGTCTTCGAACGTGTAATAGCAGTTTCCAATCTCAAAAAACTTAAGTAAATGCCAAATGAAATGAATCATAACATTTTTCAAAAAGAGAGGTCTTTTCAAAATCTCAAGCATGAGAGTCTTGGTCATCATCATTACACAGCCTCCTAATACGTGTCATCATTAATCAAATTATTAATAGATCCCCAAGGAATACGTGTCCCTAGCCACATCATTAGATCAGCCATGTCATTACCTTGGTTTTCTAGGGCATTCGTGGGTTTATTGCAACTCTGTATGTGTGTTGGATGTCCACTTTGTCAAATGATTTTAAGATCTTCGTGAGCTTCCTTGATAATGTTAATGAGCTTCCACCCACACTTACTTTGATCCTTTAGAGCATTAATCACACACAAGGAATCACCTTCTATGATGATGGATTTTAATCTCGAGATCTTTGCACATCATGATACCCCAGAGCATTGCCTTAGCTTTTGCATAGTTGTTGGTATGATTACCAATGGGACCCGCATAGGCACCGATGGATATGCCCATGTGATCGTGAATCAGGCCCCCTCCTCGAGAAATGATTTCCTTGATTTGGCCGAGCCATAGAAGTTGATCTTGAAGCTGTCATCGAGGGATTTGACCATTTGACATTTTGGGTAACCCTCTTCTTCTCAAGACTATTAGGGATGATATCCATGCTCCTAAGGATGCCTTTTTCCCAATCCGGGTAATTTTTAGCCTGTTTGGGCTTTAAAATCGAGCATTGTCTTTAAGGGACTATCTCACCTTTTCGATCACCTTCTCCAGCTGGAAGCCTTGTTCTTGAAAATCCTATTATTTCATTCTAGCCATATCCCCCATAATGTGTGAGGGAGAGCAAGTTTCCAAATTTCCTTAACCAAAACATTCTGAAAATTGAAACTCCATTGATTAGGCAGAAGGGCCACATCCCCAGGAAGGACCATATGCACCTTAAAAACTCCAAGGACAACAGAGAAGACTTGAAAAGAAAAGGGACATTCGAGGAAGAGGTGTTGAATAGACTCTTCATTACATTTGCAAAGGCCACATCTGTTGATAATGATCATTCCTCTTTTTCTAAGCCTATCCACAGTAAGAATCTTACCTTTAACAACTTCCCAAAAGAAAATATTGATTTTGGGGATAAGATTCTTATTCCAGACCTTCCTCCAAAGAGTATTGGGTTCAATGTGTTCAAAATTTAACAAATAACCAGACTTAACACCATACTCCCCGTATCCATGGTTCTCCAGATCAGCTCATCCTGAGCTCTATCATGGGGAATATGGTAATCCTTAAGTCTCTTATTTAAGTCTTGAAAGGGTTGAATATCCCCTAAGAAGTGGGAGGGGAGGGAGGAGGGGGATCCACTTCCTCTCTTCATCCCAATAATTATAGACCAATTCTCCCTATTCCTGAATGAAAAAGGCCAAATCTCACTCCCTAGTTCAAACGATTTCGGGCTCTCCCCTATCCATGGGTCCTCAAAGATTCCACTTACTTCCCTTTATCAATAACTTTCTGGTTTGGCATAGGTTATTCTAGAAAATAGAACCTCTAGGAAGCTCCATATCAGAGAAGAGAGCCAGTTCCGCCAAAGGGCCACAAATATTTCACTTTCGGATTTTGACCTAGGTTCCCTCCTCTCTATGCAATCTCCAACCAACCAACATTCATCTATAATCATAAATGATATAATTTAGAATTTTAACCAAATATACATAAATGAAATAATTTTATTTTGTCGCAAACACTTTCCAACATATCTACAATAACATCGTGTGCATTGTTGGTTGAGTAATCACACAAACTATTTATGATTATTTCCATTGTTAGTTTGTGTTATATTATTGCAATAATTCCTTTTCTTCACGTCTATCAACCTCTTATGGATTTCTAGGGTGTCCAAATGGGATTTCTTATGGATTATCAACATTTTTGCATCCCACCCTACATTTCATTAAGTAATGCCTCCATTAACATATATTTTTGAAAAATAACATTAGAATATTTACTTTCTATTACAGAACCCTTGATTTATCAAAAACAACATATTTACAAAATAAATTGAAAGAAAACTCACACAGGCTCGTGGGAGACACGTTGGTGTGTGTAGGATGAAATAGAATGGGGGAAATGTTTTGAAAAGGGATTATGTGATTTGAATTTGAGTTATAAGTCCTCCTTGAACTTCTAGGTTTCTATATTGTAGGACTATATTTTTCGTTTTATTAAGTACAAAGGGCATCTCCTTTCTATGTCTACAATGGGCATACACCCTTTTTACCACAAAGGGTGTATGCCCTTTTTCTTCATATCCCCCAACCTATTCAAAATATGTGTGGGAATAATTTTATAAAGGGCGTACACACTTTTTAAAGGGCATACGCCCTTTTCAAAAAATGGACAAAGTGGCCACAAATTTGACCCCCAACTCTGTGCATCTACCCGTTGACTTGCTTATGTTCTCTTACTAACTTCAAATTATGAAAGATTGACAAGGTGACTACAACATACAATTCTTAGGTGTGTGTTTGTTATAAATTTATATGTATAAACACATACACATCAAAGTGAGGCATTATGTAGATACCTAATTATGATATAAGACTAATTATGGTAATACCTAATTATGTTTTTGTTGTCACATATTCATTGTGTCATTAGATTTTTGACTTATTTCTCTTGTGTGCCATGATACTTTTGATATCTTTAACCTTGTTTTATCTTTTTGTCCTCCATTTTCTTGCTCGGTTTTCCATTTTCTCTGTATTTTTCTCATCTCCCCTGTTTTCCCATGGTCCTGGAAATGATCATTTTGAAATAGTACAAAAATTTTCATGCCATTTTTGCCCAAAAATTACGGAGATGGTCAGTATCCTTTTGGGCTTCGTTGTCCCCTTGTTTTTAAATTCACCTTGGTTTACAAATTGCCTTGTTGTCTTTCTTGTATGATGTGTGTTAGATTTCATGCCAATATGCTCTTACTTTGAATCAAGAAGTTTATAACCACATGAGTGTATTAGTGTATTTAGGATATAATCGCGAATACACAAGACATTAAGTGTAAGAGTTATATTGAAGTTCTAAGAGAAGAATTATTGTTTTAAGGGTGTTTACGTGCAAAAATTTAAAATCAAGCATTTAAAGAGCACTATAACATCTACTAATTATTGTTGCATGTATTGAAAGATAAGTGTTGGAACACTTGTATACCGTAGATTTTTTTTTTTACTTGCATTAAGTCTCAAATTGATATTTTTATTTTCAAGACATGAGAGGCTTAATAATAGTGTGGGGTAACACAAGCTCCCTTTAACATCCCCATTATACATGTAAGTCTCTAGAGGTGTTTAGGTTGGAATATGCTTTGAAGCATTAAGAGTAGTTTTCAAAGTGACTCAAAACATACTTAGAAAGAGTTAGAAAGGTTTCCAAAAACTAGAATTAGAGTATCACATTCATAGAGAAAGGTTCACATTTGGCATAAAAGACCATTTTCGTACCTATTTTGGAAGTGGTCAACCATTTTTGTATCCATCTTAGAAATGGTTAGTGTAGTTTCACTTAATCAAGTCTTCTCGGGGTCGATTCCTCTTGTTCTTGGACATGCCTTCTTCAACATATCATTGATGACTATCTTCATATTTGAGTCATCTAGTGTATTGTCTTGCAAACCCTAATTTTCTAATAATTTAACTATTTCAAAAATATTATAGATTTTCTATGTTCTAAAAAGCCCCTTATTGTATGTAAATAGATATGATTTAGTGTTTTATCTAAATTAAATCTAATAATTACAACTTAGATATGGTTAGTTTAGTATTGAATTGATACTACATATCCACTTTCCATATTTATACTTACAAACTCATTCTATATAGTACCATTAAGTAATTAATGGGAAATTAACAAGTTAGTATGGGCTAGAGTTTGTTAGAGTTCGTATTATGTTTTTAATAATATAAAATTAAATATACTTACTAATATTTTAC
This sequence comes from Taxus wallichiana var. yunnanensis, assembly GCA_018340775.1. Taxonomy (NCBI): domain Eukaryota; kingdom Viridiplantae; phylum Streptophyta; class Pinopsida; order Cupressales; family Taxaceae; genus Taxus; species Taxus wallichiana. The sequence goes on along the minus strand of CM031237.1, from coordinate 397,039,251 downwards.
CCTTGGATTCATTTGCAACAACTAAAATTATCAAAAAAAAATTGGGGGAGACGAAACATTAAAAGAAAAAGGTGGGTACCCTTTTCCACGCTGCATAAAGGGTCCATTCAATATTTTTGGTAAGAAAAACAATTTCCTTCAATGTTTTTGGTAAGAATAACATTTTTTTGAAGATGGGAAAATGAAAAACATCCCGAGAGGAGGTTACCAAAATCTAGAAGACACGCCCTCAATAATCCTACCGAACTCTAGAAATTATAAGACGATGTTTCTTAACTTTAGGTAGATTTACTTCTTACAAAAACAATACATTTGTTTTCCTGCCAAAACTACGGCAGATGCATCCCTGACATCATTTATATATAAAGAGTGAATGAGGAGTTTGGTAAGTAAATGACATCATTTATAGGGAAGAAATACTGTAAATGACAAGAATAAATGATTGGGATGAACAGGAAACATACGTCTGAAAAAAAAAAATGCAGTGGATGATTCAGAGGATATAAATGCTTCTCAACTAGATCCAACTGGCCTTCCATAAAATAGTAACATCTTCCGTTTTTGAATGCTCATCCTGCACTTAATATTGTCTTTTGTAGGTGGAGCGCTGTATCATAATAAATAACATCTGCTGCAGGCTTTAAAACACAACAAACAAGAGGGTGACAGCCATTGTTGGAGCCAAAACTATTGCCCATCTGCCGCTGCCGCATCCAATGTGGTTGAGGTTGACATCACTGTAAAGAGCCAATATCAACATCCAAAACCAAACATGTTAAGCTTTCAAATCTTCAAAATGTAGCAAGATATATCCACTTAACTATTTAGATCCAATTAAGCATGCAAATGTGTACAAATACAATAAGTAAGTTACTATTAATGCCTAATTAATACTTCTAAGTCAATTATGAGGACAAACATAGATGTTCTCATAAATGTTTTTATGCCGATAGGCGTTCTTCTTACTACGAGATGGAAGGTCTCCAATTAATGTTGTTGCAGTGAGATGGACGGTGGAGATGGAAGCAAAATTGAAAGAATATCATACGAATTCAGATTTGTGAATTCGCATTTGTGTGCACCGCCACCATAATCAACATGTGGTTGATTACACATGAGGTGCATATTTGAGATTTACATGAGCAGTTTCAAGCATACAACATGCGGAGCAAGGCACGGTGTGGTGGCAACAACTAAACAAGCCTCTCCACCATTCAATTTTGGGTGCCCAAACTGTTGTATCGTTTCTACTAGCTTTCCCATTCACACCATCCCATGGATCTATGTGAGGTCCTCCAACTATCTTGTGAGATGACTTTTGTGCTTCATGTTCTTCCCTTCATAAGGGTGCCACTCAACACTATATGTTGCTTTGAATTTTTGTTATTATTGAGAAGAAAATAAAATGGAAATGCTACTTTCTTTACCTTCTCTACAAAATCTTTCTTAACACAAGGATCTTTGTGCTCTAAAAAAACAATGCTGATTTGGAGTTATTCTCACAAGCTCTGTGCATTCTTGCGCACACGCACACACATATGCTCACGCATACGCGTGTGCGCGCACACACACACACACATATAATGTTTGTCTAAAACAACGATTATGTAAGTTCTCGGGGTGAATATGCATATTTATGTTTTTCATTCTATATTTTTTTGTGTATGTTTCCTACCTATATTTTATTGATAATATTTAAAGCTACCAATTTACTTTTACCCTTACAATATGTGCCAAAATTTATTTTTAATAAAGCATGTCTTTCGCTATGAGGTATTTTTATTTTCATCACGTTTATAGATTTTGTGGTTGTATTACTTAAACACTTATGTTATTAAAACATATAACAACGTAATTGAAGCAATCTCAAAAAGTTAAAAAGCTATTTAAATTTTAGGTTCTTTTAAGTTGGCAGCTATTAACACATTTAATACTCAACAAACATTGCATTAAATAGGGCAATCGTTTTAATAGACTATTACTACCTAAGTTTTTAATGACAACTACAAATTTCTAATTTAAATATTAGCGTACACGTGAGGCCATGAAATGCAAATTGGAACAAAAATTAAAAAGAATGAAAATGTTAAAACGTAAATAAAGATGTGAGGTTTTAGAGTCCACTACTATCTAGACATGTTTTTAAATTTATTTTTGGCTTGTTTTATACTTTTTTAGAACTATTGATTTTTTTTTAATTGTTATATCTCATGCATATGGCTAAGAGGCTGATAAAATGATATTTATATTTAAATTTTTATAAGATGATTAAGGTGATGCAACAATGGTCACAATGAAGTCATGCTTTGGGCCCACCTTATGATTTGATTTAATTTTTATTATTGGTTTACTAATCATTTAATTATTATCAATATACCTATTTTGTTTTGATGTGTTTGTGTAAATCAACGTTTAAACTTTTTATTTTTATTTTATTTTTCCATTAAGTTTGAAAGATTTTATATTAAGTAAAATTTTCTTAGGGACTCGAATATTACTTTTTAATTCTTTAATTGTACACATGTCTATACAACCACACAAAGCTTATCTAAACAACCTCACACTCATGTCTAAACAACCTCACAACTCGTGTCTAAACAACCTCATAACTCATGTCTAAACAACCTCACGACTCTTGTTTATATGTTTGCACACTAATTTGTATTATCTTGAGGATTGTGTGGTTGCGTGGTCTTCAAGAGATGGTGGATGAGGGTTTTGAGCTTCTCGGTTGCTTTTAAATAGGCTAACGATCTCCACCACCGTTTATTGGAACTCCTTCGAATCCACTTGCAATGTATGTGCCTTGTTCCACACATAAGAGGATTGTTAGAAATATAATAAAAGGCTAAAATTATCAAGCCTTTCCTTAAGGAATTAGTTATTTCCTAATGTTAAATTCCTAGTAAGTTTCCACTTCATTCTTCACTAGATTTAGTAAATTTATTTGAGGCCAAAGATGAGTCATAATCCATATAGTGCTCTTGCATTACAATCAAAGAAATAAGTCCTAAACATTCATGTTATCAATATTCTAGGTAGTGGGTATTAATATGCAAAATATTGTTGATCATTTTTATTGGTGACTTGGCCCACTACCCCGATAAGTAAATCCAATGTATGTCGAAACTCTTACAGTTCAATGTTGTGGAGAAGACTTCTCATTTGAGGCACCTTGTTTACAATATGTTGTCAACAAGAAAGTGACCAAGTATAGGTTTCTTTCCCGTGACTTATTGCTGATCTAAAATTACATAATATCATTTCAATGATTGAGAGACCCTCATGTATCAACATATTCATTTATTTCAAAAGATGAAACTGCATTTTCACTTCTCCTTGCATCTCTTCAAAATAAATGGATTAGTGGATGACCACAAGAAGGAAATGTTAAAGTAATTGAATGTTCTTATGGAAAGATGCAATTCAGAAAATACAAGACATATATATTAGTCATATCTTGATAATGATGAACTTTAACCAATAATTATTTTTTTCCAAAGGTGAAAGTTATGTTTATTGCCAACATATAGGTCAAAGTTGATTGAGTCAATGGAGGATTTGGGAAAATTATCTCTATTATCTACAAAAATGTTGCAAAACTTATAAAATTGTTGTGTTTTGTGGTTACCAAGTCCTATAACTATTTCGTAATTTCAAAGAAATCCAATGTATGTCGGAAACTCTTACAGATTGCAACCTTATGGAGAAGAAATCTCATTTCGGGCACCTTGTTTACAATATGTTTTCAAAATGGAAGTGACCAAGTATAGGTTTGTTTCCTATAACTTATTGTTTATCGAAAACTACATAATCTCATTTTAATAATTGGAAGACCCTCATATATCGAACATATTTGTTTATTTCAAAAGATGAAAATTTTCTTTTCACTTCTCATTACATCTCTTTACATAGATGGATTGGTGGACCACCATAAGAAGGAAATGTTAAAGTAATTGAATGTTCATGTCGAAAGATGTAATGCAGAAAATACAAGACATAAATATTCATCATATCATGATGAAGATAAACTTCAACCAACAATTATTTTTTTCCTAAGGAAAAATTTATGCTTACTATTGTGCGAGTTTAGTAGTCTTATTTCCTTATTTATGTGTGATTAGTGTGTCATTTGTGCACAAGTTTTCCAAACTTTGCATTGGCATATCACACTTAGTTAAACTAAGCTGCACACACACGAAGTGTGAGGGGTTTCCAAGTCCCATTATGGTTAGCAAAGGTGAAGTGAATTGAGTGAGTTGTTAATTTAGCAATTAGACTTGTATTCCTAATATATTAACAATATAACACAACCATGCATAGAACAAACATAATGCTCATATATCAATTGTTGCATAGTTACAAGTTTTGGCCATCTAGTAGCCCAAAATCCAAGTATAATTCATTCACACCTTGATTTCTCTGGCCATCTACACATAGCATACCAAAATCACATACACATACACATACACTACACATTCACATACACATACACATACACATCCCACATACATACGCATACACATACACATACACATACAATACACATACACATACACATACACATACACATACACATACACATACACATACACATACACATACATACACATACACATACACATACACATACACATACACATACACATACACATACACATACACATACACATACACATACACATACACATACACATACACATTTTCTATACTAGACCCCTTCATGGGTATTTATACTAGTGGGAACTTTTCCTTCACTAGTCTTACAAGAGCTAATAATAGCCCTTGAGTTTACAACTCTAGTTAACTATTACATTTATTCAAAGAGAGAGAAAATTATCCTTTTGTTTCCTTAATCATGTGCTACATGTTGATCCTTTGCAAAATAAATTCTTATCATTATCCTTATCCAATCCACTTGTCATCTTCATGTAGTTGTTGAGAATTGAAGTTTAATTCCATTTTCGGACTCACATTTGTCCTTATCCTTTGTTGCTCTACATGTCCTTTCCTTGATCTTATCTTGTACTACACATCCCTCATTGTGGCTTCCTCTATGTACCTCTGGTGTCCTTCTCACATGTATACTTCATATTCATTTTCTTTGCACACTTACCTCTTGTGCACTCTCATGCTTATGTCATACGTATCCCTTTGTGAAATTCCCATGTGCGCCTCCAAAGAATAGTGAATCATGAATAAATAATACCAAGTCCTTCAAGACTTAAAGAATAAATAATATGATAAATCATGGGCCCAACATCACAACAAAACCAAAATTTTGGATTCTAGTAGTCTTCTTCCCTTATGCATGTTTTGTTATCATGTCGATTGCTCATAATTTTTCCCCACCATCATGCTTTGACACATCACACTTAGATAAACTAAAGTACACTCACCAAAGCACGAGGGGTTTCTAGGTCCCATCATGATTAGAAAGACTGGATAATTGTTAATTTATAAATTAGACTTGTATTCCTAGTACATTAACAATATAACACAACCATGCATAGACCAAACATAATGCTCATATATCAATTATTTCACATTTACAAGTTCTAACCATCTAGTGCTCCTAAAATCCAAGTATAAGTCATTTGCACCTTGATCCCCTAGATCTATATGCCAAGTACACATAATTACATACATAAACACAAACTTATTTCTATACTAAACCCCTTTATGGGTATTTAAACTAGTGGGAACTTGTCCTTCACTCGTCTTATAAGAGCTAATAATACCCTTTGAATTTACAACTTGAGCTTAACTATTACATTCAGTCGGTAGCCAAAATTATCCTTTTTCCAAATTAATCATGTGTTGGATTTTGATCCTCCTCATAAGACATTGTTTACCCTTGGATCTTTATCTAATACCTCATCCAACTTCATGCATGTATTGAGAACTAAAGTTTAAGTCCATTTTAAGACTCACATTTATCCTTATCATTTATTTCTTTGCATATCATTTCCTTGATCTTATATTGTACTACACAATCCTCTTTATGGCTTCTAATGCACACCTTCGTGTCCTTATCATGAGTATACTTCATATCACTTTTCCTTACGCGGTTACCTCTTGTGCACCCCCTACTCATATCATGTGCATCCCTTTGTGAAATTCTCACACACGCCTCTAAAGAATAGTGAATCATGAATAAAGAATACCAAGTCCTTCAAGACTTAAAGAATATAATAAATCATGGGCCTAACATCACCCTGTACTAATCTAGTTGTCCGTCCTTGGGAAACGTTTATTGAAAATCCTCAAACAACTTAGGAACCTCAACCTACAATAGGTCTTCATGTGCCTCGCCATTTATTCATTGTTATATCAACGAAGTCAAGTTAATTTATATGACTGAGTAATTAGTTTTTAAAACACTAAAGTTCCTTTTACCCCGTATTATTAAGCTATATTTCTATTGTATTATTAAGCTTCATTAACTCCATTAAGAGTTTCTTTATTTACTCTTTCATTTCCATTATATCCTCGCTAATCGCTTTAGATTATTCCATTATTTTACTATGGTTATCCTTTTCCAGGAGTCCACTTCTAGTTGGGCTTCAAATGCCGCTAGTTTATCTCACATTCTTTTATTCATGTATTTTTCTTATACAACCCTTTAAGAAACATATCAAATCTTCCTCCTATGGCCTCTAACCTTATTATGCCCTCTTCACATCCTTTGAGCTTATTTTACAAATTTTGTAGATGATTTAACTATCTCCCCTTGTGATTTTTCTCTTTCCTTCTCCTTTTTGATTTCCTTGAACAATAAATTCATTAGTTGTTTGAGCTCATCTATTTCCTCACCTGGTATGAGAAAATTATATTGTAAAATCTTAGGATCATTGGGCATCACCTACTCCTTGAGGGTCTTAACATTTAATTCCATGCATGTATATTTATCTCGGAAAAATTTATTTTCATGTTGAATCTCATGCTGAATGCCACTTTGTATCTCTAAGCTCCTCCACTAGATTTCTTGAATGAGCCATATATACTCTTGCTTCATTGATATTTTATAATTTTTGTTGCGCTACTTCTCCAAAAAAATTCAATAACACCTCCCTAGCTTGATTTTTAGACGTGTTGTAGGTGGTTTGAGGATAACATGAACTTCCTCCTTGGTTGGGATGGTGTGAATTCCATCTCCCGGTAATTCGATGAGAGGTTCTTTAGTGTATGCTTCTAATGAAAAGGAAAAATCCTTTTTGGATCATTTTGTTGCCACATTATTCTTAATATTGTCCCATTGGAATAATTCATGATATTTCTTTCCCTATTGATACATTGTGTGCATCGACCTTTTGTTGGAGTTGGGGTAGAGTTGTGTTTCTACCTCTTCATCCTCTATGTTGATTTCTTACTCTGTATTGGCCACTTGCCCTTATTTGAGTGGGCTTGTTCTACCTTGACTTATCTTATATGAAAAATTATTTCCAAATGGCCTCCTTTTGTGCTTTTTCTTCATGTGGCCTCCTCTAGACTATCTTTAAATTATATCCCCTTTGGTGGTGACTTGAGAGAATATGTTGTTTGTCTTCCAATGTTGAGTACTCCATATGTTTTCTTGGCCTATCCTCAATAATTTCCTAGGACTGGAGAGTGATATATTCATACTTTAACATTAATCTCCTTTTGTCTCGAGGCCTAACATGGATCTTGTGCTATTTGGGGATGCCCTACTTCTTTCTTTCCTTCTTCGTATACGTCATTGTTAGCCATTGCTTTGGATTTAACCTTCTTTTTTTTTTAGGTTGACATGTCTACCCCATGTGCACTTTCTTTCTCTTATTGAATTTACTACATATGCTCTACTTATTCATGTGCACCTCGTTGTGCACACTTAGGCATAATAAATTCCTCATCCATTCCTTCATCTTTCATGTCCTCATTATTATCCATTTTCATTTGTCATAGATAAAAGAAATTTTTTTGTGCTTCATTTCTCACCACAATAGTTTCCCAATTAATAAGGTGACAAATATATTTTCCACATTCTATTCATGTGTATCTCGATTAGGGTGTTTGTATGTTTTGAAAAACATATGCATGTCATCACCTACCATTTCTTCATTCCTCGAGACCATTCTCGTGCCTTCACATTCATCTATAAGGATATGACAAGATTTAATCCTAGTGTGGTAGTTCATAGTCCTGTAACCAAACCTAATGCCAAACCCACTAAGAAGAAGTTGAGACCATTGAAACCTAAAGTCACTTTAATGGTCAAATACGAGGTAATAAAAATCCTACAAGTAGGGTTTATAAAGTGAGTGGACTACTATATGTACTTGTCCAACATCATCCTAGTCCTTAAGTGAAATTTTAAGATCATAATCTATATCGACTTCACTATTCAAGGATATTAATAAGGCTTATATGAAAGAGGATTTCCCATTACTATGCATATCTTTCATTGTCGACGCAACTTCTAGGTATGATTTATTGTCCCTTATGGATAGATTTTGAGATACATTCGGATAAGGATATGCAAGGAGGATCATACAAAAATGACCTTTACCACACCCTAGGGGACCTTATGTTATGTAGTCATTCCTTTCAATATGAAAATTTTGTTCTTACATTCCAAATGAAAATGACTTAAATATTCTACGACCTCATTCTTAATATCATCAAAACCTAAGTGGACAACATGCTAGAAAAGATTAGAAATAGGTGTGATCATCCTAAAGTCCTCCATATCATTCTCTCTTGCTTATTTAAATATGGTGTCACCTTCAACCCCGAAAAGTGTGTCTTCAAAGTCATATAAGGGAAGATCCTAGGTAACATCATATCCTCTCATGGAATTGATGTAGAACACTGTAAAAAAAATTCATATCCCTAAAAATGAACCCATCCAAAATTATTATAACATCAAATATTTCTTAATAAAACTTAGGAAATCCTATTAACAATCTTCTAAATAAAACATGTTATAACACTTGGAAGAAAGAGTATCATGACACCTTTAAATAAGTAAAATGCTTCCTTCTTTCCCTACCTATTCTCATGATGCCTAAGATTGATCATCATTTTATTCTATATTTTAGGGCTAATGACATGTCTATTTCATGCATATTGGCACAATAATATGATGATGGTTGTGAGAGTGTTATTTATTTAATAAGTCATGTTCTTCTTGATTATGAAACTAGGTACACTTAGGAAGAGGAATACATGGACATTATCTTTGTAACTAAGAAGTTGAGGCACTACATGCTTAATTAGGAGACACAATTAATCGTCAAAATCAAGTAGCTATAAACCTTTCTAACTCAAGAAGCCTTATCTAAGAAATTTGGTAGGTTTATAAAACTCATGAATTAATTTAAGCTTACATATGTAAATGAAAATCCAGTCAAGGGAAAATCATTTCTAAATGACTCATTGATAATCCATTGGATTTTTGTGATCTGGTTAACCTAGAAGTACCTAACGATTACATTTCTCACATCAAAATCCCAAAACCCCATCATGCCCATGGTATTCCAGCATAATAAACTATATTGTTGACCAAACTTACCTGAAAGGGTCTAACTTGTAACAAAGAAGAAGAATCTATGTTATAGGCGCTAAATGTGTCATCATAGAAGAAGAACTATATAAAAAGGCCTTTTATGGCCTATTATTTATATGTGTAGATGAAGAATAAGTAGAGAAAATACTCTTTGAATCGACATTGAAGTTTATTACGTAAATTTTGGTAGACATTCGACTACCCAAAAAAATCACCTGGACATGCTACTTTTGGCCTACCCTCAAGCACGATGTAATGGAATATATACAAAGATGTAAAAAATGTACAATATTTTCCACACACCATCCCATCCCAAGCTTTACAACCCATAGTTACACTATTTACTTTCTCTACTTGGGGTTTGGAGTAAAATTCTATCCTGCCTCTCTACCGATAGTCATAACTTCGTCATCACGATAACCAAATGTTTCACAAAGTGGGTTGAGGAAATGACTTTAACCATGGTGCCTGAGTTTGTTATATCCAAATTCATAATCCACCATATTATTTATACGTATGGTATCCCATAGGTCATTATCTCGATAATGTATCATTGTTTAAAAGTTATGAGGTATGAGAGTTGTGCAAGAGATTTAAAATATATCAACACACTACCTATCTCGTATTATCCTCAAGTCAATAGTTGGGATGAGGCTACAAATAAGACACTAAAGTCCATCCTCATCACAATGGTCAAGAAGAATAAGAGATATTGACATATAAATTTATTCCAAAACTTATGGGCCTATAGAACTTCTATACATACTCCCACCGGAATAACTATGTTTTCCTCGCTTTTGGTTCAAAATATATTGTACCATTAGAAGTAGAACTCCCTAGACTTCATGTGTTTTTATAGGGAATATTAGAAAAAGATGAATATAAAAATTCAATCTTAACTCTTGTAGAAAACCTAGATGAGAAAAGGATCGGGGTTGAGTAATATCACTAGGTTTACACAGACATAATAATGTTTACAAAAGATAACAAAAAGGTATAAAAATTCCCAATTCAAGTGGGTGACCTTATGTTCATGCGTGATATGAGTATAGACAAGAATACTATTACAGGGGCTTAAATTTAGACCAAAAACACTATGCCCTTACTAAGTAACTGAAGATTTCAAAATTTGTTCCTACCATTTGTGCACTTTGGAAGGTGAGGAGTTTTATGAAAATGTTAAGTCACTCCACTAAATGGTTTCTACATATAGAAGTATAGTATCTCCACATTTTCCTTTTTGCATTTCCACCCTTTGTGTCATTTTCATTAATACCATGTTTAGATGGTACTATGGGTTTACTTGTTTGATAATAATTTTAAACTTTTCATACATTGGCAGATGTTTTAATCTTGATATCTTCACAATCTCATCATATTCTTCATTTATATAATCCACATCATCGATTTCAATCATAAGATAGGATTTAATATTGATCCTATCAGATTTTGTGTACTTCACCCCCTTTTGTGGTTTCTCCCACTTCAAATATTTTAACCTATGGTTTTATTGAGAATCTTCCGATGAAAAATCATTTTTCCAAAATTTATTTCCTTAACAAGAAAGTTCTAAAATATTCACTGGATCTTATGTTCTCCCATCTTAGTATTAGGTGGTGACCCATCATGTCTTATTAGTTGTGTGTGGTGAGATTGGGAGGAACTGGTCATTCTTAACAAGCATAATGTGAAAATAAGGCAAAATAAATTAAAATACAAAAAAATACATACATGCATATTGCAAACAACTACACATTTCTCATCACTAGTATTTGATGATGAGCTCGTGTTTCTTCTGGTAGCGTGAGGCTAGGAAAGGAGGAAAGTGCACTCACTTACCTGATTTTTCCTTTGGTAATGAGTCCTTGCTTCTTACTCGTAGTTACGGGAAAGATATAGGGTTTAGTTCAAAAAAGTGAAAAGAAGAAACAAAGAAAGATTCAATACAATGAGGAACAAAGGTGTTTGAACATATAAAATTCTAAGGAGATAATTTATATGAATCATGTTAAGAGAGATAAATATTTCTTAAACTGGATCTTTTCAATCAATAGCCCACACATGAATCTAAATCTAGTCAAGGCCTATAAAGTGTCAATAATATTGAATTTGGTTAGATAATCTTAATTGAGGATGAACCAAATCTTCTTAAATGGATCATTATTAAAAATCATGTATTTATATTCGTCATTTTCATTGATACATCATTTACTTGTATATCTCACATTCTTCTTGGCTCTTAGTGTTGAGCCCTCACATCTTACTAGTTATGTGGGGTCAAGAATGGAGTAAGATATCTCATCACTATATCATCTACAATATATTCTACCAATGAAATGAGAGCTTTAAAATTATTTGAGAATGATTTTCCTAAGTAAAAATTACAAAGATGTGTATTTTCATATCTCATTTTTATTTATCATATTACATTATCATCCATAACATTCATTTAAAAACTAATAAAAACATCAAACATTCTTATTTTTTCAAGTGCACAAATGAAGTAGAACATGTAGGAAGAAACAAAAAAGAGATTGTAGAGACAAGAAAACATTCAAATACATATATATCCATCATATTTTTAGTACAATGACATCACAAAAAGGAAACGTGTGGTAAAACACTCAACCATGAGTTCCTTTTTTTCTTGGTCTATTCATCCCTTCGAGACCCATGGGGTGAGGGCTCATACTACAATTCTATGTTGAGGACTACTTGGTCCAACATGGAAACTCCATGCGTCGAATGGTGGGAATATCCATGCGAAGTGGTAGTACCAAAGAGCCCATTATAAGCAGATTTTACTCATCTAAGAAGCTTGTAATAATCATCTACTTGTTTTAGTACTACATTATCATTTGCATCTATAAATCTCATCATCTACATGCCAAGAAGATGAGAAAAATTCTATATGATGATTGACATGAGTTGAGATCTCAAGGTCAACCATTAAAGAGTCTTGTGACAAACCGGAAGTAATCGTGAAAAATACAATTTCATTTACCTAATAAGATCTCTCCACTCTATGGTAGTGGTAAAACACACACACACACACACACACACACACACACACACATCAAAAAATAAGAAAATATTTAACATTTAAATAAGTAACTCTAATCTAGGAAGTAGGAGAAAGGGAATCTAAATCATTCACTAGAATATTGTTAAACCCCATTAGGATCTATATCCCTCTCATCTTCCTCTGTAGGCTCCTCCTCTTCCCCTTCTTGATCCTCATCCTTTTTTCTTATGGCCTCCTCCTCATCCTTGACTTCCTCCTCCTCCTTTTCACTCCCCGACAAGTTAGGATCTAACATATATTTTAACTCGAACACCATCCTATCCTCCTCCTTATCACCCTCTCGTGGATGCCACACCAATGTGTAAAACTAAAGGTAGGCGTACATCGGAAAAGTGACAAGTGAGCGTGAGAATCAACAAGTAACTCTTTTCGCGTGCCCGACCTCCCGAGGTCGTGCCGAGACAAATCCGGGGGGTAGAATATGCAGACAAACTAGTTAGGCAGTCTAATGTCTTCGACACGCACTAGTGGAATTTGCGAATCTAAGGCAAAGAAGGCCCTTCTAACTTGGACTGGTGTGATAGATCGATCAGCAAGGATGACTGCTCGAAGGCTCCAATCAATATCGAGCTCTGGCGTGATTCGATCTATGGGTTGCGGAATACGTGGAAAATGACCTGGGATTGTTTCGTGTATATCTCCTGATAAGGTCATATAGTGGATGATGAATATAATTGACTCTATGGACAATTTTCTGGCCTAGTCCAGAATTCCCTAGCTTCGTTAGCCGCTATATCTAGTAAGGACAGTTGTTCGATGATGATAGGTGGAAGTGGAGTGGACCTGAATACCAAGATGCGTAGGCTAGTGTCTATGTCTAACTGACTTGTGGATTCGTTGGGCTGTGGGATCTGTGGATCACAACCATAGACTCTTGGTTGTTGCGGTCCTGTTATGGTCATACGCGGATCAAGTTCTAATCCCTAGTATCCAGTAATCGTATGCTTTCTCAGCTTCTATGTTTAGAACCAATAGTTGTGCAATCTTCTCAGAATACCTTACAGGCGTTCTCGCAACCTGGATTCTTAAGCTGGTATCTATATCTACGAGGGTGTCTCCAGCGTCTGGCTGTGGAACTAGAGGATCACACCCGAATGTTTGTTCTCTTTCGAGCCCTTCTACAGTCATGTGGATGTTTTCTAGGGTAATCTGTAGTTTGGCTGACTTGACCAAAACGCATGTGCTTGGTCGTCTTCTATGTTTAATCCTCTTAACTGAGAACTGATCAGTTGTAAATCTGTGGTTGTTCGGAATACTTGTATCCTGAGATTTTGGTCTATGTCAACTATTGCTGTGACTAGGTTTGGTTGAGGCACGATTGGCTCAAATATATATTCCCTGGGCTCTTGAGGTCCCGTGATTGTCATACGAAACAAAATGCAAATCTAACTGTAATGAAACAAATTCTAACTACGTGAAATAAATCTAACATATATATCTTTTATTCTTCTAAGAAATATTCTAACAATTTTAAGGAAAGCAAACTATTTTAAGCGTATCTAGAAATAATAGCTAAACAATAATTTAAAACAGACAAGATAACCGAGTGTGGTTATTTGCCTGTGCGATTTGTAGAATTATTCTAAATAAATAAAATAGCCTGTCTAATCTACCTGCAAGATTCTCGGTCCTACCTCAGAAGTGAGGAGTGAATCATAGTTTCTCAGAAACTATCAATCCCCACAGCTTCCCTGGCAATGTCGAGAATAGAATGAAATGAAATAAAGCGATTAACTACTCTATTTGATATGAATCTGACTAGAACTTTGAAATTTAAAACCTGGACTCCGCAGAACAGTGGCGAATCCGATGGTGTATGTGATCTCGTCCCCTCAGTATGATCTCCTCGTTCTTTCGTGTTCACGTGGATCCAGAAAAGCGTGTAATGCTAGCACCGATAAGAGTAGATTTTGGGACAAGGACAGCTCAGAATGCAGACCGAGAATGCGAGTAGGAGAGGGATAGCGCAAGAGTATAGAGCTTGGCTTATGCATTCCTAGCGGGATTTTACTGCGAGTCATGCAACATGAAGCGACTCGTAACTCAGTAATTATCCTATACGAAGAGCAAAACCTGCAACTTTAATGGCTTCCTAAGCTCTATTCTGCTCCAATGGATTGGATAAAATAAAGACACTGCTTGCACAAGTTGGATATGTGGCTTACCAACAGCTGAATAAAGCTAACCAGGCATATAATGGATTGAACTAAGAACTCCAAGACACAATAAAAACAAATCTACAAAGAAAGAGAAATTCGTGAGGCAAGCTTCTAACTGGATTGGGATGAGATAACAAAGACCGCCTCACACAAGATGGGTCTCGTGGCTTACCAACAATTAACAATACTAACCAAGTATGAAATGAACTATGCTATCAATCCTAAGCAAGCTAACAGACCAAACCACTGAAAATCAGAAGACTCTAACAAGGAAAAATGGTGGCCCTTTGCCTCAGCACAAGCTATGCATTTATAGGAATTCCAACACTCAAAAACCAAAACCAAATTGAACTCCTAAACAATAAACAAAGGAAAAACACTATTCCAGGGGACCAAAAACATAAATGCATGCTCAAGTCGGCAAAGAAAAGCTGGTGAATCATGATATTTCACGCGAGTCGCGTCAAAAGAGTGTTCTGAAAACGCACAAGCACAGACCGCCGCCCGAGCGAGGTGGCGGCGGTTCATGGACCGCCGCCTGCTCGGGCGGGCGGTTTCACATCAAGGTCAAGAGGCCAAGGAAAGAGGGAAAAGGGGAAAACAAAGGGCGCGGGGCTAAGCGGGGCATGCGGGATTTTAACGCATACTCCGAGGGCTTTTCCGGATCCCGAACACCTCATGAGGAGACTCAGTATCATCATCGGGGCACTTGTTACACTGCTTCTGCGCAAGATAAGACCTTACAATTTTGGGTACGTACATATTGCCCCCTCGGAGAAGCGTTTTAGCCATGAAGAGGCATAAAACGTTGGGTCCGAGTATGGCAGTCCCGAAATGGGGAGTTAGAAGCTATACCTTACTCGTCCGTGTGTTGAAATGACGCCATCGAAATTCCCGCTACCTGCAAAACGAAAAGAGAACTCAAGTGCAGATAGATGCAATAACTTGGAAGATAAACGCTAAAATAATAGGGAAGGAGAACGTACCATTCATGCGGGGATAGAAAC
The DNA here is from genome assembly GCA_018340775.1 of Taxus wallichiana var. yunnanensis. Taxonomy (NCBI): domain Eukaryota; kingdom Viridiplantae; phylum Streptophyta; class Pinopsida; order Cupressales; family Taxaceae; genus Taxus; species Taxus wallichiana. Next base: position 397,023,471 of record CM031237.1, on the reverse strand, counting down.
TTACCTCCATCAGCGCTCCAAACCTGCGAAAAAGTCATTTTAAAATGAAATAGAACGATATATATATGAAAGTGGGCCCATTTTCCTATTCATTTCATGCGAGTCGATTTGATTGATTTTGAGCTCTGGGACCCACGGTGACGGTTTCTCACGCGAGTAGAGTCAAAACGTTCATAGCGAGATCGTGATCATGCCTCCACGAGCGGAACACCGACCTCAGCGATCACAGGTTGGTTTTCTTCCATTTTGTGTTTTTCCCCCTTTAAAATTGAAATGCTAAATTCATCATAATGGGGGGGTTATTTTTGAAAATGTTAGGTTCAAAAGGTCCACCTAGGGGGGGCGCCTACTGGGTAGGCTCCATTTTTAGTTTAAATGGTCTATTTTTGCTCATTTTGGGCTTTTTGGGGTTAACAACCCGCGCGGGTTTTGCTTTCGGCCGGCCTGGGCCGCGACACGCCGCCTCTTATGGGGTTACAAAACCGCCTCCCGCTGGCGGCGGTTTTGCACGTAATGCAAAAGAACTTGATTTTTGAGATTGCACTTGTATTTTCTTGCACTTCTATGCATTTTTATGATTCTCTTGGTATTATTCAGATACTAACTTGTCCTGTTTTGTGTGTTTTTGGGTGTATGCAGGCGAGGGAGGAGTATATCAGATGGAGCCGAGAGAGAGAGTGATTGGCTTTCGGGGGTATTGGATGCCCTTTCTCAGGATGAGGAGGATACATTACAGAGGGCCGGCATATTGCGTATATCACGCGTGCCCCATGTCACACCATCCAGTCACATACTTTGTGACTTATTTTCATATTGGGATGCAGATCGGAACACTTTCCGATTGCCAGGGGTCCGTGGTGAGTGGACCATCACTTTGGAGGATGCCTACCATATCCTGGGGGTCCCGATCATCGGGAGGAGACTCACACTGGAGACGGCAGGGTCCCGAGCACAGATTGCACAGTGGGCAGGCTACATGGGAGATGCAGCTATCTCGACGGGGTCGAAGAAGGGAGTGAGAGTTCGATCCATTCCTTCTTTGCCCATCCCCGTATTTCGACAGGCTATCATGGGGATCCTTGCCTCGAGGCTGATCGGGACAAGGGAGGGGATACTTTACTATACTGCTGGGCCCCCATCATTGCACAGATAGAGGGGCATGGCCGGATATACGCCTGGGGCGCAGATATTCTGGGGACCACCTACCATGATTTATACAGGGTGGTCCGTCTACAGGGACAGTCTTTGAGCCACCCTACTCTAGTTATGAGTTGGGTGTATGAGCGCTTCATCCCTTATGGCAGGGGCGTGGAGGTGGCAGATCCAGGGGCTGTGAGGGCAGCCAGATGGATAGATATGTCGGTGCTTAGAGCACCTCACCAGCCAGTTGCCTCTCTTACTACAGCAGACATGGAGGCGACACCGTACCAGCTTATGGCCGGTATATGGGGAGAGGAGACTCTTACATTGATTTCTTGCTCCACCACAGGGCAGCTTATTGACCGCGTGGGACGAGTGGAGGTACATCCTTTCGCAGGGTTCCTCAGCAGTTTGGCCTTCCATATACGGGCATGCTTCCTCCAGTGGCACCACCATATGAGACAGTCCGCGAGGCTGAGGGGGCCTAGAGGCCGTGGTTGGGACAAAGGATCACGCCCGGCACTCCCATTGCAGCCTGGGAGGATAGTTCGGGCTAGAGGGAGAGCTGGTGCGCCTCGGGCACCTTTGCTTCAGATTGCTGCGGGTCCCGCTCACAGCAGCGATGACCCCATAGATATTGACTCCGATTCCCGAGGAGTTTACGAGAGGAGGATCGAGGAGCAGATGGATGATAGCAAAGATCCCGAGTGGTATGACACTCGTGACATCATGCAGGCAGAGAGGGCCGAGCAGAGTGCAGAGAGAGAGACTCTAGTTTCAGAGGAGCCACTCTCCTAGGGCCATGGTGGAGAGGATGAGTCCGTTGCGGGGCGTCATGTTGCTCCCACTACAGGAGCAGCCCCTCAGTCGGCAGCGGCATCTGCGGCGGGTGCTGGCCCTAGCGACCCATCTTGGAGGCCCGGTGATCCGAGTAAGTTATCCTCTCATCTTTTCAATGTTTGTTTAGTTTAGGATTTGTTTTAATTGCTATTTCTCCTTGTGTTTTGATCTTGTATCTTTTAGTCTCTTGCCTAGTTTCTAATTCATTTTTTCTTCTTTGTTTGCAGAGACTGTTGACGAGTGGCGGGATCTAATCCGCAGGGTATGCACTGATTCCCTGATGATCCCCATGGATAGGACCCATGCGGAGCTATCTGTAGATGCCGGGGAGCCCTCAGCAGCCGGTAGGCATACCGACGTCTTCGCTCCCATTTGGCACGTGGCCAGGATGGTATCGACCCTCCGCACAGAGTTAGCAGGCTATAGGACAGCCGAGCGTCTTATGAGGAGCCATTCTCGTGGTGAGACCGCGGCTGCCCCTCGAGACCCTGAGCCCTCCGTTCATTCAGAGCGTCAGCATAGCCGGAGTCCTAGATGAGGGCGCGCACCTTCGGAGGGGTCGCGTAGGGGTTGAGAGACCACTTGGCTCCTATGTATTTTGTACTATAGATTCTTTTGTATATCACGGGCTCTTTGAGCGTTTTGACCATGCCTAGAGCATGATGGCATTGTATATAAACATTGATTATTTATATATATGCATTCGTTTTTGGATCAAAACTTGTCACTTGTGTTTTCCTTTCTATTTCCAAATTTTCCTCGTATACTACGATGTATGTTTTATATGCTTTTTTATATGTATGCAATGGAGAATGATGATGCAAATGCTTGCTTTCTTTTTGTGTGTTTCATGATGCCGATACATGATATCAGAGATATATTGTGATCTTAAATCTTAGCTTCTGTGAGCAATTTGGATACCTCATGTTTGTTTTGGCAAAGTGATGAAAATAACTAGTATGATGAACAGATTAACTTGCCCCACTCCTAACTCCACGCAACTAGTAAGATGCGAGGGCTCATCACCAAGAGCCAAGAAGGGCGCAAGTTATGAAATATGGTGAAATGATAGTGATGAAAGATGATTTAAGCTTTGTGGAACCAAATTGAAAACTACAAGCTTACTCCACCCGAATGACTTCATAGTTTCGGATGCAACTTGCTTTGCGGTTTATCCAGACTTAGACCCGTAGATGGCCACATAGTAGACAAAATCTGGGTTTTAGGATTTTTAACTCTTTTTGGAATTTTAGACATCTGATTCATTCGTTTTTGACTCAAAGTTTGAATAGTTTGTTTATGACCTTTTAACGTTTACTTTGTCAAGAGGACCCCCTACACTTTGCCCCATGCTACTAGTAAGAAGCGTGGGTTTATCACCGTGGGCAAGGCATAGGCGAGTAAGGGCATTTCCATCCTTTCCCAACCCTACGCCACTAGTAAGAGACGTAAGCTCATCACCGAAGGTTGGTGGGGCAAGGAAATGTGTAAAATAAAATTTTCTGTTTAATCACTTTTTGACTTGTCTTTTTGAGTAAAATGTCAGTATATGCTTATTTCCAAAGAGATGTGTATATGGGATAGATGTGACACCATGAAGCTTCTAGAACAGACCATAGGCAAGACACCTATCCTAAGAAGAAATCAAAGCGAGAACAAACTTGTAGATCTTGGTATGGTTACCGTTAAGACTTCGTCATGTTTGATTTTATTTGATAAAATATTCCAAGATGATTTGATGATATCGTGAAAATGGAGAGATATGATTAGAAAGTTTTGTGCCAACAACATCATGAGTTTGTAATGAATTGCTTTGAGAATAGACTCCTTGATCACAATTTGTGTAAGAAACGAATGGACAAAATGATCCTAATTTATATGAAAATGCAATGTAGATAGCTATATAGGTAGCGTTAGCTGCTTATGCGTAGAAACGTTTGAGGTGCAGGGAATTGACTGTTTCGCCAAACTCCTCACCTTCTAACGTACATAAGAGGTATGCACCATTTCCATAGTCCTTCATGATTTGGTATGGGCCCAACCATTTGGGCCGGAATTTCCTTCCTTCACCGGTCTTTTTGTCGATCCGGCTGTCTAGTCTTAGAACTAGATCACCTTCGTATATATCGCGTTCATAAACCTTCTTGTTATACTGCCGGCACATTCGGTCAGCATAAGCTCTATGCCGCTTGTTCAAAGATCTAACCTAGTTTCATCTAGGCTTTCTAGTTGGGAAAGACGTGCTTCTCTCGTAAGCGTCTTCATCCGTAATCCTCAGTAGTGAAATGCGGAGACTGGGTATTTCGACCTCAAGCGGAGAACTGCCGCCCAAATACCAGCGAGAAAGGAGTTGCTCCCGCTGGTGTTCTTATTGAGGTTCTGTGGGCCCACAAGGCCGGATATAACTTCAAATGCCAATCTCTCTTGTTTTCTTTCACCGCTTTTAAGGAGAATGGCTTTCAAAGTTTTTTGTTTGTCGCCTTCACCGTCTGTTGGCTTGGGGATAATACAAAGAAGCCGTATGATGGCTTATTTTAAATTTATTGCATAACTCACGAACCTCTTCATTCTTAAAAGAAGTTCCATTATCGGAGATAATGATCTGCGGGATACCGTACCTACAAATGATTTGGTTCAAAATGAACTTGGCGATCACAACTGTGCAAGAGAGTAAGAGGCATGGCCTCCACCCATTTGGTAAAATATTCAGTGGCCGTGATTATAAAATTATGGCCGTCTGTGGATGAGGGAGAGAATTTCCCTATTAAGTCTAGACCCCATGTAGAAAAGGGCCATGGAGTAGCGATTGGTTGCAGAGCTTGTGCTGGCATGTGGATCTCGTGGGAGAATTCTTGGCACTTATGACACCTGCGTGCAAACTCTATCGCGTCACGTTCTAGAGTGGGCCAGAAATAGCCCATTCGATGTATTTTTCGAGCGGTGGCATGGCCACCGAAGTGGCCTCCACATATACCACTGTGGGATTCATGGAGAATCCTCTTGGACTCTTCTGTGTCAACACACCTTAAGAGCATTCCATCGAATGCTTTTCGATAGAGCACCTGCTCTATAATGACATATTTAGCTACGATTATGCGTAACCGCCTTCTTTGTTGCGGTGTAACTGCCTCCGGGTACGTATGGTCCATGATATAATTAACGATGTCAGTGTACCAAGGACACTCAGAGATAGCGGGTCGTGTTTCAATGTAGTATACGCATTCATCTGGAAAGTCTAAATCTACTAGATCGCCTCCGTCTAATGGGTTGTCAGCTAACCAATCCGCGATGATTTGTCCTTTAACCGATTTCTGATTTACAAATGTTAATTCGAACTCTCCCATTAAGGTTATAAAACGTCCAAACTTTTTAGACAAGGAACCTTGTGTGAGAAAAGTCCGTAAATGGTCCGTTTTTACCATGACCTTCATTTCTTGATTCAGCATGTAATGTCTTAGGCGTTTAGTAGCAAAGACTATGGCAAGGCATTCTCGTTCTGCCTGTGTATAGCGTGTTTCATAGTCGAGCAGTGTTCGGCTAATGAAATAAATCACACGTTCTCTCTTGTTATCGTCTTCTTGGGCCAACATACAAGCCAACGAGACATTGGTAGCTCGCGAATATAGGATTAACGGCGATCCAACTTAGGTGGCATTAGCGTAGGTGGTGATAACAGAAAACGCTTAACTGCATCAAAAGCTTCATTGCAATCTTCAGTCCAATCAATGCTATAGTCCTTCTTGAGTAAATTGTTGATTGGATGAATGGTGAAGCTTAGGTCCGGGATAAATCTCTGGATTGCACCCAGCTTTCCGAGAAATGATCTGATTCCAGATTCACTCGAAGGTGGGACCATTTCGAGGACAGCCCAATTTTGGTTGGATCAACATCAATCCCTCGTGATGATATGATGTAACCTAGGAGCTTTCCTCCTGTTACACCAAAGACGCATTTCTCTGGATTTAGCGTGACTCCGTATTCTATTAAACATGAAAGAATGACGCGGAGTACTTCGGGATGGTCACAACGCTTCTTAGCTTTAGCCAATAAGTCATCTACGTAAGATTCCATGATTTTATGAATTAGATCGTGAAATATGTATGTCATGGCCCGCTGGTACGTAGCACCGCGTTCTTGAGACCGAATGGCATAACAACAGTAGCAATAGGTTCCCCAAGGAGTTATAAACGTGGTTTTAGCTTGATCTTGCTCGGATATTCTGATTTGATTGTATCCCGAGAATCCATCCATGAGAGACAAAAGCTCAAACCCAGCTGTTGCATCAACAATGACATCAATAGATGGCAATGGGAAGTCATCCTTAGGACATGCTTTGTTGATGTCTCGAAATCTATGCAAATGCGTATCTTTCCATTCTTCTTGAGAACGGGAACAATATTAGATACCCATTGGGAGTAGTCAACCGGCTTGATGAATCCTACCTGAAGGAGTTTTATTACCTCCTCTTTTACCATGAGAGCTACTTTGGGCTTCATGGGTCTTGATTTTTGTTTAATTGGCTTTGCGTCTGATTTAGTGACGAGGTTGTGCACCGCAATGTGGGGTGCAACTCCTGTCATCTCTTTATAATTAAACGCAAACACCTTCTGGATGTTCTTTGAGAATCTGAGTATGTATTTCCACTTCTTCTGGGGTTAACGAAGAACCTAGTTTCAATATTCTTGGTTCCTCTTCTGTCCCGATGTTGACATCGATTGTTTCTTCGATCAAAGAGGCGTTACCCTCTTCGAACTCAGGTGGTGCTGGAGGTAAATCTAGATCATCCCCGTTTCCTATTGCGTATATGCTAGGTTCCATTTGTGAGGGAAGATCCGTTACGGGATTTCCGAAGTAGGAAGACGAATGTGGAATCAGGGATAAATCTAGCATGTGATAGGAGAGATGTAGTGCTGCATAGGCATTTAAGTAATCCAAAGTAGCCGCATCATTTCCAACATGGTCTAGGACGGTAGACTCACTTCCGCTTGAAAGAGGATTTGTCATTGTTTTTATCAATGGTTTGTCACGAATGGATACTGTGAAGTGAGTATCTTCTAGCTCATTGCTTGGAGTAAAACGTGATGCTGAGGTTGCTATTGAATCGGCGAGAAGATTTTTCTCTCGAGGGATTGCTTCAATGGATATAAAGCTAAACGCCTTGCTTAAATCTAATACAACATTTTTGTAGAGTTGTAAATGTTCGGCTTTAGTTTCATATACTTCAGAAACTTGGTTTGTCACTAATTGCGAGTCTCCCAGACTCTGATGTTATCAATACCAATTTTTTTGGCTAAGGTAAGGCCAAGGAGGAGGGCTTCGTACTCAGCGCCGTTGTTTGTGCATTCAAAGTTTAACTTAAAAGAGAATGGGAGGACCTTCTCCTCGGGTGAAGTAAGAATTATACCTGCCCCCGCTCCATAACGACATTTAGCTCCATCGAAATGGAGAGTCCAATACTTAGCCGGGAGTGTAGATGTTGGGGCATCTGCTGCGTTTGCGCACTCTACTTCTACCATACAGAGATCCTCTGCTGGCAAGGAACCAACACCTAGGGAAAATCCTATGCCTACTGAATCGAATGGTAAGAACATTGGTGAATCTTGTTCTATCAACTCAACGATTTTCGCAGTAGTCCCTAATGATACTGTTTCTTTAGTTTTACCTTTAGGGGTTGGAATTGTTTTGGATATGCTGGTAGTTTCAAGATCCGTCGTAGGTATCAACTTTTCCTCTGGCTTTGGGTCAGAGGGTTTATTAAGTTGGTTTGTTGGCAGTTCAAATTCTGAGTGCACCCCTGGTCTTTTCTTTAAATCAGCTAGGTGCAAATCGAAAGGTTTTGGATCGCCTTTGGCTACAAATACCTTTCCCAGATGCAAGAATCTTACTTCTTGAAATAGCGTGGAAGGGATTGCCTTCATTCGATGTATCCAAGGTCGGCCGAGGATCATATTATAGTTAGTTTCCCGATCTATAATATAAAACTCAGTCAAGATGGTTTTGGGCCCTAAGGTGACCGGCAGTATTATAGTTCCTATCGAAGTGGCTTTAAGGCTATCATAGCCTCTCAAGGTATTTCGAGTAGTGGAACAATTTGTTTCTCCATATCCAAGTTTTTGGAGGAAAGAGAAAGGGACTATGTTAACTGCGGCCCCATCATCAACCATTGCCCGTTTTACATAGTTATTATAAACCCACACTTGCAAGTGTAAGGTCAATCACCTCGGCGTGAGATCTCAGCATCTGTGGGCATTTTACTTATTTCAAATATGAATTCGACATCCTTGTCCGGCTGCCCCGGAGGGTGGATATCAAAATCTACGTGATTTACTTGTGTTTCGGGAGGTGGAGTGATGTTAATTAGATGGCCTAGACCTAATGCTTCTAAAAGAGCAGCTCTGTGAGGGGGAGAGTTCTTTAGTAAGTCCAAAAATGAAATGTGTGAGAAGGTCTTTGTTAGGTCACTAATTAAATCATAGGCACCGATGGGTTTTTCAACTATTTGATGACTCTTATCTGTCTCTGGCAGATGACTTGGGCTCGGTTGAGAGAAATACTCTTGTGTTCTTGTTATAGCTTCGATAGGTAGTTCAACGTCTAATTCTACCAAACTGACTATCTTAGGTCTCGGTTGAGCTCCCAACTGTGGCGCAACTGACGGATTCAATGAAGTCGAGGCTTCATGATCATTGTTTCCCGTCATTGCACCTTTGTTTGTTCCGGTTGGATTCAGCCTATTGCTATCATGATTTGGGAGCGGATCATTAAAGATTTTGAGGGGAGCATTCTGAGGAGAAACTACCCCTGCGAGAGTATTTGGTGATGATGAGACGGGATCCGCCAAAAATAGGTCTGTGAAGAACTGTCTTTGTTCTTCTGGCAAGCGTTGCATAAATTTATTGTAGTCACGGCACGTTCTAGTATCGTGACCCCGAATTTTATGGAAACCACAATAAGAATTGGGGTTGTAATTCCCGTTTTGTTGGTTTGGTGTGTATTGTGGCCTAAAATTTTGATCAAACTGTTGCCTATTTGGACTAAAGTTTTGGAATTGTTGTTTTTGGTTTTGACTTTGGTTTTGGTAACCAAATGAGTTTCGGCTTGGCCCTTGTATGGGATTTCACCGTTGTTGTTGTTGTTGTTGTTGTGGATGGTTAAAATCCACTGTATTGATTGTCGGGGTAAAGTTGTTGTTTCGTTGGTTGTTTGTTTGTGACGGAGCATTAACAACATTTACCCTCTTGGGCTGGTCGGTTACCCCATCCGTTGTTACCCCACGATTTTTGTTAAGGATTTTGGGTCCTTGATTGACATTTGTGGTAGTTGTAGTGTTTTGAGTGGAGGTGATTAACCTCCCGTTTGTTCCATATGTCTTACGACCACTATCTATCGCCGCTTGATCTATTCGCAGAGCGCTCTCGAGTACTTCATCATAAGTCCTTAGTGGGAACTTCTGGACTTCTTCCTTCACTTCTCTACTGAGAGAATGAAGGAATAAATCACATAGTTCCATCTGATCCATGTTTGGAGCACTTGCTGATGAATAAAGGACGGTACGCCACCTTTGGATGAAGTGGGCGACAGACTCGTTATGCTCTTGTTTGATGTGTAAGAACTCCCTGATTCCTGTTCTTAATAGTTTGTTCATGTCGAAGGCCTTGATGAACTCAGACACAAGTTGTTTGAATGAATGTATGGAAGCCTCAGGTATTCTATAATACCAATCGAGAGCAATGCCTTCCAAGGTTTTGGGAAATATTTTAGCAACAACCCCATCCCAAGGGAGTAATTCTCGTATGGCTGTAGCGTAAGCTTTGATATGCGCATTTGGATCTCCCTCACCCTTGAACTTGGGCAAATCAGGGAGAGGTCTTGGAAGCATGACGCTTCGTATGGTGAAATCTAAGGGTTCCTTTAGGTATTCTGAATAAGTCCCTATCGCATAGCTTTCGACCATTGATGGTGTTTGCTGAGGGAGTGGTGGTGGGATAGGTTGTTGATACGGTGCAGCGTATGTGTTGGCAGGGGCATAGGGAGGTCCCTGTGTTTGAGAAAACATGCCGGGAGAGGAGAACATATCTCCTTGTGGTGATTTAGAGTATATGTTTAAGTAGGACGGGGTATTGTCAAGGAATGGATTGTTTGACACCAGACCTGGAGGAATAGTGTTAGAGATGGTGGGCCTTGTTGGCGTTTGTTGTGGATATTGAGGAGGCATGCCTAACGTGCCTATTCCTGTAAGGAGATCTACTTGGCCAGAGTGGTATGGAGGATTGGAACTTCCTGTTTGTATGAACGGAGAATTTTGACTTGCTTGAGCCAGCTCTAACCCTCTCACTCTTTCTACTAACGTTGAAATGACTTCATTTGGTGAAGTCACGGTACTTTGCCTGAGCGGCGTTGGTTGTATACCTTGGTGTTGTAAAGGTACGTGATATCCTGTCATAAACTGATCGCTATCTTGCCAAGTTTCTCCAAGAATATTTCCTGTATGCAGTGGCATAGAGGTATTTTCTTGAAAAGAGATTTCGGGTTGTATTTGTAAACCTCCTACAGGTGGGTACATTCCCCGGGAGCGTTGTTCACTCCTAGGATAACGTATTGATTGTCCATCATCTAAGACCAGGTATGGATCCGATTGCCTACTAATTTGTGGTCTGAGTAGCATTTGAGGAGACGAACCAGATTCTCCGCAAACGTCATATTGTTTGAACTCAAGGCTCTGCTTGTTGGGTTCGAGGGGTTGATCTAACTCCTCGCTTGAAAAGATGAACTATATCTCGATTCTTGGGGTTTGTGTTGACAACCGATTAGTTGAATAGTTGTCACCCCATACCGAGAGCGAGGGTGATGATTGCCTGCTCTGGGGGCATAGTATGCCTCAAGACCCAAGAGGGGTCTCGCCATATGCATCAATCCCGACATATTCGGGGGGTATATGAATACCCGCGAATAATGGGAAGGAGCGAAGGTGATTTGAGAGAAGATTTGATAACTTCTCAAAGAGAAGGGAAGTTTACAACACTAATTTTGTTTGTTTCACGTCGGGTTCACCAATTTTGTACGTCGGAAAAGCGACAGGCGAGCGTGAGAATCAACAAGTAACTCTTCCGCGTACCCGACCTCCCGAGGTCGTGCCGAGACAGCCGGTGGGGGTAGAATATGCAGACAAACTAGTTAGGCAGTCTAATGTCTTCGACACGCACTAGTGGAATTTGTGAATCTAAGGCAAAGAAGGCCCTTCTAACTTGGACTGGTGTGATAGATCGATCAGCAAGGATGACTGCTCGAAGGCTCCAATCAATATCGAGCTCTGGCGTGATTCGATCTATGGGTTGCGGAATACGTGGAAAATGACCTGGGATTGTTTCGTGTATATCTCCTGATAAGGTCATATAGTGGATGATGAATATAATTGACTCTATGGACGATTTTCTGCCTAGTCCGTAAATTCCCTAGCTTCGTTAGCCGCTATATCTAGTAAGGACAGCTTGTTCGATGATGATAGGTGGAAGTGGAGTGGACTCGAATACCAAGATGCGTAGGCTAGTGTCTATGTCTAACCGACTTGTGGATTCGTTGGGTCATGGGATCTGTGGGATCACAACCATAGACTCTTGTTGTTGTCGGTCCTCGTTATGGTCATACGCGGATCAAGTTCTAATCCCTAGTATCCAAGAATCGTATGCTTTCTCACTTCTATGTTTAGAACCAATAGTTGTGCAATCTTCTCGTAATACCTTACAAAGCGTTCTCGCAACCTGGATTCTTAAGTCGGTATCTATATCTACGAGGGTGTCTCCAGCGTCTGGGTCATGGAACTAGAGGATCACACCCGAATGTTTGTTCTCTTTTCGAGCCCTTCTACACCATGTGGATGTTTTCTAGGGTAATCTGTAGTTTGGCTGACTTGACCAAAACGCATGTGCTTGGTCGTCTTCTATGTTTAATCCTCTTAATTGAGAACTGATCAGTTGTAAATCTGTGGTTGTTCGGAATACTTGTATCCTGAGATTTTGGTCTATGTCAACTATTGCTGTGACTAGGTTTGGTTGAGGCACGATTGGCTCAAATATATATTCCCTGGGCTCTTGAGGTCCCGTGATTGTCATACGAAACAAAATGCAAATCTAACTGTAATGAAACAAATTCTAACTACGTGAAATAAATCTAACATATATATCTTTTATTCTTCTAAGAAATATTCTAACAATTTTAAGGAAAGCAAACTATTTTAAGCGTATCTAGAAATAATAGCTAAACAATAATTTAAAATAGACAAGATAACCGAGTGTGGTTATTTACTCATGCGATTTGTAGAATTATTCTAAATAAATAAAATAGCCTGTCTAATCTACCTGCAAGATTCTCGATCCTACCTCAGAAGTGAGGAGTGAATCATAGTTTCTCAGAAACTATCAATCCCCATAGCTTCCCTGGCAATATCGAGAATAGAATGAAATGAAATAAAGCGATTAACTACTCTATTTGATATGAATCTGACTAGAACTTTGAAATTTAAAACCCGGACTCCAGTGAACAAAGGGCGAATCCGATGGTGTATGTGATCTCGTCCCCTCGCATGATCTCCTCGTTCTTTCGTGTTCACGTGATCCGTAAAAGCGTGTAATGCTAGCACCGATAAGAGTAGATTTTGGGACAAGGACAACTCGTAATGCGACCGAGAATGCGAGTAGGAGAGGGATAGCACAAGAGTACGTGAGCTTGGCTTATGCGATTCCTAGCGGGATTTTACTGCGAGTCATGCAACATGAAGCGACCAGAACCTGTAACTATCCTATACGAAGAGCAAAACCTACAACTTTAATGGCTTCCTAAGCTATTCTGTTCCAATGGATTGGATAAAATAAAGACACTGCTTGCACAAGTTGGATATGTGGCTTACCAACAATTGTGAATAATAAAGCTAACCAGGCATATAATGGATTGAACTAAGAACTCCAAGACACAATAAAAACAAATCTACAGCAAAGAGAAATTCAGAGGCAAGCTTCTAACTGGATTGGGATGAGATAACAGCACTGCCTGCACAAGATGGGTCTGTGGCTTACCAACAGCTGAACAATACTAACCAAGTATGAAATGAACTATGCTATCAATCCTAAGCAAGCTAACAGACCAAACCACTGAAAATCAGAAGACTCTAACCAGGAAAAATGGTGGCCCTTTGCCTCAGCACAAGCTATGCATTTATAGGAATTCCAACACTCAAAAACCAAAACCAAATTGAACTCCTAAACAATAAACAAAGGAAAAACACTATTCCAGGGGACCAAAAACATAAATGCATGCTCAAGTCGGCAAAGAAAAGCTGGTGAATCGTGATATTTCACGCGAGTCACGTCAAAGAGCATGTTCTCGGAAAACGCGCGACAGACCGCCCTCGAGCAGGGCGGCGGTTACAGGACCGCCGCCCTGTTCAGGGCGGCGGTCACGAGACCGCCGCCGCGGCGGCGGTTTCATTTACAAGGTCAAGAGAGGCCAAGGAAAGAGGGAAAAAGGGGAAAACAAAGGGCGCTGGGGCTAAGCGGGGCATGCGGGATGTTAACGCATACTCCGAGGGCTTTTCCAGATCCCGAACACCTTGCGAGGAGACCTGTATCATCATCGGGGCACTTGTTACACTATATCTATCATCATGCCTAGGTGCAACTTTACATATCCTTATAAGTACTTTTGGCACTACAAATACCCACCAAAACCTCTAGAAGTGGCACATTGTGACCTCTCTAGTACCTTTGAATATAGTATGAACTATAAAGAAAGTGTGAATGTGCCCACACTAAATTGTTGGGAACTGTGCCATTAGAAGAATCACTCTCTATCCACCTCATCCAATAAGCTAAGTAATACCCGTGTAAGTAGTTAGTGTGATCCCCTCTCTAACCTAGAGTTACCACATGTCCCGATAAGGTTCTTTTATCATGATTATAGTATTCAAGGTACCTACTTCCTATTATGTGGCTCGATGGGTGCCATATTCACCCACATATCTACTCTAATGTTTGATGGGTATTCGATCCCAATAACCCTATGAAAAAGAGTCCACTCATACACATGACATCACAAGTGTAGGGTGATTCAATTATCTAGACATATAACCGAGAACATGATATAAATCATGATAAGTGGTCACTAGTATGTCCTCAACCCATGCGAAAGATCCTTATGTACAACTTTATACTTCGTATAATGGGTGCTTAGTAAAAATAAAAATTCATGCACCCTTATCCCCTATTATAGGAAAAACCAATATACTAATAATGTACTTACATAGATTAGGGATAGTAGCTATCTCCACTTTAAGAAGTCAATCTAACATCCTACTTGGAACTCATGTCAAGTGGCCATGCATCTCCTAAATATGTCGCCCACCTATGAGCTTAATTTAATGAGCTAGCGCTTTTCAAACACTAGATTCCTCCTGCGCAATAAGAACTCCTAGAATCCTATTAACATATTTTGATGTAATCATATGTACTCTATGAGGAAAAAAATTTGAAATTTATTTCGATCCACATCCTAATAATTTAGGAAATCACAAATTATCCTAATGGCTAGGGAAACTGGCCTAGTATATGCTAACTACCATATCTATGTCCTCTCAAGAATTCATATCTCAACCTAAGTCAATAAAGGAGAAATCATGTAAGCCAATCCTTCTCTTGAGACCTACTCTAGTGAATGTAGACACCCTTTACCATCAAAAACAATAAAGGAACATTGGAATGCCTCATCAAAGTAATAAAATCATAAAGAGATGAAAACAATAAGAAAAAATAAGAAAACACAAGTGTTCCTCGATGCAAATTTTCCTTGGTACGTAAGAAGGCTATGTATCTACCCCTTTACGTAAAGTGGTTATTGTGCAATCGTCATTACAATTACTCAACCACCCCTCTACATAGAGCAATAGTTATGTAACCATTGTGATGATTGTGTAATCATCATGGCGGTTGCACAACTATCCCTCTACATAGAGTGTTGGTTGTACAACCACCACAAAGGTCATGTCACCAACCTCCATCCACTACCATTCATTCCAAAAACTCAAAAAAATAGTAAAAAATGACAAAATTAATAAAAATAGTTTACACTTTCTAAGAGGTGCCCCCCTTAACAATCATTTTGACTATAAATTTCCTTAAAATCCCTCGCCTAGATCTCATTTTAGAAGAAAATATAAACCTAGGAAAAATACAAAATCACTTTTAACTAAACTACCCCTAAGCCTCGATTGTTTTATTGAATCTAATGCTATCGTGGCTAAATCCTTGTTGATTTTACTATACTCATACACAAAACAATCATTGAAAATCCAAAGACCAAAAAATAGAAAAGGGGTATGTAATAAATTATTTATAAATATAGTAAAATTATGATATATATATATATATATATAGTTTTTAACTTTTAGATTTTGGCAAGATTGTGGAGTCTTTGGTGATGGTGGAGCAAGTAGATTTCTCACCCATTCACAAACGGTAAGTAATTTTATATTTTCATTTCAAAATATCTTATCGATCTTGTTTTATTACTACACTTGATTGTCATTCTTATTTTACATGTAGTAGAAGAATCAACTGGCATCATTTCGATGTGTGGCTAGATTAGGTCACCTTCTAACTCTCCCATTTTAGGAAACATCATTCTCTAAAATCACCTTTTTCCCATTCATGGCTAAAATGCTATTTCGAGGGGGCAATATGTATACATCCAATAAATACATGGTAAAACATTAAAATGTGGCACATCCTTGATGATGAAAAAGCTAATTCTAAGATGAGAATTAGATCCAGATATCTCCCCCTCTCCTTTACATTTCCATCTTGGCTAAGCTTAGTCCATTTTCCCAGCTCCTGCTCCCTATTTTTTATATAGGACCACTTTTCTAGCTTTTGGCATTATTTTTAGTAGCGGTTATGTAATCGCCTCTTATTACTAGAGTGGTGGTTGTTCAACCACCCCTCTAGAAATAGGAGATCCCGTCACCACACAAATGAAAATTAAAACACATGTTTTTAAATGCATGTTTTTATTACAATTTGATTTTCTCCCAGATTACTTAGTCAAATTGGCTAAAAATAGGCTCATTAGAATGGTCTTGGATTTCTCCTTCCTTCTTGCTAAAAATAGTCCATTGAATTCTTCCCTTTTGGTTGAGTCATTATTTCTTGATTGACATGTGTTCTTGACTTCTTCTTCTCCAACAGCTTATAAAAATGGCACTTTTGTTTGTATCATGGATTTGGCAATTTTGAATTTTGAGAAGTGTTATGCTACCATATTTTGGAGAGGTTATTACATAGATAGCTAGTTCTCTATCTTTCTTCCTGTCGCTCACATTCTATTGAAATTCCTTGCACCGTACCATTCATTTGATTTTCTTCTTTTTTGTTAATATATGATGCCTTGTTCACTTGTATCAATTGGAAGTTACACATTGGAAAGAGTCTTAATCTAAGGAGATACAAGATACATCATCAACAACACTAGGACAAGATATGATAGTTCTATAGTGACTAGTTTGGGGATGTAATTCAATTGTTTCAAATTTTTAGTATAGGCATTAATAATTGAAATTAAGGGAATTTATTTCTAGTGTTATTAAAATCTTAAGGTACCATCACTTCTCATGTATGTTTTCCATTCTAGTATTTCTTTCAAAATATTTCTTCCATAAATATTATTCCATTGACAAATTATTCTTGAATTATCCTTGTATATTTTCTTAAGAAATTTTTTAAAGGAAGAAGTGAATGAAATTGAGCGCTCAAGCGGAGGAGGAGTGACTGACGAGCAAGAGGAGGAAAGTTTGAAAAATATGGGTGAGAAACTGTTAGAAGAGGGATTAAACCTAGATCCAAGGATTTTGTAGTAACAAAAGGGGAAAGAGTGGGCCATGGAAAATATTATGACAAGGAGAAAGAGACAGAGAAAAACAAGGGCTTTGATTCATGGTTAGGTGTGGTGAAGAATGGTTCCGTATCGAAAGGCCCAAAAGTCTTCTTGTAGGTGACCAGGGACACTTTGGGATGCATCATGGAGATTCCTAATTTAATATTAAATAGTACCACTAAGAACTTGGAAAAGGTGTTGGTGGGAAAGATGGTTAGAAGCAGCCCAATATTGATGCAATACAAAGATGGGAACAACTTAAATAGAACCCAAAAGGACAACTAAAGGTAAGTGCTTTTACCAAATAGCTTCTTTCTATTTAACTTTATCATTCAGTAAGACATTTTTCAGGGTGTTGGAGGATGGTCCCTAGTTTTGGGGAAATTCAAGATGGTACCTAAAGAAATGGGAACCAAATTTTAACCCGTAGAAAGAAAAATAGAATCAGTTCCCTGTATGGGTTCATTTACCTAGTCTTCTTTTGGAGTTTTGGCATGAGGACATCGTTAAAGGAATAACTAACTATTTGGTTTCCTTGGTTCTCATAAGCAATGTTACTATCAATACGACTAGATTAGTGTGTGCTAGATTCGCATCTCGCACTATTTCAGTAATCGACATTCCTAACATCAAATTGAAGTCTAGATAAGGTATATGGGAACAAAAATTGAACTCGAAAGAAACCCAAAAAATGTGCCAAATGCAATGGATGGGGACACATGACTCAAAATTTCAAGTTTAAGATATCTCAGGTGTATTTTGTAGTAAATCCGAATGAAGGAAAGGAAGATAAAGGGAAAGGAATCATGCAAAGTGTGAAAGATCACCGTAAGGTTTTTTTCAAGAATCACACATAAGGGTACAGGCCTCTTCGTATCACCAAGAGAGAAGAAGTCTTGAAAACTCCTTCTAAACAACCTAAAAAAGTGATGAAGATGGATTCACACTTGTGGTTAATAAGAAGAGAAATAAATCACTTTCAATGTCAGATTCAAATATTATGGAAAAAATAAGGAGTAGCTAGAAAATACCCATCATCTGTAAGGAAATTTGAGCTTTCCTCTCCAAATAAAGGGGTTCAAAATCTCTAATAGTGAGAAAGATGGGGAATCCCTCCGAGAGAAATAGAAAAAAAGATGAATAAGAACCTAAAGAGATAATTTTAGAGGAAATTGTTGTGGAGATATTCCAACTCCCAGTAGGACAAGGACAAAGTCCTATAAAATATGGAAGCTTGAGAGTAGATAAAACTATTGGATAAATAATAAACCTAACGAAAAAGAAATACATAATGTAAAACAAAATTTCCAAAAGGAACCAAAAGAAAAGAAAGAGGAAAGGAAAATGGATTCGCCACTAAGGGCGAGTCTTCCAAAGTTACTCCCTTAAAAACTAGTAAAGTGGAAGGTTACCAGGGTAAAAATCCTATAAATATTGAGACACCTAACAACAAAGTGGGTAGAATAAATAAAATTGAATCAAGAAAAAGGTATACAGAAAAGGAGATAGATTCAAGGAAACAAACTGTTTGGATCAAAAGTTATTTAGGAAAAATAATCCCAATCGGAGAAAATGAATTGCATCTCTTGGAACGGAAGGGTGATTAACAAGTGGAAAGTCGAATCTAAATGTATTAGTGGTTCAAAAACTAAAATGAAGTAAGAGATTTTTCTAAGCTCTTGTAAGTACTTTTGGAGAAATCTTAGGCCTTTGTTGTTATTTCTAAAAGGAAAACTTCTACTAAAAAGATGGAATCACATGTGGTCATGCTAAGAAATTTGGGAAATGGTAAAATATGGGTTCTCTCTAACATTTATGCCCTACTTTCACATAAAGAAAGGAAGAAATTATGGCAACATCTTCTAAACTTCAAAAACATCATCTCTGGATTAGATTGGTTAGTGGTTGGTGATTTTAATACCCCACTTCTCCCTCGGAAAAAAGGGGATCTATGGAGTATACAATTGGGATGGAGGATTTCAATGATTTTCTCCTTAATTATAACTTAATGGATATAGATCTAAAGGGAAGAAAATATACATGGATCCAATAAAGAGTTGGGTCTCAACTTATTCAAGTGAGACTGGATAGGGTTTTAGCTACGAAGAGTGGTTTAAGAAGGATATTTATCTCTTCTCCCTCCCAAGGATTGGATCAGATCACAACCCAATTCTTTTGATGATAAAATATCCCACAAGAAGGAAAATGCCCTTTAGGTTTGAAAAAATGTGGCTCTAAAGTGAGGAGTTAAAATATCTCATTAAGGAATGGTGGAGATTAAATGTCCAAGGAACTGTTATGTTTAGATTGTCCAAAAAGTTACAACATGTAAAAATGAATCTTAAAAATGGAATAAAAAGAGTTTTGGGAAATTTTTCCAAAAGAAATCTAAATTGAAAATGGATATCCTTAATATGTAGATGAAGAGCAAAAGGAGTAATTCTGGAATAACTAGGAAGACTATGAAAAGAAAGACTCCTTCTTTTAGAATATCATAACATCTTAGCTAAGGAAGAAACTTTTTGGAGGAAAAATTGAGAATAACGTGGCTCAAAGAGGGTGACAAAAATACAAGATTATTTCACTTGACCACACTTAAAAGAAGAAGTTTTAATAGAATTGACAAAATTAGGAAAATGGAGGGGCCAATCTTGGAAGAAAAGGAAGAGATAAAAGAAGAAGCTATTTATTTTTTCAAAAATATGCTGACTAATCAAAATAGTCCAAATTTGGGAAAGGTAAATGACTTTATTAATTACATTCCATCACTTATTTCTGAGGAAGATAACAAAATTCTCTCTTTGACTCCATCAATGGAAGAGGTTGAATTTATGGTCAAGCATCTCAGCCCGGATAAGGCTCCCGGTCCTAGATGGTTTTCAAGATTTGTTCTTCTAGTAGTTATAGGACATAATTAAAAGGATGTCTATAAGGTGGTGGAATAATTTTTCAACCATAAGAAAATGCTAAAGGATATGAAATGTACTTTTTGGATCTTGTACTGAAGAGTGGAAATGCTATGGAATTTAAAGACTTTCATCCTATAAGTTTATGTAATACAACCTATAAATTTTGCACAAAGATCCTTTCTCTTTGGTTACATCTCGCTTCTTCCTTACATCATTTCAAAACAACAAGGGGGTTTTGTTATGGGAAGAAAAATACAAGAAAAAAAATTACTATTAAAGAGACTATTCACACAACAAAAATTAGCAAAAAGGAGGCTATGATCATAAAAATGGATATGGCAAAGGCATATGACAGGGTTTCTTGAGTTTCCTAGACAAAATTCTATGGAAATTTGGCTTTGAAAATTCTTTTCAGAGTTTGGTCAATGCATGCATTTCAGGTGCTTGGTTTTCTATCCTTCTAAATGGGGCCATGTGTGGTATTCTCTTAAGGACACAAATTTTGAGGCAAGAGAATCCTCTTTTGTTAGGAAATTAGTGTTCATAGTGTGAACATTAATTATATGTGTGTTTGTAATTTATGAGTTGTGATATAAACAACTCATATAAAGTTGTAATAGTTAGGTGAGTGTGAGATATTAATATTATATTTGGGTGTACGTGAGTTGTGAGAACAACTCACTATTAGATAGTTGTGAGAAAATAAAGGTGGAGAGAATCATGTTGGAGAGATAAGTGGAGATTGGGTAATTGATATGGTTTGACTCCTTATATTGAGGATGTCATTTACCTATTTATATGTAATCTCTTCATAATGAATATCATCTTGAATGAATTATATTGCAATATTTTCATATTCGGTGTTTTATTACAGTGGTTTTATTTTGTCTAATCAAACCATAATTTAATATCTGGTATCAAAGAAGGTTTGCTAGAGTAGATCACTTCACATTTGTGCTTTCATTGTGGATTGTGGCGTTCAAGATACTACTAGCCATTTTTACTTTGTTGCAGCGCATTTTTGGCATAAAAAATCCTTCCAATTATGTGCCAATCTCTAATCGTAGCAGAAATTAGAAGATATAATGGGTGGAGAAAAATCCACAGTCTAAATATTCATGATTTCGGTGTTTCAAATGTCAAAAGGCATGTTAATTGACATGCATTGAGTGTTTCAAATGGTATTGATCCCCGTGTACTTTAAATGGTGTCATCTCTCTCAGGTGAATCCACAGTCATCTTCTACCTTAATTCCTTCAATATTCAGATCCACATTAATCTATGCATGCATGATAAATCACGAGTAACAATAGAGGTAACCCTTATTTGTCTGTTTTTTCCATTTTTGGATTTATCAGGAAAAAACACATGGAAAAATAAATTTCCATTTTTGGAAAGGGTCCGAGAAAGATGTTGGAGTTAGAACTTGTAAGTGCCATAAATTTCAAGTGGTAATGTGTGTTTTTTCGAGTTGTACACATTGATCCTGTGTTTTCTCATTTGCCGGACCAAAAATATTTTCCCATTTTTTACAAATATTGTAAAAAAAAGATATATATTAAAAATATATATTGCCTCACTTTTAAAAAATTGGACGCATTTTCACTTGTACGTGATGTCCATAGTGAGGGGGTGCATTATCGGTTGAATCTGACACCTAGAAAAATTGTGTAATGAGCTTAAAAGCTACATTTGCTAACTAAGTAGCATCACACATGGAGGCTGGAGGCAATGGAGGAAGGAGGCGTTTTAGCGACCTCTCGTCAGGCACCATCGATGAGGCCGCAATATTACTTTGGTGGCCATTTTTTTAGTTGTGTTCGGTGTGTTTAATTTCAACATGTGTGGTAGTAAATAAAGAATAGATGGATAATTCTTGTTCATAGTTAGGAACATATTTTCCTATATTTTGTTCTCTTTTGTAAAATGTGGATGGGGAAATGTGTATGCTACTATGAGAGTGGTTGATGGTCCACCGTAAAACCAATTCGAGAGTTTGTGGTTCTCTTATAAAATCACATACAAAGTGGTTAATGGTTCCAGTAGAAAATTTGTTGGAGTTGATGGTAATCTTTGAAAACCATTGGATTGTAGAGCATGAGCAGGTATTAGACAAAACTCACCCATGTTCACACTAAGGGGGTGAATGTTAGGAAATTAGTTTTCATAGTGTGAACATTAATCATATGTGTGTTTTTAATTTATGCATTGAGGTATAAAACTCATATAAAGTTGTAATAGTTAGGTGACTATGAGATATTAATATTATATTTGAGTATATGTGAGTTGTGACAACAAATCACTATTAGATAGCTGTGTGAAAATAAAGGTGGAGAGAATCATGTTGAAGAGATAAGTGGAGATTGGGTAATTGATATGGTTTGACTCCTTATACTGAGGATGTCATTTACCTATTTATATGTAATCTCTTCATAATGAATATCATCCCGAATGAATTATATTGCAATATTTTCATATTTGGTGTTTTACTACAGTGGTTTTATTTTGTCTAATCAAACCATAATTTAATATTTTTCCCCATTTCTTTTTATTTTAATGGCGAAAGCTCTAGAAGGAAATCAAATGATGAAGCTCATAGAGGAACAATCAAAAGGTATATCACCAGCTAGGGGAGTGGAAAATGTCTCACATCAACATTTTTTTATGACACCATTTTTGTGTGTGAATCCTCGATCTTGGAAGAAAATTATTTTAAGATGTTGCTAGATGACTACATGGAGGTTTCCGAGTAGTTTGTCAACTATAGAAAAATATCCATTTATTTTCTAAATACTCATGATAGTAGGAGAAACAAAATTTCAAAAGTTCTAAAATGTGACATCAAACCTCTCCCCTCCTTTTACTTGGGTATGCCATTAGGGGAAAAGATACCCCAGCAGGTGAATGGAACTTCCAAATAAAAGGGTTGATAGGAGATTGGTAGGTTAGAAAGATAACCTTCTATCACAAGTAGGAAAATTCATTCTTCTTAAAATCTCCCTTTAAATCCTCCCGGTTATCTGTGATGTCTCTTTATTAGCTCCCTTTGAAAGTTGCTGAAAAAATTGAAAGCATTTAAAAACACTTTCTATGGAGTGGTATAGAAAGTAAAGACCATATCCCATTGGAAACATGGAAAAGAGTGTGAAAACCAAAGAAGATGGGGGGTTAGGCCTTAAAGACTAGATTATAATGAACAAATCTTTATTAGCCAAAATTGGTTGGAGGATGATTAGTGAAGAAGGTGTATGGAAAAATATTCTTAAAAGAAATATTGGGAGGATGATAATGACGAGAGATGGATTTTTAAACTTGCATCTTTCAATGGGTAAAGGATTTAGAAGGCAATAAATTGGGCTAAGGAAACCTTGGAAAAAGGGTGTAGGTGGAAAATTGGAGATGGCACAAAAATTTTGTTTTGGAAAGATAAGTGGGCAAGAAATTTCAAGTTAGAGGATAAATTCCCACTAATATCTAAGCTATTGGAAGAAACATATGGGACTTTGGTAAACAAATACATTAGGGAAGAAGGAGCTTTCAGAATTGGAAACATCTGGAGATGGATAAGAAGGACCTAAAATGGCAAATGGAAAGCTTCAATGATTTTATTCAAAACTAGTTGTCCTACAACAAAAACGAACTAGACAGAATTGTATGATACAAAGAAGAAAATGGTATTTTCTTAGTCAAATCTACCTATGCTCAATTTTTTGAAGGAGAAGTGAGTGAGGAAGATTTATTAACTAGAAAAATATGGAATAAAAATATTATCCCAAAGGTTAACATGTTTAGCTAGCTCACAGTGATCAATAAGATTTTAATAGAAACAACCTCACAAAAAGAGGCTTTCACATGGTCAACGAGATGTGTTTTGTGTGAAAAGGATATAGAGGTGGTCAACCGTATGTTTATGGACAACACTTTCTCCTTTTGAATCATATCCTTTATCCTTGATTTATTTTTAGTAAATTGGGTAAGCCTAAATGAGGTCAAATTAGCTTGGGTCCAATGGAGTTGTGATTTCAAAATCCAAGAGCTAAAAAATCTATGGATCATGAGTCTTAGAAACATATGGTAGGAGGTATGGAAAGAATGGAATATAAGTATTTTCAAAGGGATGAGACTTCCACAAAATCTCATTTCCAAAATATGCATACAAGATGTTAAAAACAACTTCAAAATCCTTAAAAATAAGGAAGTGGAAATAGTGGAAGGAGAAAAACATATATTAAGTAATTGGAATATTACATGTGCTTTGAACCAATAAGGAAAAGTAATCCAAGAGAAGGAATCAGATGGACTAGATCCCCGAAAGGGTTTATAAAGCTAAATTTTGTTGGTGCATTAAAAGGAATCTCGAGAAATCGGGAGGAGGTGGCATTTTCCATGACTTCAAAGGTAACTTTGTGCTTTCCTACTTATTTAATTTAGGCATCCAAATTAACCATGTGGTGAGGATGCGGTGATGTGTTGGGGAGTTAAGCTTGCGAAGAGAAAGTTTTGAATATTTGATTGTTGAAGATGAATCCTTGAATATAATTTTAGGTGTGTCGGAAGAAACTCTATATCATTGACTATAAAATATTTTATAAAGAACACCAAAAGTAGACTTACCTCCTTCATTTCCATATATTTTCAAAATATTTACCGTGAAGGAAATGGATTTGTAGATAATTTTTCTAACAAGTGTGTGGTCGTTAAAGATTTTAATGTGATTGAAAATATAGTTATCTTGGATGAAAAAACTATTAGAATCATTTAAGGGAACTCTTACCCCAAATATTTTCCATCATAGTCTGTTTGTATCTAGGTTTAATAAGGTAAGGAATATCATGATGAAAACCGTGGTTTATGATGTTGATTAGATGGTGAATTGGAAAATGATGGAAGTACATGCTCTACTTGTGCCAAATATGACTCTCATTACTCCAAGGGTTGGAAAGATAGGGCAACACTTCTAATTATCATCTCCTTGGAAAACTTGACCCTAAATTTTAAGATATCCTGTTGTGTAATTTGTGTTTGGAGCATAAAATTTGTGACGGAAGAAAGAAGTGTTATAGCAAAAAAATGGGGGATGATTTGGTGATAATGGAACCAACTACTATGTCGACATTACTGAGGAGGCCTCTGTGCTTATTAGAAAAATCAAGGATGTTAAAATTATTCAAAATATTTAATGGGCATGATGAAGAACTGAGTTCTCAGAATTCTAACACCTGGAATGAAGGCCGAGTTTGTGTACTGAGATTCTCCTTCATAATCTTACCTAAGATTATAGCCAAATTCACTGGTATTTCCTTGGAGGGAAGGTGTGTTTTCAAGCCCAAATCGGACTACATCCTTGATGTGGATAATTTTATGCAAGGTAAGGGTATTTTAAAGAAACATTTCAATGGATTTGATAGAGAGGATTTATCTCCCCCTTACGATGAAATAGCCTTACTGCTTATGTCCTAAACTACACTTGAAGGTCGATTTAAGGTGGTTTACTGTTACCATTTCCCTAAGTTCAACCATATCCGAAATGGTAGACTCGTATAACTTCCTAAATTTCTTTACAAATCCTTGGCTAAATCTACAAAGCTGGTTAGGAAAGGTACCTTCACATTTCCCTTGCACCAAGGCTTTCTAAAATCCTAGGTTAAGAAAGGTACCCCAAAATTGGGAAAAGTGAGAAATTTGGTGTTAAATCTGAGAACCCTAGCCTGGAGGATGAAGGTAAATTTGTGGCTAAAAGGAAGAGATCTTGTATGGCTAAGGAAATTCCAAGGAAGAAAAGGAAGGAGGAAGGTGATTCAGAAAGTAGGTGAATATTGAGGTTAGTTCATATTCGGGGACCATGATGATGGTTACAACTAACAGGTGCACAGAATAAGGACGTGGAAGTGGAGATAAAATAGGATGTTATCAATGAAGTGAGAAAGAAACCTGATATCCTTATCAAAAGGATGGATAAGGAAGAAACTTTTGAAAATCATACTCATAGTACTGAAGAGGCTATTGCGAGCCTCCAAGCGCTCAACATTGCCTTAAAAAGTTTCTTTTTAGCTCAGGACTTGATAGTGAAGACCAATTCTTTTAAAAGAGATTTTGAGAACCGTAGACTAGACACCAACATCAATAGGCAAAAAATCAGTATGGTAACAATCGATCTAAGGGAACTCTAAGAGAAATTGGATAAATTCACAACCATTGTGGTTAATGACAACTTGAAGAATGCAAATGAAATATGTATGGCTATGGATCAAGACATTCTAAAAATCAAGGAAACTTTCATGCAAATTAAAGAGGTCAACCTTATGAATATGAAGAACACTATACAACACCTCAAGATGTTGTGGGAATCGGTACAAGCTATGCAAAGAGCTAAGAAAATGGAGAGGAATGCCACATTTCCTATAAGGGAGATGATTGAAATGAACTACAAAAATTAGAGGATTACTATTGCTAGACTGGTTAAGGAGTGGAATGAATACATGCTTACTGTGGGTGAGATGATTAAGGAATGATTAGTTACTTGCTTGTTGATCCATGTAGGGTTGGGTTCCCTTTTGTTATGATGATAATTTTAATGTTGTTACTTTTACTGCCGTTAGTTTTATTAATGTTGGCTTTTAGTTTATCTATGGTTTAGCTCTTTGTTGACTTTAATGGGTATACCCTTGGCCTTGTTTCTATATCACCTTAATCATCTATTTTGTAAGTGGTAGCATCCCCTTAATCATTTCTTTCTTTGTTAATAAAAATCTTCATATTTATTTTATTTTCATTTATTTCAATTAGTTAAAACACAATCTTGCTATGGAAATTTTTTCTAGTATAGAGGCAATTTATTCTAACAAGCATTCCTTCTCGCCGATCTGAGGTAGAATCTCTATTATGGGAAGTTTAATTTAATTAAATCAATAATATTTTAAATAATTCCCCTTTATATTAGTGATACAAAATAACCTCCGTAATAGAGGAATAACCATTCCAGTTATTTACTTGCTTTAATTACATTTTTATTAGAAGAATCAATAAATATAGTTTAAATCATTTTTCTATAGAAGTGGATTACATTTTCTTTGAATAATCTAGGAAAATATAAAAATGATAGTTAGATAATTAGATCTATTTTCCTTTCTTTCAAAAAGATTTCAAATAGATAGAATAAAGTGAATAGTTGTATTTATTTTATTTTATTAACTAGGAAGGAATTTAATAAATTAAAAGATTAAGTTTACTTATATTTTGTTTAAATTATATTGCTTTTATGTTATTTAATTATGTTAGGAGTTAGTTTAATTTAAAATCCCAAATGGAAACAACAAACATAGTCATTAGGAATTCATGCTACTAGTTAATAGCCTCTAACTATCCTTTGACTATTTATATGATCCCTTTATCCTTACTCATGAGTTGACAACCATACATGACCATTTCTAGTCCGGCTCAACCTTGTAGGAGGATTTTTGAGCCAATCATCAACCCACCAGGGATCGACCAATATCAAGGAGACATAGACTTAGGCTATCACATGTTATTTTTCCACTCTACTCCCTTGAACCCACATATTATCTACCAAGTTGATGCTCTAAATGTGAAATTATCCATAGCTAAGAAATTTTGGGCCAATTAAGAAAACTCGAGCTAGACATCTCAACTCGTAGTTTTGTCTTTGTCCATCGTCTGCATCTTTGCATGAACCTTTTGGAGAGGAATATTTATAGACAAATGAAAACTTTCTAAGAGTTCATAAAACAGACCAAATAATATTTGGTTTAACGGACATAGATTGGGATTTGTGTGTAGTGATTATTCTTGATCATAGCTTACCACACAGAGATCAAATGAGAATTCTCTATCCTTGATGAGTAATTTTCTTACTTGTAATTCGATCGATTACAAGTTGTTCGAACTTTGAATCTTAGTTTGTAACCATTCCAACATATTCCATATTTACTATTTATACCTATCCATATCCATCACATCTTCCACATTTCAATTGTGTCAGCATGACGTTGGGAAGTCAAGTACACAAGGAATCCTATAGCATTTTTCCTATGTGCAAAGACTTCCATTATTTTCAATAGTGCAAGAGTTCACCAAAATTTAAATTTGATCTACTTTTAGAATATGTGGTATGCCAAAAACTTACAACAATGCCAAGGTAATGGACATGACACCCAATATAGGATTAACATCATACCCCCATATTGCTAAATGGGTGGAGTGATGATATAAATATATATGAGTGGATAAAACCAACTAATTTAATACTAACATGATGACACCATATTTCACCAGACTACCTACATTTTAGAAGGAGGGAAAACTCAAATACAAGATAAATGAGATTTTCAAAATACTTGAAAATTGCCAAGTATGAAATATACCTTTCAAGAAGATAGCCCTGGTGGTGATGGGAAATTAATGAAACTCAAGGAGATAAAAGTGCTAAAAAATATAGCACAAAAACATGAAAAATATCCATAGCTATGTAGACTCGATTACTACAAAATTGTCCCATTCAAAATATGATCACCAAGTGATGCATAAAACTCTAGAATTGTGTCAATCTCTAAAGGACAAAATTTTAAATAATAGAGGTACTCTACAAATATCAAAGAATATATCTCAAATAAGGAACCTTTTATTTTAGGAAAAAAGATGAGTGGATCAAGAATCTAAATGGTGGAGAGGCCATTCATGTAGTTCTCTCTTAGTGAATGATTATGTTTCCACCAAAAGTGATCGAAAATGTATTCCAAATGAGTATAAATGTTTGAGGATGGTTCATGTGTATGCTTTGGTAAAAAGTGAATAATTGGAGAATGTAAGGAGATGTTAAAATACTTCTCATGTTGACCATGTCTAAAAATTAAAATATCAAGTTCTTCAAGCCCAGTGAAGGTGTAAAAAAATCATGTCACTAATAATCCTCACTAAGAGTCAAGTGAACAAAAACAAGAGCTATGTCAAAAATTGATCCCATAGAATTTGTATTACATGCTTTATAACCAATATCATGGCATGAATTTCACTTAACAAGATGGATAGGGAAACCATACCCTATGAATGGTTTCCAATACCTCCACCTGAAAATCCCATAGAATAGAGCATTCAGAAACCAAATGTAATGGCATGCTTATCAAAGGAGATAGAAACATAAGAAGATGAAGTAAAAGTAGGATACATAAATGTGTAACTAAAATAGGGACACACTTGGAAATAGAAGGTGTAAAAACAAGAGCATCAAGAATAGTAGTAGAAGATGCAATATGATCATTTGTTGTAGGAGAAGACTTAGGTATTAATTAATTATGGTCATTCGATATGAGATAAATAGTTGTATGTTGACTAGTAGCATCATTTTGAAGGTCCACAATAAGAGAAGAATGTTGTAAGATCACATTTTTTTCTACATGAAGAAAATAAGATCATATTTACTATGATAGAGGGAAAAAGAAGAGACTAATGACTTGATTGACTAAAAATAAATAGAATGTTCTAACTATTTTCTCGAGTTAATCTAAATAAAAATAAATAATATTATGGAAATGCTAGATCTAACTATTTTGTTTTAGTATTTGAATATATTAAAAAAATAGAAATAAGAGGGATATGGTACTAACCTTAAGTCAACTTACCTCACTGTGTGCTATATCAGTAGCAAGCTAGTATGCAAATTGGGCAAGCTATGAATGAATGGCCTTGGAAAGGGAAAAAGTTGGATTTTTTTTGTATTGAGGCACCCGGGAGGATACTTTGGGGTGCCTTGGGGTTCCTAGTCAGTAAACTGGGTGCTATATACTATAGGAAAGCTCATAACTTGAATTCGACAGTTGTCGCAATATCTACGTAATACTTTCATTCCCGTCACATAGGTGTCGAAATAATGCCGCCTATGTCGTTGTAGTTGTCACATGAAGATCTACATGAAAAAACTATTCAAAGAATCAATTCTGAAAAATAAAAATGCATATGAATAGGTTAGACTGACCTTATCTATAAAACTAGTGGTCTTACGATTGAGTGTTACACTACATTTCGGACCCCATGTAGTTCTATGTGTGTGTGTGTGTAATTTTGTGCCTAGGATTCCCTAGTACCAATGACGTGGTAGTAGGGGGCAATAACTAGATGTAAAAATGTAAATGGTGGATGGAATAGAAAGAATATAACCCTTTCCCCTTATGCTTATGTGATGCAGATGTAGAAGATGCCCAAATACAGTCCCTTTCCTTAGTAGATAGCTGCCCTTGATAGTGAGATGTCTGCCCATAAATGTTATTTATATAGGGATCTCTTGTTCAAATTTTGACACTAGTGACCCGATACTATCAACTACAACCTAGGGGAATGCACAGGGTAACTGTTAAGACCAACCTCGAACAAAAAATTAAGACCAAAATTACAATGACATGGGCACCCTAGTGACAACCCTAGGTTCCCCAACATAGACTTAGAGATGACAAGTGAGAAGATTATGACACCTGAGACACCTTAAAAGATGCCCAAAACTCAGAGAAAAAATGACGAATGAACTAGACAAACAATAATGACACCTGACTAACTGACAACAAGAAAAAAGGATGGGTCACTAGTGAATAATTTTATTACACAAGATCCATATATAAAATAACATACCCGATGGCATTAATGTAATAGTGAGTGCATAATTTTGTGACAACATTTTCCCCACTCTATGTTGGTGAGCAGAAAGCTCGATAACATAAAGTAGATAGAGATGTGTACCTGAGAAAAAGATGAAGAATCCCATGCCTTTGTAGAAAAATTCACAAATGTGTAGTAAAAGTGTGCCGATAGAACTATAAAATTGTGTCGAACCATGGATAAGTGAGTTTATCCATGCAACATATCAAAAAGTGTAAGTGTCATGATGAAGTGTGGAAAATGAAAATGATGATTAGGATGTAGAATGATGATTTTGAATGTGGTTTAAGAATGAATAGGTGGGTAGGGAGTGACCAGTTCCCAACCCGAACACTTGTATATGAATGGAATGATTGGAGGATTTGGGCATCCTTGTACTTAGGAAGAGTGTAGGGAGATGATGGAGCGTACCCTGTAATTATCTTCATATAAATCCAACTCAATCAACAAATAAAATTTAGAATTATCAACTTGTCAAAAATCACCAAAACATGCTATAAACACCCCTTCTCAAAGATCTTAAATCTTACTCAAAACACTCAAATGGATTAAACCATTAAAACAAATGATATAAACACCTTACACATGATTAAACACACCTATCAAACATGTTCATGCATCCCCCAAAAATTATCATACCTTCATTTATCATCAATCTCCTTTTATACCTCTCTTATTTATTTGTATCCTTTCCTAATAAATAAATAAAAAGATAAATAATAACCTACACTAATATAGGAGGAGGGAAGTGAAACTACTACCTAAATCAGTGGTGAAAAACTCCCACTAATCGATATTGGTAGTTAAGTTACCTCCATAGACTAGTAATTTAACTCTACATAACTGAGAAGATAACTCAACACAACTAGTAAGCTAACTCCACACAACTAATACACCTAAGAAAGATAATCCAACAAGTGTAGGCCTAACAAAAGTGTAATAATTATCCTAATAAATAAATAAAAGGATAAATAATAACCTACTCTAACAAAGGAAATTTTGATGAAATCAAAAATACAAAGAATGAAGTCCAATGGAATTATAAAAACATTCCACCCTCTTCATATACCTTCTTACATGCCATATAAACCATAAATGGGATACAAACTAGAAAAATATTCAACTCTCTTACCTTTCCTCAAAACCGCCTTCTTAGTGCTTCTTAAGAACAGACAGTCTGCAGAAATTTTATGTCATCTATATATTTTTCTGAACAAGTCCAATTGTTCTAAAATTTTGATATATTATGAAAATATATTCAATGATCATATTTTCCAAATTTCATCCATTTTCATTTATCCAATTGAAAGTTATGACTGTTTTACCGGACATACATTATAGCAAACAATTTGTTTGCATTCTCAAACTAGATAGGAAAATCCTTCATAACTTCAAAAATACCTCAAATTATTATAAACCATTAAAACCCCATCTGGATAATGACCTCCTTCACCTAAGTACCAAATTTTATATCATTTGGAGTTAGAAATAAAAATTTATCACGACTATCCTTGTCCTTACCTTATGCACACAATTCAATGTTCTTGCTTGTAAGTGTCTCTTTATCCTTAATCACATCTTCATGCTTCTTCCTTGACATAATAGGGAATTTACAACCATATAAACTTGTACACAATATTTTTCCAACACTAAAGATCAATAATGATTCAAATTTATATAAACAAACATGTCTTCCTTATACAAAATGCATGAATTTCATCCACAAAGTAACAACAAAGCAATAATACACAAAATTCCTTTCAAGAAGCTTGGTTTCTTTAGATCAATGGAGTTATTCAAATATCCTTGAGAAATTTATGATAAAAAAACCCTTCCTCTTCCTCTCACCAAATTTAAAAACCTCTCCTCCTTCTCATACATTCGAATACATTTGATTTTATGAGGAAAGGAGGGTAGTTAGGTTGAGAAACCACTAACTCACCTAGGCTTAGATTTAACTAGATGAGGTTTAGGGTCTAGTTAGGATCTTATAAGTCATTTACAATTATTCATACATGCTTTATGACCCCTTATTATACCTATATTAACAACTAGATGACTAACATTCTAACTCCTAGGTATAGGATACACTACATGACTTATTTGAATATTTAAATGTGGTTTTTGCAAAATACCACTTATTACAAACATATGAATCTAAATGGATTAAACATAACCCATGAGCACCCAAATGGACCCCACAACACCTAATTATCTATGAAATACCAAAATTGATCAATTTACATTGATGCTCCCGCATCAAGAGAAAAGTTTGTTATTCTCCAAACTTTAACTACATCCTCAAGATCTAACCACTGCAGATGGACTCAGATCAAAATGTTGTGATTTTTGGATCCAAATGATTTTGATTAAACAATTGACCCATATAAGAGTGATAAAGGAAGGGAACTATTGCCCCACTCCAGGGGTTTTGCTACAATGTAAAGGCTTCCAATTGAGGTCATTTGGAAATGACCACGATAGAGAATGAGACGACTTCTAGGTTAGGTCATCTAGAAGTGAACGCGATAGAAATAGATTTCTTCCAGTTAGGTCATTATAAAGTGAACATATAATGAAAGAGATAGATTCCAAGTTGGGTCATATAGAAGTGAACACAGAAAATAGAATAAAATCCCAAGTTAGGTCATCGGGAAAGAAGTGGTGAATGTAACTCCCAAGTTAGGTCATCTAGGAGACTGCTCGTGGATTTGAATGATCTGATTTGAATGCGTTGATTTTGATTGGTTACTCATGGAGAGGTTTTTCACTAATTTCCCCCTAGGTTAGGTCATTAGGGGAAAGTTACTGAAAATTGATGGGATGTCGTGTAAAATGATTTTTAGTTGCTTGTTTATGTTGGTGTGTGGGGTCCTATATGTCCTCCACACACATATGGAGGGTCATCTCACATGTGTTAGGTTTAGGGTTAGATTTAGGGTTTCTTGTGTGTCATGCACTAGGGTTACTCAACACCCCATGTGTATCCCTTCATTTGACATTTATGAATATGCCAAGACACTCCACTGTCTTTCTCTACATGTGCAAGCTTTGTTATATTATGCAAATTCTTCCATTGATTGATCGATTCTTCCTTGCAATTACACTGGAGCCATTACGAATCCACTGGAGTGCAACTTCATCGTGGTGCACAATTTTCAATATGATTCTTGCAAACTCTTTCATGGTATCATAGATGAGATCGAGTAAATGTGCATTCGTCATCTGAGTTGCGATTACTCTTAGTTTTGTTTTTTTACTCCTCATGTAAGTTTTTCTATCATTAGATTCTGGAAATTTATTGCTAACGTTCTTAACAAATTGCTCTTTGAAATTTTTTCAGTTTTGTTGTGTTCTTTGTGCATGTGTGTAGATTTACATTTTTTCACCACTGGATTTTACTGGTTACAGTTGTATTTAGTGGGAAAATTTTATTTTGAGTCTGGTTCTTTTTACGGTCTTATTTAGATTTTTACAAAATTTATAATAATAAAAACATTTTTTTGGAAATCTGTGTTTTTGGGCCTATCTTTTGACCTCTCCTACCTTTTGTATGCTTTGGCCTGTGTATTTGGTTTTTTCCATTGCCTAGTTGCATGGATTCCATTTATTGTGTGTAGACTTTTTCCTCATGATGTGTCCTATCAAATTTTCCTTCTTTTTGTGTGTGGATTATTTTTGTGTGTAGATTGTATTTCCCTGTGCTCGACTACACCTCGAGACCTATCTACCCGAGCCATTTTGCAACCCTAGCCAAGCCTTTTTTTTTTTTAGCGAGTCACGCTCGCCCGCCTTGGCCATGGTTCTTTCTCCCCTCCGGCTCACGTTTCCATATGGCCGAGACTACGGAGCTCGTGTTTTGCCTTGCGGCTGAGTCTCTTCTCTGGCATGGTCTGTGAGCTCCTTCCCGGCTTGGCCTCCTTGTGTCATGTCTACCCTTGAGGCCTCATTCCCACTCCCTGGAGTCACTCCCCCACTCCTCGCCCCATGCTTGACCCCGCTGCCTCTTCAATGGCTTCCACCCACGATCCACGCAAGGATCCTCACCGATCCCTCCAACTACCGAGCCCAACTCGGGATTCTCCACTTCTCACATTTTTTAAAACAAATGGTAAGTTTGTATTTTTCTATTATTTATTTCTCCAAACCGTAAGTGGGCATTTTCATTCTTTCTAGGTAAGGTATTTGGTAAGATTTTAAAAACATAAAAACTTTATCTCTGTGGGTTTTTCTTATATAAAGTAAGTTTCTAAAAATTATTTAAGACAAGTTTCCTTTTTTATAAACGGTAAGTTTTAAAAATATATATATTCAAATTAGGTGGGTCTTTTTTATAAAGTGGGGATATTTTCAAAGGGGAGTATATTTAAAATTTTAATTAGGATTTAATTTTTTATTAGATCTTAATTAGTTGAAATTAATTAGATTTAATTTAATTAAATCTAGTTTTATTAATTTCAAAATTAACCTTCTTTTCGATTAGTCAATATTTTTTAAAATCGTCTTTATATTAACTTTTCTTATCATTTTTTAAAATCCAATTGCTTTAAAATTAGCTAAATTAGACGTTTCAAAGCGGTAATTTTTTAAAAGCGTTATTGTCAATTTTTACTAATCATGTGCTCAAGTGTGCAATATCACTTTGAGCACCTATTTGTCTTCTATGTGCCTTTCCGGTGTTCTGAAGATCATCCTGGACTCATCTTGAGTTCATCTAAAACATTGTATTTTACCCTTATCATTACTTGCGACTAGTGAGCGCATCGCCACAGGCCATTGCGGTAGTAGGGGTATCCTTTGCAACGTGAGACACTTTTTCTCACAACCAGGATTTGATTTCACCTCCTTCCTAGTTTTTGCTATTGTGCTTGTATACGGTGTCACTTTGTTGTGCTCCACGAAACATGATTGTGGTCTCCTCTCTTACACGTTATTACGTTGATTGCAAGGTGAGTTACCAAGTGTTTCAAGATACACGCTCGGACCTGATTATATTCAACGCACTAAACTATAAAGTTCCAAAAGAAGGGGTTATTATATTGTCATGGGTGGTTGTGATTCTTGTGTTTCTTTTCTACATTCTTTCTCTCTCTTCACTATGGATGCACTTTCAATTCCTTTGCTTATGCCATTCAACTTCTTCGAATGGAGATTGAAAATAATTATGAAACTAAGGGGTAAAGGGTTATTCCGCATCACCATGGGAATTGAGACTAAACCAAATGACGACCCTAAAAATCTAAGTGGTTAAACTATAGTGATGAAGCTTTAGGTATTCTTTGCATGTCTGTTTCTCTTGACTTGCTCTTCCACATTCTTTTGAAACAACTAATTCTACTTGGAAAATGTTGGATGGAATGTTTGGACAACAAGATGACATGAGAGCACATGAGTTGGAAACCAACTATTAGGGTTAAGTCCTAGTGATTTTGAAAACCTACAAGCATTCTTCTCTAAATTTTCCACACTAGATTGTTGTTAAAGAATTTCAAGTAGAGAAGAAAGATTCTCAATTGATCTTGTTGATTCTATCAAAGTTAGGTCTTGAATATTTTGTCTTTGTGTCAAATTTTTATGCTACAAAAGTTACCTTGGGAAAGGATTGGAATATGCCCTCCTTTAATTGTTTTTCATCCCAACTCATTCGAGAATATGACAAACTCATTCAAATGGGGTCTCTCAAGCCAAGTCTCATGCCCTTGTAGTAAGTACTAGTAAGGAAAAGAAGATTGAAAATAAGAAAGAAAAAAAGGATCAACTTAAGAAGGAAAGCAAGACCAAAACTAAAATTAACACAAACACTTCAACTTTTGAGCCTAAAACACATAAATACATGTATTTTTGTTCCTATTGTAAGAAGCCCTGGTCATAAAGAGCATACGTGTATGAGAAAAAAAATTGATCACCTTACTCATTTACTTGAGAAAAATCAAATAGGTGTTCCTGAGTCTATCAAACAAAATGCTCCAAAGGCTAAGACTTCTACTACAAAAGGTTCCAAATCGATAAGAAGAAAGGAAAGGCCATTGTATCCAAAGTTTCTCCTTCATCAACGTGGATTATAGATTCCAGTGCCTCGCACCACATGGATTCTTCACATGTTGAGTTCTACAACATCGAACCTTGTGGTATATCCCAAATCATGATTGGTAATGACACGACATTGTCGGTTTCCGGTAGTGGATCGATAGAGATGGATGGGGAACATTCAACCAAGTGTTGAGTGTTCCCGATCTCTACCAATCTCCTATTGGTTTACGATATTAATCACCTTGATAAAGAAATGTGAGTGGAATTTGGTCCTTACTCGGTGATTATTCATGAGCTTAATGATGACAAAGATAGTGGTTGAGTGAAAGGCGATCACTGTTCATAGTTGTATACATTTTCCCACTTTACTTCTTATTCTACTCCCACTTTGCTTTTCTCAATCATGCAAATGAGGTTAGTAAGCTATGACATGAGAATTTCAGACATCTAAACTATCACTACCTTGAACAATTGAGCCAAAATGAAATGGTCAATGGGTTACCATGCTTCAAGTTTTATAAGGGTCTTTGTGAGGGTTATACCCTTGGAAAGTATCCTTAAAAGAAATTTGACGAAGGAAAATCCTGGAGAGCTACTCGTCCTTTGGATCTTGTTCACAAAGTGATATTTCTCGGTCCATTTCTATCTCCTTCATTTAATAGAGCTCTTTATGTGATGACATTCATTGATGACTATTCATGATATACTTGGGTATATTTTCTTAAGCTTAAGTCTGAAGTATTTGAACATTTTTAGGACTTTAAGGTTCTTGCTGAGAAACAAGCGGAATGCTATATTAAGGTTTTCCGAACCGATAATGGAGGTGAATATGTAAACAATAGGTTCATGGATTTTTGTACTTCTAAAGGGATCTCCTTGTACCATATAGTTGCATACAGCCCTTCACAAAATGGAGTAGCAGAAAGAAAGAACCATACTCTTAAAGAGATGGCCACTTGTATGATTCACTCGAAGTCTCTTCCTCCGCAGTATTGGGCTGAAGCAATGAATTGTACTAATTACATTCAGAACCATGTTCCACACAAGGTAGCAAGAGGGATGAGACCCTTTGAATCCTGGTTTGGATGCAAGTCTGATGTTGAGCACTTTCGAGTCTTCGGATCCAAGGCTATGGCTTAGATTCCTAAGAAGAAATGCTAGGCATTGGAACCATAATCCAAACCTTGCATCTTTGTAGAGTATCCTGATGGCATGAAGGGATATCGGTTGTTGAACCCTACTTCTCATGAGATTTATATTGAGAGAAATGTTATGTTCGATGAGTCTTCTTTGACTTCTACTTCTCTACCTATTGAGGTTCTTCAGCTTGCTGATTTGGATTCTGACTCATCAGATGATGATGTTGTTGAGCGTGCTCCTCTTCCTAATCCTCCCGACCATCAAAGCCTTGAGTCTTCTGATTCTGATAGTAGTGATGACAAGGACTATGTCCCTTCTCACTCGAGTGATGAATCTTACTCAGAACCTGATCCTCCTGGTCCTCTTTGGGCTAGGAAAACTCTACAAAGTGTTGGAGATTTAGTTGGAGATACTTTGGATATGAGATGTACTTGCTTAGATTTCATTAGATCCCACTCTTTCTTCACCTTTTCCTCTAATCCATAGTCTTTCGGGAGGCTTATGGTATTCCTGAGTGGGATTTTGCCATGGATGAGGAGTATTCCTCTCTCATGAAGAATGATACTTGGGATCTCACCCCTCTTCCAAAAGGAAAAAAAAATATTCGGTATAAGTGGGTATTCTGAACAAAGTATGGAGTAGATGGAGATGTCAAAAATTTTGAAGCGTGATTAGTAGCTAAGGGTTTCTCCCAGATAGCTGGGGTTGATTATAATGAAACCTTTGCTCCGGTTGTGAAGATGACTTCTATTCGACTAACCCTAGCCATTGTTGCAGCAAATAGATGGAAAGTCTATCAAATGGACATTAAGAGTTCTTTCCTTCATGGTGACCTAGAGGAAGATATCTACATGGAAAAACCTCTGGGTTATTTCCATGATCCGTCCCTTGTTTGTAAGTTAAAGAAGTCTCTTTATGGCCTTAAACAAGCCCATAGGGCTTGGTATGCCAAGATGGACTCTTTTTACTTACATCAGGGTTTACTAGGTGTCACTTTGATCCAAATGTTTATATTCTATGGCAAGATGACTCCATACTCATTCTTGTTCTCTATGTTGATGACTTGTTGATCACAGGCAGCTCTTCCTCTATCATTGATTCTGTGAAGACCTCCTTGGCCAACAGGTTTTCTAAGACTGACTTAGGTCTACTTCATTACTTTCTTGGGATCCAGAATTCACAATCTGACTCGAAAATTTTGATTTTGTAACCTAAGTATGCTCTTGACTTGCTTTCTCATTTTCAAATGTTCAATTGCAAGTCTTCTCCTACTCCTTTTCTTTCTGAGGTTAGGTTGGTTTTAATTGCTCTACTCCTTGGTTGATGGTACCCTTTATCGACAGTTGGTGGGGAGCTTGATTTACTTGACTCACACTCATCTGGATTTATCTTATACTATTGGGATCATGTCCAAATTCATGTAAGAGCCACATGAGTTGCATTAGAAAGGAGCTAAGTGGATCCTTCATTATGTTCGTGACACCTATATTGATGGCATTCACTATTTTAGAGGGGTAAATATTGACTTGATTGGTTTCTCAGATTCTAACTAGGCTAGTGACTTAGATCATCAGAAATCTACCTCTAGCTATAGTTTCTCTCTTGGTTTAGGTCCTATAAGTTGGTCTAGCAAGAAGTAGAATACAATTGCGATATCTTCTACAGAGGCAGAATACAGAGGAGTAGTTAATGTTGCCACAGAGGCTATTTGGATATAGCGTATTTTGACAGAGTTTGGAATCCACTTTCGAGGCCTACCATTATCTATTGTGATAACATGAGCACTATCTCAATTTGTAGAAATCTAGTTCAACATCAGTAGATGAAGCACATTGAGATCCATATGCACTTCATACGAGAGCTTATTCATGATGGTATCATCGACATTCAATACATTTAGACAACTAATCAGATTGTAGATATATTCACCAAGCCCTTCACTGAGGTGAATTTTCTTCACTTACTGAGTCTCTTCTAAGGGTAAGGTCTTATCAACCGCTCATCATCTTCTTGCTATATAGTTCTTCTCTTCTTCTTCTAGGAAGATGTTTTTTATACATGGGCACCATATCAAGCCTTTTTAGGTTGTCGGCCCCATTGACACATCTTTCTTAGTTGTTTAGGAGTGTCTTCCTTTTTATTTGACTCCTCATAGCCGCTACCCCAACTTCAATGAAGGGGGGGTGTTGGTGTGTGGGATCCTATATGTCCTCCACACACATATGGAGGGTCATCTCACATGGGTTAGGTTTAGAGTTTCTTGTGTGTCATGCACTAGGGTTACTCGGCACCCTATATTCATTAGGGGAAAGTTGCTTTGAAAAATTGATGAGATGTCGCGTAAAATGATTTTTAGTCGCTTGTTTCCCCCAAGTTAGGTCATTAGGGGAGTTTGATAGGTTATAACATGTGATCATGTTTAGGAAATGTTAAATGATTGTTGCCCCCAAATTAGGTCATTAGGGGAGATTAATGGTGAAATTTGGTTGTATAAATTATGAGGTGTTAAATTCACAATATTGGAATGTGTGGTGACATAAGGGGGATTATAGGGGATCCCCAATAATATGCCCCCCTTTCGGCAAAAGGAGTGAGGAACAAGAACAAAATCTAAGTTAAAAGTAACAAAAAGAGGTTAACAAAGGTATGTGGTAGATGGAAGAGTATGGTAAAGAGATATAATTCATGTTAAACATGTACCATAGGATGGTAGGAAAAATTCTAAAAATAATTCCACAAATGGGGTGTAAATCGGAGTAAAAATGCTCAAGATATGACTGAAATAGTGTAACGTGTATTAGTTATGGTAATAAGCATGAAATATGGACCATAGTAAAATTAGTATTGAAAAGTGACTATAAATAGTAAAGTGAAAAGGTATCTTATCACTTCATTTGTCTTTTGTGCAAGTGTGAGAGTGTATACAGAGTGAGTAGAGATGCCTCAAGCAAGATTGTTACATCCTAGCCGGTTTGAGAGAGTGGCGACCACTATAGCGCGTCGCGTCTACTACGAAGCCGTAAGTGTATTATTTTTGCAAAAATATATGGTGAACTATGCATTTTAGTTGAATTTGTTAAAATTTAGGGTTTTTTATTTTCTTGGCATATATGACCTAGACAAGAGTAGTGAGGGCACTAGCGACCCCTCAGACTGGAGTGTCTAGAACCATGCGCTAGTGTCTTGCTCTATGGTGCCCTAGTCTTGTATTTGGGTGTCGTGGTCCGAAATTTTTGTTTTAGTGAATAATGTTAGAGAATATGTTTCTAATATGTTTGAGATTTGCATTGGAATGTGTAAGGTGTTCTAATGTTGCATTTATTTTTGATCGGTGTTGTGCAAAGGGATATCCACTCAAGGGAGTTCCATGATGGCCGTCACTTGAGTACATTATTAGGATTGGGTTTTTCAGATGATGAGTGGGATGTGATGGACCATGTTGGTGCTGTGAAACATATCACGGATGGGGATGTGCCCCATAATATGCCCATGTTGACTGCATTATGTGAGAGGTGGTGTGTTGATAAGTGCACATTTTGGTTGCCTACATGAGAGATGACAATGACGTTGGAGGATGTATATCGCATATTGTGATTTCCATTGTTGGGGAGAGGGTATGAGTGATGGAAGTAGTGGATATGGAGTGGAAGATGCAATCAAATAGATGATATTTTCTAGGGCCTAGGTACCTACCGAGGCCCATATCAATTTGGATGCGATATTACAATCTAGGTTTCCGTGAGTGGCGGAAATTCATCACACCGTGATTGCATCATGTATATCCATGGAGGGAGGAGGTGTCGAATCTTGTATAAGATGCATGACATATGTCAGTGGATAGAGGAGGATGGGACAAGATATGCATGGGAATGGTGTGTGTTGGCCCACTTGTATAGGGACTTGTATCGGTTTATGTAGGATGAACATGGTGGGGGTATAGGGGCCACCACATTGCTACATGTATGGGCATATGAGTATATAGTCATATTGAGACATGTTATAGGGCCACGAGGAGATTGGGCTCCACCGAGATATATGCTCAACATTCGGTTGATATTCATAGTAATAAGATGGATAAAAATACCTTTCGGGGCAGCGATAGATAGGATGGAGATAGATTCGAGTTATATGGAGGCCATATCATGATTATGGGGATGGCTTGAGGATGCTACAGAGTTGCGATGTATCCGAGGACCATGTGGCTTTCTTTTCAGTGTAGGTGGAGAGAGTATCATAATAGTTTGGTATGGTGCAGATGTGCCCTCGAGCCATACATATGGTTGTGAGCTATTAGAGTCCCTAGGAGGGTAGGTTCTAGGCTAGGGCCCACAATAGAGCAGTTGATACCATTAGGGATAGATGAGGTAGACCTAGTGATAACAATTATAGATGGAGATGATGCAGTATGCATGGAGGATTATCGAGCATGGTGGGTAGTGCATCGGTGGGTGTTACTATATCTAGTATTTTTGGTGCTGTTATGGAGTTTCCACTAGGAGTAGGTGAGGGAGGTGTCCCTAACCCTGTAGCGGAAGCTATGGCATAGCGTAAGTATTTATGTATGTTTATAGTGTGACTAATGAATGGATTATGTTGTGTTATATGCATTTTACTAACATGGGGTGGTATGTTGTGAATGCATGAGATGCCTATTAGTCGTTGATAGTAGACACATTAATCTGCACATTGACGTGGAATGTTTTGAGCAATGTGTTATCTTTGAGAGATAATAGAGTGCATGGATAATATTGTAGGTGAGCATTCCCATCTATTTGAGCCAATGGCCATAGGAGAGACAACATGTATATTATTTCTTAGCAAGAGGGACAAGGCACGTGAGGAGACTTGATGTGCCCAAGAGGTAGTAGGTGGTGGTCCCTTGGCCTAGAATGTGTTTGCATGATATGTATATTTACATCGTTAGTTCTCAGAGAATAATATGGAGATTGCTATGTTACATAGGTAGGTGGAAAAATTTTGAGCTACGAAATTCAGCGTCATGTTGGTGGCAAGGCATCTAATTCTATGGATCTCATAGTACACGAGAGAGATAATGATGATTGTATATGATGTAGGGGGCCTTTCGCCCTAGTGATGAAACATGTTTTTGGGATGATGATTATATGAACGATATATGTATGGACACCTATTTTTGATATATGTTAGATCAATGTTGAGATGTTTCACCATTGTTATATAATGGATGTGTTATGGTTCGATGGTTATGGTCCTAACATTTGTATTGTATTGTATGTGATGAATGATGATGTTAGTAATGGTAGATAAAATATGTATGGTGAATGATGTAGTAGATAACTAATGTAATTGATGAAATATGAGATGAATAAAATATGTAGCACATAGGAAACATAATGGTGGTAATAGAATAAATGTGGAAATAGATGAATGTATCATAATGAATATGTGAAAATGTAACATAATCAAAATAGGATAAGGTGATGAAAACAGGAGGGGGGGATTAACGATGCCCCCTAGCAAATGGATTGATAGGCTCATGTAATAAGACCCCTCTGTAGTCAAGTATGAGCCACATAAGAAAAAGTGCATTGTCGAGAAATTATTGAAGTGCGCTAGATGAATGACAAAGTGCATGATGAAAGGTTCTTAGAACTAAACCCTCAACATTCATGTAATAACCATAAGATCACAAGTACATCATTGGGGGTCATCGAGGTTATGGTGATATAAATAACCTACCAAAGACCAAGATGGTAGGTGGTAGTGGAGACATGTGGAATGGATGGAGCATGTGTATTTAGATCAAATGAGGTGTCATTGTAGTGATGACAAGGTATGTAGGGATGGGAAGAAAACGTGAGATGCAACAACATGAAGCGGTGGATAATGTGAATGTAATGGATGTAATGAATGTGATGGTGGAAATGATGGATGAGGTGTAGAGAAAACATGTGGTGGTGGAGCATGAAAAAAAAATCAACACCTGATGGAGAGGATGGAAGTGGGGTACACCTATGTTGACAAGGTAAAGGAGATAATGAGTGCTCACGAGAAGAAAAGGAGATGATTTCGAAATCCATGAGTTGTTGTATCTTTTTACATAACGAAACACAATCATTGTCCCTCGGCCAGATATGTGATGAAATTGTAATAATACTAGTCATGCTGACATTACAAGTGGTGTGGAGGATGGTGTTGGTTAGAGGGTAACCAAATCAATCACTCATTGAGTAATATGCGAAGCACATCATGTGGCTAAGTGTGAGGAGAGAAGTACAAAGGCTCTCGTGAAGGAGGTGGAGTGGTGGAAGTAGGAGCTTGTTGTGGAATTGGAGAAGAATGTAATGGTGGGGAAGAAGAGGGTGGAGCTCGCTTAGAATTCCCT
Organism: Taxus wallichiana var. yunnanensis; assembly: GCA_018340775.1. Lineage (NCBI taxonomy): Eukaryota > Viridiplantae > Streptophyta > Pinopsida > Cupressales > Taxaceae > Taxus > Taxus wallichiana. The sequence goes on along the minus strand of CM031237.1, from coordinate 396,979,470 downwards.
TTAGACAATGGTGGAGATTGCTTTGAATGCTCAACTAGTGATGAGATTATATGGGGAGAAGATGGAATGAGTAGAGAAACATATAGGGGTACAACAACATGTGAGGATGAAATATCTTGTTCTAGATCGATAAAATTATAACACAAGAGAATGAATGACTCATAAGTTTCATATTATAGCCTTTGTTTAAGTGAAGGAATAAGACCACGATAAAATATGAATTTTTTTTATAAGTCACTAGGCTGGAAAATGAACTGGTGTATACAAGTGTTGAAGCATAAAATATAATCCTTGATGGGTTCGAGAGAGCCTTGATGTAATGTAGGAATGTGGTCATATGTAACCCTAGGGCCATTGTTAATAATAAAGCAATGGAGGAAAGCATCCTCCATGTCATAAAAAGTACTAATGGACCCAAAGGGTAAGTGGGTGTACCATTGTAGTGCCTCATTAGTAAGATTATAATGGAAGGCCTTAAAAAAATTGATCATTAGAGTAGTCACCATAAATGTGTGGTAATGTAGGACATGTGCATGAGGATCATCGATAATGTCAAAACATGTGAAATTAGGCATGGAAAAATATTTTGGGAAGGCATACCTATGAATATTTTTAGGAATGAGATTTCCATGTAAAATTTTGTTGTCAATAAAGGCATAATAGGCTCTACGTTTTAAGGTAAAAGTATGAATTTGTGATTGGAATTGTGCTACAACATGCATGAGAGATAGAATATCTTGTGAGGGGATGGTAGGAGATGAAAAAAGTGTATTAAGTAGTTGAATTTTTCCATTATGAGTGATCATGGGAATATCAAGAGGCAATATAGTGGAATCGAGATGCGAGAAGGTGCGGTGGAAGATGAGGATGTGGGAGCGACAATATGACTAACATCAATAGAAAACCTAGTAGGTGTGGTGAGCAAGGAAGAAACCTTAATAATTAAAGATACAGTAGGAGAGGTAGAGGATGTGGGAAAAGAAGGTGAAGAAGTAATGACAGGGGGTTACTCATGTACAATAGTAGATATAACCTCAAGAGAAGATAACAATGGAGTGGGAGAGTTGCATGCGGGAGTATGGAAGGAAGGAGATCCATGACGTTGATCGATGAAGATGGGGTTCTAGAAATAATTCTATGGTCATCATAAGAATCAATAGGATCATCAATGTAATATGAAGGAGAATTCAATCTCGAAGGAGATGTGTGGGGAGGACTATCGAAAGTGGTAGAAGACATAGGAGTAGCTATAGGAGTGGTTGGAGGAGAGGTAGGAGGTACACCTGATTGGGAATCAATGCCTAATAAATAATCAATGATAGAGGGATCTAAAACATCAGGTGGCATATCAGAAGAAGGATAAGAAGGATCACATGCAACTGGATGGCATGGTGTATAATGAGTGAAAGAAACAAGGTCATCAACAAGGCATATGCCTATAGGAGAATCAACAAGATTAGTTGGCACACGTTGTTGGCCTTCCAAAAGGGCTTGTTGAGTATCATCAGGTAAGATCATAGGAGCACTATATAAATCCTTAAGCTCAGCTATGACAGCCTCATCATAGATAGGGTTGACACTAAAATGAGACATGATGAGGAAAAAGAAAAACTATGGCTAACCACTAGGGTATGAAAGAGGATAAAAAATAAAAATGTTCGAAATGTAGGGTTCACCAAAATGATTAACTAAAAATAGAGTGTTCTAGCTATTTATTTATGAGTTAATCTAAATAGAAACTAAATGTTATATTGAAATGCTAGATCTAACTATTTTTTTAGTATTTGAATATATTGAAATAATAGAAATAAGAGGGATATGGTACTAACCTTAAGTTAACTTACCTCATTGTGTGTTAAGCGTAACAAGATGGTATGCGAGATTGAACAAGTTGTATTTGAATGGCCTTGGGAAGGGTAGAAGTTAGATGTTTTTTCTATAATGAGGTGCTGTGAGGATCTTGGGGCACCCCTGGGTTCCTTGATCTGTAATATGGGCATCAAAGACTTCAGAAAGATCGAACTTGAATTCAGTAGTGTCGCAATATCCCTGCAATACCTTCATTCTTGTCGCAAATGTGTCACAATAATGTCACCTATGTCATTGCAGTTGTCACATGAAGATTTACCTACAAAACCCTATTCAAAGCATCAATTCCTAAAATATAAAAATGCATATAAATAGGTCGGGCTGACCTCAATTTGCCAAACTAGGTGGTCTTACAACTAAGTGATGCACTACATTTCGGACCCTATGTAGTTTTGTGTGTGTCTTGTGTGATGCGAGATGTAGAAGATGCCAAAATTTAGTCCCTTTCCTTAATAGATAGCTTACCTTGATAGTGAGATGTCTTCCCATAATGTAGTGAGTATGGTATATTTATATAGGTATCTCTTGTTGAAATTTTGACACTAGTGACCCAAAACTGCTGATTACGACCTAGGGGAATGCACGAGGTAACCGTTAAGACCGAACTCAAACAAAAAAATTAAGACCACAAATTACAATGCACGAGTGCCTAAAATCACCGATGAGGCACTCTAGGGCACCCCAAGACAACCTTAGGTGTCTAAACATAGACCTAGAGATGATAACTAAGAAAATTACAACACCTGAGATGCCCTCAAAGATGCCCAAAATTATAGAGACAAATGACGACTAAAATAGACAAACAAAAATGACACATGTCTAACTGAAAATAAGACAAAAGGATGTGTCACTAGTGAATACTTTTATTATGCAAGATCCATGTATAAAATAACATAGCCGATGGTATTAATGTAATAGTAAGTACGTGATTTTGTGACTACATGAATCTTTTTTATTATCTTCCAAAAATTTTTTAGGTCCTTCTAAATTGTATAAAATTTGAAGAATAACATTCTATTTTTATGCTACAAAGAAAATGCATCAAGGAAATATATATGATAGAAAAGTAAATAGAGAGAAATGGAGAATTTTTGTTTCCTACGATGGGTTCTAACCACCTTTCGACCATACAACACCATTTGATCTTTGACACATGAGAGAAAACTCACTACCAAATAAAAAGGAAAACTAAAAATACTCGAAAAAATGATCGAAGTCGGGGTTTGGGGGTGGGGAGATTTGAAATATAAATTTCACAATAAATTTAAATCAATAAAAGAACCCCCTTCTTAAAATAATTACACCCTTTTTATAATAAATTTTCATTTACATATTAAAAAAATTAACCTCCCAAAATTATTTTTCCCTCATAAAATTATCCCCTTTACATTTGGCATAAAATTATAATAATAATCCACACATAGATCCTTTGTACATTTGGCCAAATAATATTATAATAATAATAATAATCCACACATAGATTTAAAGGTAAAATTTTTCTTTTACACAAAACCACGGCGGCCATGGCGGTCTGCATTTTGTTTCGACACTTCCTTTTGAACTTTCCAAAGTCAATTCATTATCCGCCTTTAAAAGACACGTCTTCATCACTCTGCTAAGAGCTACACTCCATTAAATTTTCAATTTATTCTATTAAGAAAATTTATTTTAATATTTAGCATTTTAGGATCCTTTTAAAAATAAGAACTTCGGGAGATTCATAGCTACCCTTCATGTATTTCTTAGGGTTTCTTTACTTTTCTTCTAGTAATAATTTGCAATCCACTACTTGGTGGATGATGTTGAGACATGTGAAGTGATTTACGTTTGACTTGATGGATTATATAGAGGAAAAGAGACCATCCATAATCTTGGTGGTGGGAATAGTAGATAGGATGAATATTTCAATGAAAAATTTAAAATGGTTCTTTAGATTTAAAATAAAATACATTCCATAGATTGGTGCATATGGACACATCGAAAATTTACCTGCGCAAATATAGAACTTATAGTCCATAATATCAAATGATAATACACATATTCATGGATTCAAATTATAATTAAGAGTTGAAGGAAATGCTTCTCCGCCTCTCTAGTTTCTGGATTTTCTTGGCTTCCTATGATTTTTCCTACTTTGTTTGGTTGTTTAAGATGCATGTTTTTAGCCCTTCTTGTGGTCCTCCCTAGTCTTATAATAGCGCGTTTTCAGATTTTTTCACCGCTTATGCGGTGTTTGCTACGCTTATAAATGGCCACCCCACTCTATTCCGGCTCTCGGGCCTCTTTTGTTTAACGATTGTCCCTGATCCCAATTTATTCTATTAAGAAAATGATCATGACTCCCAGCGCCTGATGATGTTGAGACATGTTTGTCCCAAAATCTTGGTCTGGGATGATGAGGTATGGACTCATAAAATATCCAATATCGATGTGGGTATTACTAATGATTTTTTAGATCCTGTGGTGACTTGGTCTCATAACCACTTTAACTTGTTGCCTATTTTTGTGGATTTTTTAGATCATCCCGTCTTAGATGTATTTTGCGAGATGTATTTGGATGAAAAACTATTGGAAGTATTCTAGCATCCAGGTTTCTGGTGTTTGGAATCTCACCAAAGGTTTTTATCTCTTTACCTTTCATGAGCCCTCGCAGGTCCAAACCCTTATGACCAAGGCCATTTATTGGTATTTAGGCAACACCCTTCTTGTTCTTTCTTCATGGACTCCTAATTTTAGTCTGACTAACCAGGTGTCGCTCAAAATCCCTATTTGGATTGAGCTCCTTGGCCTTCCTATTCATCTCTGGTCCTTTCTGGATGAGATTTTTAAACCCATTGGTAGGGTGTTATGCCACAAACAAGACCATTTTTATGCTCGACCTAACAAATGTGTGTTTGTCAAAGTGAACTTGGTGAAATATTTACGGGACCATCTGAATATTCAAGTGGGGACCCTACAAATTTCTCAAAAGGTTGTTTATTTTAACCTCCTGGACACATGTTTTTCGCTACTAGGCCCCGGACCATCGTATTAGGGATTGCCCCCTTTTATCTCGCTCTAAACTGCTTTGCGCCATATTTGGAGCCGAAAAATGTGGTTACTCCTCAATAGAATGGTTGGAAGGTGGTTGGTTCAAAAAATAACTCGGGGTCAAGGTCTTCTATTGAAGTTACACCCCCATCTTTTCCTTCTCTCGCCACCAATGAAGGATGCACCTTTGGTGGAGCAACCTAGTTCTTTAGGTTCCACTCCGACCATAGCCATGCGAGCTAAGATTTTCCAACAACTATTGAATGTTCTAGGAATATTACGTCAACCTCTCTTGCCTTTGCAGCATTTGTACATCCCACTTCGTGAGGTGGCACACGGTTTGTGGGGAGTGAATGGGGCTAAATTTCACTCCATTCAAGTTGAGCCTACTAATTTAGATTAGATTCTTCTTGCCAACAACTTTTCCATTCTCATCTCTAAGGATGGTATTCTAGATAAGTGGGGGAGTTTGACATGTCGATTTTCATATATTTTATGTCCTGGAATGTTTGGGGTCTGAAAAAACCCTTACGTAAATTATCTATATGGTTAGCTTGACAATTAATTAGTATTTTAGATGTTCTTTATTTACAGGAAATCAAGATTTTTGGACTTTTACTTGAGACTATAGTGATGTGTATCACCCTTGATTTGGTGCACTTTCACACTCAACATATTGATGGATGTGGTGGTTCTATCATTTGCATTACACCAAAAAAATAGCATTAATTATTACTTCGGCCATAACCCAAGTAATCGAGAGGTGTGGGTAATTTTGAATATTAATGATGCGTCCTTTGGTATTCTCAATGTTCATGCTCCTAATGTCATATCGAAAGAGCTTTATTATGGAGATGGTTAGGTGATAACTTACCCATTTTTATTGGTTTTTTTGTGGTGATTTTAATATGGCGGAGCATCTAGATGATAAATGTAGCACACTTTTGATGCATTGGTTCCTTGGAGAACATGCTTGTTGGTATTATTTTAAAATTTTGTTAGGGCCTCTTCGATTTGATTCTCAACCAATGGTAGGAATTTAAGGATTCTCGATTGGTTTACTTGGACCAACCTCGAGAAGGATCAAATCATGTATTAAAGTGTCTCGATTGTTCTCTTCTTGCTTAGTAGACCCTTTTTAATTTTAACACACATGGCTCCACCGTTATCCGATTTTGGCATGATGTGATTTTTTCATACCACCATCTGATCACATTTAAGGTTGTTTGGCAGGGGGCCTCTCAAGATGCCAAATACATAGTTTTTCCTAAATGTTTCACTGCTACGTCACCGTGGAGTTATCCATCTCATTGTAAAAATTTGGAATATGATACCACATCCCCTTTTTCTACTAATGTATATCTTGGTGGGAAGTGGTGATTTAGCATACCACCTCATTTCTCCACCGATTTGGAAAACAGTGCTCGATTCAATGACGAGGTTGATTCTTCTCTACATAAAGAATATTGGTGAATCTCTCTGCTCCGGAAACTAATCCATTTAATCTTCATATTCAATCTCGGTGCCGCATCTCTTTGGCATAAGCTCAAGCTCAGTGAATCCTACATTGCTCGAGGTGTTTAGATCCTCTTGAGGATTCATTGGCTATAAGTAGGAGATAAATATTATACGAGCTTCTTCAAATCCCTCCAAGTCAAACATGCTTGTCAATAGATCAAGGCTATATATGAGTCACACCAGTGGCTTACTAAGCTCTAGAAATCTCTTCTACTTTTTCAAGAATTATTGGCTTATTTTTTAAGCTCATGAGGATTCTATTGAATGAGCTTCTAATTTACAAAAATGTATTGATGTTGTGCCTTCACAACTCACCCCTCGAGATTCAGCTCACTGTGATGCTCATCTTACTTTAGAAGAACTTCATGTAGCTTGTGATTTATTTAGCCGATGATAAATATCCCGGTCTAGATGGCTTCCCCAGCGAGTTCTATAAAGCAACTTGGTCATTTGTTGGACCTGATCTGCTTATATTATATAATGAGGCTCTTCAATCTTGCTCTTTAGGGAGCTTCATCAATCAAGGAAACATCAATTTCATTCCAAAAGATGACAATCTGGAGCTTATTACTAATTGGTGGCCTATCACTCTGTTGAATGTTTCATACAAAATTCTTGCTAAAGCTTTAGCTCTTCGGATTGCCAACATAATGTCAAAGATTGTGCGGCCAGAGAAAAGGAGATTTGTCAATTTTTTGTATATCTGGATAATCTTCTAGTAGTTTGGGAAGGTATGGAATGGGCTCAAATTTCTAATCAGAAGCCTCTCTTTCTCAAAATTGATTTTGAAAAGGCCTATGATCGAATTGAATGGCCCTTTATTTTGGCTATGCTCAAGGCTTTAGGGTTTGGTACCTTATTTTTTTATGTTTCTACTTTTTTTCCAATGCCTCATCTCGAATCACCATTAGTCTTAGGAAATCGGAATCTTTCACTCCATACAAGAAGGTTGTCCTCTTGTTCCGACCTTATTTTTTATTGTTGATGATGCGGCTGGGTTACTTAATTGCCCATCAAGTTTTGCAGGTTGCATTTGGGGATCATTTTACTAGACCAAAACACTCAATTGATTAATGGCCACTTTACGGATGATTCCTTCCTTACCATTACTGATTCGAGCCAAATATTACCGTAGTTTTTATTGTTTATCTACTTTCTATATAGCTTCGGTTCTAACATTCGGATGGTGAAAACTCTTATTTTTCGATGAGAGTTGTTTGCGATGTCATATTGGCTTCAGGCTTACCCACTGAAATGGATTGGTTGCGGAAATCAGTTTTGCTTCTTGGGCATTCCTTTTTCCTTTAATAGTTATTTTATGACTCTCAAGACTTATGTTGTTAATAGTGGAGAAAAAGTGACAAAATGGTCCTCTAAACCGCTTTCCTTAGTGGTAAAATTTCATGTTTGCACCAAAATTCTTACATAACACATGTTTATTATTCTACTTGTTGGTTTCCTTTTCACAAAATTCGATCAATTGACTAGCCAAGCTTCTGCATGATTTATTTTGGTGTAAAAGTCCATGTTCGGTGGCTTTCATTGTGTAGCCTGGGATGTTTTTGTCTCCCTCATGAGAAAGGTAGTATGGGAATCATTGATATTTACCCAGAAAGTGTGGCTCTCTGTGCTAAATGGGTCATTCGTAGTCTATCAGGTGCTCAATCTTAAAAAATTATACTATGTTATTGTATCGAATTTGGTGCCCCTTATGGCAAGAAATGTTGGAATGGTATTGGTTTACATACCCTCCTTATTACTCCTATTCCAGTGAAGATTCAGGGTACCTTTGTGGCTAAGACATCTGGAAAGCCTTCAAGTAGGTTAAGCCTTTTTTACGATGGATCGGTGATGGTTTTTACACGGCCTTTCATTTAGTGATCATAACATCTGGTAGTCTCCATTATCTTGTAAGGTATGATTATGTTAGTTTGAACATCCCGGCGTCAAATCCATTCAAATCTATCGTAAAGGTATTCACACTATTCAGGATTTGGTACACCACAAGGATTGGATCGCTTGACCTGATCTCAAAGCTAAATTTACTTTGCAGCATTATGATTTTCCTACAATTTTCAAGATTCAGGCACTCCTTCAAGATGTGATGCTTCACAAACTTGGTCTTCGTACGCTGGCTACCTGGTGGCGCGAATGGCATTGGAATCATGATATAGCATTTTTTCATTACAACACTCTTGTAATTTATTGGATTCTCTTTCCAAAGAGTTTCACCCATAATTGATAATCTCAATTCTAGATGGGGAACTCTAGTTGCTGCAATCTACCTGACTTTGCAGACTTGTTCATGCTTGGAACCTCCTCCTCGAACCCAAACTTAATCATTTTTTGTGGTGATTAATTTATCAAGGTTTTCCTTTAGGTGAACGGCTCTGGAATATTTTCATATCTCCCCCATCCCGACCTCTTGTTCCAGTCCATAGTCTTTTTGCATTTATTCTAGTTTTTCCATGTGCGCAGGCTATTTGGCGTTAGATTCATTCCTTGTTTCAACCCTATCACCTAAGTTTTCTCCTGGCATCTGGCTTTATTTGGGGAATTTATTCCATGGCCTCATTATATAGCTAATGTATGACATATTTTTCATGCATGCATTCTATTTCATATTTGGAAAGTTCGTAATGCCTTTATTTTCAAACATGATCTTATAGTTATTAATTTTTCTACTAATGACAAGGTGATTATTTTGTCTACTATGTGATCACATATTCGGGCTTAGGATGCCAAGGTCTCTCTATAATTTGCAGACCTTCAAGAGCTTACTTGGATCAGGGGAAGTGTGCCATGCTCTATGATTTGCATGGCTCTTGATCCACCGATGCCGCCACCTAGGATTTTACCTCCCAATGGCCACCTGGCTATTAACACACATTGGAGGAGCCACTCATATAGCCATCGCTCTACCTCCCCTTGGGACCATGTTGCCTGTCTTCCTTTGGACTAGGCTGAAGTCTACCCCCAAGGGGGAAAGGCATTAGCAGCACTCCTTGGTGGGGCTCTCCACCACCGGAGATGAACACACTTGTAGTATATCCACCACCTAGGTGGGGTATTATGGTGCATGTTCACATACGGTTTCTTAAGAAGGAGGGTTGGGAAGTGGATCCACCATCGGCCGGTCCTTCAGGGACCCTTCATCCCTCCCCGGATGATCCTCCCCTCCTCTTAGTGTGGTAGTGGCGTGTTCTTAATGTTTTCTGTTTGGTTAGTTATTATTGATTTCCTTTTGGTCGTGCTCTTGTAAAGCCCTCGTGACATTTTGTGTTTGCACATGTGGTGTACTTTTGTTGCCTTCATGGCATTGTGTTGGACCGTGAGTTGTCTGGTCACCCCTACTATGTAACTCTCCTTTAAATTAATATAAATTTTTGTTCTAATAGTAAATTATAATTAAGAAGTTATAATAAAATTGATACTTGGGAAAATCAAATGGCAATTCTTAGCATAACATAATGTGTAATTCTAAATGCCAATGCAAACTTAAAGGAGGTTAGTGAAGCTAAGTTGCGATCATCATTTCATGTCAAATATACCATATTATATGGTTACAGACATCAGCTATAGGGCTCCAAAAAGAAGAATAAAAAATTAAAATTTCCAAATGAATATTTAGTTGGGTAATGGTTTGGAGAGGTTGTCTAACACGATATCAAATAACTCAATTATTATCATTAGATATTTGTTGCATGCCATTGACACAATGTTAATAAATACATTACACACATCAATATCAATAATACACAATAAAATTCTTATTATTGCATTAATAATAAATATAAAATCTATAACATTCTCTAATAGCAATATAGGATATACTAAATGAGTGCCTAATAAATAAGCCTAGGAGTTTGTTTCATGAACATTTTTTTTCATGAAACCAATATTAATTGTGAGGAATATTTAAAATCACCAAAAATTATGTGCAAACACAATAACTAATTACCAACTCCATAATCAAGCTTAATTCCTATAGTGGGTGTGAACATGGCTAAGAAAAAATTGGTTTGGAAATAACCCAAACCATTAGCCAATGTGAACATGACCACTCCAACAAAAAGGTGTGTCAATAATATATGTTATTAATCCATACATACTAAATTATATACAATATGTAGTTTCTATTAAAGCAATTCATGTCATAAGTTAAGTATGTCATAAACATGTGTATCTAATGAAATCAACACAAGAATGTCAACTAGTATGTCATAGGGTGTTCGATCATATCAAAATATGTAGTAAGTAATATGTTATAGGATGTTTGTTATGTTCTATAATTATAACTGATAATATATCATAATAGCTAAGAGGGTAATGTGCCCCCAATTTGAATGAACATAAAACAACTAAGTAGTGGAAATCACACACATACATCCATAGTAAATGAGAACATAGAGAATATAACATACAAGCATACCACTAAAACATAAAATAGAGCACACTAGTGTATAGATATAAAATGACATATAACATATAAACATATATAAAACACAATAGATATCATACAAGTGTAAAGAGAAATCAGATTATGGTATCATAACTCATACAAGTGTATAAAGAAATAAACAAAATAATATTGGACTGTAAAAATCTAAGGGTAAAAAATAATAAATCTAACATACAAATAAAGGAATACAACATGTAAAAATGGAGTAGTCAATTCAATTAATTTCATACAACAATCAAGGAATATAATGCATAAGAGAGAATGAAATTGTTAGGTCAATAAAAAATCAAAGAATTTAACATGCAAGAGCACAAAATAGTCCAATCAATCAATTTCTGAAGCAAGTAATGAGGTTATATGAAAATGTAGATTAATAAATTAATAGTAGAAGTTAGTTACAGTAGTGTATAATAAATAAATGGTAGATAAAACATAAGTTTGGTTCCAAAATAGTGAAGTAGTAAGAACAATAAATAAAGTAAGAATGGATCATCGCATGAGAAAGTATCTAAAAGTAAGAAACATGATCATCGGATAGAACATGATATACCATGTGTTATAAATAGTAAATTATTATAGTGTAAGTAATGGACTAGTGTAGAGAGACATGATCATGATAATGTTAGATGAAAATGTAGATTAAGAAATTAATATTATAAGTGAGTAGTAGTGTATGAGAAAGAAATGGTAGATAAAACATAAGTCTAGTTCCAAAAATAGTTAAGTAGTAAGAACAATAAATAAAGTAAGAATGGATCATAGTCGAGAAAGTGTCTAGAAGTAAGAAACATGATCGTTAGATAGAACATGATATACCATGTGTTGTAAGTAGTAAAACAATATAGTGTAATTAATGGACTAGTGTAGAGAGACATGATCATGATAAAATTGTATGTATAGATTCCACCGGTATAGGTATACCCTTAATTTATAAGGCCTTACCCAAGCTAGAAGGTTGTAAGAATCCACAAGGTGTAAAGGATGTGATCAAAGTAAGCCCAATATGGAGCATGCCCTTTGAGATGGATATGCACTTAGTGTGGTAATGTGTTTAATTTCCACAGGTTGTAACTTCTTAATTCATTTTATAAAGTTTGATTTCTAAGGTTAGTGTGGAGTGCTAAATCCGAATTATCATAGTTCTCATATCTAAAACAAGACCAATAATATCACACATGTAGGTCCTAATTTATTTATATTATGATGTTATAGTGTTTTTGTGCTTTTGGAATAGTGAAATTGAGATGTAAATGTGAGACTCATGGCCTTGAGGTGGTGGAAAAATAGTGAAAAAGGAAAGGTGGGATCATGGATAAGTATTTTTCCCTCACAAATCACATCAAACCTAAGAAATTTGTCACAACAAGTAAAAACCTAGTTAAGAAATAGGAAAATTAAATTTTCAAATAGTTATTAGTAATTTGTTAACATGCATGTGTGAAAGTTTCTATACTCAAAATATTCTAACCAATGATCATATTGATGTGATATTTTATATCATGTCATGGAAAGTGTGAACAATTTATTTCTAGGGATGGATGCTACTCACATAGATCTATGATTGAATAATATGCAACTTGATAGTAAATACCATCATCCTTAATGGTATAAAGTGATTCTATACTAAGGTCATGTATAGTCATAGTAACCATAGAATCTTAGTGTGAATGAGAGTGTAACAATGTCTTATGAAATTTATGTATGCACATTTGATATTAAAATCATGTGTGTCACATATTAATAATATAGAACATATAAAAGGAGTAGGCGTAATAGTATGGTGGTACTAGTTATCTATCACATGGTGTTGTGAAACAAGTGAAGGAAAATGATCAATACCCGATGTAGTATATTATAATTGTTGTGTCTTAGTATGAGGAAATGACTATGGAGTAGGTGTTAAACTAGGTGCTGGGGTATGCAACATAGAGATGCACATTATGTATGGACTTAAAAAGTAACTTTTTGTTAAGGTAATAACATGCATATCATGTGTCCAAGGGAATTCAATTAACATAGTAACTATTTCATCAGTAGGTACAATTGGAACTAGGTGGCTATCCTCTTGGGTCTAACATGTACTTGTAAAACTATGCCCCAAGTGGGTTCTACCATTTTCCATTAAATCGCTAGATGGTATCAATGGTATTTATGAGGTATCATGTAGTATAGCTGAGATATGTAAGAAGTATTGTTGTACAAATATTGCAGCTAGAGCCAATGTCTACCTTAACACTTCAAATTGGTTGTGAATCAATGTTCTAGATACTTTATTCTCATATAGATTAATATTTGTATAATATAATATAATAGGTGGGATGAATAATGGTTTACAATGTGTAAATACAATTATACTATTAATTGGATGGGCATCAACCACATGAATCAATATACATGTCATTATGTGATAAGCCATTTTCACTTCTTCTATCTTATTTATTTCATCATGATTAGGTTGAAGGTCGGTGAATAAGCATAGGTATATACACTAGGTTAAGAATTATTTTAATTTATAGGATGTTAAAGATCTCATCAAGGAATAATGTTTTTATAAAGAAGCTTATTATTTTCTTGCATAGCTCAAAAAAACTATTCATAGAGTATTTGTGTAATTGGTAATAATAACATAATAATATTTCATCAATATTAGTTCTTTGTTTCTTTATTATATCAACTATAGTAGGTGAAGGTGAATAAATTATATTATAATCAAGTAGTTCTCATAAGATAATGTGAGGAAATTGTATAAAATTAGTGTATCATGATGTACACAACATCATAAGAGATTTTGCAAGAGAAATTTGTGCAAAATTAATAGTTTTAATCTTCTTAATATCAATTGGATAACCCTTATATAAGGTTTTTTATTAAAATTTGTTGTTACTAGATGGATACATGTTGGCTGCTAGGATTTTATTCTCATATATTTTGACCAATTGATAAAGGTCCTTAAAATATGTAAAATTAAAAAATAAAATTTGTTTACAAATATTTAAGATCGAATAGTGCTTGAATATTTCAATCAACTCATTTTCTTGATATGTTTATGTTTTCATGAAAGAAAATAATTGTAGAACAATACATAATCCTCCAATATTTTATGGGATTTTTCTTAACTTGAGAAATTTGTCCAAAGGATAAACATGTTTAAATATTGATTGAATTTTTAAAGAAAACTATCAACTAGATCTTGGAATGTCCATATGGAACCTAAATGGAGTGCATGGAACCAATAAAGTGCATATTATTTGAGGCTACACGGAAATGACTTGGTAGATAACATGCCACCATGTATATAATACATAGAGGATTCCATGAAGGTTTGAATGTTATTTTACAATTCAAAATTACTACAATAATATAAACGATTCAATGGACTAAATCTAAGAGGTAAAAGAAAGTTAGTTACTTCAAGAGTTAGTTTGTTATTAAGTAACATAATGGATCTCATGGTGACATGTAATCATTTTCATGATAATATAACTTATTTTCTTGCAAGGCTTGTAGTTGTTTGAGATAAATAGTTGGAACATTATCCATAAATTATGTATTAAGCATTGTTACTGAGCCATATAATGTGTATGTGTAGTAGATTGGTGCTTACACCATAAATTAATCAAATATGTTTGATTTAATTGAATAATTAGGAATGAGATTGTGATATGAAATAATCAAACGATTTAGATTGAACATATATTAGATTATATAATTAGAAACTAAAAATTTGCAAGTACAATCATTTGATAAGCAATTAATAGGAAATCAAGGTTAGAACGAACACTTAGTTAACTCGGTAGATTATTTGGGTGAGGAATTTCATGCGGATGCTTCTCTCCTAAATATGGAGTGTAAAACTGAACAAATATAGGATAATACAACTTGGAAAAAATGATATTTCTATTATGTACCTATTATAATCTTACATAATGAGAGGTTTTGGATCTCTGAAAAACTTTTCCATAAAAACCTATGAAATATGATTTATTGTGAAACCACAGGTGTCATATATGTGTCAAACATTTTGTAGTGACATGATTAATTATTAAAAAAGGAGAAATAAGTATGTTGTATATTTTCAATGACCATGGTGGTCAACCCCTATTTTATCAATCCAAGCACTGCAATACATCCCATGGAAAGTGGGAGAAAACTCCATGTACTTTTCCTAGTGTATGTGGAATTACGTGTGAAAATATAATCCAAACCCTTATCATATTGTTATTTCTATTTATATAAAGATAGTGGTTGTAACTATATATATACTATAATGTAATATGCATGGTGTTTTGTACTTAAAAATCTATATTGTTTCCCTTTAACCCTTAGAAAATTTGGTATTACTGTATAAACTTGTATTTTCTATTACTTGTCTTTACGACATTTAGATGCTTGTGGATGGGGAATCTATACTTTTGAACATGGTTTGAGTAATTCATACTTAAGTAATGACTACTCTAAAATGTGTCTTGTTGTTTTAAAAATATTTAGGACAACCTTAAGTGATTTAGGAATGTATTTTTGCAATAGGTGTCATTGAGAATGTAAAGTTAGTTCTTAAGTGTATTATAATTTCTTATATAATATTTTTAGGTTAATTTTAACATTAAGGACAACCTATAGGATAACAAAAAAACCCATAAAAATTATTACAATAGGGAAAAATCATTGGAAAGTAGGAGATGTGACTATATGGGTCAACATGTACTATAGTAGCTTGGTCCTAATCAATATGGTTTAGAACAAAAAGTTCATGATATTTGTGAAATATTTTGGGTGAGATTCTTGGGAGTTATACTTGGTTTTGTGATGGTTTTGGGTACTCCCCAACATACCTAAAGAGTCATATAATGGGCTACATAAGGTTAAATATTTGTATTAATATAAAGAGACTTTCATCATCTATAAAGATTGACTCTCAATAGATATTCCAACACCCTCTCATGGAGTTATTACAGATTTTGATACTCTCTTAAGGACCTAACTCAAGATTGGTTACATTATTGACTCCACTCTATGGCCTATGATACATTTTGTTTTTGTTTGTGGGATTCTACAATTTTGCATGCACTTTCAACAATATTCAACCCTTTTCAATAACCTCAAATGGTGAGCTTGACCTCCTATACATAGATTCCCTTCTTATTTTTTCGCTTCTCTCCCCTCACCAGTCCTTCCATATTTTCTTTCTCATATCAACAATTTAAACTCATGATCATAAATAATTCTACCCACCTTATCACCATCTAGCCATCCTTATTGCACCACCTTGACCTAGCTTCTAGAATTCTCTATCCACGTGGTCAAAGTCAACTATCTTGATTAGACACTTGAGACACCTTTGTAATTTTTTTCATTCTTATTTTACATGTATGACGTTCATGTAAGAACTTTTACTCTCCTCCATACCTCATAATATTTGAGATTTACCTTCACATTTTTCCTGTGTAGTCCCTTCAATATTTTGGACCTCCTTCAAAAAATTTAAGCTCTTCATTGAAACTAACATCATAACTAAGTCTCATAACTCCTTTACCTCATGTACCCCTTACATTTATCCTCTTGCAACAAAATCCCATGCATACTTCCAAAATCTTACATGTCACTTCTTCCCTTTTCTCTCTCTGCAAGTTTCTCATGTGCTTGTAGACACTCATTTTGGTAATTCATTTCTTACAACAACACAAATGATACAACACTCTTACACTATCCCACACTTGTCAAACTTAGTTAATCATCCTATCCTTATTTATGTCTCATTAATTATTACTAGTACACACAGCTCATTTGTTCACAAAAATTCATATTACTCTATCAAATAAAATATACCCTCATATATCACAAACCCAACTTATAGGTCACTCGCACAAGCATCCAAGACCATAGAAGATAGATAGGGCCATAACGCCCGTAGGTTATGGGCTGACTTATCTACTTTCGTCCCTCATCCTCTAATGATGCTTTTTCTGATTTGAATTCCTTTTGATCATTCCTAGTTGGCCTTATTTTAGGTTTATAGATCCTGAACACATATATAATCTATTTATTTCAGCTATTATCAAAGGAGGAAATCATACGAAATTAACACCTAGAGATCCTCACGAGCATACACTTGGAAGAAAACACAATAAAATCAATCCCAAGACTCCTTGAGCCTCACGTACTTTGTATTTTCATTCTAGGGTAGTCATCCACTCATTTATGAAAATGAAAGTAATATATCATCATTCCAAGTCAAGCTAGGGAAAAGGTGCAAGTATAAACCCATTGTTGCAAGATCAATGATGATTACCTACTTGGTTACATACATTTTAGAAATCACATGCTAGGAGAGAACGATGTGAGGTTTGGGCCATATTTGGAGTAGGGATGATGTCAATGGTGTATGAGGGTTCCCATAACCCACCTAAAATTTGTTTTGAATAACTTCTTGGATATATACGGTTTTGAAGGATCAATAGTTACATAGTGAACATCACGTAGTTTTGGGAACCTAGATTCCAAACAAGAGAATATCAAAAGGAAATTTATATACGTAAAAAGAATCGAAGTAGAGGATTTGAAGGGACATGAGTGTACATAAAGATCACGTTGGTCCATTCCATCCAATTCGGTTCATGTAGTATTTTAAAACACAATTTCAATAGTAAGGTTGTGTCGGGTAATTTCCATCCTATTTTTTTCATCAAGTGAACCCAAATCATCACACAGAGAAGGAGATCAACTAAGTCATCCTCTCTCATTACACATGTTTTTATCTATTTTTTCTATCATTATTTATCATTCTTAATGCTTATTCATGATATTTCTGCAATTATCATTAGAAACTAATTTATTAGGATAATATACCATTGGTTACTACCCCTAGAGATATTAACCAATTTAGGTTAAATAATTTGGTGAACCCATTATTGGTTGGACATTATTTTCCTTCGAGATTCTTCTTCTTATTTGGTTTAAGTTAAATAAATTCTCTAGGTTTTGTATTTAGATACCATTCGATTTCATCCTCCTTCTTGACCTCAAATTGATTTCCACATTTATCCTGTCGATATTGTGTCTAGTCTTTGCTTTAGGGAACTTTCTAGGGCTCCTAATTTCCAAATCACCTATTGTTGCATATCTCAAGCATAACATATCTATTTTCAATTTCCTTTGAGGTTATTTTTAATTTTCACATATTTAATGAAAATATCTTTTTGTTTTCCCTAGTTTTAAGCACACTTTTCAAAAATAAAAATTACTATTTTTAGTAATTAGGTCATAATTATAAAAATATAGACTTTTATAAAAACCCTTGGAGGTTTTTTTCACATACTCAAATTCAAAAATACCACTTTTGGTTTTGTAAAATTAAAATTCTATTTTGAGATATGGTCATTTTATTCATTTAACAACCACTTTCACTTAACAAATTTTTCTACATTCTAGGTTCACATGTTTTCTAATAATTCTTTATTATTTCAAATCATAGTTGTGGCTCCTCCATTGTATATAGAATTTAAAATCCATAATGCATTGGTCAAACATGGTGTTTTCAATAATGGATTTGGATTTAACATCTGTATTATTTCTTGTGTACATCAAATAGGACTTTCTGCTACAAATTTAGCTACCTCTGGCTATGTATTCATGGGTTTGATAATAAAACTAAGCAAGCATTGGGGAGATAAATTTTCCAACTACTAGTAGGCCATTATAATCTTAATGTTATATGTCACATCATGCCTCATAAATTCAATTATAATATTCTTCTATGTCATCATTGGTTGCATTGTATGCATGTTGTACCCTCTCCTTGTGCGCAAAATTTGGTTGCAAATGATACTTGTGTTCCTTCCCTTCCTCAAAAATATACATGGAAAAAATGTTATTGTAAATTATTCTCATGTTACTTATCTCTCTTTGTAACATGATGTCTTATCTGTTTGTGAATTAAATATTGTTACAAATGATGTATGTGTTTCTATTTTTGTTTTTCAAAAGGATATTTTACATAATGATGCTTCTATTTTTCTTCTTCTTCCGATGATAAGGGTTTCCAAGATCCCATTCCTTATAGATATTTTCATAGTCCTCCTAGTGCCATTACAAATTCCCCACCGGATAACTCTAAGATCTAATTACAACCCAATAGTATCCCTATGTCTACATATAATGAAAACATGCAACCAATCAATGAGCCTCTTACTAACTATCTTATTCCTCCTTGGTAAGTCCTTTATATTATTCCTATTGTAGGTGAATCACAAAATCAGATTCATAATCTTACTTCAACTACAATTGATGCGCTTCTCTATGCTATGTTAGCCAATACATGTGCCCCTCATGATAATGTCACATATGCTACTTTTTGTACACCTTGGTATGTTTATATTGCTCTTAAAGCTTCTATATCACTTCTTGTACTTGTGTTTGGGCCTTGTATCTATCCCTATTCCCAAGGTTTTTATAGTATACCCTCATTGCATTGAGTCCCTTTAATATTTATTTTATCCTCATATTCCCTTGATAATAGATTGTTACTTCATTCATACATGGTTTAACCTTTATTCATTATAAGGGTTTCCCTTCATCATCTTGATCACTAAAAATTTAAGTCACACATGGGTTATTGTGGATCTATTCCAATTTTATTTCCTCCCAAAGTTTCTATGGGATATGCACTTGAGTCACATTCTTTGGCACAACTAATTCCCAAGCTTCCATATCCCTCGACAGATTCTCCACCTCCTCGGGAGGTTTCTATGGAATAGTCAATACATTACTCACACACTTTGGGTAATCCTACTTCCCCTCATTTCCCAATGAATTTTGTTTATAGGTTCAACTTGATTGTTGAGGGAGTGGCTACACACTTGAACCTCACTTTGCATGTGTGCACGTGCATGCACATGCGCACGCACGCACACACACACACACACACACACACACACACACACACACACACACACACACACACACACACACACACACACACACACACACACACACACTAGGGAAATATTGCTTCCCTATCTAGTTACATAGTCTCTATTCATCAATAGTGATAAAAATCTAAATGTTTCCCCACTTAAGGTAATTATTGGATCACCTTCCTTATTTTCAGATGATATGTTATCATCATCTATGCCCTCGAGGAGTCTAAAAATACAAAAACATTCAAATAAAAATAAATAAAAAACAATTGTATTGCTCTTGCTTGGTTATTTTTATCGCATGCTTATACTTTTCATGTTGCACTTTACTTATCATATTAGCTTGATACATAGTATGAAATATATTTTTATATACACATGTGTGTTCCCATGCTACATTAATTTTAATGTAGCATATACAAATATTATTACAAGATGTAGGATGTTTGACACTTGCTCGTTAAATTTGTTCTTTACCAACTGGGGGCATCCAATTTATATTTTCTCACACACGGGTGCTATCATTTCAATATTTACTACTTTATTTCCTCTTACCTTATTAACTCAATACACACAACATGTCATACTAGTTATTACTCTAACATACTAATGGGTGCTTCATGTATAGTATTTGTTTTGTAGGTCACTTTCAAACTAATATCATCTTAATTCTATGGCTTGTCTCTTGTTTACATGCTTGACCTATACTTTCATTTATTTTCGTGGTTACCCATGTTACTTGTTTATTTCTTGTTGGATTTGAGTGCTTCTATTATCTTATGACATCCCGAGTGGTGTCTCATGTTAACGGAAAGTTGTTTTCCATGAAAGTTCTACTTTTGTGTCTTTGCATGCTTTTTCTTACATCTACGGTGTTATTTTTCTATTGCTTATCATTAACACTTTACTAACTTTTATATTAAACTATTATGTATACGACATGGTATACACCATACACATTACCATTTTTCCCCATTCATGAATACTTCAAAAATGTGCACATTATCTATAGGTCCTCTTGTTTAGGCCACATTCACATTTTCCTATCTCATGCACCCAAAACAAAGAGGAAACAATAAGATTATATTTTACTCTTGTAGTATCAGAAATAGGAAACATAATAATAAGTACATAATCATATATTTCAGACATTTAAAAAATGGATCAAAAATAGACTTGGGTCAAGAATTACACAAGGACAAAAATGTACATCATGGGCTATAACTCATGGATGTTATGGCCCATTCCATATTATTTTGTCTTGGGGCAAGATTCAATAAATTTCTAAATTGGTATATTTTATCAGTAACATCTACAGGTTCTTTATTCAATTTGAATGCCATAATGCATGGTACACTTTAGGTTATGGTGGCACCAAGGGTAAGTGCAAACTAGAATTTCCCTAGTACATTATGTCATCATTTGTAAATAAGTTAGGTGTGTGTTCATCTACATGGAACTTATCAATGGGTCTTGGGAAGAGTTGAGGTCCTCATTGGATTGGATCCCCTTTTATCACACTTTTGTGGAGGAATTTGGAGCATCTAGAACACTTTATAGAATAGATTATTATAGATCTAAGATGAGAATCCTAGGTCGGGTTGGGTTGCCCCCTAGATATTTCTTTTTAGATGAGGTAGCATTTTATTGAACAATGTTCGGTGAACATGCATCTAGGTAAGTCAAACCATTGGAAGTGAATAGGAAGGGAACACCAAGTAGGATCAAAGAGACTAGCAAAATGATTACTGGATAAATACAAGTTTAGAAAATATCCACAAAAATAGTAGCGATATTATTCTCTCCCTCTCTCTTGTAAAACAATCAAGTTTATTATTTCCTTTATTTTGCTTTTCTACTTTACATATTATTATTTTCATACTAAATTCAAAGTTTTAAGTTAAATTTCAGTTTTCTTTATTATGGACATTGACTACACTCTTTTCTCTACATGTAAGAATCCTAAAAATATACATAAAAATAGACAAAATCCTAACACAAGGTGCTCCTAGTGAATAAAAAGTGTGTCTACACACTCAAGTGAATTTTCCTTTAAACACACAATTTTAAATTCCATACTTGGAGAGGGGAATGTAGACACTCATTTTGGTAATTCATTTTTGTAACAACATACATTGTATAACACTCTTACACTATCCCAAACTTTTCCAACTTAGTCAATCATCCTTTCCCTAGATATGTATCATTCATTCTTACTTGCACACATGGCTCATTTGTTTGCACAATGACCATATTTCTCCATCAAATCAGGTTATACCCTCACTTATCACAAACCTAGCTTTAAGATCACTTGCACAAGAATCTAGGACCATACTTGATAGGGAGGTCCATAACAGATATAGAGGTACACAACTAAGCATATTTGAATGCACATGAGCGGGATATTTGATACCGAGAAACAAATGTAATGGTTGAAAAGGATCTAAACTTAGAAGTGGTACTGATGTCAAAAAAACAAACCTTTTCACTTCATAGCATGAACCAAATCCAACAATGAGCCTTAAATTCTATGCTTAACCCAATATGTATAGAGTTTAAATGCTCAAACCCATATCTATGGTGATCAAAATTCAAATACCTTAAAAAATTGCAAATTTTTATTTAATCTTCTATGAAACTAGTATAAAATATTCCACCAATTAAGCTCTCATAATGAGCAAAAAAATAATGGTGGTTTCCCCTTTTAAAAATTAAAAGACCATTGTTTGTTTAGAAAGTACATACTCTTATACTAAATATTAAATTTGGAAAAAGTTTACACATAAAAATCATTATTATATTCCATATACTGACACAAACACACACATAAGATTTATAAACTCCTTAGTCATGTGTAAATACTAAAAATATTAAATCCTTAAAATATATCCTAGGAATTTATCATATATAATTTTTATAACAACACTAATAACTCACCGACATGTGTGAATATTTTTAACTACCCACGTAATATAATGATCCAAATATCAACTCCTATGTGATTACTAACAGAATATTATGAAATGTACCACAAAGTAAATTGTGGAAGCACAAACGATAACAAATCTTAGGACTAATAAGATTATCATACACTAAAGAAAGAAGGAATTAAAGGGCCACATAGGGTTTGATAAATAGTTAGTCTAACCAAATGTTTACACTCTTAATATAGCAATTAGTATTTGGTAATAGGATTTTATTTATTTATTAAAATACATAAGGGTTATCTAGGTTGTATATTTTGAATTAATTAATATACATTAATGCACAAAATTGAATATAAATTTTAAAGTAATGTGTGCTATAAAAATTATTTCTTAAAACATAAGGAGAAAAAGTACTTAACTAAACAAAGAGGTATAGGGATGATTTGTATGTTCATAATTGTAAATATTTGGAATTTCTTTATCTCTTAACATGATTGGATAAAAAGGAGAAATCAATATGTGGTGGAGTTATATTGAACTTGGTTGAAAACCGTTGTTGATCTAAACCAAGAATCACATTAAATTTCCTATAAAGTAGGAGAAAAATACCTATATTTTGTTGTCCATGTGTTTTCATCGATGTCAAAGAGTGAATTTTAGATTGAGGTCATTTATGTCAAAAGGTATGTGGAACATGAAGGTTGATTGGTAGTGTCAAGTCAAGTTGGTTTCTTGTTGAGATTGCATGGTGTTTCATGGTGTTTTGAGAAGTATAGTGACTTGTAGGAGTGTGATAATGGTTTTAAAAGGCATGGATGGTTTGGTGATGATTTCATGGAGTATTTTTAAGGCTCTTCTAGATGTGAAATACTTCCAAGGTAATATTGATGGTAGATTTGGTGATGTAAGCATGTTTTAGGTGTTTGTTTGTGAGGCCTAGAGAGTAGTATGAGGCATGGGATGATGAAGTGAAGCTTGTTACATATAGATATGCATGATATCATGTGGATAATGTATGTGATGTGATAGGACACTCACAAGTTTCTCTCAGAGTGCATGTCTGAGGTTTAGACATGGTTTCTAAGTTTGTCCTAGACCTAATCCTTGAGAAAGCATGACCAAATGAGATGAGATGATCATATTTTGAGGTAGATATGAAAAGGTGGGTATTTTATAATGTGTAGGAGGATGATATAGAGGTTTGGACCAAGTTTTAGGTATTATAATACAAGATTTTTTAAGATAAGTAATTTTTAGTCAAACCGAGTTCCCAAAAGTGAGATTTTGAGCTAAACTTTGACTTTTTGATGCTCGTTGGGGAGTGTATACCTTGCATGGGGACCCAATATACTGAGGGTAGTTGAATATGTATATTATGAATATTTTACAAGTGGAATGATGTTTTTTTATCATCATGATTTTATGAACAATCGTTAAGAATTTAAACAACTTTTTAACCCTCTTGAAACCCTAGTTTAGCATAATGACTTGGGAGAAAATGATTCTAGTGGAACAAAATAGACTAGTTTTGAAAATTTTATGATTGGATATTATAGAGGACTCTTCAAAATTTCTATTGATATATTTTAGAGATTGTGATAGTATGTGGGCCCCACTTAAAAATGTTGTTTTCTGGAGATTTTTCGGTTTGTGGGAAAATTATCCATTGACCTATTGAATAAATTATAATTTATGAAATCATGGGAGTTTTAATTCATTTCCATGATGATTTTAGATCATGTTTGATACTTTATGAGGTCCAGTGTGCCCTATTTTTTAGGACTAGTTTTTGGGTAGTTTGAAGCGATTTGGGTGCGAAGCGCGTTTTGAGGTTACTCGTATGTGGATTTATTAATTGGTTTGATTTTTGTGATGATCCTATTGGGGTTATAAAAATATTTTACATATAATATATCATATCTAAGCATACATGCAATAAAAGAGGATATTCTACTAGAAATATACATAACAAGAGATATAAATCAACACTAGATTTAATGTGGTTCACCCAAAGTGTGAGCTACATCCACCAAAAAAAAAGCCAATCTATTATCCAAAGCTTTCAAAAGATATAAAATTGAATATATGCAATCTTCCACACCTCTCACAATTTACATTACTTTCTTTCTCTCAAGCTTCTCCTTTTCTCCAAGGATTCTCTCTCTCACAATTATTCTCACAATAATCATCAATTCTCTCAATCCTTTTCTTCCAAACCCTAACTTTCATGCTTATATAGGTATATACAAACTTTAGGGCACTTAGCCATGCAATTACAATCAATAGATATACTTTAATACTAAAAATAGATCTAATTCCCGAGAGTTAAATAAAACACTCCCACATAAGTAACCGACACCGGTTAGCCCTAACCGATGTCGGTTCCTCCTTTGCTGACCGATGTTGGTCATAGGTGACCGATGTCGGTCCCTCCATAACTAATGTCGGTTATTATGCTTTCCTACAAGTTTAATATAACATGTTAATCTGAAGTAATTGAGCTCCACAACTCAATAATCTCCCACTTGGAGATAAATTACTGCACTATACATGTACAACGTCATTCTTGGATCCTTTCCTTAGCTTTGTTTCTTCCTCTTCAAGTCTCAAACTCAAAGACCAACAAAAGTGGAGTGTAGCTCCAACTTCTCTTTTGTAATGGCTTTGTTAGCATATTTGCAGGGTTTTCACTCGTATGAATCTTCTCCAGTTTTAGCTTCCCATCCTCCAATACCTTTCGTATGAAGTGATACCTCAACTGAATGTGTTTCGTTCTAGAATGAAACATTAAGTTCTTTTCCAAATGAATTGCACTCAATATCACTAAACAATTTGCAATCATCTTGCTCCTTTCCCAAATATTCCATGAACCTACTCATCCATATCATCTCTTTGCTAGCCTCTGTAGTTACAACATACTCTGCCTCTGATAGTAGACAAAGCCACAACCTTCTGCAATCTTGATATCTAGCTAACTTTCGTCCCACCTACTATGAAAATATATCTAGTAGTGCTCCTTATACCATCCAGATCTCCATCCATATCCAAATCAACATAGCCACATAAAAAAATCCAAACCTCCATAACATAACTACATGCTAGATGTCCCTCTCAAATACCTAAGAATCCATTGGACTAATTTCCAATGCTCTTTACCTGGATTGGCCATAAATCTACTCACAACTCCCACTTCCTGTGCAATGTTTGGTTTGGTAAAAACCATAGCATACATGAGACTCCCAACTACTGAAGCATATGGTACTCATGTCATGTATTTGACCTCCTCATGTGATGAAGGACACTGATATTTTCTCAATTTGAAGTGTCCTTGCCATAGGTGTACTTATAGGTTTTGAATCTTACATGTTAAACCTTTCCAACACCTTATTGATATAAGCCTCCTGAGACAAATACAATTTCTTTTTTTCTGTCTCTGTGTATTTGCATGCCAAGGATTATTTTTGTAGCTCCTAAATCCTTCATAGAAAATGTGTGAGCTAGCTTTCCCTTAAGCTCACCAATGTCCTGCATACTAGATCCTGTAATAAGCATATCATCCACATACAAGTAACAAAATAATATAGCTCCCATTTTCAAGATTCTTGAAATAAACACAATGGTCATATTCACATCTCAAATAACCATGCTCATGCATGAAACTATCAAACCTCATGTACCATTGTCCTTGAGCTTGCTTGAGCCCATATAGACTCTTTTTCAACCTACACACTAATTTCTCCTTACCCTTGACTTCATACCCAAGCGGTTGTTGCATATAAATCTCTTCATCCAAATCACCATGAAGGAAAGTTGTCTTCACATCTAGTTTCTCTAAATGCAAATCATGTACTATAACTATACTCAATACAATATGTATAGAAGTCATTTTAACAACAGGAGAAAATATTTCACCAAATTCAATACTACTTTTTATGTAAATCCCTTTACTACAAGCCTTGCCTTGTATCTTTTATGTCCACCCTCTTCTTCCTTGATCTTGTAAACCCACTTGTTCTACAATGTCCTCTTACCTACTAACAACTTAACCAAATCCCAAGTCTGGTTTTGTTCCAAGGAGTCCATCTCCTCATCCATGTCATGCTCCCACTACACATGGGTCTTATCTTGCATTACTTCTTCAAAACTTTTTGGTTCACCATTATTAATCAATAATAAATAAGATAGAGAAGGTGTAAATATTTCTAGAGGTTTACTTACCCTTTGTGACCTTCTCATAAAAGTTTGGGGTACTAAAGGCTCATTCTGGACCTCCTGGACATTTTTTTCCAATTTTGATAGTGAATGACATTTGGTCACCTATAACCGACGTCAGTTCTACTAACTCGATGTTGGTTTGGCTCTTCTAAACGATACCGGTTAGGCTGATTGATTTGTCGTCGGGGTCAACTAACACCGACACCGTTCTTGTGTAACCCTGTAGGTATGAATTTTAAATCTAAGAGTTCATTTTCATTCATAAACTTCTCAATCGGTTCATCCTTGGGTACCAAAATTTGATCCCTATACATTCTCTTTTCATTCCATTCAATGTCATGACTCCTAATAATTTTAGAATTCTCTAAATCCCAAAAAAATCTAAAATCACTAGATCCATAACCAATGAAAGTGCATCTCTTGGATTTTGCATCCAACTTTTTCCTATTTTCCTTATCAATATGCACAAAATATTCTAAACCAAAAACTTTAAGAAAAGAAAGATCTACCTCTTTTTCGGTCCAAGCTTCCTCTGGTATTCCTCCATCTAGTGAACTTGAAGGCCCACGGTTAATCAAATAAACCATTTGTATCAACTACTTCTGCCCAAAACTGCAAGGGCAATCCAACATGTATCCTCATACTTCTAGCATGTTCCATGATTGTCTTGTTCATTCTTTCTGCAACACCATTCTCTTATGGTGTTCTTGGAACCATCCTTTCTCTACATATTCCATTCACTGAACAATAATCATTGAAATCCTTGCTATAGTATTCACCACCATTTTCATATCTAAGGCACTTTAACTTTGAATTTGATTCATTCTCAACAAGGGCTTTCCATCTTTTAAAAGTCTCAAAAACATCATATTTATGTTTAATACAATAAACCCATACCTTTCTTGTAGCATCATCAATGAAAGTAACATAATACTGGGATCCTCCATGAGAAGCTACCTAGGCTAGTCCCCACACATCTGAGTGTACAAGCTCCAATTTCTGCTCCTTCTTAGTTGCCCCAACTTTGAGAAATCTCACTCTCTTTTTCTTTCCAAAGATACAATGCTCACAGAAATCAAGATCTAAATCTTTCAAATCTGATAACTTACCCTTAGCCTTTAAGATCTGCATTCCTTTTTGACTCATATGGCCCAACCGATTATGCCACATGCATGCATATGAATCTGAAGTAGATAACATAGAAAAGGAATCAATAACATAGGTAGATAAATATAACGTTCCTACCTTCTTACCTCTTGCCACAACAAAAGCACCCTTGGTGACTTTCCAAGAGTCTGTTGTGAATGTAACCATGCAACCAACTTCACCTAGTTTCCCTGTAGAAATAAGATTCCTCTTGAGGCTTGGCACATGCCTCACATCTTTCAATACCCATGTATTTTCCATTCTACAATTTTAGATGAACTTCCCTTTACCAGTAATACTGCAAGGTTCATCATCACCCAAATAAACATGTCCAAAATTTCCTAGACATAATTTCTAAAATAACCCTTATTAGGGGTTGCATGGAAAGAAGCTCCTGAATCTAAAACCCATGATTCTATTCTATTATCCAAAGAAAGAATAAGAGCATCTTACATTACCTCTGCTACAATATTTTCCTCCTTATTTGACTCTTTACCTTTGTCTGGTGTTGTTCTCTTTATCCTTTGACCAACAATATTTCTTTGCATGTCCTTTCTTTCCACATTTCCAACAAGTAATTCCCTTACCTCTAGATTTAGATATGTCATCCCTTGACTTTGATTTCCCATTATTCTTACTCTTGGATCTCTCTTCTTCTATGCCTATGCTTTCTACATTCAAAGCATTCCCAGATGATGATTCCTCTATACTTTTCCTGTGAATTTCTTCATTCAAGATTATACTAACCACATCATCAAACTTCAAAATATTATTAACAGATGTTGTATTACTAACAACCATTACCAATTATCCCAACTATCAGGAAAAGAACATAAGAATAAAAGTCTTTCACTTCATCATCAAAATGGAATATCAACAATTTTAACTGATTTACAATAGATCGAAATCATTCAAATGACTAGATGCCAGATCCACCTTCATGCATCTTAGAACTAAATAGTTTCTTCATCAAATAAAATTTATTTGAAGCACTAGGTTTTTCATATAAATTAGCAAGAGATTTCATTAACTCTACCGTAGAAGTCGTTTCTGTAATATTGGAAGCCACAGATGCTTTCAGGCTCAATCTTATAGATCCCAAAGCCTTTCTATTAAGAATATTCCATTCTTCATCAGTCATCTTCATAGGTCTAGAATTTTCATCCAATGGTAAGTAAAAATCTCTTTGATATAGATAATCCTCAATTTGCATCTTCCATAATTGATAATTTTGGCCATCAAAATTTTCTACCTTGTATTTGTTTTCTTCTTGCCATTGTTGTAGCTCCCACTCAATCAGAAAACCTCTGTGAGTAAATTTTTCAACACATAAAACCCTCAAACAAAGCTTTGATACCAGTTATTTGGGGTTAGCACAAGGTTGTATAGATAATATATCAGATCTAAGCATACATGCAATAAAAATAGATATTCTACCAGAAGAAATATACAAAACAAGAGATATAAATCAACACCAAATTTAACATGGTTCACCCAGTGTGGGATACATCCACCAAGAAACAAGCCAATATATTATCCAAAGCTTTCAAAAGATATAAAATTGAAGATCTATAATCTTCCACACCTCTCACTATGTACAATACTTTCTTTCTCTCAAGCTTCTCCTTCTTCTCTAATAATTCTCTCTCTCACAATTATTCTCACAATAATCATCAATTCTCTCAATCCTTTTCTTCTAAACCCTAGCTTTCATGCTTATATAGGCATATACAAACTTAGGGAACTTAGCCATGTAATTACAATCAATAGATCTACTTTAATACTAAATATAGATCTAATTCCCGAGAGTTAAATAAAACACTCCCACATAGGTAACCGATGCTTGCCGCCCATAACCGATGCCGATTCCTCCTTTCTGCCGATGACCGATGTCGGTCCCTCCATAACCGATGTCGGTTATTGTGCTTTCCTGTAAGTTTAATATAACATGCTAATCTGAAGTAATTGAGCTCCACAACTCAATAGATCATGAGATCAATATATTTCCATTGATATATCATACTTGAGTTTTTGATGATATTTGAGAAATTTATGGCTTGTTCTTTGAAGACTAGTTTTTGGGGTGCTTGGTTGTGCATGCTCTTGAGAGGCTTCATGGTGAGAGATGATTGTTATTGAGCATTTCATGGTTTCTAGAGGTTTATAAAGGCTTATAAAAATTTATAAGTATGATCCATGCCTTGGTGAAGTTTTATTTTGTCTATAACATTCCCTTGGTAGCTAGTTGTTTGATTTGGTGTTTTAGGGCTTGTTGAGTCCTAATGGAGGTATAAAAGGCTCTAGGTGATGGTAGAAAGGTCTACATGGTCCTTTTTGTGATGTTATTATCATGTTATTATGTTTTGGGAGTGATTTTATTCTATTATAGCTGACCTAGGTGAATTATAATGAAGAAATAGTAGAAAGTCAAGTTAGAAGGTTCATTTGAGCTAGTTGTGAGAGTGGGAGAAAAGTGTGACCAAGGGGGTGTTTAAGGAAGGTAATGAAGGTCCTTGTGACCTTTATGAGAAGGGAATAATGTTTTGATTTTGTGCTAGAGATATATCAGGTGTTGGTGACTTAGGGCGAAGTGGAAATCGGATTGAAGGAAGAGGTTTTGGGTATGAAAGCTAGAGAGGTGTTTTGAGGAAGGAGAAATGAGAAGAGTGAGATTCATAGAGTCATCATCAGCTATGTGAGAAAATTTTCAAATATGGCATACATTTCATATGGATTTTTTTGGTGTTGATTCATCTAGGGGTTGGTTCCTCCTTGTAGGGTTAGTGCTCTACTAAACTAGGGGTTGATGCTCCTTATGGGGTTGGTGTCTCACTAACTCGGGGTTGATGTTCCTTGTATGGTTGGTGATCTACTAAACTAGGGGTGTTTCACCCTTGTGAGGTTGGTGCCTCACTAAATAAACCTCTTGTGATGTGTAATATTCACAAGATTCCTTTGTGTTTTGTAATATATGCAGAGGTTCAGTGGGTTTTCTTCCCTTTGAGGGTTTCCCACTTAAATTTGTTGTCCATGTTGTATTTTGTTTCTCTTGCATATGCTTTGATGGATGTGTTATATTGATAAATATTAATGAATAAGCTAAGTTGAATGGTTTATGAATGAAATTTTGTATGCACATTGAGTCACCCCCTTTTAGTGTTTGTGCTTCTAACATATTTATACTAGTGCATGTGTAATTTTGTATGTGAATATAAGCCAACCCATATCTTTCTCTTACGTCTCTTGACACAAATATAACATGCATAACTATATAAAAATAGAATTTACCCTATGTAGTAGTGATATAGTTTGATGTTCTTCAAATGTTAGATTGATTCCCTTTAACCCTTAAAATGTGGCAATACTTTGTATTAAATTTATCTTGATATGAATTGCATCTAAGACCTTTGGAGGTTTGTAAATGAGGAATATAGACTCTTGATTCTATAGTGCCCAACTTAATAGAAAAAAATGAAATGAAAATAAAATAAAATATATATGAACAAATAAATCTCAATGTAAAGAAGTTCACATTTATAATAAAATGAAAATTTTGAAATATGGATGGGAACAAAGTAAATGCAATGTGGCTGGGTTGGGTGAGGGAGTAGATGGAGGTGTATAGGGGGAAAGAAGAGTGTGTCATATTTGGAATGGAAAGGAAGTGGATTGATTCAAGGAATGATGTCTAATGCACTTAATTCACATCTTTCATTTGTATATCTACTTATGCTAAAAGGAGGAGCTACAAATCAGGTTCAAGAATTTATAAAGAGTAGGTAGAGGTTTTATTTCCATATGTTGTGATGAAACTCACCATTTCTATCATTTATTCACCCTGTCATTCCAAGACAAGATATTTGGAACATGTGTGTGCATCCATTAAGGCTTGGTGAAAGGTAGAGTTCATTTTTGTAGTTGCAAGATCCTTGATGGAAATTTGTGATGTGGATGCATGATGAAAGCACAAAATGGTTATTTTGAAATAACTTTAGAATATTTGAGGGAAATACAATCGATAAGATTAAATCCCAACTCCAAAACATTTTCAGCCCCCTTGGCCACACTACATTTTTGTGAAGTGGTGATTGGAAGAGGATGGCTTCAAAAATTTTGAGTTTTGCAGTGGAAGGAATTGGCATTGGGATTATTGAAAAGGCCTTGGAGACATTATGCAAAATGCAATTTGCAGGTGTAATGCTAAACTCCACAATATTTTCTAGTATATCCTCATAGCTTTGTATGAAAATGGGAGTTTTCAAACAAGTCGACATCCATCTATTATTAAGGAGAAGGATTTTTTCCTTTTGGGTCATGTTCCACATACTAAGACTGAGTAAGCTCCATTTTCTGGGTTTATAGCCTACTAGGTGTATTTGTTTTCTTGTGTTGTTGATGTGATTGTTGGATTTTCACAAATGGTTTTGTTGAAATGGATTTAGAAACTTCCAAACAAATGCAAATTCTAGGTGAAAAGCTAGATGACCCATCCTTTGTCTTTATGCCACCAACCTGTGCCAAATTGGGGATCTGTGTCCACATAGCCAATTTAAGACAGAAGCAACCATATCTATTTCCAAACGTAAAAGCAATATGACTTGGAAGTGTGTGTTGGAGATTATGTTACATATGGGTGTTTGAGCTATTGATTTTGAGATGCCATGTACAATTATTGTCTTTGAGAGTTCATATCACCAAGTTCAATCTATGAGTTTGCAAAGTGATCGGTCTATGTTTGTCTCAAGAGATAAGAGATCCCGAGTTAAGGCATGTAAAGTGTGCATAAAAGGAAGAGATTGATCCGATTTTTAGATCTGAGTAGTGATCATAGCCATTCATTTCTATAAAGGTTGTGAAATGTAAAAAGGGAGGATTCTTTGTTAGATGTCAAGTTATAATGTGTTGGTAGTCATTTATGTGAAATGTGGAAGCATGCATGTAGCCCGTGAACTATTTAACAAAATGCTCAAGGGAATGTAGTCTCATGGCATGTCATGGTTGTAGGGTATGTGTAAATTTGATAGTTAAAAATACCATAGATGAATTTTATCTAAGCCATTGGAAAGTTTAAGCCAAATTCCACAACCTTTGCGAGTATCCATCGAACCCGTGCCAACAACAAATTTATAATAGTCTATGGATAGCCATCAACATGGATCAAAAACATTTTTATTTTTCCAAATGTTAAAATGTGGAGAAGTACCGAAGGAACAAGTTTTTATTGATGGAATGTTGTAATGAATTGTGATCTTGTTGGTCATAAATGTGGACCGCCTAAAGCCCTCTCTTACCACTACTTTATTTACTCAGAAGTGTGGTTCTCAACATTTCTCATAAATTTTGCTTTCGTAACTTGCATCCATAATTTTTGGGTTGAGAAAATAGTGAGAAATTAGTTTTTTAAAAAAACATATATTTTTCTATCGTGTAAACTATTTCAAATAACAAACCAAGCCAATTAAACCTACCATGAAAATAACTTTATTGATGTCTCTATAATACAATTTTATCGTGAACCAAATAAAAATTAAGTCAAAATCTAGCTGTCATGAATTTACCATTTTTGATAACCAATTAGGAAGGAAAATGATGAGAAGACATTCTCCTTCTTATTCAAAAACCCCCTCAAATACAATAAATGTCCCTTAAGTTTGACATGAAAAGAATTCCTCTTAAAATCATTTCCTAAATTTAACTAATGTAACTCCTTCCTTGTTGTATGAGGTTATCATCCCAACCCTGAAAAACTACCAACACAACCATCGACCATGTTGTTCTAAGTGGTTCTCAAGGCTACTTTTGTAAATTTTCTATTGGATATATCTTCTCGGAAACAACAAAATCCCTCCAAAACCACCTCGGTTTTAGTACCCATGGTCCCTAAAATGAGATGTGAAACCTCAAACCTCTTCTTTGTCATACATAGAATCATGTTGCATGGTTCATTTGAACCATACTCTCTGAAAATTCACTTTTGTGTAACCATTTTGGAGCCAACTTGGCTTAGGCTATTGTTGGGCAATAGTTAAATTCAGCCAAGTGACCTCGAAAAATTACTTCCCGTTTGAGCTACGTTTATTGGTTTTGGATACCATTTTCTCCTTGTGTTTATTTGTTTAGTAGAGAATAAGATGGGAATTTGAAACATTCCATTTGGATTTTCTGCACCCTTATGGTGGAACCCTTTTGGAGGCCACTTAGCCCAATTGTTGAAGGACAAACAACCAAATTTAACCAACCGAATGTAGAAAGTTGCATCTAGTTTGAGCTCCGCTTATCGCTTTGTAATCTATCTTTTTCTCATATTTTGCTATATAGTAAAGAGTTGATTGAGGGCATTAAAACACTTATTATGATGTTAGGTGGTATTTTTGTGGGCCCATTCCATGGCCACTTGATCCAATTTGTGCAACAATAATCTGAGGTGTGGACCCATGTTGACTCTTTAAAGTTTATGTGAAAGATAAAACTAGAATAGTGGTTGATTACATACATATGGACTTAAAATATGTTGTTTAGAGACTATAAATAGATGGTTAATGAAATGCCATATTGGCATGATGTGACACATCCTTAACCTCCCTTATGACCAAAGAAAAAGACATGTATTGGAAATCATAATCTACTATGATATATATGTTCATGTATGTTTGATGCACGTAAACTTGATACGATACATTTTCACTCCTCTGTTTGTGCAATAAAGTAATGTTTTCTCTCTCTACTCTCCCTTTCTCTCTCTTAAATTTGAATTGAAATCATGCTCCAAAAATATGGAAATTTGTTATGTTATTTTTCTCTCCTTAAAAATTATTTTTGCATGAGGATAACATGTTAGAGGGAGGGTGCATCCATGCTAATGGTTTTTCTTACCCATGTTCACATGGTTTTACAAGATGTAAGTAAGATGGAAAAATGTCATGGTTGTAATTAATTTTGTGTATTATTGTAATTTATATATGTTATTAAAAAAATGTATTGCTACATTTACAGTAAAGTGTCATTGCAATATTTACTTTAAAAAGATATTTTTCCTTTACGTGTATGAACTTTTAATAAAATTATAATTGTTCTTTGATATCGAGTTTAAATAATTAGCCAAATTTTACTAAATGCTCTTCTTGATTTCATTTGTAGTTATGTTTTGAAACCTACATCATGTATGGTAGAAAGGAGTATCTCTATATAAATTAAACTGAAATGTTGATCTAAACCCCTTTATTTCATCATCTTCCCTCGATTGTTTCCCGACTAGTAGGTGAGTTTTGAATCTAGGTAGATGATAACTCCTTAAGATTCCTTCCGTATTGAGTGTTACCCACTTTGACCATGACCATCCCAAGCATGGTTGCTTTCATTTACGAACTAATATTGTGACCATGGCCATGTTGTGAGATAAGCATAATTATTTTCTCTCATTTTTTCTATTGGTATGGTGTAGACCCCTTCTAGGTGTTAATGGAAAATTAGTCAATCATGTACCTCTCATGAGAATTAGGGTGAAATAAAATTTAATGTATGATTTCCCAACAAGAAGGATAGTGACTATAAGGTAATAGGATGTATAAAATTGTAAATGAATCTATCCTTGTAATCAGTAGACAAAAATCACGCACTTAGGTAGTTTCTAAGTCCTAAAAGGCTAGTAGCATTTAAATGATTCCTAAGAGAGAAAACTAGTATTTGACAACTATCTTTGTCCTCTTTTCTTTGTTTCTTGTCTTCTTTCTATTATTATACACCCTACATCCTAGTTGATACTTCACTTGCTTATCTTTTATGGCTTCGAGACACCGCCTGCAGACAGTTGCCAACGCCTAGGCTTCCTCATCCTTCCTTACGGTGCCCTTGACCCTTTTCTATCTTACTCACTTCTTTTGGATCTCTTTTCATATTTTGGGAATATTATTTTCTTATGGGTCATCCTTCCAGTTGTCAATTATGAAATTCAACCAAGGGAATCATATAAATATAAAGTTATGTGACCAAAATAAAGGACCAAGCTCTAAGCATATATTATCATCACCTAAGGTTACATCCAAAGGAATTTTAAGAGCACAAAAACATCCATCTAGCACTCATACAAGGGACAAGGGACTACATTTTCTACATACACTTCATAGGAAGGGGAAGTTCATTTTTCCATCCACACATCTATTTACATTGGTACATATATCTATCGTCCACTATCACGTGCACTTGTACAAGGGATTCCTAGGGTACTATTCTATCACACACTCACCATAACTACATGGAGTCTAAGATGTAGTGTATCGCTTGGTTATAAGCTCACTCAGTCGGGTGACCTCCGAGGTCAATTTGACTCCCCATATTGCATCTTTTATTTTTGGAATTTTATGTAGTTTGAAAGTTTTATTGCATGTTACATGCAAATTATGTGATCATAGTGTGACAAACAAGAAACCAAAACCGACTACTAGTGACCATATTGCAACACCATGAAAATTAGGTTCGAGCTCCCACGTAGTCACACAGGCCTAGTAGAGGTCCCTGGTGCCTAAGCACCCCCACCCCGGTCTAGGTGCCCTAGTGCGGCTTCATTTGACAACTCCAAAATTTAATGAGCTCATTGTGACCATTTTCCCTTCCTTTCCATTAGTTTTCTAGTCCAAATTAGTTCCAACATCGGGCGTAAATCAACTAATTTATTATCTCTCTCTCTTGCACTTATGGTTTCATAGTTATCTATCTTATTACTTGTATCATCTATATTCCAGCGATTACTTATCATATTTTAAATAAGTTACTCTACAATATTAGGGTTTATTAAAAATTCTTATTATGATAAATCATTTGATGATCCCAAATTTAAACACTCTTGGATCCTTTTTCTACTTAGCTTCACTATCCTAGGGTCCTCTCATAATGGATATCTCCATTCATGATTTATTGCAAGCTAATCATGATTGTAACTCTAAAATTATTTCTCTCTTAGCTAATACTTGTATTCCTTCCAATACTGATCTGGACCTTGTATATCAGTTATTTGTATCTACATTTTCAAAGCAACTTAATTTTCCATCTGATATAGCTACCACTCTTTCTATTTATGACAATGATCTTCCCTTATATATACCGGCTCACATCTATAACATGGACATCAAGTGAACAATATTTGATAATGGATTTGAACTCAATTTTTTTCTTTATCACTCCTTGAAAACATTAGACTTTCTTCACAGATGTTAACAAAACATCCATTTCTCTTCGTGTATATGATTATTCTACACATCCGTGTATAGGCACTATCACTTTACCTCTTACGGTTGGGCCAAAAACTCTTCCTATAGTATTATTTGTTATCGATGCCATCATTCAATATAATTACTTACTTGGTAGGCCATGACTTCACGTTATACGGCGCCTTCTACAGTTCACCGGTGTATTAAATTCCTACATGATGGCTTTGAACATACTATCATTTTTGATCGTGACCCATTCAAATATTGTCTCCTAGACCCAATCACTGCATTACCTACTCCAATTTATGCTACTTTAGTACATCCCACTAATGATTATCCACCGACAGAGCATACCACATCCACCGCTAACTTGCCTCCTCTTGAGGTAAATATTTATGCCTTAAACACCGTACTACATGCCTCATCTTCCTACATTCACCTTGCATTGGTATTACCTCCTTTCACATGCACTCTTTTCATAAATAACTCTTATTAGCACCACATTGTATTTGATCCTACCTGCTTTGATACCCTTTTCACACATGTGATGATTTAGCTTGGTTGGGGTTGACACTCGATGATCTCCTCCCTCCACCTCATTCTCCTCACCTATATCATAGATATGTTCACATTACTGCTGCTTATGGCCTCCATGTCTTCCATTTATCAATCTTTGTTGCATGCACTTCTCGCACTTCTCCACTTACACTTGGGCAGTCTTGGCTTGACTACATTGGTGGAAATTTGGATCCTAATCATATTGATATCACATTTCTCATGCCTTTTGGTCATGTTTCTATTTGTAATGATTCATTTTTGGCTATACACAAAATCTTACTCACTGGTATGCACATGGTTGTCCACTACCACCTTTCACTGATGAAGAATACACAATGGGCATGTACAATTTACTCTAATGGCTCTTTACATGATCAACCCCATACTATTACTTACCAAGTCTCGATGCTTCTCTATTTGGCTTCGACCATGATAATGATGATCTCTTAGATGATGTTACTTGATTCTTCTATACATCATACACTTGGGGGAATCATGCTCATTATCTCTCCCCCTCCTAACATTATTAGGTGTCTATTATTTCTATTACTACGCTTTGTGCTTCATAATTCACCTTCCTAAGCATCCATACACAACTTGATACAAAACTTGTATCATCACTACTCGTTGATGAACTCTAGTTCCACGGTTCATACTCGACTATTGCTCGGGTATAAATATGAAATGAACCTCACATCTTCTACTCTTCATGATCTATTCTTCATAATATATCTTTCTAGTGCACATGTTCAAACCATTTCCTGATGACACACTCTTGTTTTATGGTTCATTCTTGATTATTGAGGATTCTTTTATAAATGAACCTCATTTCATACACATTCATACACACCAACTAGGGGGATGTTATTCCTTTCAAATTCACATATTGCATACCATTCCATTACACTTACAACATTTTAATATCTCGGTTGCATCTACTCTTGCTAGCTTATTCTACTTACATGTACACTTTGCTTTTCCATGCTAGACGGATATTTAGAATGTCAATATATTTTCTATATACACATGCACATTCACTTTTTCTTTAGTTGTGAATGCAGAATTCTTATAGATCCTTACACACTATAATGATGCTTAAAATTATACCTCATACTAGTCCCACCGAGGCTCTAGAATAATCTACTCTCTCACACACTACATGTTCTATTGTTTCATTATTTATACTTCCCATTCTTACTATCACAATAATTTCTATTGATACATACATGCTCTAACATACTTTTTATCTTTCTAACATGCTAACGGGTATTTCATTTCGTACATGATTTTCCTTGTAAGATTTTCCTTGCACAAACTATATGCCACCTTGGTTGTATATTACATATTATTTTAAATTGATTGTTTTCTGCTTGTATGTTATTATTTGCAGAGGCTATGCCATATGTCTTGTTTGATAATTGTTTGTATGTGTTTGGACTCTCTAGCCATGATTGTCTTGTGACATTGTGGGTGATGTCTCATGTTTAAAACCTACTTTTCGCGGTCCATATTTTATGCACACTTACTTGTTACACTATTTTCTATTGCATTCATAATAATTTTTCTACTAACACATCTTACTAGCCATATTGTTTTCATGTGCCTTGGTTTTTACCATGTGCATCCCCCCTGCAAAGATACAATTTCAGATCAACATCGAGTCCTCTCTTTGGGACACATTCTCCTAGTGACATCGCATGCACCAAAATGAGGGGGGTATACATTGGGTGAATCAGTCACCCCATAAAACAGGTCAGAGCTACAAGATAATAAAGCTCAACACAAAATCAACATAGGTTACTGCTTTCATAAATGGCCTAGAATATGACTTGGGTCCTCAGTTCAACACACACTCCAGTGCCCAGATAAAGACACTAGCACTTGGGAACCCTTGACCTCTCTCGGGTGCCTATTTCATGGGGGAAGATACATCTAATTTCTCATATCATCACAATTTACAATAGTTCATGGATAATTTTTCATAAGACAAGCACATTCCTCTAGTAATTAGAATGTAATATTTCTCCATTTTCTATTTGGAACTAATATAGTACAACTCGAACTAAACCTAGATCACACCATATGTAGTGGTGTATAAATTTGGAAATCATTCATGGAAGAAGAGTAACACTATACCTCTCTCCCCAACACTCTTCTTTTGTGGTGTGAGATTGCCAAAAAAATCTCTCTTGGTGTGAGATAGCCCAAAAAACTCACACTTGGTGTGAAATCACCCAAAAATCACTCTTGGCATGAGATCGCCCAAAAAAATTCACACTTGGCATGAGATCACCCAAAAAATTTCTCTTCTATAGGTTTTTCAAGACATCTTTCTATCTTGTTACACTTATGATCATTAGGCGCACATTTACCTTTTACTACTTTTTACACACACGATTACATACATTTTACTGAGTTTTCATAATACATGACTTTGATTACTTGTTCACTCTTCTTTTTTATTCCATCCTTAATACACAACAAGAATAAGTGCTATATCAAGAATAACAATAGGTACAATATGATACACTTCGCCCCTAGGATCACTTCCTCTTTCTTAGCTTCCATGCTTCATTGTTATCACTCCACACTTTCACTTGTCTCCTCGGTGCGTTATTACCATCATATTCTACATGGTTTTTAGGTACACATCTTTTATCTACTTTATTTTATCAAGTATTCACTCAACAACATAAATTGGGGACAAATTCGACACAAAATCACGTACTTAGGTACATTTTTAAGTCCTAAAAACATACTAGCATTTAAGTGATTCCTAAGTGAGAAAACTAGTAATTAACAACTATATTTGGTCTCTTTTCTTTGTTTCTTGTCTTCTTTTGGTCTTATGTACCCTACATCCTAGTCATTACTTCACTTACTTATCTTTTATGGCTTGACACTAGCACTCGACACAATGCCGCGTGCCTGTGTGCCCTTGACCCTTTTTTATCTTACTCGCTTCTTTTGGATATCTTTTGTCTTTTGGGAATATTATTTTCTTATATATCATCTTTCCAGTTGTCAATTACAAAATTCAATGAAAGGAATCATATAAATACAAATATTTGTGACCAAAATAAAGGACCAAGCTCTAAACATCTATTATCATCACCTAAGGTTGCATCCAAAGGTATTCTAAGAACATAAAAGGTATTTATCTAGCACTCATACAAGGGTCGGGGGACTTCATTTTCTAGATACACTTCATAGGAAGGGAGATTTAATTTTTCCATCCGTATATCTATGTGTTACATGTTATTACGTGCACTTACACAAGGGATTCCTATGGCAGTATTATATCACACACGCACCTTAACTACATGGAGTCTGAGATGTAATGTAGTGCTCGGTCATAAGCTCACTCATTTGGGTGACCACCCGGTCGTCTAACTCCCCATATTGCATATTTTCTTTTTGGATTTGATGTAGTTTGAGGGTTTTGCAGGTCATCATGTCTTTGCAGGTTACATGTGAATTATATGATCATAGTACAACATACAGGAAACTAAAAACAACTACCAACAACCATCTTACAACACCAAGAAAACTAAGTTTCAAGCTCCTACATAGTCACATGCACCTAGCAGGTCCATGGTGCCTAGGCACCCCCTCCCTAATCCAAACACCCTAGTATGGATTCATCTGACAACTCCATAATTTACTGAGCTTAGTTATGACCGTATACCCTTCTTGTCTACCCTTCTCTTACACTTAGGGTTTAATATTTATCTAGCTTATTGATTGTGCCATCTATAATCCAAGAGTTGATTATCATTGTTTACATCAATTAATCTCTAATTGTAGGCACTATTTATTTACCAATATCCTAGGTGCGTTGACACCTCATCCAATTGGAAGCTGAATGTGCACCCGAAGTGCGTAAAGGTACCAGGCCCCTCTTTTGATGCCAATTTTTTCAAGGAGTTAGCATACATGAAGATATGTCTCATAATTATAATAAATAAACCAGATGAACCATATCTAAGCATACAAGTAAAATATCATAATCATGTGCAAAACAAGCTAAACAAGAAAAAATAACAGTTTACTAGGCAAGATCCATTTATAGAGACATCAATAAAAAGAATGCATCCACATAACTCTATTTTATTAATCATCTTAAAGCATGGTAATTTTATACATCAATAAGTAACTCCATAAGATTATGCACATAAATGAAACATCAACATAACATCACAATAATTCATGGTATATCCATACAATGTAATCATACATATGTATAAGGGGTGGGGACATGCCCTTCACTTCCCATGCACTCTCCAAAAATAGCCCACATGCTAGAAATACACATTCATGTATTACAAGTCAGCTATAAGAGCATGTAAGCTCACTAATAATAGATTATATTCTAATATAAACTATAGATATAATCCTATTAATAGCCTAAGCTTTGCAT
Source organism: Taxus wallichiana var. yunnanensis (assembly GCA_018340775.1). NCBI lineage: Eukaryota > Viridiplantae > Streptophyta > Pinopsida > Cupressales > Taxaceae > Taxus > Taxus wallichiana. The sequence continues at coordinate 396,937,207 of CM031237.1, read as the reverse complement.
GACGTTTTAACTTCCTTTATATGAGATCTATCTCAAAATAAACTTTTCTTTAACTGCAAGTCTTCATGCTCTATTCTTATCTCCAAAACCTTGCTTGGTCACTACTCCAACCTTATATCTTTCCAATTTTTCTCGTGGCTCATAATGCAAATAAGTATGGAATGTAATTTTTCAGGGAGTAAGCTTTGCACAATTTTTGTCTTACTCTCACACATGCCTTTGTGCCTAACTCATGTGCTTCAAAACCCCTCACACCACTTAGTATTTTTAGGGGCCCAACATTACCCCACACTAGCTAGATTTCCACCCTTGGCAATTCCTCAATCACCAAGTACAAAAATCTTCATGAAGAAAAAATTTTAAAATCAAAAATGAGCATCATACCAAAAACCTTCAAGGAGCCTAGAGGATCTTGAAGAACTATGAATCTACTTCATCCTTCAACTTCTTCCACTCCTCCAACTCTTTCAAATCCTTCCCTAGTGCCTCCTTCACAATATCGACACTTGATCTAGTGTTATCTCCTTAACTCTGCTCTTCAGTTCTTGTATGACCACCACTAGCTCTGCACAAGCTCCATAAAAACATCCATGTGTTCCAGTATGGAATTATGGAACTCGCCAATCCTAAACTCAATATTCTCGCTTTTGTCTTGATTTTTTCCTTCTGCATGGTGGTCTCAATAATCAGTTGAGTGCACTCAAGTTTTTAGTGGGGACCTTTTCTTATATGGCCTTCAGACTGCTTCCTCATCCACCATTCTAGCAGCAATAAATGGCTTGCACTTTCTGCATTAGTTGAAACCCACATCTTCCAATGTACTTGCTTCCTTGAGTTGGGTGAGAAAGTCTTCCAACTTAGTGATCTCGGGCCTCAACTGCTATCTTGTTGTTCTCTTTTTCCTTGGAAATATCTTCAACAGATGGTCCCGCCATTTTGAATGTTAACCAATAACATTCCCACCAAGTCCTTAAGATATTCCATTTCATCACCATAATTTTTATGTGCCTAGCTAACCAAGGACAAACATTGTGCCAAAATCTTCCGAACTAGTGTGCCAACCCTATCATATGCTTCTTTTTCCTGGTATGTTTTCCCTTCAAATCCTTTACACAATTTGTCTATTTCTCTTTCATTCTCCTTCTTATCCACCACAAGTGTGTGAACAGTGGCGCTTGAATCCAAATTTCTCTCGTACTACTTCAAAGGACAACTTGTGCAATGCATTACACACTTACTCATCAACCGACCACTTTGTATGTCACTCCCTATTTATTCTTCAAGTAAATAGTATAATTTTCATGTTCATTTACCTCAAACTTCACCTCCTCAAAGTGATAGTGTAGGTTCTGTCTCTCAACATCCTCTTTGTTTTGGATACCTCCTTCTTGGTTTAGTAGCTCCCACACATGTAGTTATTTATTATCTACCATGTTTTGGAAGCACTTGCGAAGAACCTTCAAAGGATCATCAATGTAGTCTATATGTGGGGACCTTGGGGTCACCCACTTCCTTTGTGCCTTCCTCTTTGTTCTCTATTTCTTTGAGGTAGGGGTGTTGGTACTGTTCCCAAGCCCTTGTCCTTCTTGATCACAAAATTATCACTTATTTCCTTCTCCCCATGCTCCTCAGGTTGCACTGGAGTATTCTCCCTCATCAGGATCTTATATATCTCTTCCTCTATCACTAGCACCTTCTTCTTCTCATGTGTCTCAAACTTCTTCCTTCTCTGCAGCACTCTCATGTCTCGCTCCATGAATTTTTGGTCAATATCCTCCCTAAGTGAGGCATCCATTTTCTCCAAATCCTCCTCATCTATGGACTCTGTCTCTGTCTCCGAACTAGAGAAATATTGTACTTTCTAGTGGATTACTTGTTGTTGCTCGATGCTTCCCTCGTTGTGAATTTCTCATGCCCTCACTCATTACTCATGCACATATAGTACATTATTTTATGGGAAGTGTCAAGCTTCCCTTCATCCTCATCTCCCTCTTCTTCTTCCTGCACCTCTTCCTCACAAACTACCTTGATGGGTGGCACTGGTGCTCCCCTTAGCTATGGAAAAGTGGAGTCTGTGACCTCCACTTTGACTCCTCCTTGAGTATTTAGGCGTAGTTACACAAATATTCTACTAATCAACCCTTTAATCTTTACATTTACCTAAGGATGTAGATAAAAAAATGTATGGCTCCAAGAACTCCAAGTATGTGGGCCTAGATTCATATTTGTATGTGGCGCGTAAAGTATGTAGGTCAGAATCCACCTTATCCATGTCATATGTCAATTTTTGTGGATCCTTTAATCTATTGATGGAGCACTTCAAATACTTAGCTATGAATGCAAATGGGAGTTTACACCATGGCCCCATCTCTCCATTCGCCATCCTAAATCTCGCAAGACTAAAGTGTTGCATCACTACAAACTTCACTTGGTCTCCAACAACTATGGGTAACTCACACAGAATGCACCATTCATTCTCAAAGTCCCCACATAGTCTGTCATACCATTTGTTAATTATTTCCTTGTAAGTACTTGTGATGGTGCCATCATAAGTGATCCTTGTGAACTGAACTATGGGTGATGGATCTACTGGTGGGTAAACCCACATATTCCCATCAAGCCCATCTAGAACACCTATCTCCCAAAATATGATCAAGAGAAGGATGGAACCCCATGTAATCTTCACTCCTTCCTTGTTTTGTAGCTTCACCTCCTCTATAATATTGTCTGTAACATATTGGGCCAAATTATAGTGTGCCCTCTTCAAGATTCTGTAGGCCACATACAGGAACCTCTTGTTTATATCAATCGACTCGTCGAGCACTCTGAAGTGCCCAATTTACATCTTAGGAGTCAAGAAGTGACCCTAAGTGCCATATCATCCAAATCCATGATGGTTTGTGCCCTACCTCCCTTCTTATAGCATAAGTTATTTTCAAGCTCCTTAATCTTTGATGTGGCACATAGAATCTAGAGACATATCCTCCCCTCGTGTTCTTTAATCCTATAACTCATCCAATCAACTAGCATGTGAGACGCATCCTTCTTCTCGTGAAGTAGAAGAAGTCTTTGTGCACCCACGACATCAGCCACTGAAACAAATGTGTGGGTTTTGCGAAGAAAGGAAGCTCCCATAATTACATAACACCATTTTTTTCCATCTCTCTTTGTATAGAGTCGTCAATTCAAGGGTTTCCATCCTTATCTGCTTTTTGGGAGTACCTTTACTAAGTCTTCCCTCATCTTCTTTTCATTTTCCTCCGTGCGGTGGTTAAAATAACTAATTTTACAATGAGTGAGCTTCAATTTCCACAATTCCACCCGCAAAACACCAGGAGGGTATTGCATTTCACTCCTACACCTCCACCCAAGGTCTCTTTGTTTGCATCTTCCTTGGTTTTAATGCCATTTTACTTCTCACCTCATGTGTTAGGTGTTATGTCCTTCAATTATTCTCTACCCAAGCCCCGGGACTTCCAACCAGTTCAATTTCATGCAACCCTTCACCATTCTGCTACCAGCTCTAACTTGCCTCTCTACAAGGATCCTTGCATAGCTCACAAGCACTTCTAGTTTACAAACACTCTGCATCACTTCTAAGCTCTTTTTCATTCTTCAATCCACATAGTAGCACTTTGATTTATTCGAAAGAAAGGTATCCAAATGACTACCCTAACCCCCCTATTTATAATTTTTCATGACCTTCTTATCCTTTTGACCCACGCATTTTAAGTCACTTTTCAACAAAGTACTTTTTCCACTTAATGTTAACTTCCAAGACTTCACCTTGCACTTTGCAGCCGTAACCTTTTGGGGTGCTAATACTACTTCTCTTCCTCAGACCTCCTCTATGCATCTTCCTACACCAAGGTACAAAACCTCTGTGCCATATCCCAAGTAGTTTCCCATGTTGATGCCTACCTCATGTTACACTACACAATCACTTTCCCTGTGTGGTATTCAATCATCTCAACCTTCCTTAGAACACCTTTTACATAACACATATAACATCTTTTCCTTTTCCGCACCAACATCCCAGAATAATGCTTCAACCAAACCAACCTATAATAAGAGGGCGTAAACCATTTTTATCTCTAAAATTCATTCCACCCCACACTAAAAGTATGTGCAGTCCTCTGCACATGAAATCACTTAGATAGTAGTCGCTATTGGCATGAAAGCATGCTTATTTCACAAAATAGTGAACTAAATTGACAAAACATAGCAACGATGAAAGGAAATGCATATAAAGGAAATTTAATATACTAATGGAAATATTACCTTATTACAAACACCCATAAGACTTATTTATAGTAGGGCTTCAACCTATTCCATTAAAGTAACTAAGAAAACATGTGCCATCTAATGTCCACAACTGGAAATCTCCTAAATCAAGTATGTACGTTACAACATACGGTCCCAACCAATGCACTTGGAACTTTCCATGGTGGTGCAAAAACTTGGAGTCATATAGAAGAACCAGTTGTCCAAATTCAAGCTTCTTATTCTTAATATTCCTATCATGCCATGCCTTATGTTTTACTTTCTCTGTCATCCGACTCCAACATGCTATGGCACGCTGCTCATCCAACTACATCATATTTTATATGCACTCTTCAAGGGATTTCTCATCATCTAATCCACCTATGCATGCAATACATAGGGAAGGTAAAATGAATTCTACTGGTAAAACAACCTCTGCACCAAACACAAATTGAAAGGGTGTGGCCTTATTCAACATATTGTAGGTTGTCCTGTATGGTTAAAGTATAACAGATAATTTATCATCCCAATCCTTCCTTCCAACATCAAAAATATTTGTTAATGTATGTCCCAATATCTTATTGAAAGCCTTAGAAGTCCCATTCATTTGTGGGTGAGAGGGTTTTGTCTTATGGTGTGCCACCATAAATTCTACCAATAATATTTTAATAGTATCATTCAAGAAATGAGTACCCCTTCTCCCTTAAGAACCTTGTTGTAGTAGTTGTCATGCAATCCTTTGTAGGTGTCACTTCGCCCACCATGTCATATAATCTATTTAAGTAATAATGTAGCATGAACTAGTCCTATGCATCGGTGGGGAAATATGACCCAAAAAGTCAATAGCCCATTTCTCAAAAGGTTTTACATTGGCTATAGGCCTCAAAATCATTTCATCTTTTTGCCCAAGCTTTCCAAGGCATTATCAATGGTCACAACCCTTGGCTTACTCTTTACAATCTTTACACAATGTTTCCCACCACAAACCAACCATTAGAATCTTGCGCACGGTGGCAATTCCTGCATAATGTCCCCTAAAAAATTCCACCATGAGCCTCCTCCATAATTGATTTACGCTCATGCTCAAGTACACCGAATAAAACTTCATCCCAACCTAACTTTTATAAATCACCACTAATCAACATATAAGGTACACAAGATGTGAGAAGTTATTTCTTCTCTAAAATCTTCATTCCCTTAGGCACCACACTAGTATGCAAAAATACCACATTAAATTCTAAGCCAAATGGCATGCGGTTCAATATGAATAAATGCACATCTATCATTATGTCCTCAATACTCTGTGCATCCTCACCCAAATTAATCCTTAATAGATGATCGTGGTCCCAATTACTTTTCCATAGTTTTACCACAACTGTAAGTCAAATTCCTAAAACAACATAATCCAATGGCATATACACCCTTGCAAAATAGGCTTATTAACCAAGTACTTAAGTGCCATGTGATTTGTATAAAATATAAAGGGAGTTTCCAACAATTATTCTCTAAATTTATACATCACGTAAATCATGGACAAAACTTTGCACTTTGTAGTTGTATAATTCTTCTCAGCTGGTGTCAACTTCTTGCTTGCAAAATAGATAGGATGATCAAAAATCCCATCTCCAGGTTGTGCTAATATTGCACCAATGGCCATGCTAGAGGCATCAACATGCACATGAAATGGCTTATCCCAAGAGGGAAAGTATAGTATGGGCACAAAAGTAAGTCTTTCCTTTAATGTCTCAAATGTTATTTGATGCACCTCATTCCAATGGAACTTTCCTTTACTCTTCAACAATTCTTCCAAGGGCATGGAAATATTAGCATACCCCTTAATGAACTTTTTATAATAACCTATATGTCCTAATAACCCACACACCTTGCTCTGATTGGTATGCTCCTCTAAACCCAAAATAATAGTAACCTTAGCAGAATCTACCAACAAGACTTCTTTGCAAATAATATGTCCAAAAAGTTCCAAAGGGTGTAGTAAAGATACACTTCTTAATATTCAAGGAGATTCTTAACATCCGATGCCTCTCAAACATGAGTCTCAAGTTGTCACAATGATCTTTTACCAATCCATACATAGTCCAATCATCTAAATAAACATATAAAAACTTGTGTATAAAGTCTTTAAATACTTATACAACAATTCACGAAAGGACTGCAAGTGCATTCTTCAATCCAAAAGGTATAACAGTATATGCAAAACTTCCCCATTCAGTGGTGAAAATTGTTTTCTCCCGATCTTCTTGAGCAATCAACTCGATAATAACAAGAGAATGCATGAGTGAAAGATTAAATCTCATTCCCTGCTACACCTTCAAAGATCTCCTCTGTAAAAGGTGTGGGAAAAGGATCTATGATACAAACAACATTAAATTCACCGTATTCCACACATATCTTATCCTTTCATCCATATTTATGACAATCACCATAGGGATAACCCACTTTGATTCCTCAATGGGATTAATGATCCCCAATTTTAACATTTTGTCAATTTCTTCCTTTACCTTGACACGTAGATTAGAGTTCATCCCATAAGGCATCTTCCTAATTGGGTGAGCACCTTCCTTTAACTTGACCCTCATCTTTCCCAAAGAGGGATGCACTCCCTTCAACTCATGAAAACCTCATAGAAATAAATCTTGGAATTTGTGTAATAGCTCAGTAATCTTAGAAATATCCTTTTCGGACCAATATTCACCAATAATGACCTCCTTAGGTTTTGCACCTGTCCCAATGTTGACCTTCTTCATTTTCATAGGCTCATGTGATAAGCACATGCCTTTTTATCTACATTTTCCAAGACCTCGCGTGTACCTACAATGTAGTAAAAATCTAGATTTTCTACTTCTTCATCATTAATCATGTAAACCATCTTTCTTTTTTCTTTTTCTAGGAAGGCATGCACAAGTTGTTCCTCATTTGTCTCTTCTTCTTCAAATTGTGCCTCCACATATAACTCCCTGAACATATATAACAGAGTTCCTTATTCTTCACACTATCGGCCATCGTAAGGTGCTTGATAATCTATAATGTTTCATTCATCGGAGGCTTAGTGGAAAAATAATCAAAATTTTGAATCATACCTGAGGTCATCTTCTGCTAACTCATCTTTTCTCTTGTTAACTCTGCATGAACATACCATGCATGCATGTAACCACCCAAAGTAGTGTAGAACTTATGTATTCAAAGTGATGGAGGAAAGGCCTCATGCCCCTCTGTCAAGAGTCTCTCACACTTCTAAATGTGATGTGAAGAAGAATCCTTCCCATGAAATTCATAAATATATGAAGGTACATTTCTCTAAGAAACCTAGTAGAGAAGGTGATTCTCACTTCTCACCACTCTAAAAGGTTATCTATGTGTGTAGTCCACTAGTGCATAGTTATCCCACACAGGGTATAAACTAGCATACGTTTTCTTTCTACGTAATTTGTCCACTAAGATTCCATGGCACACATAAATACATCAAGGTTTCCTTTGCTAGTGTATCAAAAGTACTGGTTGTGACTAAAATGATGAACACCACCCAACCCGATCACATGTGTAATCGTATTCTTAATCTCTTGCCCAACCATTTCATATGTCCCATGTGCCCAATTATCATAGGTAACACTTGTTATGTCACTAATTAAATGAGCATCATCCCACTAAATAAAACATTCCTTAGATGGCTCAAGTGCTTTAGGATATCTAATTGTACACACGTATATCCTATTCAAATCCTCTTCACTCAAAGGTTCTACATAAGGTACAACTTTCCCATCTGTCAAAGGAATAATCATCTCGCTCTTCTTTGTTCTCAAAACTGATATAACCTTTATTAAAGCACAAATCAACATTATTCATGTAACACCAAGGGCACCCAAGTAAGGCTGGAAAACTATCTACTTTGGCAAGTGCCAAGACCTCAAAGTCCCCAATAAACTTGGCCCCTTGTATAGTAATAGTAGCATCCTTCAATACTCCAATGGGCATGGCTTTAGTCCTATTCACCATATATAACACATTTGAAGATGGTTGTAATGGTGGTCTCCCCATCTAATTCCACACATCCAAAGTGAGTACATTTAATTTTGCACCTGTATCAATCAGGATATTACTCAACATCCACCCATCAACAACTACATTCAAAGTTATCTCTTTATCATATTCAAGACTATGAGGAGGTAAGTTCACATGTAGGATCTGTCTTTCACAATCAACTCCAGCCACGTGGAACCTTCTCCCTTAACCATTCCCCTAACAAAGGAATGATGTTTTCTTGGTGCAACATCTTATAAACCTCCTTTAAGTCATCAACATATTTTTGAGGCAGCTCAACTACCTTTTCCTGCTCTAGCTTCCGCGACTACTCCTTCAAGCATTGTATCTCACCCTACAAGTTTCTAATAACCTCTATAGTTTCTGATAGACTTCCTTCTGATGGGTAGGATCTAGATACTTCACATTTAATACCTCTTACTTTGTAATAATATGTTTCTTCTTTGGAGTCTCACAAGTTCACACAACCTCGGCATGTATAGTCAACTAACACATGTATCATCTTAGGGTTAGGTGTTAACTTTGACATCCACTTAATCTTCCATAGCACACTATACTCTAACCATTCTTGTGCCCTTATCTTACTTGTGTTTCTTTCTCATATGCTCATACAAATTTGGGCATTCCTCAAACTTGTGATTCTTTCTACACCATGAGAAAATAATATTCTGGGGGCATTTGCACTTATAATGATCAGGGGATCCACATGTAAAATAGGTTCCTCATGGAAACTCACCTCTTCCACCACCGCGACCTTGGCCTCTAAATCCTCCATAGTAACCTCTACCTCTACCACCTCCATCAAAGTGCCCTTCATTGTGATTATGATTATGATGTTCACATTGTTCCTTAGAATTATTTACAACACTGGTTTGACATACACCAGTTTTAATGACATCATGAATCTGATCAATTAATTTGTAATTCTCTATGTCATGAGTTGTAGACTTACAAATCTTACAATAACAAGAGACATTCTTCCTAATCGCATGATGCAACAGGGGGCACCTACTTGAATCATGATCCAAGTGATGTATATTGCAATCCAAAGAACATAACATGCACCAATTTATGAGGGAAGCTATCCTTAGTATGTCCTTCCACCTCAAAATATGTACACAAAATACCATTTTAAGGCCTCATGAGCTGAATTGGCTGATCGTTTCTCTAGTGTATACACTCATAATCACCTTAGTGTGTAAACCTACCTCCAAAGCCTTGCATAGATCTCGTAAATGTATTATGAGAAAGTGCCCTTATGAAAGGTGTGATCAAACCACCAATAAAACACCGTGCATTTTGGTTAGGGTGAATATCATAAGACAAATTTGATAGTAAAGTTTTAAAACATGCATCATACTCCCTTATGCTCTCAGCCATGCCCTGCTTAATATCCTTTAATGCATTGATGCTCTTCTATTCAAATTCAGGTATATGTAACTAAACTAAGAAGCATCATGCAATTGTTAGGTTGTGGAGCCTATTTTCATGTGTGAAAGTGTTGAAGACTATACACTAAGAGTATTGTACACTTTTCATGTATCCTCACCGGGTAAATTTTTTTGGCCTCGAAAAATTACACCCGAAATATCGGGAAACGTGTTTTCTCATTTGGGCGAGTTTTTTGACCCATAGGTTTATGGGACGGGTTTTTCCCATGGTTTTGATACCCACGGTTTTGTAAAACTACTTAAGCAGTTGTCTATTTATATGGTCTTATGCATATGATAGATGGACAAGCAAATGTATTGCATATGTGTTTTGAATTCAGCTATGAATTACAGAGTTTGTTGAGCATAGCTCCAAATGGATCTGGGTATTGTATTGAGAGAGCAGTGGCTTGTAATAAAATCTGAGCAAGTGATTCTTGGTGGACGTAGCCCAAATTGGGTGAACCACGTTAAATACTGTCTCTTTGTGTTGTGTTATTTTATTACGTAATTTTATTTGAGATCTGTAATAATTTCTACATATTAGTTTCTTCATTGCGATTACTCGTGAGGGATTATTCCACATATTTTATCCCTTATTTCCTAACAATTGGTATCGAGAGCAAGAGGTTTGGTTTGTTTGAAGTGTTGAATCACGGGAAAGTTTTTAGCTTGAGTGGGAGCTATGGCAGATGAAGGAAGATCTAGGGTTGATAAATTCAACGGGTAGAATTTCAGTCTTTGGAAGATGCAGATGGAAGATTACCTTTATCAGAAGGATCTTTATACTCCATTGTCTGAGAAGGTGAACAAACCCTCGAGTATGAAAGATGTGGAATGGGATTTGTTGGATCGGAAGGCACTTGGAATGATCCAGCTGAGTCTTGCATCTTCGGTATTATTTAATGTTTCAAAGGAAAAGACTACAAAATATCTAATGGATGCATTAGGGAAGTTGTATGAAAAACCCTCTGCCTCTAATAAGATATTTTTAATGAAAAAGTTGTTTAATATGAAGATGTCTGAGAATAGTTCAGTAGCAGATCATTTAAATGATTTCAATATGGTAGTGAATATGCTAGCTTCGGTTACAATAGAATTTGATGAAGAAGTTAGGGCTTTATTAATTCTGTGCTCTTTACCTGAGAGTTGGAATAACCTTGTAATGGTCAGGTAAGTAACTCGGTTCCAGCTAACTCGAAGTTGAAGTTTGAGGATGTTGTAGGGGTGATTCTAAGCGAGGAAATGCAAAGAAAAAGCTCTGGGGAATCTTCTACTTCAGGGAATGCTTTGACAGTGGAAACTAGAGGGAGACAGAAGAATAGAGGAAACCGTGGAAAATCAAAAGATCGGGCAAGGTCAAAATCCAAGAACAAGATTGTATCTTTGGAATTGTGGAAAGCTTTGGGCATGTAAAGAAGGAATTTGTTGGGAGCTTCGGGATAAGAAGAAACAACAAGAAGAAAAAAGGAGGCAAATGTGGCAACGGGTAATGTATGTCGGGATGCTTTGATTCTTTCTTTGCACATATATACTTGAATCTTGGGTTTTAGATTCAAGGGTTTCTTTCCATGCTTCTCCACATAGGCATTATTTTGTTGATTATGTTCAAGGATATTTTGGGAATGTTTTTCTTGGTGATGATGAGCCTTGCAACATAGTTGGAAAAGGTTCTTCGAGTTAAGATGCGAAATGGGAATACTTGGCTATTGAAGAATGTCAGACATGTGCCTATATTAAGACAAAATTTGATATCGGCAGGGCAGTTGGGAAGTGATGGTTGTACTGTGATATTTACAGACAAACTCTTGGAAGGTTACCAAGGGTGCTCTTGTGGTGGCAAGAGGTAAGAAGGTTGGAACCTTGTATTTAACCACTAATAGTACTAATGATTGTAATCTTGTGGCTTCAGATGTAGATACAACATTATGGCACTATAGGCTCGGTCATATGAGCCATAAGGGCATGAACATCATAAAGAATAATTTTCCTGGATATACAAAAATAGGTTTGGATTTCTGTGAGAACTGCATATATGGGAAACAGAAGCGAGTAAGGTTTCTCAAGGTTGGACCTACGAAGAAAGAGAGTAAGTTAGAGCTGGTACATTTTGATGTGTGGGGACCAGCTCAGGTATCATCTCTTGGGGTTCAAGTTATTATGTTACTTTTATTGATGATGCAACAAGGAAATTTTGGGTTTATTGTATTAGAAACAAATCTGATGTATTTGACACTTTTGTTAAATGGAAAGCCTTGGTAGAGAATGAAACAGTCTTAAGCTAAAATGTCTCAGAGTCAGATAATGGAGGGGAGTATTGCAGCAATAAATTTGATGATTATTGTTCTAAGAATGGAATCCACACGCAAAAGACAGGTTCAGGGAACTCCGCAGCAGAATGGGGTATCGAAAGGATGAACAGAACAATAATGGAACGTGCTAGGAGCATGAGGTTACATGCAGGACTACCTCTTTCTTTTTGGGCAGAAGCGGTGAGCACAGCTGTGTACTTGATAAACAGAGGACCCTCAAGTGCCTTGGATGGAGGCATACCTGAGGAGGCATGGTATGGTAAGAAATTTGATTATTCATTTCTTAGAGTCTTTGGATGTGAAGTGTTTGTTCATATAGACAAGGATGATAGGACCAAGCTAGAGGATAAATCAGAAAAATGTACTTTCATTAGTTATGGTGGTGATGACTTTGGGTTTAAATGTTGGAGTATTAAGGACAAGAAAATCATTCGGTCTAGGGATGTGGTCTTTAATGAGAAAGTCATGTATAAGCAATAGTTGCAAGAAAACAGGAAGAATCCAAGAAAGAATATGCAGTGGTAGAGGATCTTCCGGATGGGAAAGTGACCCATGAATCAGTTCAGGAACCTACTCAACAGAACCCCAAACTCCTACAGTGAGGAGGTCTTCTAGGGTAAGAAAAGAACCTGAACGGTTTTCTCCTTCTCTTTATTATTTATTACTCACTGATAGTGGAGAGCCAGAGAGCTTTGATGAAGCAATGCAGGTAGATGCCAGTAAGAAGTGGGAGCAAGCCATGGATGAGGAGCATAAGTCTCTCATGGAGAACCAGACTTGGGATTTGGTGAAGCTACCGGAAGGAAAAAGAGCATTGCAGAACAAGTGGGTGTACAGAGTTAAAGATGAAGAAGGAGGAAAGAAAAGATATAAGGCCCGGTTGGTGGTCAAGGGGTTTGCATAGAAACAAGGTATAGATTTTGATGAGATTTTTTCTCCTGTAGTAAAAATGACTTCTATTAGAACTATTCTTGGAATAGTGGCAGTAGAAGACTTGCACTTAGAACAGATTAGATGTAAAGACTACATTTCTCCATGGTGATTTGGAGGAGGAACTATATATGCAGCAACCAGAGGGCTATGAGGTCAAAGGTAAAGAGGAGATGGTGTGTAAACTGAAGAAGAGCTTGTATGGCTTGAAACAAGCTCCACGTCAATGGTATAAGAAGTTTGATAGCTTCATGATGGAGCAAGGTTATATTAGATGTCATTCTAACCATTGCGTGTATACAAAGAAATTTGAGGATGGAAGTTATATTATCCTGTGTTTGTATGTTGATGACATGTTGGTTGCAGGTAAAAACATGCAGGAAATAAAAGGACTCAAGAAACAGCTAAGTGAATCCTTTGATATGAAGGATTTGGGGGCAGCCAGACAAATCCTTGGTATGAGGATAACTCGGGATAGGAAGGAACGGAAGTTGACTTTATCTCAGGAAGAGTACATTAAGAAGGTATTAGATAGGTTTAACATGCAGGATGCTAAACCGGTTGGGACTCCTTTGGCAGGCCATTTCAAGTTATCAAAGGAGCAGTGTCCCATGACAGAGTAGGAAAGAAACCAAATGTCCAAGGTACCTTACTCATCAGCAGTTGGTAGTTTGATGTATGCCATGGTATGCACTAGGCCTGATATTGCCCATGCAGTGGGAGCTATGAGTAGATTTATGAGTGATCCAGGTAAAGAGCATTGGCAAGCAGTAAAGTGGATCCTTTGGTATTTGAGAGGGACCATGGGGACAGTTTTGTGCTACAGTGGATCAAACACCACTTTACGTGGTTATGTAGATTCAGATATGGCTGGAGATGTAGATAGCAGGAGGAGCACGATAGGTTATATTTACACTATAGGTGGGACAACAGTGAGTTGGATTTCACGACTATAGAAGCTGGTGGCTTTGTCAACCACGAGGCTGAGTATGTTGCTGCCACAGAGGCAAGAAAAGAGATGATTTGGTTACAACAATTGCTTGAGGAGTTGGGGCATAAGCAGGAGGAATGTAAGTTGCATAGTGATAGTCAGAGTGCTATACACCTAGCTAAGAACTCTGCTTTCCACTCTAGGACAAAGCATATATAGTTAAGGTACCATTTCATCAGGACAACTTTGGAGGAAGAGAAGTTGAAGTTGGAGAAGATTCATACTAGTCAGAATCCTGCAGACATGATGACCAAGGTGGTCACAAGGGAAAAATTGAAGTTGTGTTCAGCTTTGGTTGGTCTTCACAGAAACTAGTGAAGGGTTGAGAAGCTTGCTTAGAGGAAAACTAGTCTCCAAGTGGGAGATTGTTAGGTTGTGGAGCCTGTTTTCATGTGTGAAAGTGTTGAAGACTGTACACTAAGAGTATTGTACACTTTTCATGTATGGTAGCGAGGGGTTTGAGGGGTGCGCACCCCAAATTTTTTTTTTTTTTTAGGCGTAAATTTTTTTGGCCTCGAAAAATTACACCCGAAATATCGGGAAACGTGCTTTTCTCATATGGGTGAGTTTTTTGACCCATAGGTTTATGGGATGGGTTTTTCCCATGGTTTTGATACCCACGGTTTTGTAAAACTGCTTAAGCAGTTGTCTATTTATATGGTCTTATGCATATGATAGATGGACAAGCAAATGTATTACAGAGATGTGTTTTGAATTCAGTGCTTGTGAATTCTGTAGAGTTTGTTGAGCATAGCTCCAAGCGGATCTGGTATTGTATTGAGAGAGCAAGGTGGCTTGTAATAAAATTTGAGCAAGTGATTCTTGTTGGACGTAGCCCAAATTGGGTGAACCACGTTAAATACTCGTCTCTTTGTGTTGTGTTATTTTATTCGCAATTTTATTTGAGATCTGTAATAATTTCGCATATTAGTTTCTTCACATTGCGATTTTGTGAGGGATTATTCCACATATTTTATCCCTTATTTCCTAATAGCAATGCATTATAGACTACAAAAGTCTAGTTCGGATCATACTTCATATACCAACTATGTGCATATCCTTGCAAAGTAGTAGCAAATTGACTTTCCTTATGCTCAAGATCTTTGATCCCCATAGCACACCATATTCTCTCACACATATGCACATGCTTAGCTGCATATTCAATACCTATGTACTCCAATATGTGAAGAGAAATATTGTAATAGACTTCTTTGGGGTTAGAGTGGGCCATGCTCACAAGATCCAGGACTTGTATTACCTCTAGTATTCCCTTTACCTCTAGATCCACTAGACCCCAAACCACCCGATCCTTCTAATCCTTCCCCTGTAGTAGAAACTAGACCAAATGATATGCTACCTTGTGTTCCAAAAGTTGTACTAAATTGAACTCCCATAGTCTACAAAGTTGTGCTACTTCCAGATGTATTACCAATGTTCTACATGCCTACATTCTACCCTCGATGACGTGCAAGAAAATATACCTCCAACCGGACCCCCAAATAATAAAGACAATGTCTGCGCCACCATAGATGAATGTGCTATCTGATTAACTCATGTACTCAATGGAAAATGAAATCTACATGTTGTTACTCTATCACCAACACTAGCTTGCTTATCAACAACTATTTCAAGAATTAGAACACCAAGCATAAAGGCTATCCCACTAGGTGGTATCGGATGTGCACCCACAGGTCCTTATACTTTATTCGTGTGCTCTCATTTGAAGCTGAGAGGGTTCCCTACCATTCTTACCCAAATGGGGGAGAACCAGATGCTTTGGCTCTACATCTTCCAGGTGAGCTATGAATTCTTCACTCGCCATCTCTCTCCACAACACCATTCGTTCCTCAATATATCACAGCTTCATTAATTCGCTCTCTCACGCTTCATTATACTTAATCCTCCTTTCTTCTCTCTAAATTTTTGCCACTAGGTCCACCAACTTTCACCACACCCACTCCTGCCCCCACGCAGTGGGGATTAGCTAGCCATAGGTCGTTCTTCCAAAACTAGAGTTCAATAAAAATCTTAATCACTAAAGGGATAATGCATAAGTAGGATCCTCTCGGGCTCACGTAAGAACTAAAACTTAGCAACCGTTGGAGAAAAATAATCCAAAAAAACTGTGTACTATTTAAAAACCACTCCATCAATCTATTTGTGTCCAGAAATCAGCATCCAAATTTTGGTAGTCTCCATCAAACAATTGATCTCCAATTTCTCTTCGATGTGTATCTTACCAATCATACATACATACATACAAATATATATATATATAGGATAAAAAAAAAAAACGTCTCATAGTACTCATGATACATATTTTCTTCAACCCACATGTCATCAATCAGGTCTAATGTTACATATGTGAGCAAACTTTCCTCTATTATCCTCTCAATTTCAATTCTTGGATGTGTAAAAAAATGTAGTCACTATTTCTTTACCAATATCCTGGTTGAGGTTGAAAAATCACCCAAAGTGTGGAAAGGTACCATGTCCTTATTTTGATGCCAGCTGTCAAGAAGTTAGCATGCACGAAGATATATCTCATAATAGCAAAAATAAACCAGATGAACCAGATCTAAGCATATAAGTAACATATCATAACCATGTGCAAAAAAAGCTAAACAAGAATCAATAACAGGTTTACCATGCAAGATCTAGTAACAAAGACATCAATAATAAGAATCCATCCACAGAACTCCATTCTATTAATCACCATAAAGCACAATAACTGTATACATCAATAGTAACTCCATAAGATTATGCACATAAATGAAATAACAACATAACCTCACAATAATTCATGGTATATCCATACAATGCAAATCATACATATATATATAGGGGTGGGGACTTTCCCTTCACTACCCATGCACTCTCCAAAAATATCCCACATGCTAGAAATAGCCATGCATGTGTTACAAGCCAACTACAAGAGCATGTAATCTTACTAATAATAGTAGATTATCATCTAATATAAATTTTATATCTAATCCTATTAATAGCCTAATCTCTACATGACACTTTAACTTCCTTCGCATGAGATTTATCTCAAAATAGAATTTTCTTGAACTGTAAGTCTTCATGCTCTATTCTTATCTCTAGAACCTTGCTTGGCCACTACTCCAACCCTCTATCTTTCCAATTTTTCTCATGGCTCATAATGTAGATAAGTATGGAATACAATGTGTCGAGTGTGAACCTTCATGCAACTGCATCTTACTCTCTCGCGTTCCTTTCCTCGTAACTCCTACACTTCAAAACCCCTCATGCCACTTATACATAGTATCTTTTATGGGGTTTCAATACTAATATTAGGGTTTATACGAAATTTGTATTTTTGCTAAATCAATAGCATGCATATAATACTTAAATTTCCCAGAATAATCTAAATTTAGTTAAGTGTGAAATCATACTCCTTAGGATGTTGATGACTAAGTGAAGGAAAATTAGTATATGAACCTTAGTTATTTTAAAATCAAGTCAATATGAAGTCAATGTAGTGACGTAAGGGTTATAAGAACATGAATAAATGAGAGGAGATTTTGGAACATTTGTTGAATTTCACACACACTTGGAATGATGCCAATATAACTAAAATGACTAAGATGAACTTTATAATAAATATAAATAAAATAGTGCCTCATTAATGACCATTCAACATATTAAATGGGTATCTTGAAATACTTAAGGGATGAACATATTCACCATACCCCTCATCATAGTTCAAACAACAATGTTAAATAATAAAATAAAAGGGGTAATTTGAGACTTTTTCCTTTTGGCTCAATGCAAAACCCTCTTCTGTATCATAACCGATGCAAACTAAGTAATTAAGTTAAGTAGTTAGAATACACAATAAGTTTTAATAACTTAAAAACTAAAAAGAGTGTAATCTTAGTCTTTAAATGCTACTTTGAAAAGAACTCAAAATGTGTCCACTCTTGACCTAATATACTTCCTTTTATTTCATGTGAATCTCCCTTATTGTAGTGAAGGTAAATTACAACACCACGTAATCATGACCCCTTGTAAAGAATCCTTAGAAAAATACTAGCACCCTCATGGGTGTTTAGATGCTCCCATTAACAATCAAGCTAGACAAATTAATGCAACAAGAGAAATGAGTAAAATTAAATGGAACCACTATAAGTGAAATGTTAAATAAAATAAAGAAAAATGCATCCTGGTTCAAAGAGGAATGAAGGTTTACTTGTTAAGTGTTCTTCAAATAACTAAGGTCAAATAATGAAAATAGGATTGAAATACATTTGTAACCACAAAACATTGTATCGTGGAAAGTTCCTATCCGTAAGTGTATATTGTAGTTAGATTATTATGCAGTACTTTGTCTTTTGGGAAAATTTCATTGATGCACATTATGTGTTTTCGTGTTATATATGTGGGCTCATGTTTGTGCAAACTCATGTATTGTATGTTAACCTAAGTGATCCCATGTGGTGTCATGTAATCAAGCAATGTAAAGTCAACAAAAATTTTCTCGTATTTTTGTTATTGCATTTGTGTGTCAAAATCAAGCAATTGTTTTTGCATGACGATAGCATGTTAGAGGGAGGGTGGATCCATGCCAAAAAAATTTGATGACCCATACTTACATGGTTTTGTAGAATGCAATTAAGATGGTAAAATGACATGGTTGTAATTCATTTTTTGTATTATTTTATTTATATATGTTATTATATATATATATATATATATATATATATATATATATATATATATATATATATATATATATTTTGTTATGTTTACTGATAAATTTTTGTTACACTATTTGATTTTTTTAAAAGATATTTTTCCTTATCTCGCATGATTTTTGAATAAACTTATAATTGTTCTTTGATATTGTGTTTAAATAATTAGCCAAATTTTATTAAATTCTCTTCTTATTTTCATTTTTAGCTCTATGTTGTGAAGCCTACATCATGTATGGTAGAAAGCATTATGTCTATATAAATGGAAATGAAACTATGCTCTAAACCCCTTCATTTCATCATCTTTCCTTGATTATTACATGACTAGTAGGTGAGATTTAAAACTAGGTAATTGAGAACTCCTTGATATTCCTTACTTATTTAGTGATTCCCACTTTTAAGTAATGTCCCCATTTTCGAGTAGGTTGCCTAGGAGCCTTTCATTTGTCTTAGCCTTGGTCATTCCTAAGGGGATAGTGACATTGATGGTTATTGGGTATGATTTGCACCTTCATTTCACTTATAGGTTATGTTTCGATGTTGCACACGTACTTTGAGGTGACTTAAGTGAAATAAGGTTGTGAGATGCTCCCCTAAGGTACTTTATGTTATATTTAGTCAATGACTTAAGTAATGGGTGAATATATGGTACTTTATGTTCTAATTATTCATTGGGGTGACTTAAGTGCACTTTTTGGCATGTGGGGAATAAAGTGACCTAAGTTATTTTAATTAATTAAAGAAAATAACAAAGGGGGTGATTAGGGTTCTTTTGGGCCTTTTGTTGCAATGAGAAGTTATAAAAGGAAGTGCTTGGGGGAGAATAGACATTCATTCATATACACTCACCTATTTTGATATTAGAGAAACTGTTGTTTGCACTTTCTTTGCTTGTGGAGTAAGATCCCACAGAAACCCTAACTTCGGTGGTGAAATATCCACCCTATAGTCTCTTCGGTGGTGAAATATTCTCCTAGTTTGCTATTTTGGAGATTTATTCAGATTTTTGGATCAGATCTGGAGAGTAATCAAAAACTCAAATTCAGAGTAAGAGGAAAGCCATTTTTCATCAAGGGTTTCAGTTCATATTTGGAACAACTATTTTCTAGGGTTTTATCTACTCGGTTTGGGATTTTGTAGAAATTTTGGATGGTTTTCCGAGTGCTATTTTCAGATTTGGAGGTTGGGATTTCATTTACAATATTTGTAGATGTTATTTCCATATTTTCATAAATTTTATCACTTGTATTTAAAAAGATATGATTTTTTGAAGATTTCCAGCTATCTAGGGCTTTCTGAAATTTTTTGGTAGTTTATATTATTCATAAAATTCCAAAAATATTTTTCTAGTGTTTTTTTATCATTGTTGTAAGATATCTTTAAAATTTCATTCATTTTGGGATAGTATAGTTTGCTGCCCTAGCTAGTTATTTCCTTAAAAATAGGAATTTTTATTGGCTACAATTTCTATATATTTTGTGCATTTTTAGTGGTATCCCACAAGGGATATTTCAATGGTATCAGAGATGTTATTCCTCTAACCTGTGTGGGTTAAATATGGTGTATTGGAAATATCTCAATGTGGGTTTTATGAAAGAAATGTTCATCAACATGGTGTAACAACATGGAGCCACTAACCTTTATTTGAGCCAACTCACTTAGAATTTAAATCAAATCAGATCTAGGGACAATAAGGAAAAATGTGAGAATAGTAATTTAGGGCAGCGATCTCCCCATTCATCTAACAAGTATTTTAGTCTTCATGAGCCCTCTTTCTTGAAAGATTCTAAAACGTCACATGTAGGGCAGCCAACAAAGGTGATGGATGAGGATTCTTGTTGGAGGAAATACCAATCTTTGAGCAAGGGATTCAGAGATAATATGCCATTTTCAGATTATTGCATGATGAATATTGGTAGCAAGCCCAAGAGAGACCATCATATGTCGATACCTGAATTACAAAGGAGTTTGGGGTAGAAAAAGAACTTATTTGAAGAACCAATAAAATCTCAACATGATAAGAAAGGGGAAGCAATTAGTGGGTTGCAAGGTAAGGGATCTAACCACTACATTGAGGTAGTTTTAGATAATGAAGAAGAAGAAGAAAATAATGTTGATCTAGAAGAATTTGTTGTGCCCAGTATGAGGAATGGTGTTCCTCAAATTGTGACACCCAAGAGTAGGGAAGGATCAATCCAAGAAGAGCAGATTGCATAAGATAAGGATGAAGAAGAAAGGAGCATGTTATCACAACAATTGTCTCATGAAATAATTCATCCCATTGTTGATCATGGAGACATCACAAGGTATGAGACAAGTGGGATATTTGATGACTCCTATTCAACGGATTGTTTTCTACAAACACAAAGCACACCATGATGACTTATGTGGAGAGTGATTCGAGATGATCTTGATTCAGGAGCGAGCTAGGTATGATGGAGACTTTAACTCCGGATGGGGTGAGTGGATTCATGTATATGGGTGTGACTAGTAGTGTTGCACATGAAACAGTTACAAAAATTGGGGTTACGAGGTTTAGATCACCCGATTCTATCATTATGTTGGTTATCATAGGATTTAGTAGACTAGAGATCTCATTTTCTTGTTGTGTACTCTAAGAACCAACACACTTATGAGATTTTAGATGGTCACATACAAGATGACAACTACATATTGGAGGATGAGATGATCTTATATCAAGTGGATTGTACCTTGGGTAAGATTCATGGTTGAGGATGGAGATCTTTGCGACATGTGCATTTTTATTCCATTCTTGGACACTTAAGCTTCAATGATACCTACGGGGTCATATGAGAGAGGTTTATATGGCATGGGTTGAGGGAGGATATCCTCAAATTTATACAGGGATGTACGGTTTGTCCTTATGACAAATCTAAGCTTACATGTTCATCATTTTCTCGGTGACATGGGATAAAACTCCTATGTATTTTACTTCTTCTATGCCCAAGTGATTACTTTACCCATGTTCTAATTAGTAGAAGGGTGAAGTTGACTCAATTACTTGGTTATTCAGTAGGTTCACATTCAACATAGGAGGTGGACTATGTAGAGTTGATATTGTTGGTTGACCATTTACTGGAGGCTTGGGACTTTTCCCCATGTGACACGTTATGAGGAGCCTTGCTCTCACATGAGTGTGGGTCATGTGGGAGAGTTGGCACACTTTTTTCTTATATGGGTTGTTTCACAGGTTAATCTAGAGGATGCCATAGGGTTCAAAGGGGACTTTTATACCCATGGGTTGATTGGAGAGGTAGTGAGTGATCACATGATGACAAATTCACATTGGCAGGGAATGAAAAAAATCGGTTTCATTGTGGGTATCAGTGGAGAGTTTGTGTGGGCATCATACCACTTCAGGGGAAACATTGTTCTCTACATGACATGGAGAGCATGATGACTACATGAGGTGTCTTGGTTACTTCAGATCACACCGATCTTTGGTTGACTATAGGGTGAGGTGGAGAAACTTACTTTGTGGTATTTAGCTTCTGCAACATGACAGGATAATGCTTGGGGTCAAGAATTTCTCGGGAGGGGAGGATTGTAATGTCCCCATTTCACGAAACAGCGGTGGCCTAGGAGGCCTTTCATCTATATTAGCCTTGGTCATGCCCAAGAGGTTAGTGAAATCAATGGTTATTGGGTATGGTTTGCACCTTCATTTCACTTATAGGTTATGTTTCAATGATTTTTTTATTAAGGGAAAATAGTTTTGAAGGGACTATACCACTGAATACAAAAGGGCTCAAAGCTAGATAGTGAAGATGAGAGAAACAACCTAGAGAAGGGAAAAACAGACAACCAAGAAGGGCTCAACAACCAAATAATACAATATAAGTGAAAAAGGATCTAAACATACAAAGATCCAAAAAAAAGAAGGAAAGATAAAAAAGAAACCAAAAGAGAAACAACATATAGAGCTCTGCCAAAAAATAGCTCCAGAACCGCCAGATGACAGCCACATCGCAGCCAAAAAACAACATCACAACAACCCGTTACTTGATGGCTCTGTCAATCTTGGTCTTGATAGCCTGCAACAACATGAAGAAGGCAATGGTAGTGGCCTGAGAGGAGTCTTGCATATCTGCTTGGGCAATTGCAATATCCCTTTTCTCTTTAGGACCCCAAATGTCCTCATTAACCCCACTTAAACTGCAGACACTATGGACATGTTGTTCAATGAAATTATAAATGCTTTTGAGGGCAGACAATATGCAGTCATTGCGGCTTTTAGCATTCCCCAATCTACCATCTAAGGACTGTAGCTTCTTGAAGACTTCAGCAATAACCCCCTCTTCCTCCTCAGTTTGAAGGATTCTTTTACCCTTAGCTCTTTCCATGTTTTTTATAGCCCCTTTGAGCTCTTGTATCTCCTTTTCTAATCTTTCCACCCTGTCCAGCAATTCCTCCTCCTTGGGCTCCTCCACCGGCTTGCTAATATGTAGGAGGTTTTCAGCCAGTTCCAAGTCTTTGTGGCTCCTTAGGACCCGTTGGGAAGTAGGGATTTTAGCTTTAAGGCTCTTGCTTTTCTTGCTAGAAACAATATCTTCATTCTTTCTTTTAAGCGGGGGGAGTGGAAGCAGTGTAGGCAGGTGGAGGTATGGAGGAGGGAGGTGGGGTAGGATTCACGGGAGGGCAGCTGGAGCGGTGGCGGTGGATCAAAGGATAAGTCCACAGTGCGAAAGGACAGCCCTAGAGTGGCTTTGAACTTCCCTTATAGATTTCTCCAGAGAGTTAATCAAATAGTGAGGAAAGCTGATAATGTTATTTCTATGAAAGTGATTCAGAAAAATCAGATGCTTTTGAGGTATAGTCACAAATCTTCCTTCAAGGGTAACGTACCTAACCACCATTTTGGCCAGCTCAGCAAAAGGTTCAGGAATCGACGCCACCTTGATGCCAGCGCCACAAACTCAAGATTTTCCCCCTCTTCCAGAAATTTCTTGGTCTCCACCTCCCTATCCACCTTCTTATTGAAGAATTTGGTGCCTTCCAGGCTGAGGCCCGTGATCTGAGCGATGAGCTCTTCCGTGATTTCCATCTCCATGTTACTATACTTGACAATCCTATTCTTCCAACCCTGGGTGAATTTGATAGAAATGTCTTGGTCAAAGCCTTGGATCCTTTCAATGAAATTAGACAGGCCCCCGATTTGTAGGTAATCCCAAAGCTCCATGTTCTCTTTCCACTCAGGATTGTGGGTCGGTTCAGTTTTGCAAGGTGGACCCCCCATGTTTCCTCTACTTCTTTTTCTGTTCTCAATGGTAAAAAAACAACCAATGTGCGGGACAGGCTGAGCTTTGATTTTGATATTTAAATCTTTCCTTACTGTGAAAGCTGATTTAATGATTATGCTACACTTGTTATTATTGCCCCGCTCCTCGGCTTTCCTCCTATGCCAAGAAATGATGGCGGTTCATTCTACATAGATCACATTAGCCATCCATATCTTATGTGATGTCATCATCATGTACTTGAGGATCCGCACATTAGTGTCCAAATTATAGCCGTTAGTAATGATTTTCACTTGCCATGTAGATCAATGATAATGGTTATGTTTCAATGTTAGACACTTGCTTTGAGGTGAATTAAGTGAAATAAGGTTGTGTGGTGCTCCCCTAAGGTACTTTATATTATATTTAGTCGATGACTTAAGTAATGGGTGAGTATATGGTACTTTATGTTCTAATTCTTTTTAGGGTGACTTAAGTGCACTTTTTGGCATGTGGGGAATAACTTGACTTAATTTATTTTAATTAATTAAATAAAAGACCCAAGGGGTGATTATAGTTTTTGTGCCTTTTTTGCGAATGAGAAGTTATAAAAGGAAGCACTTGGGGAGATTAGACATTCATTCATACAGGTCACCTATTTTGATATTGGAGCAACTATTGTTTGCACTTTCTTTTCTTGTGGAGTAAGATCCCACGGGAACCCTAGCTTCAACGGTAAAAGATCCACACCTAGCTAGCAGAGTACTCTTCGGTGGTAAAAATCCTCCCTAGTTTGATATTTTGATCTCTATTCAAATTTTTGGATCATATTTGGAGAGTAATAAAAAATCAGATTCAAAGTAAGAGGAAAGCCATTTTTCATCAAAGGTTTTAATATAGATTTGGAACAACTATTTTCTAGGGATTTATCGACTCAGTTTGGGATTTTGTAAAAAAATTGGAGGGTTTTATGAGTGCTATTTTCAGATCTGGAGGTTGGGCTTTCATTTACATTATTTGTAGATGTTATTTCCATATTTTTAGAATTTTATCACTTGTATTTGAAAAGATATGAATTTTTGAATATTTCCAGCTGTCTAGGGATTTCTAAAATTTTCAAGCAGTATTATATTACTAAAAAAATTCCAAAAATATTTTTCTAGTGTTTTTTTATCATTGCTAAAATATATCTTTAAAATTTCATGCATTTTGGGAAAGTATTTTGTGAGATATCAATTTAAACGTGTTTGCTGGCCTAGTTGGTTATTTCCTACAAAAATCAGAATTTTTATTTGCTGCAATTTCTATATATTTTGTGCATTTTTGAGTGGTATCCCACAAGGGATATTTCGTTAAGCGATGACCATCCTAAGAAATTTTTATAGAATTTAGTAACTAATATTCTACCCTCAGGTGTCATGATTGATAAAACCTTATAATGATGAGTTTCATTATGTTTTGTTATGTAAATATCATATCTAGTTGATAACTCATGATGTCACCTTGTGTATAATACACATATCATATTTAAAGAAGAAATGAGTTATGGGAAAATAAATGGTAAGGACATCCTTAAATCCATTAGAAAACTTGATTTCATTTAAAATCCTCTTAGTTGACCCACATTGTATCTTAAAGGAAGATACCTGTCGAGGATGCTTGTTAAATATCCATACTCTAACATGATGGTGTGGTGAAAATTTTGTAGTTTCGATCATGAAAGTTTTTACCTTAATGTTTTAAGCTAACCTAAGACATCTTGAGAAATTATTTTTGGACAAGGACGTATCTAATGTAAACCTCTAGACTTGGTCCTAACAAGGTGTTTAACCTATAGTAAAGTAAAACTCATGATCTATTCCTTGGACTTAGTGATAAGTATGTTATGCACTCATGATATGAGGGATTGAACCATGAGTGCAACCTAGTGTTGTATGATACCTACGTATAAAACCTTTGAGTTTGGAAGCCTTTTTCTCTTTATAAATAGAGGTGTTACCTTGGTAAGAAGTGCCTTTACTTGTGTAAAAATTGTAAGATAAGCATAATTATTTTTTCTAATTTTTCCTATTGGTATGGTGAAGACCCCCTGTAGGTGTTAACTAAAATTTATTCAATTGTGGACCTCCCATGAGAATTAGGTTTAAATGCATTTTAATGTATGTTTTCCCAATGATAAGGGTAGTGGCTATAAGGTAATAGGATGTATAAAATTATAAATGAATGTCTCCTTGTAACATGCATCTAATACTTAAATTACCCAGGAATAATCCAAACTTGGTTAAGTGTGAAATCATACTCCTTAGGATCTTGATGACTAAGTAAAGGAAAAGTAGTATATGAACCTTAGTTGTTCTAAAAGGAAGTCAATGTAATGATGTAAGGGTTATAAGAACATGAATAAATGAGAGGATATTTTGGAATGGTTGTTAAATGTCGCACACACTTGGAATGATTCCAATATAACTAAAATGAATAAGATGAATTTTATAACAAATTAAAAATAAAATAATGCATCTTAATGAAGATTCAACCTATTAAATGGGAATCTTGCAATACTTAAGGGATGAACATATTCACCATACCCATCATCATGGTTTAAACAACAATGTTAAATGATTAAAATTAGAAATATGGGATTTTGAGACTCGTCCCTTTTGGCTCAACGTAAAATCCTCTTCTATTTATCATGAACGATGCAAACTAAGTAGTTAAGATAAGTAGTTATAATACATAGTAAGTTATAATAACTTTTAAAAATAAAAGAAGAAT
The DNA here is from genome assembly GCA_018340775.1 of Taxus wallichiana var. yunnanensis. Lineage (NCBI taxonomy): Eukaryota > Viridiplantae > Streptophyta > Pinopsida > Cupressales > Taxaceae > Taxus > Taxus wallichiana. The sequence continues at coordinate 396,910,501 of CM031237.1, read as the reverse complement.
GTAATCTTAGTGTTTAAATGTTACTCTAAAAAAATTCAAAATTTGTCCACTCTTGACCTAATAGACTTCCTTTTATTTCATGTGAATCTCCCTTGTTGCAACGAATGTAAATTACAAAACCAAGTAAGCATGCTCCCTTATAATGAATCCTTAGAACAAGTACTAGCATCCTCATGGGTGTTTAGATGTTCCCATTAACAATCGGGCTATACAAATTAATGCAACAAGAGAAATGAGTAAAATTAAATGGAACCATTATAAGTAAAATGTTAAACGAAATAAAGAAAAATGTATCTTCGTTTGAAGAGGAATGAAGGTTTACTTGTTAAGTGTTCTTCAAATAATTATGGTCAAATAATGTAAATAGGCGTGAAATAAATTTGTAACCATGAAAACATTGTATCGTGGAAAGTGCCTATCCGTAAGTGTATATGTAGTTAGATCATTATTTGTAATTTATCGTTTGGGTAAATGAGGCTTGATGTGCATCATGTGCTTTCATGTCATATATGTAGAATTCATGTTTTTCCAAACGTATCATGTGTTATGTGTTATCCTAAGTGAACCCATGTGCTGTCATGTATCAAGAAATGTAAGTAAATAAAACCAGTATTTTGTTGTTGTATTTGTGTGTCAAAATTGTGGGTGTGACAAAATTTGATTTGAGTACTTCAGAACTAGGTAGTGATTGATCTTAAATATGTGTTAAGTAATATGTATTTAGTAATTTTGGTATGTATATTGTAATAGGTACTTTTAAGAATTCTAGGTGAGTTCTGAAGTGCATTAGAGTTGCTTATATGATCTTTTGAAGGTAAATTATTGTATTAAGGTTGACCTATTGGATAAAATGACATAAATAAAGATATCAATTAGAAATAGAGTCATTTTAGAGTGGGAATAAAGACCATATAGGTAATCCCAAACCATAGTATCAACTGGTCCTAACCCATATGGTTTTTGATAGGTAGTTCAAGACAAGTAGTAGGATTTTGAGAAAGATGCTTGGGAGAAATACACTTTTGTGGATAAATTCAATGAGTATCATGTGTGTGTGCACACATGTAACTAATAAATTCATGCTATATATATATATATATATATATATATATAATTAGGTCAATTAGGCATAGGATAAGTGTGCGATTTATAGTGTAATATAAAATCCAAACTTTTCATTTCCTAAAGATATGTTTCTAAGTTTATGTGTGCACACATGGAAATCATTGATGTGTTATTATTAGCATTCATATTTAATAGATTAAAAATTTAGTTTTATAATGGCAATAGATGTATCATGGTCAGAAATTCATTTTTATAGGGACATATTTTAGTTTTTAGGCCTTTCCTAATTCATGGAACTATGTTTTTCAAGGGATGATAGAATTATTGGATATCGGATCACTAACCCACACTCCTTAATTAGTAATTTTCAAGTTTTTCCCAAGGTTTTTAATGCTACTTATATGTATTATTCCTTTTATTAAGAACCTTTTAAGGATTCCTATGCTAAGATAGAATTATTTTTGAAGAACTTATTTTGGGCCAACTCTAATGGAAATAATGGTTTCTAAATAGTTTCATAGGATTTTTTTGTAATTTAGACACATGTAGTGGCTTATGTCTTCTTGATATTCAAATCCAAGGTCATGACTTATGTGCTAAATGAATTATTAATAATTTGGAAAGAGGACACTACTAAAAATATATTTCATATAAATTGTATAACACATGGTAGTCTTATGGGGAAATATCCTAAAAAGTTTTGAATTTTCTATCCTTTTTGATCACATAAGTTACTATCAAATGTTTTGGCTCATTTATTATTAAAAGTGTCTTGAAGGTATTGGATTTTCTCAAAAAACAATCGGGATTGATAACATCTTCACATATAATAAATGAAAAAATGAATAATATGTAGAGTATAATGAAGATCAACACAACATAAGATATATTAGTGGGACGACATTCCATACACCATACAATAATACTTAAGATAGGGAAACACCATAAAATAATCCTTGATGAAGGAATTAATCCACAATCTCCTAATATGGGAATTACACTTTGAGGGGGACACCTCCAATATCCTTCTTCCAAGAATTAGAATCAACAAAGACATGACATACTTCATAATTATATTCATCTCCTTTATATAGGAATACATTACTCTTAAGGGGTGGTAACACCTAATCCCTATATAGGCCATCCCATTACCCACTATACTCATTTCATTAGTTAATTATATGACCCCATATAATATAAATATATAACTCACTAAAGAGGATAAGTTCTACATGTTGGCATATCCATCAGGCATGTATAAAATATTTTATTATGTCCATAAGTACATAACATGCCATCTCTCCTTTACATGCTTCGTCCTCCTCAAAACATGAGAAGAAACTATATGATGATTGTGTTTCAAATCATTGCATACTTTTCACCATGATCAATCATCCAACCATCCATATGTGATCTTATTGGGTGATACATATCTAAACTCGGATTCATAACATGTTGCACTACTCTGATTTCTTCCATGTTCATATTTATTCCTCTTTGATTTCCATGCATAGCCATAGGTATTATTCCTCGATTCTTTGTCACATAATTATTGCTCTATTGATCTCATGTATAGCCATAGTGATTTATCCTCCAATGAATTCTATATTTATATAGTTCATTGATCTAATGTGAGCTGATACGCATCCTTGATTTTTCCTCTCACAATAATGTGGATACTAAATTTTCAACCATTTCTTCTACTTTATTTTCATATTCCACTTTTTTGATTTAAAGTTCCTTTTTTGTTGAGTAGATGGATTTTTTTTTTCATTTTTCATTTAATCAACTTCTTCTTCTTCTTCTAAGTCTTTTTATGCTCTTATTCATCATCTTCATATTTATCCTCATGCTCAACCTTGAAATTTATTTGTTCTCTTCTAACTTTGATATCCGGTAAAGTGTTTTCTTTCTCTTATACCAAATCTTCATGAATTTAATTTGCACATTAATATTGATTGTTCCAATGTTATTTAACATAGGATATCTAAGAAAATTTTCCAAAACATCCATATCCAATGTATAAAAATTTGAATGTAAAACATATTTATCCATATAGAGTTTAAAATATTTTAAAATTTGAATCTTCTTACCATCCACTTGAGATTCCTTAATATTCCCTTCTTTAACATATAGATGTTGAACTAAAAATGTGTTAATGAAGTTATACTTTGCACTAGGGTCTATAGAAATACTTAACTTTTTCCTTTTTAACACACCATTTGAAGATTTTCTATGTTTTTATGGAGTGAAATTCAGATCTGAAATATAATTTTAAATGAAGTTAGTGATCATCCAATCTTTCCTATAATAACTAGTTATTAAACTAGTATACTTGTAAGTGATATTGATGACAAAATATGCAATTAATAACTTGTAATAATTAATCCAAAAAAATTGGTAATATTTTTAAATACCCAAATATAAAATCAGAAATAAGCCCAATACAAAAAAACATGTCTAGTTAGAAAAAATCACCCCACTATTGCTTATTCAATTAATTAAGAAACAATGCTAATATAGCCATTAAAACCAGACTTGTTTATTTTTGCATGACTAGTTCAAGAATAATAATAATAATAATAAATATTAACATAACTAAATTAAACTAAATAAAACCAAAAATATACTCAATATTAATAATTACATCCACTTATAATATATGGTCGAATACAAAAGCCATTATTAGTTAAGTGACACATGTACAAGCACCATGTACACTAGTTAAACTAGGCACCAACAATATAAATGGACTAAAATATTAATAAATTTACTTATATGTGCATATAAATGGTGCCCACTTATTCATATGAATGGATAAGAATTTTAACTAAGTTAAATGCATATCCATTGAATTACACTATAATTGAAACTTCCATTCTAATTTTTTTTTTCACATAACCAAAAAAATATTAAAAATAACTCAGATTAATCTCCTAAAAATGATAAATACAAGTAAAAATAATTATAATAATAATTAATTTTGTGTCCACATTGGCATAATACTCAACATTCCCCCTTTAACGCAAAGAGTAGAAACACCTAGCATCTCCTTAAGTTTTCCATGAACTTGATGTAGTAATCCCTTGGTGTAAAAATTAAAAATGTGGTCTTCACTTATCACATTAGGAATTTTTTATTATCATTGACCATGTATTTGATAAAATTGTACTTGAGTTCAATATTTTTGTTTTAGCATGGATAACCATATTCTTGGACATATGTATTTATCCATTATTATCATAAGAAAATTGTTTAGGCTCAAGTTGAGCCTCTCTAAAATCAACTAAGATTCTTCTCAACCATATAGTTTGTGTGAAATTTTATGTAATAGTTGCATATTTTACTTTAGTAGAGGAGAAATGAAAGTAATCATTGACCTTTTTGAGTCCGTTTTTTTTTTTTTGAAACCACGTGTTTGATGACCATACCAGCCCTACCAACCCATTTTCGGGCCCTAAATCCGCCATCTGTGATTTAAGTTATAGTTTGGTTTTTTCCTACTTTTGAGCATTAGTTAATTTTAGTCTATTATTGCATTTTGAGTTAGAAAGTTGGCATTCCTCTAATTTAGGGAAGTAGAAGATGCGTGGCACCTCTCCAATTTCCACCACGAGATGAATCTTTTTATATAATTAGACATAATGAAATTTCTATTTAGGTCTCATAATAAATATTTTCTTTTTGATTCATTTTATTGCGGTCTAATTTGGTGCACATACTTTCGTATTTGATGACCATGAAACCAACCCACTTCCCAATGTGAGGCAATAACCCGAAGTATTTTGATCAAACTCTCCATTTGAATCTTTTTATATAATTAGACATAATGAAATTTCTGGTCTATAATAAATATCATGTAATTACCTCTTAAATTTGAAAACTATTTTCATAGTTTGTAAATGTTTCAATGATAGATTGGCCAAAAATATAGAAGCTAGTGAAACTCCATAACTGATATCACATATTGTCATGGTGAGATACTTAAAACCTCCCAAAATGATTCTAAAATTATTTAACCAAATCAAGAACTTAAATTCTCTCTTAGAATATTTTCTCCACTTGCAATTGGAGTTTCCACGGGCTTACAATCTTGAAGATTTTACTTTCGTAACATATCATGAACATAACTTGATTTATGAATACTTCCTCTTTCTTTTGATGGAATACCAAGGGAATAAATTACTTCATAATAAAAATATAATTCATCTTGAGTTATAATTCCATATCTCCCTTTAATCTTTGCAACATATCCATAGAGCTACCTATAAATATAAAGTCATCTACATAGAGACAAACATATAACACATTAGAACCAAATGCTAATTTGTAAATATTTGGTTCTTTTTTATTAAATAAAAATACTTGATCCAATAACCAACTATGAATTCTTATGTACCAAGATCTTGGGGCTTTCTTTAGGCCATTAAGATACTTCTTCAACTTATATACCGATAATTCTTTACCCTTTACCAAAAAACCTTGTGGCTACCACACATATACTTATTCTTAAATCATTCCATTCAAGAATACAATTTTGACATCCACTTGATGGATTTTCCATCCTCTATGAGAATTAATCTAAATGATTAGTATTATAGTATCTAAACATGGCATCGGTGCATAAGTTTTCTCACGGTCAACCCCATATGTTTGTGCAAACCCTTTTGCAACTAATCTAACTTTTAGCTTACCAATTATATCATCAAATTTTACTTTGGTATTGCAAACCCATTTTTTCCAATGAATTTTTTATCAAATGGATGATGAATTATAGTTTACTCATCATTTTTCTCAATTTAATCCATCTCAATTTTGATAACATCAACCCATTATTTCCATTGAATAGCTTCTATGTTTACTAGCCATAGATGAAATTACAAACATAGTTTTTTCATCATAAGCATCATAAAATAAATTACATTATTTGTATTTCAGACTTATGATCCTTATCTTAAAATTATGATCCAATATTTGATTTTATGTATGTTAATTCAAAAAATTCTTTTGTTTAAAGTTAGTGTTGATGTAGATGGATGACTAGTTTCCTAGGAAGAGCTAGTATTATTTCTGTTTAACTAGAAATATATCTAGGAATTTGTAATCCCTAAAATTATTATTCAAGAGTTTTATACCATTCAATACCTACATTTTTATAAATATTATCATGATTAGAAATACATCTCATTCTCAAAACAATACAATCCCCATAAACAATTGTGGATTTACTAGTAGGATTATAAAACTCGTATGCCTCACTTTCATCTCTATATTATGTGAATATGTGATCCAAAATCTTATTATATAATTTATTTTTCAAATAATAAAGAACATGAAAAATAATCTAAATAAGCAATCACCTTTAGATGATCTACATTTGGGTTTTTGCCAAAACATGTTTCACAAGGTGTCTTGTCTTTGGTGACCTTATAAAACTCATTGATATATCCATGATTGATATATTATTTATTTATTATACAAAAATATTTTTGGTATGTAAGGATATGTTAACTTCCTTTTGATTCCATAGGAAGCACAAAACTCATTAGAACTAGATTATCCTACTCTATTTGTTCTTAAGGACTTGATAGAATGAAAATAATATTTTTAGCTGAAGCTTGAAAGTTCTAAGACATTCAAACAATTTCCAATTTTTATTTAATACATAAATACCCACATAAGCATTGCAGAATTATTTTTGAATTAATTAAAATATAATTTCTTCCCCATAATGTTGTAAGAAATTAAACTATCATAAATGTGAATGAATCAACTTTATGGTTTTCATCCTCTCCATTTTATAATAGGGAAAGACTCCCTATGATGTTTCCCAACAATAAATTACTTTCATGTTTCATCCTTATTTGAACCAAGCTAGGGAAGACCTTTTACCATACCTTTTGTATTAAGAATGTGTAAGCTCTTAAAATTGATATGAACATATTTTGAATTCCAAAACATTTTTATATCCTTAATGGTAGAGATAAAAAACCTTCCTTCATCATATTGAACCTTAATGGAAGCATCATATTTTTTCATAAATATATTATTCAATAAATATATTTCTAAATTTATTACAAAAATTGAACAAACACCATATTTAAAAGGTAGTTTAAAACCATTTTCAACTGGTGACCAACACTAATCAATTTATGATTCAAATTTGGATGAAAACAAAAATATTTTATCTCATCATTACCTTGAATTTTGGTAATGATCATTCTTCCCTTTCCTTCAATTTTGATGGATTTTCCATCTCCCGATTTCAACTAGATTTTGAAATAATTATCTATCATGTTAAAACCCTATTTGTGACTTGTAATGTGATTTGAGAAACCCAAATCAAGAAACCATATATTTTTTCCATCATAAAATCCCACATTGCATGTGAGACAACAATTTGAGGCATCTTGACCCTCACTTTTTAACCTCGAGAAATCCTTCTTGTCACCTGCTTGATTAACTTGATTCTTAGCTACCAAGATATCATGTAATCTTTGATAAAGTGACTTGGTTTTTTGCAATAATGAATTTTTTTATTTCTTTTAGTGGTGAAGCTAGTTTGGCCTTTCGCCTTTGATTTTGATTTTTTAAATTCAGGTGGTTCTTATTTTTAATTTTTTCTTTGGGATTTGGATTTCTTGCATTAGATGCGATCATATGATCTATATCTCTTGTATATAGTCTCATGTTAACTCCTAGGATAAGAGCTAATCAACTATTTCATCAACACTTATAGTGTTCATGTCCTTACACTCCTCAAAAGTGATCACAATATGCATCCATATTTGTGTCAAAGATCTCAATAAATTCCTTATTATATACTTGTCTTATATGATTTCTGTATAAACCCTCATTTTGTGAACTAAATCATTTATCCTTATACAATATTCTCCAAATTCTTCATTGTCTAACATTCTCAAATTTTCAAAATTCATTTTAAGGGTTTGTATTTTTGCACATCTTACCTTATTAGATCCTTGTTATAAATTCTCCAAGTATTCTATGCCTCATGGGAATTCTTACTTCTAATAATTCTTGGATAGATGTTAGGGTCTATGACACTCTAAAGATAGAAGAAAGCTTATGCATGTACATCTTCTTCTTCCTTTTCTCTATCTTATGATCTTGACACAAAGTATTCCAATATGTAGGTGAACTGTATCCATGAGTAATATTATCGCAAACTCCATTAAAAAAATATCAAGTATTTAAGCCGTCTCTCCAATACTCAAAGTTTTCTCCTTTAAAGATGGAGATATTCATAGAAACATAATTCAATAAATACATGATTCTCTAGATGATCCATGCAAATCCTTTTAAAACTTTCTTGAATGAGGATATGATATCCAATAAAGTTTTTTGAGGTGTGGATGGAGTGCATATTAGATCTGAAAAACTCATTTAAATTAAGCTAGTGATCATCCTATCTTGTTTAGAATAATTAGCTACTTAATTAGTATATTTTGAAGTGAGATTGATGAAGAAATGTGCACAAAATAACTTGTAATAATGACTTACAAGATTGTTGGTATTAGTTTTAAATAAATGAAAATAAAATGAAATATAAACTCAATGCAAAAATCATATACACTTGAAAACAATCAACCCATTATATCTTATTCTATGAATTAAGAAAAAGACTAATATAGACACTACAAAAACACTTGTCTATTTTTGTATGACGAGTTAAATAATAATTATAAGAAAAATCATAAGTGAAACGAATTCAATAAAAATCACTATAAATTTACTCAATATGAAAAGTATTCCCATTAATAATATACGATCAATAGCCTAGAAAACTTGTTCTATTTCCTCCAAAGACTAGTATAAACTCTATGATGGAAACAAAGGAAAAAATAAAATTGAAACTATATTGTTTCATCTAAAAACCAAGTATCCTAAAATTGGATCCACCATTATTTAGCATCAATATCACTATCTTCATAGAAATTATGCATACCCATGATGCCTGATGATTAGGTTTCAGGGGGATGTGTGCAACATGTCAAATCTCTATCAACCCATATACAACATAATATCATATATCTAAGTACATAATAGGGATGGAGATAACTTTAGATATGGGGTTACGCGACACTAAAATTTTCCTCCGTAATTTCTATTTCATTAATGTATGTATTAGGAATAGGATGTTGTTAAGTATAATTAGTAGTAGCGTCTGATAGAAGATAACGGCGCCGTCAGTACGGTGCCGCCAATAATGTGGAGTACGGTAACAGTCAAAGTACAATAGGAATGTTGTAAAAAGTAAATATTTGTCGTAAGTGGTCCGGTAATGTTAAAATGTCAAAGTTTGGGTAATTAGAGAAGTAGGGTCTATGTGATTAGGAATTAGAAATATTATATTGGTAATAAGGACAAGGAGTGAGGTCATAAATATTTTGTGTATTTTATTTGTAAAAAGTCTAAAAATGTGGAACCCATGTAAAATGATAAGGTTTATCTTATCTTAGAAGATAAGCTTACATGTACATATAAGAGTTAAGGTATGGAATATGATTCGTCAGAGTGGATTTCTTATCCTATCTTAGAGATAAGATGGATAAGCCTAGAAGTTCTATAAATAGAGAGGCTACCCCCCTCATTTAGCATAGAAGGAAGTAGTGAGAAATATTGTAGGAAGTGTGCGAAGGAAGCCATCAGTTTAAAGGTGTGTTGAAGAAGCCATTAAGAGGTGTAATTAATAAAAGTTTCTCCCATAGTCTTGGTGAAAGGCAAGTGAAGTGAATAACACTTGAAGTACCTCATGGGTGAGATTGTATAGATTTCATGTTAATATTATAATTTACTTTGATATTTCAGATTTTCATCATTCTATCTTATCATAGTCGATGGTATTCTTGTGTTATGTTGTTGTTTTGTTTCTAGATTACATCCACCAAACTAAAGGCTGTGCATTAGTAAATAATCATAGCACGAGGAGTTCTCGGTGAAGAATTATCATAGTGTTGGATTGGTGATGACATTTTGGTTCCGTTGCTAGGACCATTCCTCGTTGGTGGATTTTCTGGAGAGATATTCCCACTTAGTCAAAAATCAATTAGAGGGTAACCTTGTTTTTACTGTGCATAGTAGTTACCATGGTAAAGTCATTTTTGCCATGAATAGTAGTTACCATGGTAAAGTCATTTTTGCTTTGGGAATAATATTTACCGCAGTAAAGTCATTTTTATTGTGAATAGTATTTACCGCAGTAACTTCACTTTTCTAGTGAATAGTGTTTACCATGAAAAGTCGGTTTTTACATGATAAGTCAAGTTTTACCATAGTTTACCATGGTCATTTATATTTTACTTGTAGAATGGTGTAAAGTCACTTTCTAGTATAGTGATTCCAATTATTTGTGCACATAAGTCTTGTTGATTATCTTGGTGAGTTAGTATTTCACGGTGGTTACTTTTGAAAATGGGAAAGATTCCTTGTTTTTCAGCTCAATCTAATGAAGATGCTTCTTCTTTCATTCAAGAGTTTAAGCGAATCTTGTATTTGTAATGGCCTTATAAGAAGGGAATAATGGACTGAATTTTTCCTACCTTTTTGGATGGTTCAAAGACTTAGGTGGTTTGAAACACTAGGTGATAATGTGAAAAATTCATGGGATTTATTAACTGAAATTTTTCTTGAAGAATTTGGTGAACAATGAAATATGCGAGATCTCATGATCGAGATCACAAAGCTATCCCAAGGAGAGAAGGAGAAATATGGATTATCATGCTCGTGTTCTAGAGCTAAGGAGGAAGCTCGATGCCCAGATCCGGAAGGAAGGACTAGCGGATGGGTTGATGAATGGCGTTGATAATCTCCTCTGTAAGCACTTCATTCTTGGGATGAAGCTAGAGATTAGACAACGAGTGAAGTATGACCACCCAGCTACCATTGAACAAGCAAAGGAGATTGCAAGAAGGCAAGAAGAAAGCATGGAAGAGGAGCCCAAATAAATTGTTGCTAAAGTAGAGCCTTCACCAAAGCACCTTTGGTCCGAATCCACAACCACTCCCGGTGAGCACAAATATTTCTCCTAGTACATCTACCGAGTATGAAGATCTGCTTTCAAAATATGGGTCGATTAACTATTAATCTTCTTCAAGGAAAGGAATTTAGTTCTCGGGGAGGAGATAGAGGTCCAAAAGAAATATTTCTGAAGTTGTTTGTTATGGTTGTTATAAAAATGGTCATTATAAGTATAATTGTCCGGATAGAGCTTCTACATCTAGTAAAGGAGATAATGATAAAGGAAAAGCACTGTGAATTCTTTTGATGTAGTAGATAAGAGCGAAATAATGAAGTAGATGTGTTTGTAACAAAAAGAAAGAAAGAAAAAGATAATCAAGATGGAAATGATCCTAAGAAGATGAAAGGAGAAACTAGTAAGAAACATAGGAGAAGAAAGTTGGGTGTGCGGGATTTTCTCGATTTCACGGGGCAAGGACCATACTCCATCTTGGAAGATCTGTCCAAAAGGCTGCAAATATTACATATGGTCAACTCTTGGCTATGTCTTCGAGAAGAGGCGGAGTTGCGAAGTGGACTCAATGCTCGACGAAGAAAGGAGGTTGAGGTCCCTGTTTTGGAGGCAGAGGCAGATCCCTATGCTCCACAAGCTGAGGTATTATGTAATGGTATTTCAATTCATGATGTCTTAGTTGATGGAGGTGCTGCAGCTTAATGTAATGACCAGTCTCAGTAATGAATACGTTGGGTTTAAAATTGATCGCCCTTCAACACTTATGTTAAGGTCATTAAATAAGGGAAAAACTAAACCAGAAGGTGTAGTTTCAAATGTGGCAATATCTGTTATGGGTGTTGTATGTGTGGTAGACTTTTAGGTGATGAAAAATGGTACTGTTGCGTACCCAATGCTGCTGGGAAGACCATGGCTAAGGAGAGTTCATGCAAGAAACTACTAGAATGAAGGTTTCATGACACTTGGACGTGGTAGAGAGAGGGTGAAGATAAACGTGATCCCTCGACATCATAAAGCAGAACCTGTGGATTCAAGTGATGAAACTGATGATTGGACATCCTCTGATTACTCTAGTACCAGTGAAGTGGACACTGAAGATGAAGAAAGTGAGGTTGATGTTTCAGTCATGGATATCCTTCTAGTCACACCAACTCATGACCCCATAAAATTATCTGAAGAAGAAGTTGATGATCGTCTCCAACAAATAAAGATTGGTGATGCTGTGATGGAGAGTGAGAAGGAATCCTACCTCTAGCTCTTTCGAAGGTACATACACCTATTCACTTTTGATTACAAGGAACTCACAAGTAAGTTGGGTAGAACATTGTATTGAGTGGTAGATGGTGCTAAGCCCATAAAGCAAATGCCATATAGAATGAATCCTAATTTTTCCAAGACTGTAAAAGAAGAAATAGATAAGTTGCTTGATGCAGGATTCATATTTGCTGTGGAGAATTCAGAATGGGTTTCTCCCATTGTGATCTCAATAAAAAGAATGGGAAGCTACGCATTTGTGTTGACTACAGAAGCTCAATAAGGCAACAAAGAAGGATCATTACCCTCTTCCATTTTCGGATCAGATCTTGGACGAAAGTAGCTGGTCATGAGTGCTATAGTTTCTTTGATGGATATAGCGGCTACAACCAAGTTCATATAGCGAGAGAAAGATCAGTTTGAAGACCACGTTCACCACTCCTTGGGAACGTTTGCTTATATAGTTATGCCTTTTGGGTTGTGTAATGCTCCACAACATTCCAGTGTTTGATGAATAGGGTGTTCGAACCTTACATTGGGACCTTCATCAGAGTATTTCTAGATGATTTTTGCATCTATGGGAGCAAGTTGGACCACCTGCACTAGATGGAGACAACATTTCAAAGGTTATATGAAGCACAAGCCTCACTAAACCCTACAAAGTGTGTCTTTGGATGTTCTAAAGGTGTTTTGTTAGGGCATGTTGTATCTAGAGATGGTATTGGTACTGATCCTGATAAAGTTTCAAAAATCAAAGATTTACCATTTCCTATTAATAGAAGTAAGTTGAGATCATTTTTAGGCCATGTGGGTTACTATAGAAGGTTCATCAAGAATTTCTCAAAGATTACACAGCCACTAACCCAGTTCTTGAAGAAGGATGTTACTTATGAACCAGGAAATAAGGCGCATGAAGCTTTTGGACAATTGAAGGAAGCCCTGGTGTCTTCACCTATTTTGAAGAATCCAGATTGGAGCAAGCCATTCATTGTGTACACTGATGCCTCAGATGCAGCATTGTGGGCATATAGGGCAACATCAAAGTCAGCAACAGTAGATACTCCCCATTTCAGTTGGCCTATGGCATTGATCCAGTTCTTCCTATTGAGTTTGATATTCCCACTTTGTGAGAGTTATGAAAAATAAAAGGATGGATGAAAGTGATTCGATAAAATAAAGGTTGGTACATCTTCATTTGTTGGAGAAATGAGAGAAATAGCAAAGGATACAAGCCATAAGAAGAAAATGAATTAGAAGGAATATTTTGATCAAAAGATCCAAAGGTCTCCATTTCATGTGAATGACTTGGTTCTAGTATATGATTCCGGATATAAAAAAGAAGACAGAGAAAATTTCTTCCAAAATGGATGGGGCCCTACAAAAAAAAGAATGTGCATGAAAATGGTACGTGATCTGATTGGAGGAATTGGATGGCACTCCCATTACAAAATGGATCAACCACGACAAGTTGAAGATTTTCAAGCACTGAGAATAGTCTACTCCGAGGACGGAGTAGAAGCTAGGAAGGGGGAAGATGTCGACACTAAAATTTTCCTCCGTAATTTCTATTTCATTAATGTATGTATTAGGAATAGGATGTTGTTAAGTATAATTAGTAGTAGCATCTGATAGAAGATAACGGTGTGTCGATGCGGTGCCGCCAATAATGTGGAGTACGGTAATGATCAAAGTACAATAGGAATGTTGTAAAAAGTAAATATTTGTCGTAAGTGGTCCGGTAATGTTAAAATGTCAAAGTTTGGGTAAGTAGAGAAGTAGGGTCTACATGATTAGTAATTAGAAATATTATATTTGTAATAAGGACAAAGAGTGATGTCATAAATATTTTATGTATTTTATTTATGGAAAAGTCTAAAAATGTGGAACCCATGTAAAATGATAAGGTTTATCTTATCTTAGAAGATAAGCTTACATGTACGAGATAAGAGTTAAGGTATGGAATATGATTCGTCGAGTGGATTTCTTATCCTATCTTAGAGATAAGATGGATAAGCCTAGAAGTTCTATAAATAGAGAGGCTACCCCCTCATTTAGCATAGAATGAAGTAGTGAGAAATATTGTAGGAAGTGTGCGAAGGAAGCCATCCGTTTAAAGGTGTGTTGAAGAAGCCATTAAGAGGTGTAATTGTAAAGTTTCTCCCATAGTCTTGGTGAAAGGCAAGTGAAGTGAATAACACTTGAAGTACCTCATGGGTGAGATTGTAACAGCTTTCATGTTAATATTATAATTTACTTTGATATTTCAGATTTTCATCATTGTCTTATCATAGTCGATGGTATTCTTGTGTTATGTTGTTGTTTTGTTTCCAGTTACATCCACCAAACTAAAGGTCATGCATTAGTAAATAATCATAGCACGAGGATTTCCCGTGAAGAATTATGATAGTGTCGGATTGGTGATGACAGATTCACTAAACTCCCATTTTATTTTTGGTCCTTTGTATTATCTTATTATGATGTTACCTTTTCCTTGTCTATATTAAAATTTTAAGATAAGGAATTAAGGTCATCTTTTCTATTTTCCACCAAATCCTAGAATTGGTGTTTTCCCATTCTAAGGATAAATTCTAGCATCAAGCTAGAGATCAAGATTTAATTTAGAAACCAAAATACCATACCTAATGTGTACCTTCATAATATTAGTGTTTTGTCCCTGATGGTTGAGATCCCATTCCATTTACATAAATACCAATTAAGTTATCAAATCCTTTCCCTACAACATACGCAAATTGATGTTCTCAATGTCTAACAAAAAAGTTATTTCATTAAGAATGAGTGGAAAATAAGTTTTGAAAAAATCTAGACTATTATTATTGATCCTAATTAGAAACACTTTTTCATTGTATTATTCACAAAGGGTTACCAATAGGCACTCATTCGATGTGTTTTAGTGTGGTACATCTTATTTGGTTAGTATGTCATCAACCAAAGTCCTTAAAGCATGTTTTTCTGTCTATACGCATTCTTAATAAAACTGGAAAATGGATTCACACCCTCTTATAACCATTATGTTTAGAAATGTTCACTTAGGAGATGGTGTTTTGAGGGGAACCCTCTATGATTCCTACAAAATTTACACAAATTGTATATATTTTTCGTTT
Organism: Taxus wallichiana var. yunnanensis; assembly: GCA_018340775.1. Classification (NCBI taxonomy): domain Eukaryota; kingdom Viridiplantae; phylum Streptophyta; class Pinopsida; order Cupressales; family Taxaceae; genus Taxus; species Taxus wallichiana. Next base: position 396,895,069 of record CM031237.1, on the reverse strand, counting down.
TGAGATCCTCTTTAGATATGAAAAAACAAAAATGATGCTACATTTAGGGTAAGTGCAGCAAGTTGGGGGGCCAAAAAGGGGTCATAAGTGGACGTCATATTATGAAAACCAAGTGAAATCTCAACTTGTAAGGATTATTAGCAATGTGTGCACTCAAAATTAGAAAAAATATATAAATATGAATCGTAGCATCTAGAATATAGTTTCTAAACTACTAATTTTTTTTAAAATGGACAAGTTTAGCTATATTAAACACTAAAAATTCAATGACTTGGTTTTGTTTTTGAAAAATCCTATAAGATTATAAATCTGCTTTCCCGCGATTTGGATGACCAAAACATGATTTTTTCCTTTGGTGAGAAGTTAGATATCACTGTCTATCTTGGGATATATTTTATTTTGTATTTTTTTAAGCAATTTTTTTTATAATTTTTTCCATGAAAGTGGTCTGAAAACATAAAGAAAATGGAGCACTTCCCATTTTCCCACCATAACTTCATCAAAATAATCAAAATCAAATACATTTTTTTAACGTGTATATAATTTCACCACAATTAGGATGGTATTTGTTTTACCACATTCGACAAGTGAAATAAAAGTTGTAATTTTAAATGTAGACATGAACATTCATAGAAAAAATGTCTTAAAAACCTACTATTAGTAAAAACTTATAAAATGATATTTATCATATTCTATTCACTTTAAAATCAATATTTTTCCGAAGCTAATGATCTCCCTACACGATGGTACCAATTTTGTGACATGTTTTCAATTTTTCAGCATGGTTCAAGTTTGCAAAAGAAAAAAATTTGATGTTTTTGCCTTTCACACACCATAATGACCTCCCAAAGCTCAGGTTCGGGAAAAATAGAGATTTTCTGAGCCTTGAGGGTCGGATTTGATGATACATGTAGCACTATGATTGTGGTTCTAAATTGACCTATATCAAAAGAACCACAATCATGGTTTAACAACCATTGTCACGATTTACAAACTGCAATCATGGTTATTAAAATCATATTTACACGAATCCCAACATCCAATTCACCATGTGTTTTTATTCTCTAACCTGATTGTATGAATTTTTGTAAAATTATGCCACCTTATGCACTTTTTTCTTATCATCGAAAGATATTTTTACTATTTTTAAGGTGCCTTACATCATTTGGAGTTGTCCTACATCGATTGAAACATCATGGGAGATAAGAAATGAAGTCAAAAAAGGAAATTAATAAGTAAAAAACACCGAGAGGAATTAGAGGCAAAAAGATTGCAAGATTTTGAGTGAATGCATAAACTTCATGAATCAAGAAGAGGTTCATCTTCAACCCCTACTATTGTAAGCAATGAGATGAAATAAATTTTTTTATCAATGTTGAAGATGAATTAAATACTCATGATGAAGATGAATTAAATACTCGTGATGAAGATGAATTAAATACTTGATGATGTAGTTGATGTTGAAATTGAAGGAGACAATGAAAATGTGAATCAGGAAATTCATTTTGAAACCATAGACAACCAAAATTTGGCAAAAACACCTCCTAGGATTTTATGAAAGAGACCTAATTATTTTATTGAAATTGATGAGAACATTTTGAAACCAATGTCTGACAAACTTTCTGAATGGAAAATTAGAAGAAAAGCCACTAAAATTTGGGATAATCATTTTGAAATTTTAAATGATTCCCAAAGATGTCAGTTGTTGGTTAGTTTGATGACATTTGAATAAATTGAGACCTACATTAAATACCTTAGGATTGACAACATCTAATATATGTGGTCAAACCTCTGCAATTGTTGATAACCTACATAATACATATCACATTGTTGGTGTAAAGAGATGCACAAGGGATAGTAATGTTGTGTGTTATGTCATAAGTGAATAAACAAAAAACAATGTTTGATTAGGTAAACAAGCTGAATTTTGAAAGTTAATAAAAACTCTAATGAAAGAAATTGAAAGGCGTAATATCCTTCAATCATCCAATAACACTAATTTTTGGGCATTTTCTGCTAGAGTACCACGTAAAGACAAAGATATATTTAATGTTATAAGATAATTTTTCAATTTTGGCATGGTAACACTAGAGTTTCACCTAATACAAGAGATATTGTAAAATGGAGAGTTGGTTCTACTAATTGTGAACCACATCCAAAGAATTTCTTAGATACGACTCAAACTCAATTTTTTTGTAAGTTTGAACAAGAGCATCTAGAAATTAAAATTAGTCAACAAATTTTTGAAATGTTGAAACCATTCTATGTGAAAATCAACCATGCTCGCAAAACTTTTTGTTGTAGGCAACATGTTGAATTTGTAATGCATTATGATAATTTCAACGTATTCATTTTTATTTTCATTCTGAAACTATGTTAATAGAATGTGGTGTTCAAGTTCCACCAATATCTTCTAGGGATTTCATTCCTATGATATTTTGTGAAAGAGAAGTTGGACAATTTTTTTATCAGTGATTTTGCGATGGAAGTTGTGGTATGTGTGTTGGATTACTAAAATTGGAAATTTGTATCCATGAGAAAATTGTGTTACCAAAATATTGTGTAACATTATTAACTAAATTTTAATATTATTAATAATGAGTTTATAGAACTCATATTATCAATATAGTTGTAATAGTTTAATTATTGGTGAGTTGTGAGAACAACTCACGTAGCTATTTTGGTGTGTGAGATATTAGGGGATAAGACTGAGAGATTCATGGAGAGAGATATGAGGGATTGAAGATCATGTTTGACTCCACCATTGTAGGGGTTAATTGATCTATATATGTAACTCTCTATCAATGAATAAATTATCCCGGATGATTTCTAAATTCAATACAATTATATTCGGTGTTTGTTTTTTATATTATAGTGTTGTGTTTAACAAAGTGGTATCAGAGTAGGTTGGATGGAGTTTGTTTGAGCTCTTCTATCTATGGCTTTGGAGTCTTTCTCAACTGTTTTCCATTCATGGATCCAACAATGTGCAAAGCTCATTATATTGCTATAGAGACTTAAATGATTAGGCAACACTGTCGTGTACTAAAGGTCCTGTGTTTTCTTTTAATACTTTTATTATTCACTCGGTTTGAAATCAAACATGATATATTTCTATCACCTGTAATTTTTATTAGTGGCATTTTTTTATTCTACCGATGAAAATGGTGTTTTGATATGAAATTCCTCCTTTCAATATTTGAGATCTATTTTGTATCATGGCGTTTTGATTCATTTTTGAGGAGTTTATATAATTGATTTTCATGAAATGTCATTATTTTATTGATCTGTAAGTGCCCCTGATTGGATGAATATTTTGTGACATTATCTATCATTTTCATGTAAATCTCATTGTGTAATCTATTCAACCCTCCACGTGGCCAATGCAATAGTTCTTAAAATGATGCATTCAATTCGAATATGTTGGTGACTCGACTTTCTAGAAAATTTATCAGAGTTAAAATCTTGCATGAATTTTTCATTAAAGACTTGGCATTATAGTGGAGGAGGTGTTGTCAATGGTGCAGTCCATACTATGCATGACCGTGTTGATTGACTTGAATATGTTGTTCTGTATCTATGTGAATACATTGTGTGTTCTCATATTATATTGCAGCTTCTAACAGTGAACTAAGATCGGTTGATGGTGAACTAAGATCGGTTAACAGTCCACCTGCACACACATCCATATCTTTGGAGTTGAAAGATCAAAATTTTGAATAGCTTGTTTTCTATTTACAAGGTGGACCTTTGAGAATAAAGAATTCTTTATGCTCTCCATGTGATGATTTGTACAGTTCAAACTACAGCCATGACCACATCCACATGATCATGTGGTTTCCTTCAATACATGAGCAAATAATTGGTTATCTTTGTTATTTCTAGTCTCCAACGAAGGCTCGACCACGTGCACCAATTTTAAGATCAATCATTACAAGCGTCAAGTGCGCATCGGCATAATGGATGGTTTGATAGGAATTTTTGCATATCTTTTGGTCAAATATCTTTCATGTTGTTTCATTCATTGTAGATAGATTTAGTTTCCAGGTATGTGTCATATCCTCTATTAATTAAAATTTCTTGTGTCACTAGGAGGTTGATTCATATGTTTAGTCTTGTCTAGCTTAACCTTAGTATAAATATGTATACGTGTTCAAGTACTAAGTAAGCATTTTGTTATACTTGTTATGTAATAAGTATCTATTCTTGACAAGAGTCTAGTGTATTAGGATAGGATCATTGTATGTCGAAGTCAGTCCAAAACATAAGAGTAATATTTATATTACTTTTTTGTATCATTATATATTAATGTTGTCAAAAGTGTCTTCATAAAACTCGTAAGTCATTGTAAAAGTCAAAGATTCAAATATTGTAAAATAAATAAAAAATTGTCTTACGGATGCATTTTCATTGTTACCCGACATCCGAAAAATATATTTTTTTACATTGGGGAGGGAAGAAAAGAATAATGTGAATGTGGAAACAAATGTGCTTCATGTTTACATTCCATTGAGGTAGCAACATATTCATGGAGGATGGAGGCAATGGAGGAAGGAGGTCAATCAACGACCTCTCGCCAGCCACAAGCGACGGGGCCGCATAATGGTGTTGTGGCATTTTATTTCAGTTGTGTGTTTACTTTCTGCAAATAAGAACAGATGAATCATACCTGTTCAACTATTGTAATAAGTGAGCTCCTACGTGAGTGATATTTCCTACATTTTCTCTTGATGTAAGAGCATTGCAGAAGATCAGAAGCACCAATGTAAGTCAGTTTGTGGATCTTGAAAAGGTTTTGGAAGATCTAGAAAACCACATGAGGTGGACAGTTGATGGTTCCTGTCACGTCAAGGTTTGTGGTAAACCTATTTAAAACCATGGAAGGAGAGAGCCTTTCTTTTGATCAAGGTCATGAGCCAAGTTGGGCATGCCACATGGGTGAGCATACTACAAATAAGTGTGTGAATGTTTTTTCCTTATCAACATTAGGGGAGTGTATAATGGGAATTAATAATGTTAACAATAGGGGAGTGAATGTTACCAAAATATTGTGTAACATTATTAAATAAATTGTAATATTATTAATAATGATTTTATAGAACTCATATTAATAATATAGTTGTAATAGTTTAATTATTGGTGAGTTGTGAGAATAACTCATGTAGCTATTTTGGTGTGTGAGATATTAGGGGATAAGATTGAGGGATCAAGATCATGTTTGACTCCACCATTGTAGGGGTTAATTGATCTATATATGTAACTCTCTATTAATGAATAAATTATCCAAGATGATTTCTAAATTCAATACAATTATATTTGGTGTTAGTTTTTATATTATAGTGTTGTATTTAACAAATTGGAGGTGTAATAGGACATTATTTATTTGAGTTTGATAAATATAAATCAGTACCATACTAATTGAAAGATGGAAATGAGTCTAAACGACATGAGTAAGTTACATAACATATACCTATTTTTCAATTTATGAGAAAATTTAAGGATGAAATTATTTATGATTATGCTAGGCATACACACAAAGTTTGATGTTTGGATTAATAATTCAAGATATGCAAGGACACATTTCCTATTAGTACTATCGTTCCAATGGTCGATTTTGTAGATAATTACACATTGCAACCATAAATGGAGGTTCAATCGTAATATTACAACTCAATACAGGTTGTCATTTTTTTGCATATATCATTTATACATTCTTCTGACAGTACAAAGAATGATCAAATTTTTTTAGAGGGTACCACTTTTATATCAGTGATGATCATACTCATTCTACTGAATTTGTACAAGGGTGTTTCCAATTATTTTATGAAAACTTGTTTGATAGGGAAATCCGCTTCAATCAACATTATATATGGTCGATAATTGCGGCTCTCATTTTAAGAATCCACAAATGTTTTATTAGATGATAAGGATGCACATCAAGATGGGTGTGCAACATATTTGGAGTTTCACCGAGGTTTGGACATGGAAAATGAGAGTATGATGATGTAGGGGCATGTTTAAAAAGAGCTCTTGCAAAAGAAGAGTTGAATTATAAAGATGGTGCTAAATTGAAAGATGCAAAGAGCATAGTGGAATGGTGTATTGACAACATGGCCCGTGGTTCTCAAGAAAATTCCATAGTTCATATATATTTTTGGTTGATAGAGGAACAAAAAATTGCTAACTACAAGGATTGTATGACACTCATAGGGTCCAATGATCTACACTCATTTTGTAGCTCAAACGTTACTTCATGGGCCACATGGACAAGAAATTTGGCATGTTTTTGTGCATCTTGTATCGAATTTGTCACTGCTGAGTGTGATTCAAAAGAATGGGTGGATGGATGGATTTGTAGGCCTCTAACTCCATTTTCTATTTATCGACCTCCACAGCATTATGACTTGTTTCTCCATATGAAGTTGTAACATCCAAGGACTTTGATGACATTTTGATTTTGGTGCAACAAGGTAAATCATTATTTATAAATTTTGTATTGAGTTATGTCCATTAAAATTGATATGTAATTTAATTTGGAGTTGAAACCTCTATTTTTAAGGAAATGTGTTTGCAGCTTATTGTGATAGAAGATACTAAAGAAGTAACAAACTATTTCTTATGTTGTTTCATCGAGGAAAAAAGAAGTCACCTTCTCCTGATATAGATGGTAAAGATATTGAGTACCTTATAGGGTCAGTGGTAGTTATTGGAACTTGGCTTCGATGGTATCCATTAAAAAATTCCTCTATTTGGGTGTTTGAAGACTTTGAGACACACAGGAAAATACTCTTATATTCGCATCTAGTTCTAGAGACAAATATTCAATTGTATAGATATCAAGGAAGGCCTAATAAAAGATTCTTTGGAAGGTTCGAGATTCAAATCATGAAGCAATCCTATCCGCTATTCAGAGTAGATCCAATCTTGATGGTTCATTGGAATGAATTTACATGCTCGTCTGGTATATATAATTTCTTTGAAGTTTTAAATTTATCAACTAGATTCATGTTCATATATTTTATTAGATTTGTGTACTTTGTATATATCTAGTATGGTTTTTATTCAACTTAAATTTATTTGACTAACACTTTTATGTAGGTTAGTGGTGCTAGAAAATATTTCACCTTCATGTCTTGATGGTTCATTGGAATGAATTTACATGCTCGTCTAGTATATATAATTTCTTTGAAGTGTTTAAATTTTTCAACTAGATTCAAGTTCATATATTTTATTAAATTTGTGTATTTTGTATATATCTAGTATGGTTTTGATTCAACTTAAATTTCTTTTACTAACACTTTTATGCATGTTAGTGGTGCCAGAAAAGCTTCCACCTTCATGTGGTTAGAAATGTTAGTAGATAATTTTATATTCTCGAAGCTAAGTGAATATTTCATTGTTTTCCAAGCAAAGAGAAACAACTAACAACGGTGTATGTACCTTGTGAAAGGGTTATTAGCTCTGGAGAGGTATCCCAAAAGCACACCGAGAGCGTAAGGAACTGAAAAACACATCCCCAAGCTTTAACTAGGCCATCTTGATGCGTGTCCATAGTAGGTTTGGTTTCACAAGCTTCCATTTACAAAATATAGCATTTAACAACCTTACACTGACTCAAACTATACTATTTGGTGTGTTTGCAAACAATAGGGCAACAAGAGCACCTAGTGGAGATGGAAAAACATGATATAAGATATTACAGAGGGTCCCTACATGGATGTGTAGGATCTAACGAGATGTCTCTAGGTGCCACGAGACCGAGTAATCACCCGTCAAAGTTATAGTGTTTACTAGTCTCATGACTCTTAAGGGACCATGCCTAGACGAAATAGCCCGGAAGCAACTACACCATCCTGGAAAAAAATATATACCCATATTAACATTTAATATGCCATCCAAACATGTTGGTGTGGTCATTTTGGTCCAACGAGTGTATGTTTACTAAATAATGGATTGGACAACCTTACATTGGCTCAAACTTCACTATTTTGCGCATTTGCAAACAATAGGGCAGCGAGAGCACCGATTGGAGATGGAAAAAACCTAGATAGGCTATTATATAGGGTCCCTACATGGAGGGTTAGGATCTGATAAGATGTCTCTAGGTGCCACGGAGACCAAGTAATCACTCGTTGAAGTTATACAGTTTTTTGGTCTCTAGGCACTTAAGGGACTATGCCCAAACAAAGTAGCCTGAAAGCAATGACATTATCCCACAACTAAATGATACCTCCCCTAGAATTTACCTAGCCACCTAGACATGTTAGCACAATGAGTTTTGTGCCATGACTCACTGTTTGCAAAATATAGTGTTTGATAGCCTTACATTGGCTCAAACTGCACTATTTGACACATTTGTAAATAATAGGGCAACGAGAGAGCACCGATTAGAGATGGAAAAAAATGAGATAGAATATTATAGAGGGTCCCTATGTGGAGATGTAAGATCTAAAGAGATATCTCTAGATGCCATGGAGACCGAGTAATCACCCATCAAAGTTATACGATTTTTTTGGTCTTAGGGCTCTTAAGGGACTACGCCCGAACGAAGTATCCTGGAAGCAACAAAATTGTCCCGCACTGAAATAGTACCTCCCATAGGATTTATTTGGCCACCTAGACATGTTAGAGTATTCTTTTGGTGCCACCACCCACCGTTTGAAAAATATAGCATTTGACAACCTTACACTAGCTTAAACTACACTATTTGGTGCATTTACAAATAATAGGGCAGCGAGAGCACCATTGGAGATGGAAAAAACAAAGATAGGCTATTATAGAGGGTACTTATATGGAGGTGTAGGATCTAACATGATGTCTCTAGGTGCCATGCAGACCAAGTAATCACCCGTCAAAGTTATATAATTTTTTTCTCTAAGGGCTCTTAAGGGACTACGCCCGAATGAAGTAGCCCTAAGCAACGACACTATCCCACCAAAAAAAACATCCCCTAGTATTTACTTGGCCACTGGACATTTTTACTAGTCATTTTGGTGCCATGACCCACCATTTGCAAAAATATAGTGTTTAACAACTTACACTAGCTCAAACTACACTATTTGGCGTGTTTGCAAACAATAGGGTAGTGAGCACCCGATTGAGATGGAAAAAATGAGATAGGATATTGTATAGGGTCCCTACATGGAGGTGTAGGATTTAACGAGACATCTCTAGGTGCCACGGAGACCGAGTAATCACTCATTGAAGTTATATGGTTTTTTGGTCTCGGGGCTCTTAAGGGACTACGTCCGAATGAAGTAGCCCGGAAGCAACGACATTGTCCCACACCAAAAGACACCTCCCCTAGTATTTACCTAGCCACCACATGTGTTGGCATAGTCAGGTTGGTGCCATGAAATTCTAAGGCATGACTTCTCACTACTTGACTTCGTTCATTTCAAGGACTACCTAGAAAATGCAGTTTACAAACAATTATTCCATAAAGGCATAAGGAATTCCATGACCCTAAATTCTAGGTGTGATTAGAAGCCTCCTTCACTCAAGTTTTGGCTTAGATGACTCTTATTTTGGATGACCGAGCGCTAAGTTGTGATCGTCAAGTTTCCAATTGAAAACGTGAATTGAGATGAATAGGGAAGGGGTTCTTAGCTCTTAAGGACTAGGTGGTCGACTCTCCGAGCCTAGCCTCAGAGAAGCTCCATCATTGCATAGCACCCAAAAGCATATACCCCCTAACCGGATGTGTTGGCACTGTTGGCAGTTTTTTTTCTCCACGACGTCGTGAGGCATGAATTCTCACTACTCAACTCCATTCATTTCCTAAGACTACCTAAAAAAGGTAGTTTGCAAACAATTATGCCACGAAGGCTCAAGGAATGCCATGGCACAACTTAATTATTTGGGTGCGATTAGAGGCCTCCTTCACTCAATTTTTGGCTCAGATGGTTCTCGGTTTGGATGACCGAGCACCAAGTTGTGATTGTTAGAAGTTTCCACTAAAAACGTGAATTGGGATGAATAGGGAAGGGGTTCTTTTCTATGATCGGGTGGTCTGACCCTGAACCGGGCCTCCCTAGAGCCCGCCATAGCACCCAAAGGCATATACCCCCCCCCAAGTGGACACATTGGTAGGTGGTAGTTCACTCCCATGACATCCCGAGGTATGACTTCTCACTACTCGGCTCACATCAATGAGATTGCAACAAGGTAAACACACTACCATGTAAATACTCTAATGATTATTTGATCTCTTTTTAAAGCATGTAAATACACAATAGAGTGTTAAGAATATTTTTTTGCATATCTTGTGCCAACTAAACTATAATGTTTATGTATTTTTTAAACAAGTGAATTCAAATTAGGACCTTATTATTACACACATCAATAACACTTAATTTAGACTAATACTTAACAAATAAATTGTAAGTACACTAAAAACATATAAAATGACTTGTAATAAATCCCTCAAGACCATTTTTAATTATGTACATTTTTCCCACTTTGGAGTGTGTTAACCACGTGCTTAAAATAAGAAAATTGATATAACTCCACAATTGAATCTCTTGAACAAAAAATGATCTTGCACCCAAGAACCTTCAAAACCATTATATAACATAACATCATATATCATAAGAATAACCTCTTAGTAGTTCATAACATGGTCCATATCTACAGTATTATGGAAAACCATAGTATATAACTCCACACTTGAATCTCTTGAACAAAAAATGATCACATGGTAGTGAGTTATCAAAATATAACAATAGTAGTGAGTTATTAGTCCTCAAAATATAACAATGACAATCATAAGAAAATCATTCATGGTTTTTTCCCAATGAGCATCACAAGTACATGCATGATATGGATAATGGTCACATAATCGAGGCCATCAAATCAAATCAAACATAGAAGTAATATGGTTATGAAAACAAACATAGAAGTATATCATGTGCAATGAAATCAAATCAAACATAGAAGTAATATGGTTATGAAAACCAACATGGATATAATGTATCAAACTAAGTGTGCCACATCTCTGAAAATATAAGAATAATGTATCAAACTAAGTGTGTCATACATATAGGACCACACGTTATAGTCGCATAAGACTATATACATGGACTATGAAGAATCATGAACTAGGACCAGATGACATATATATCTATACATGGGTCCTATGAATCTAATCATGAAACATCTTCCCTCTCTTGGCCCTGCTAGTAGAAGCATGTCCATGACTTGTGGATGTAGTGGAGGGAGATGCCACTATGATTTCATCTATGTGGTCCTAGGCATCTCTAAGATGGCCTGCAACTTAGCCTGCACATTCATAAACATCAAGTTTTTAACACCCAAATTTTTAAAATACATTCAAAATTTAGAAACTTAGAAATTTTAATGCATGTGAAATCTTACCACAATCTCATAATCCCTATCAATTTTTTTGTTGACGCGCTACAGTAGGGTCAATGGTAGACTCACGAGGGGTAGATGTATACAAATAAATAGTTCAAATTAAATATTTCATGTACAATTTGATATTGTAGATAAGTAGTAAGAAAACATTCATCCAAAATTTAACAAATTTGAAAAATTGTACCTAAGTTAGTGGATCTACAAACGCTATGGCAACATCTACAATAGCCTCCATACATTTTACATATAGGGAGGAGTTTGTGTGGTAGTCATAAGTTGTACAAACAACATGTAGATCAACATTAATTGAAAATTGTCCAGAGAATGGTGTTTAAGGTATGAGCAAATTTCTTCCTTAGAAACTTATATCCTTCAATAGGTGACAATGATGTAAATCATATTGATTTGGTAGAGTTTTGGATATGAACGCAAGATGGAAAGAGGACTCCATTATTCAAATGCAAATGTGGGTGTAAAGATAAAGGATATGTTTGTAAAAGAGGTTATGTTTGTCAATGTAACAACTAGGTGTATAAGTGAGATAGTTGTTTATGCCTAAGTAAGGAAATATTGTTGTACTAAGAGGCAAGAAATAGGATTTAGAACGTGTGGAGAGCATGTAGGGATGTAATTTTATCCTCCTCCAAATTTAGATGTTGTTGAGCTCTCTAAGGAGCTAAGAATAAGGTTTAGGGGAGGCTAGTAAGAAAAAGAGGGAGTTATTCGAGGGATTTGATGATGATATATGGAGGATCAAGATGTAATAGAGCCAATTAATGAAAGAGGAAGACATGTGTTTATGTTGCAGACAAAATTTTGTGTGAATTTTTTTAAATTATTATTTTTGAATGGACTATATGTATGTTCCTCTGCTCAGGCCAAAAAAGATGAGATACATGAGTATTAGCATGAGAAGAGGACTAGTAGCAATAAGGCCTAAAACAGAGAGTTATGTAAGATTGCAAGTGTATGACTGAACCAAGAGTCTAAACACCTTATGATAAAGTAGAGAAGGTGTCTTAAGCATATTCAAGAAGTAATTCATTAAAGATGTGGAATGTATTTGGTATGTAGAACTTGGTTCTAGGCCTCACCAAGCTATATCCATTGTACATGAGAATGCAAATATAGAGAAACTTGATGAATAATAGATATAATATGAGATTGGGTGTATAGAATTGCATAGGGAGTATTGGTGATAAACATGAACCAAGGGACCCATGATATATTTATAAGTGTAGGTAACTTATCCCATATTGTCATCTCTTTGTTGTTTAGAGAGAAGAGGGTTAATAAAGAATGCATAGAACTAACAATGTTGGCAAGGTCAGTTATGCATACATCCTAAGAAGCTAAAAGAGATCCTCAGAGGCAAGGGATGATGGAGAAATCATTAGAGATGGAGTGCTCTAGAAACATGTAGCATAGAGGTAAGTGTCCATGATCATGATAAAATGAGAGTTTGTATATCTAGGAGAGTGTTTACTTAACCCTTGCATCATAAGAGCTTAATGTTATGATCAAATTGTACTGGCTAGAGTTATGGGATTGCAAACTACTAGAGAATTCCACAATTAGAAAATTCCACAATTAGAAACAACGTGTAAAGAGAAACTAACCTACGTAAAAGTCACGTGAGGCATGCCAATAGCCTCAGTGCCCAAAGCAAATGATGACCCGTCTAGGATCCTACATATAAAGATAAACATATTAATATGTACATGTACACGTGAAACACTATACACAAACATTAATGTGTATTTAATAATAAACGTGTAATCAAATGAACTTTGAAATGTAAGTAACTTGAAACTTACATCTGTAACACATGCCCAGTTGCATAGTAGCTAGCATGTCGACACCGTCAGATGTGTCCTTCACCAACTCTTGTTGTTTAAAATAAAAAAATTAGTTTTTACATGTATGTATGATGTAATCAAATACATATATATTAAAATCTCAAATGAAATAAATATTATATATATATATATATTTATTTTTACATTTACCTGTGAAAGACTAGGATCATTTGCACTAGTTCCAAAAACATATGTCATTATCTCATCTAGAAAAAAGAGATCTTGTGATCCAACAAATGATGTATCCCCCGCAATGCATATGACACCACATGATCCACAGTGGTGTGGTGCACTAGAACTGGTGCCTCCACCAACATCACTAGATGCAATCTGGATACTATGTTGGACTTGGTTTAGAGTGTCAGTGAGCTCCCTCAATGCATGTAGTGTGTCAATCTCAACAAACTCCTTCACTGTAGGAGGGATAACTTAAGGTAGTGGGGGGTTTTTGGGGCATGGGGATCCTAGGTTGACCAACACGTGCACCTGGTCTAATATGTGTAGAGCCACCTCCTCACCCGTAAAACTCATAAAAGTAAAAATAATTTGGGACCTCATTAAGCACAAACTTGCAATAAAATTTCTTCAAAAAATAGAGAGGAACCTCATTGTTATTGTATGGTAGATAATCAAAAATCATCCACCATCAGTCCTAACAATGATTCTTGATTCATTCGTCATGGAACCAATGGATTGGAAACCGTTTGTAAGTATTCTCATGGGGGCATTGGTTCTCGGGTCAGTAAGCAATGCACAAATGTGGTCTTTTGAATTTTTTTGTCTTTTATGGCTGCATGGGATAATTTATCTGCATACCAATGCCTACAATCAGCTCTAAAGGTATTCCATCTATCTATTTGGTTGGTTACAAAGTCAACTTCACCAATCAATGTTTGCAGTGTGTTGGCTAAAGTCATGTGGAGATGGATTTGTGGCATGATTTTGTCTTATTTTCTAAATAAGGTTCTCAATGGCAATTTTATTTTTCGATTCTTCCAACAATATCACCTTGTGTTCCTACTAGTTCTTTGGGGACAGAAGGAGCCACAAAAGGTGGATGAACATTTGGAGGAGGGTTTTAAGCAATGTTTTGAGGAATGTTTGGAGGGTTTTGAGGAATATTTGGATGGTTTGGAGGAATATTTGGATGGTTTGGAGGATTACCACCTTGCCGAGAAACTGACAAAACAAAGAAATTGTATATACATAAACAAAAAATTGAAAAACCCATGAAAATCACAAAAAAAACCTAAAATGTAAGAAATTTGATCAAAATTGAGGGCTTACCTCTTCGTCTTGGTGGCATCGTTGAAAATTTCACGATCTAGAATTTCAAGAGCAATTTTTATGTGGTATTCAAAGCATGAATGCCAAATAGTGGGGCATAAATAATGGTTTGCATAGGAACAATGGGGAAAATGGGGGGTCGTGGGTATGTTATTTTTGTCTCAGAGGACTGCAATAATGGTTTATAAACCATGATTGTGGTTTAGAGCCCGCGATCCCGCTTTAGGTTCAGATATTCCCGAGCATGAAGAAAATAATCCGCGATCACGCGTATGTGAATTTCATGTTTTCATATCCACTTTTTGATATGGTTCATGTTCTCTCTAATATTATGGTTTAGAAGTATATACAAATTCAAAACAAACAAGGTTTTTCTTGAGGTCATTCACCTCCATTCTTTAATTTTCCATTGTGTTAATGCTTCATGTAAAGTTAGTAGTCTCTCTATAGTCATGTCACCACTAGTATCCACCATGGTACCATGGGTTTGGGAAATGAAGGAGGTACCACTTTTATACTAAGCACCATAGTGTCTCTCTACAACAAAGGTTTTCATCCCCAACTCCTAACACTCAAGGTGATAGAAATGGTGGTGGTGGATATTCCCACATAGACCTTACTAGATAAATGAAACTTCCACAAAGAAAAATCCCTCATTCATGGCTTAAAATTTCATGTACTAGGAAAGATAATTTAGAGAATAAAGATAAATAATATGAGATTGATGGTTGTAATCATGTACTTGAATTTTTAAATACTCTTAGAAATGGTTGGGGGTTTTGATGATAAGATATAAGATTCTTCACCTCCTCCACCCATTTTTGTTGTAGCTTCCATTTCTTAGTGGTTTGCAAGTACTTTCTTTTATATGCTTTGTTTCACATTTATCTTACCTTTGTTTGTTGAAAAGAGACTTTTTATATTATTTATAAATTGATACTTTTATATATAAATTGAATATGTAGTCTTTTTGACTATGAAAGAATGGATGCATAAAATGTGATACCATCTGCTCTTTTCCTTTTTTAGAAATAGTTATTGTAGAAGCAATTTATATATCGCTATGAATTTTTTATAAAAAACTACCCCATTCAAGAAAACATAGATAACATACTTAGAGGCCATATTAGATAAAGAGACAAAGATAAAGTTACATGAATGAAAACATAAAACTTGGTAAAGAATAGTACAATATAAATTGTATTGCATAAAGTACAAGCCTAGAGCATGGCATAATACATGAAATTGTTGCATAGATATGATATAAATGCAATATTGAAATTAGAAATGTTAAAAATTTTAAGATTTTAGGAATGTCAATATCATACATCAACAATTTCACAAAATAGAAAATCCATAGTTTGAAAATAAAATTTAGGTACAATAGTGTAGTAATGAGGCATGTTATCTAAAACATTATGTTTGGTAGTGAGTGGCAATTGGATGAAGCAACAAGTATGGCACAATAATTTTGAGAGAGAATTGGTAGTGGGTGTAATGTTGAGTTGTGGAGCTCAATTAATTCAGTTTAGCATGTTATATCAACTTGCTGGAAAATACAATAACCGACATCGATTATGAAAGGACCAACATCGGTTATGAAGGGGACCGACATTGGTCACCTATGACTAACATCGGTCACCTATGACCAACATCAATCAAGTAAATAGGAACCGACATCGAGTTAGGACTAACCGCTGATAATTACTTGTGCATGGGTGTTTTATTTAACTCACGGGAATTAGATCTAATTTTAGTATTAAAGTAGATTTATTGATTGTAATTGCATGGCTAAGTGTTGTAAGTTTGTATATGCATATATAAGCATGAAAGTTAGGGTTTAAAAGTAAGGATTAATGATTATTGTGAGAATAATTATGAGAGAGAGAATTCTTGGAGAAAGAGAAGCTTGAGAGAAAAAAAGTAATGTACATCGTGAGAGGTGTGCAAGATTGTAAATCTTCATTGTATATGTTCTTAAATCTTTGGATAATAGATTGGCTAGTTTATTGGTGTATGTAGCCCACACTAGGTGAACCACGTTAAATTTGGTGTTGATTTATATCTCTTGTTTTGTATATTTCTTCTAGTAGAATATCTGCTTTTATTACATGTATGCTTAGATATGATATATTATCTGTACAACCTTGTGCTAACCCCAACAACTAGTATTAGAGCTTTGTTTGAGGTTTTATGTGTTGACACATTTACTCACAGAGGGTTTTCTGATTGAGTGAGAACTACAATAATGGCGAAGAAAAAAACAATACAAGGTAGAGAAGTTTGACGGTCAAAATTATCAATTACGGAAGATGGAGATTGAAGATTATCTATATCAAAGAGATTTGTACTTACCGTTGGATGAAAATTCTAGACCTATGAAGATGACTGATGAAGAATGGAATATTCTTGACAGAAAGGCTTTAAGATCTATAAGATTGAGCCTAACAACATATGTGGCTTCTAATATTAAAAAACAACATCTACGGTAGAGTTAATGAAATCTCTTGCTAATTTATATGAAAAACCTAGTGCTTCAAATAAATTTTATTTGATGAAAAACTATTTATTTATAAGATGCATGAAAGTGGATCTGCATCTAGTCATTTGAATGATTTCCGATCTATTATAAATCAGTTAAAATCGGTTGATATTTCGTTTGATGATGAAGTGAAAATACTTTTATTCTTATGTTTTTTGCCTAATAGTTGGGATAACTTGGTAATGGTTGTTAGTAATACAACATCTGCTAATAATATTTTGAAGTTTGATGATATGGTTAGTATAATCTTAAATGAAGAAATTCACAGGAAAAGTACAGAGGAATCATCATCTAGGAATGCTTTGAATGTAGAAAGTAGAGGCAGACAGAAGGAGAGATCCAAGAGTAAGAATAATGGGAAATCAAAGTCAAGGAATGGCAGATCTAAATCTAGAGGTAAGGGAATTACCTATTAGAATTGTGGAAAGAAAGGACATACAAAGAAATATTATTGGTCAAAGGATAAAGAGAACCAACACCTAGACAAAGGTAAAGAGGAAAATAAAGAGAAAAATATTATAGCAGAGGTAATGCAAGATGCTCTTATTCTTTCTTTGGATAATAGAATAGAATCATGGGTTTTAGATTCAGAGCTTCTTTCCATGCAACCCCTAATAAGGGCTATTTTAAAAATTATGTACAAGGTAATTTTGGGCACGTTTATTTGGGTGATGATGAACCTTGCAAAGATTCTTTGGTAAAGGGGAAGCTCATCTAAAATTGTAGAATAGAAATAAATGGGTATTGAAAGATGCAAGGCATGTGCCAAGCCTCAAGAGGAATCTTATTTCTACATGGAAACTAGGTGAAGCTGGTTACATGGTTACATTCACAACAGACTCTTGGAAAGTCACCAAGGGTGCCTTTGTTGTGGCAAGAGGCAAGAAGGTAAGAATGTTATATTTATCTAGCTATGTTATCGATACATTTTCTCGTGTTATCTACTTCATATTCAGATGCATGCATGTGGCATAATCGGTTGGGACATATGAGTAAAAATGAATGTAGATCCTAAAGGCTAAGGGTAAGTTATCAGATTTGAAAGATTTAGATCTTGATTTCTCGTGAGTATTGTGTCTTTGGAAAGTAAAAGAGTGTGACATTTCTCAAAGTTGGGAAAAAAAGGAGAAAAATTGGAGCTTGGACACTCGGATGTGTGAGGACCACCTAGAGAGCTTCTCATGGAGGATCCCAAGATTATGTTACTTTCATTGATGATGCTACAAGAAAGGTATGGGTTTATTATATTAAACATAAATCTGATGTTTTTGAGACTTTTAAAAGATGAAAAGCCCTTATTGAGAATGAATCAAATTCAAAGTTAAAGTGTCTTAGATCTGACAATGGTGGTGAATAATGTAGTAAGACTTTCAATGATTATTGTTCAGTGAATGGAATACATAGAGAAAGGGCAGCTTCCAAGAACACCACAAAATAATGGTGTCACAGAGAAAGAATGAACAAGACAATCATGAAACGTGCTAGAAATATGAGGATACATGTTGGATTTCCCTTACATTTTTAGTAGAAGTAGTTGATACAATGGTTTCTTTGATTAATTATGGGCCTTCAAGTTCACTAGATAGAGGAATACTAGAGGAAACTTGGACTAGAAAAGAGGTAGATCTTTCATTTCTTAAAGTTTTTAGTTCAAGATTTTGTGCATATTGATAAGGAAAATAGGAAAAAGTTAGATACAAAATCCAAGAGATGCACTTTCATTTCTTATGGATCTAATGATTTTGGATTCCATTTTTAGGATTTAGAAAATTCTAAAATTATTAGGATTTGTGACATTGAGTGAAATAAAAGAGAATGTACATGGATCAAATTTTGGTACCTAAAGATGAACCAGGTTGAGAAGTTTGTGAATAAAAATGAACTATCGAATTTAAAAGTCATGGCTACAGGGTTGTAACACAATAACCGATGTCAATTGACTCCTAACCCACATCCGTCATCCGAATGGTATCGGTTACAAAAGAGAAAAACTAACATTGGTTAGCAAAACTAGTGTCGGCTATAGGTGACCGGTGTCACCATCCTTTGTTAGAATTGGAAACAAATGTCCAGGAGGTCCGTAATGAACATCCGGTACCCCAAACTCTCTGTGAGAAGGTCACAAAGGGTAAGTAAACCTCCAAAAAAATTACACATTCTCTAACTTATTTATTATTGATTGATAATGGTGAACTAGAAAGTTTTAAAGAAGTAATGCAGATAAGACCCACATTCAAAGGGAGCATGACATGGATGAGGAGATGGACTCCTTGGAACAAAACTAAACTTGGGATTTAGTTAAGTTGTTAGCAGGTAAGAGGACATTGCAGAACAAATGGGTTTTCAAGATCAAAGAAGAAGAGGGCGGACGAAAAGGTACAAGGCAAGACTTTTAGTAAAAGGATTTGCATATAAAACGGGTATTTACTTTGGTGAAATATTTTATCATGTTGTTAAAATGACTTCCATACATATTGTATTGAGTATAGTTGTAGTAGATGATTTGCATTTAGAGAAACTAGATGTGAAGACAAATTTCCTTCATGGTGATTTGGATAAAGAGATTTATATGTAGTAGCCGCTTGCATGGGTATGAAGTCAAGGGTAAGGAGAAATTAGTGTGTAGGTTGAAAAAAGCCTATATGGGCTTAAGAAAACTCCAAGGCAATGGTACACGAGGTTTGATAGTTTCATGCATAAACATGGTTACTTGAGATGTGAATCTAATCATTGTGTTTATTTCAAGAAACTTGAAAATGGGAGCTATATTATTTTGTTACTGTATGTGGATGATATGCTTATCAGCAGGATCTAGTATGCAGACATTGATGAACTTAAGAGAAAACTAGCTCACACATTTGCTATGAAGGATTGAGGAGCTACAAAAAGAATCATTGGCATACAAATACATAGAGACAAGAAGAACAAGAAATTGTATTTGTCTCGGGAGGATTATATCTACAAGGTGTTAGAAATGTTTAAAATGTAGAATTCAAAACCCGCAAGTACACCTATGACAAGACACTTCAAATTGAAAAAATATCAGTGTCCTTCATCACATGAGGAGGTCAAATACATGACATGAGTACCATATGCTTCAGTAGTTGGGAGTCTCATGTATGTTATGGTTTGCACCATACCAGAAATTATACAGGTAGTGAGAGTTGTGAGTAGATTTATAGCCAATCCGGGTAAAAACATTGGAAAGAAGTCCAATAGATACTTAGGTATTTGAGAGGGACATTTAGAATGCGGTTATCATATGGATATTCGTATAATTCTTTATGTGGCTATGTTGATTCGGATATGGCTGGAGATCTAGATGGTAGAAGGAACACTACTAGATATATTTTCACAAAGAGGTGGGACGACAGCTTTAATGGATTTCAAGATTGTAGAAGGTTGTGGCTTTGTCTACTACAGAGACAAAGAGTATGTCGCAGCTACGAGAGGCTAGCAAAGAGATGATATGGATGAGCAGGTTCATGGAAGAGTTGGGAAAGGAGAAAGATGATTGCAAATTGTTCAGTGATAGTCAGAGTGCAATTCATTTGGAAAAGAACTCAAAATTTCATTCTAGAACGAAAGACATTCAATTGAGGTATCACTTCATATGGCAAGTATTGGAGGATGGGCAACTGAAATTGAGAAGATTCATACGAGTGAAAACCTGTGGATATGCTAACGAATCCATTAGCAAAAGAAAAGTTGGAGCTACACTCCACTTCTATTGGTCTTCGAGTTTGAGACTTGAAGAGGAAGAAACAGAGCTAAGGAAATGATCCAAGAATGTCGTTGTATAGGTATAGTGTAGTAATTTATCTCCAAGTAGGAGATTGTTGATTTGTGGAGCTCAATTACTTCAGTTTAGCATGCTATATCAACTTGCTGAAAAACACAATAACTAACATCGGTTGTGAAGGGACCGACATTGGTCATCTATGGCCAACATGTGTCAATCAAGTAGAACCGACATCGGTTATGGCTAACCGGCGTCGGTTACCTATGCGTGGGTGTTTTATTTAACTCATGGGAATTAGATCTAATTTTAGTATTAGAGTAGATCTATTGATTATGATTGCATGGCTAAGTGCCCTAAGTTTGTATATGCCTATATAAGCATGAAAGTTAGGGTTTAGAAGTAAGGATTAATGATTATTGTGAGAATAATTGTGAGAGAGAGAATTCTTGGAGAAGAAGGAGAAGCTTGATAGAAAGAAAGTACTGAACATCGTGAGAGGTGTGGAAGATTGAAAAATCTTCATTGTATATCTTATGAAAGTTTTATTTAATAGATTAAATTTTTCTTTGTGGATGTAACCCACACTAGGTGAACCACATTAAATCTGGTGTTGATTTCTATCTCTTATTTTTTATATTTCATTCGGTATAATATGCTTTTATTACATGTATGCTTAGATCTCGATATATTATTTGTATAACCTTTTGCTAACCCCAACATGTAAACATGATGAAATAACAAGTAAATTAACAAAAGAGTTTTAAAATCACAAACATGGTATTTGTAAGTTTACAACCATATGAAAATAATACATCAAGCAAGCAAGGAAGAAAAATCTACGACAAAATTATTTTGAACCATACAAGGTGTGAGTGAAAGTGGGGAAGCTACCTAAGCATCAACATACCGAACAAGGGAAGGATGTATGATGTGTTTCATGTGTCATGTTTGAAGAAAAAAATATGGTGCATATTGTGCCTTAAACATAAATATCAATGACTAATGAAGAAGGAAAACTTTTGCTAGATCTGTAATGCATTGTTTGGGATGAATTTTGGAAGCTTTAAAATAGGGCGATGTGAATATTCAAGGTGAAGTTGAAAGGAGTACCCATGGAGGATGCCTTTGGAGGGTAATATGGGGGAGATGTTAAAATTAATATCGGGCAAGATGAATTCACTATTTCCAAGGTAAGGGTGGAACAATATTGAGAGATATACCAAAAATTCTAGAAAATCCAAAGAGTAAAAAGAAAAAGAAAAAGAATAAGAAAATCTCATTCCCATTCATTTGTTGTTTCATTAGTGGTGTTTGGTAGAATGGTTAAAATTTAATTGTAGCCGGTAGAGGTATTGAGCTCCATTCTTATAATGTATTAGTTTATAATTAGATATTGTTTTAGAGGTATTTGGCTCCATTCTTATAATGTATTCATTTAGTCTTATACGTATTAGTTTATAATTACATATTGTTTTAGAATTTTTGTGTTTATTGATTATTAATTTATATTGTTTTCTTGCCAATATATCTTATTTTTGGTTGATTGTATGTGTATTATTTATTTATTGTTTTCTCTTTTTTTTTATATGGTTTTCTACCCAACATGTATGAGCATCCATGCCATTAAGATTATAATAAAATTTCAAGAAGTCTATAAATATATGTTTATTTAGGTTAATAAGACAATGAATGCATTATTGACATGTGAGATACATAAACATTTCCATTCCAAAAGCAATTATTTAGACATTTAGAGAAGAGCATTTAAGATTTATTTGTTATAATGATGGTAATGGTAGTTGTTAATATGCCCTAACATTAATATGAAGTGCGTGTTAGAACTCCATTATTCTTGAGTAGGTTTTAAATTTGATAGCCACTTATGCCCATCAATTTGTTTTTAAGTTATTGAAAATTTTCATTATTACTTTTGAAACATGTATAACAATACTCCTAATAAAAAATATAAGAAATAATCTACATTTATTTTAAATATGTTTATACATATCAATATAAATTTAATATAATTTATTATACTCCGAAGGCATAGCCTTCAAGAAATTAATTAATTATTTATGTTTTGTCCAGTTTTATTTTGCCTAGTGTTATTTATTTTTTTAATATAAAGTTTTATAAAAACAAATATTTATTTTCTTTTTACAAAATCTTTAATTCATTTTTTTGATTGGCTGAATTATTTTTGTAAGCATATTAACTATTTTTCATTAGTAAAAACATCTATTTTTCTTATCAACCAATATAAAAATGACATGTGACAAATATTTAATTTTTCTATAGTTTGGACATTAGCCAATTTTCTTGAGAAGTCTTAAATGATTTTTGCATTGAATGCTCATTGGACACATCATTGTACTTGAAAAGTGTCATTGTTTTCATTATGATGGCATTAATAATTATTTTTGTTTTATTCAACTTTATTTTGCCAAGTGTCAATTGTTTTATTTAACATAAATTCTCATAAATATAAATATTTATTTGATTTTTTACAAAGTCTTTAATTCAATTTTTGTAGTCATATTAAATATTTATTATTAGTAAAAAGATATTTATCTTATTAACCAATTTAAAAACATGTGGCAAATATTTAATCTTTCTATAGTTTTAACATTACATTTTTTTAAGAAGTCTTAAATGATTTTTGAATTGGATGTTCATTGGACACACCATTGTACTTGGAATGTGCCATTATTTTCATTTTCATAACATTATTAATTATTTTTACTTTGTCCAATCTTATTTTGCCAAGTGTCAATTGTTTTCTTTAACATGAAGTTTCATAAAACTAAATGTTTATTTGTTTTTTACAAAATCTTTAATTCAATTTTCTGATTGGCTAAAATATTTTTGTAGTCATATTAAATACTTTTATTAGTAAAAAAACAAATTTTCTTATTCACTTCATTATTTTTCTTCGCAAATATGGTGTCTTCGAATTTTTGGATCTCGAAGTAGATCTTGAAATTTAAATGTGCAAATTAGAAACATATATTATGTTTACTTTCCCTATAGTGCAAAAATGGAGATTTGTGGCGAAGAGATAGCAAGGCTACTACGAAATTTGTATATATATCCATGAGGATCTATATCTAATTCATAATTTTTTTGTATTGATATTACATGACAATATTTTCCTATTAAATTTATATTCTTCCACCACGAACTTGTAGCCTTAAGACAATAGCTTCAGAAAATGGTCGTATTTCGACAATGCAAAATACTTGTTTGGTGTGCCTTTTCCTTTTCTTCTAAGTTTTGAACTTTCTCCCTAGTGGGAAGCAACAAAACCCTCTATCACATTTCTTAAAGTTTACCATGTCAAACTTTCGTGTTTATTGAACACTTCTAAAAGGCCCCCATGCAGTAGTTGAGCTTATAGATTACTCTGATACCTTGGAACTCCAACATCCACTAAAAGGAATTTTGGGCATGATCTTTCATTTAAGATCTCCGGTCCCAACTAAGACGAAGCTTTTCCTTGCTTGCACATCTAAAATCTTTGCCCAACACATCTTTTTCTGTAAAATTCATTGCAAAAGTAAAATACTTTTACTTTAACACTTCTTCGGCAATATATGCCATTCATGGCCTTGTTTTAGTAGTGATGGTCTTAATTGAAATGTACAAGTCGGAAGTGACAATTATTTCAAAAAATTACAAGCATTTTGTGGCTACAAACATGTAAATGACTGCAAAATTCAAACCTTCTTCATTAATATATTGGTTTCAAAAAATTGTTTCTTAAAAAAAAACACACCAATAATGGATGAATAACATACATCCATCAAAACATTTATTTGTTTTAATATTTTTTCCAAGGTGCTCTTTTTTTTGTGGAGGTCCAAAGAGGTCAACGAATACCCAACACCTAGAGGAGCGAGGATGTAAGGCAAGACAAGCAGCAGCTATCAACCTCATTTGGAGCAGCATACACATTTTTCCCAAGGTATTACCAGCATAATATGGTCCTAAAAAAAGGTTACAATTTTTCACATATCAGCAATGAATTCAGAAAAAGCAAACAAAGTTTTTGTTGCCAAGGGGTAGGTGAACAAGGCTATCAACTTAAATCATACATTTAAACATACAATCATACTAATATACCATAAAATAAGTATAGTATAGATATGAGCATATTTATCCATATTTTGAATTGCATATAATAGATTGCATTTGTTGAGTAAGTATATATCTATATCATAGTCAGTCTTTGATTAAACAACTAGGGTATTTAATCAATCCAATTATCTAATTAGTCAAATCACCTCACCTAGAAGAGTAAGCAAGTAATCATATAATAAATTATATTTACAGAATAAACATATATCTATATCAAAACCTTCCTTTAATTAACCAACTAAAACATCTAATTAATCAAAATCACCTACAAAATGATGGTAAGCAGTCAATGCCCATACATATTCCTAAGATCACTTAAACTTAATTCCTGACATATTTTCTGTATTGTTCTTTTCCTATTCTTGTTCATCCTTACAACAACTGCAAATGTTTTTCTGCAAAAAGTACAGCATTTGTGTTTGATAAGATTGCACGCGATACTTAATAACTATCATTTATATTTATATTTATAGTTTGGTGGAATTGGAGTTGTCAACTGACAGGAAAAAGACTAGACGATTACTGGGTCTGATTACATACTGGGGCAGTTTGTGGAAAGATTTTCTTGAACAGATGACCTTTTTTCCCTTCTTCTGAACGTTACACATGCGTTCCTATAAATGCTAATTACCTAACAAGATCCAACTATCTTTCTGCAACCTGCCTGCAGGCTACTGTAGTGGATTTGGAGGCTCCATAATTAAGTAATATCTGTCGCCATTATAACACACCAAACAACTCACCGAACACCCATGTATACCTAGTGTTCACTGTTATTTTTCTCATTATACTCCTTTGTGGGCCTGTTGTGGGCAAGTTGGTGGACAGTTCAGACATCATTCAAGAATAGTTTATTTGAAAACAAGTACAGAATGTGTCTCTTTTAGATATATCAATCTTGATGTGTTTAATTTAGTTTTTATTATAATTTATATCGAAGGGTTTCACATTTGTTAATATATGTATCATAATTTATACAAATTTTCTATTAAATGGTCATGGGTAACTATAATTTAGTTATATCATTTATTTGGTTATAGAAAAAAATTTGAGGAAATAAATGAGATCCTAATTCTACCATATGTCTAAGATATCACGGTTTTTCAATCACCTTGTTTATGCAAAAGAAAAACTTCCCAATGACAATTAAATGGACCTAAAATTTCAGACCAAACTTTTTTCTTGATGTGTCATAGTATTATATCCCCCACAACCCTTTGGTTGCTAGCCATTAGAATGGTACGTACTTATATTATAAATACATCTGAAATATGCAAAAATTATCAATCTCATGGTTAATATAGTAAACTTTTCGCTGATTTCCTATAGATTATATCTACGCCACTATACTAGGCATATACATTAAATTTAAAGTTGAATTTTTTTGGTAACAATTACATGGATATTAAATTTAAAATTACACATAAAAATGAGTAACTTGCTACATTACACTTCACCCCATTACCATCGTAAAATACTTATTGGCATAATTACCGTTCCTCCAATATAAAACTACTCAAAACCCTCAATATGCATATACTTCAAACAAATAGCAATAATATTGCTCAAATAAATAAATTGGTGCAAATATTCACCAAAAAAAGGTGGACCGCATGGAAACACACTTCGCAACACAAGGTTAACCCATAAAAAGGCCCTCTCTAAAACTACTAATCAAAAGATAATTATTAGGGCTTATTCCTTGAATATTCATTTTATATCTCTTTCTCTATAGTTGGATGATTGACTCTCTTTGAGTAAATGTTATTTTATAGTAGGTTTATATCTCCTAAACGCCTAATTTATTCAACAATTTTTACTAATTTATTAAAAGTTTGTGGAGAACATATGTTTACCTTGGCTAAAACTTTAGTGATTTGTTTATGTAATTAGTATTAATTTTTATTAACAAATAATTAGTATTTAATTAATTATTTATGTATTATATAAAATCAATAAAGAATTGTATTTTATTTTTTCACATTAAAGTTCATACTAGTTGGAAAAATAATATTATGCATAGTGTACTACGACACAACAAATGTTCGACATTATTGACAATAAGCAACTTAATACACAATCAATCAAATTATATGACTATAAGACGTACAACCATGGGGTGCCACAAAACCTTGAATATCTTAGCCATGAAAAGTCGTACTTGGAAACACATAGAAGCACCTACAAATGCCTATAGTTATCTAGAGACACCTTCATTTACCCTTACTATGATATAATGAATGTTTGGAAATTACTCGATAATTTAAATTAAACACAAAAGATAAATAAATCAATTAAATTATATGATTGTATGACGTCTGACAACAATGAGGTGTCACACATGGCAAGGTAGACATCTCGATCATACATTGAAAATATTGAATCCAAAGTGGATGAACCTCAAATTTCTTAGCCATGACACCTCATAATCGGATACACATGGAAGCACTTGCAAATGCCTATAGTTACACAAGACACCTACATTTACCCATACTTAGATTAAAATTAGATAACCACATATGCTCATCACACCAATTTTCAATAAAGTATTTCCCTTCAAAAATAGTATTCTATAAAATAAAAAATTAGATTTAATTTTGTAAGGATGTCATAGCATTTATTTTTAATCATATCAATATATTACATAACTTGTGTGTGTGTGCGTGTGTGTGTGCATGTGTGTGTGTGTGAGTGCGTGGGTGTGCATGTGTGTGTGTGTGTGTGTGTGTGTGTGTGTGTGTGTGTGTGTGTGTGTGTGTGTGTGTGTGTGTGTGTGTGTGTGTGTGTGTGTGTGCATGCGGGTGTGAGTGCGGCATGTTTGTGTATCGCGTGTGTGGGGGTGTGTGTGTGTCACGTGTGGGGGTGTGTGTGTGCAGGTGTGTGGGGGTGTGTGTGCATACGTGCGTGTGTGTGTGTGTGGGGGTGCATGTGTGTGCATCCGTGTGTGTGTGTGTGTGTGTGTGTGTGTGTGTGTGTGTGTGTGTGTGTGTGTGTGTGTGTGTGTGTGTGCGAGTGTGTGTGTGTGTGTGTGTTTTGTGTGCGTGCGAGTGTGTGTGTGTGTGTGTGTGTGTGTGTGTGTGTGTGTGTGTGTGTGTGTGTGTGTGTGTGTGTGTGTGTGTCGCGTGTGTGGGTGTGTGTCTGCTGCACTTAGTGGTGTGTGTGTGTGTGCGGATGCATTTGGATGTGTGTGCGTGCGGTTGTGTGTGCATGTGTGCGTGTGTGTATGTGTGCAAGAGTATGTGTTGGTGTGTGTGCACGGGTGTGCGCGGATGCATGCGTGTATGTGTGTGTGTGTGTGCACGTGTGCGTGTGTGTGTGTATGCGCGCGCGCGCGCGTGTGTGTGTGTGTGTGATTCTAGTTTGAAGAGATCAGTAATCTCATATTTTTGCAAATGAGAATCAAGGTTAAATTTACCCAATCCATGTAGTTAAATGACATCTTCTTTTACATACTTCCACATACATTAGGGTTGAAAATTACTTTTGAATCGGTGTTGGCGAATCTCAAATATTTACTTTCAATCATTGGCGAATATCTCAAAAAAAGTTTCGTGCGCAAGAGGCAATTTCGTAGAGAGCATTTCCCCTCATTTTGCAAAGTTGGTCGGGTAGGTTGGTTAGGGGTTGGGCGGGTTAGGGTTAGATGACTAAGGGTTGGGTGGGTGGGTTGGACGGGTGAGAGGTTGACGACTATCGGGCGGTGGGGGGTTGAATAAGTGAGGGTTAGACGGATGAAGCCCGAGGGTTAGGTGGTGGGATGGATGGGTGAGGGGTTAGATGGCTAAGTGTTGGGAAGGCAGGTTGCACATGAGTGAGGGTTGAACGCGACTAAGGGTTGGACGGCTAAGGGTTGGAAAAGCAAGGGGTTTGATGGCTAAGGGTTGGATGGATGAGGGGTTGGATGACTAAGGGTTGGACAGGTGGGTTGGTCGGGTGGGGGTTTAGACGGTTGAGCCTTGAGGGTTGGATGGCTAAGGGTTGGGCGGGTGCGTTGGATGAGTGAAGGGTTGGGACGACTAAGGGTTATGACGGGTGTGTTGGACGAGGTGGGGTTGATGGCTAAAGGTTGGGTGGGTGGGATGGACGGCGGCGTTGGCTAGCTAATGGTTGGACGGTATAGTGTTAGACGACTAAGGGTTGGGTGGGTGGGTTGGACGGTTAAGGGTTGGTCAGGTGGGTTTGGCGGCTAAGGGGGTTTAATATGCGAATGATACCAATGAATCAATGATTTAGTCATCCGTCCAAAGAGTTGGACAGATCGAGTTGGATGGCTAAGGGGTTGGACGAATCATATTTCAGAGTTAGACGGGTCGGGTTGGGCGACTCGAGTTTGGGGGCTTATGGTTGGATGACTCAAATTTCAATGTTGGTGGCTGAGGATTTTCTTATGTTTACTTCGGTGAATATGTGCACGATATGATTCGAAATGGTGGCGAATTACATTCATAAGCTCTTATATATGTGTAAAATCTAGGCAAAATGAATAGTATAAGGAACATGCCTGGTCCGAATTTTTCGCGAATAAGTCATTGCGAAACCACATAATACTCGCAAATTCAATTTCCACTATCCTCGATTTTTGAGAGTTTATGAAAATTTTCCACTAAATTTTCTCCCGACATACATGGTGTTATTTCTTGAATCTACATTAGGTTTGAATTTGGGCCCTAGATTTACAACGGTTTAATTGTGGTTGTTAATCTTAGAATATGAAATGAATAATTTATGAAGGAAGTGATATAAGATTGAAATATTGATCATTAATATTCATTAATTGATCTCGACCAACAATATCTCAATATTGGAAGTGGATAAGTATACATAATGGAATTAAGTCTTAAGATTGTATGTTGTTCTTCTCTTTCAATCATTGTTGATCTGAGACAACAATCTCTCAATATTGGAAGTGGAGAATTATACATAATGGAATCAAGTCTTAAGATTGTATGTTGTTCTTCTCTTCAATCATTGTTTTCAATCATTAAATCTCAGTTTCAATCATTGTAAGGGGACATGCCTATGTTTCACTTAAGATATCAAGATTGGTCGCTGATCTTGAAGGATTAATCTTTGTGTCAATCTTAAGATATGTGATGGTGCATATGAATAAATGGTAAAGTTATGAAATTACAAGGTTGTTCATCAATGTAAATGTTTATTGAATCTGAACGTCAATCTGCAATCCCTTTGAAAATTGGTTCAAGTTTATTGTAGGAGATTCTAATATTGACCATTGATCTAGTGATTCAATCTTTACTATTAATCTTTTAATGTCATTTATAGTGGGTCATTTATTTGGAGATCAAAATTGACCATTAATCTACAAGATTCAATCTAGACGTTCCAACTCCAAATCTAGTATATTTAAGTGACAAATAAGTATGGTCCTCGATTGTCCAAATGATGGTGATGTCAAATTTAAAAGCATTCATCGATGCATATGTGAGAACAATATCTCAATCTTGGAAGTGGAAAAGTCTCCGTGATGGAATAAAGATCTTAATATTGTCTTTTGATATTCTCTTTTATTCATTTCCATTAATTGTTAAATCATGGGTGATGGGACATGCATATGTTTGAATTAATATATCAAGAGTAGATGTTGGTCTTTAAGGTTCAATCTTAGCTATCGAAATTAAGATCTTTGATCAATGGCACATGTCAATAATGGTTGAATTGCGAATTGTAAGATTGTTTGTTGATGTAAATATTTATTTAATCCAGGCTTATCATTAGTGCAATTTCATTTGGAAATTGATTCAAATATATCACGAGATATTCTAATATTGATAAATGATCTATTGATTCAATATTAACCGCCAATTTTTTAGTCTCTTTTATAGTGGGTCCTTTCTTTAGATATCATATCTTTAGATTGATCGTTGATCTATAGGATTTGATTTAGACCATCCATCTCCAAATTTGATTTATTAAAATAAAAAATAGGCATGGCATTTGAGCATTTGATTGATGGTAATGGTGTCAAGTTACAATGTCAATTGTTAATGCATTGATGCCACAAGAAGGTTGTGATGTAAGACATTAATTATACAATTAATGAAGGATTTTATGGATTCATCTACTTTATTCATGCTTTTACTACATTTTATTGCCATAAATTTCTCATAACTTGTTTTATTTGTGCTTTTACAATTTATTTTTCCCAAAATTTCTCATAAATTTCATAAAAGGTATTTCTAAGATTGGAAAAATGTAATTGAGCACTTTGTTTGGGGTAATTCATTAGAGAAATGATACAATATTTTCAAATACAATATTTTGTGAGCTAGGTGAGTCTATCAAAAATAAGTTCAATGCACTTTAGTATGAATTGCATGGAATTCATTTGTCCCCGCTTAATTAAATATAGACCACAATATAGATATTGAATGAAACTAAACCACTTCCCATAGGATGTGAGGCTCAACCTCAAGAGAAATGCCTGCCTCATACTAGGCCTAGAACAACATTTATCCCTAATATTATTAGGTATATTTATTAATCCATCTAGAGGTCAATAGTTGGACCAACCATAAAGATGACCAACAGAAATGAGAATCCCTCTATGTTTTTCAATGATAAAGTAAAGGACATTAATAACCTATTATTACAAGTGTTGGGGAAGAGAAGACTACTACCAAAACATATTTATTTATGAATGATTGGAAATGTATGCACTTGTATTCCACAGGTGAATAACATCCGGTAAGGGGATTTGCGGAGGTTATCGGTCCCTAATTGTCCTTGGACCCTACCTTGAATACGTGGAATGTAAAATTTCACAATTCCCAAAAGAAGACCATGGCATTCCATGATGGGAATATTATATCAAATATTATGCATGACAAAATTAGGAATGAATTCTATTTTCACTTTATTCTAGGTGTGCCTTTGAATGAAAGCATGGAAAATTTTAGTGGCTAATATTCATAATTTGGTTAATAGTAGGAATTCTAAATAAGAATTTGGCTATTTTTATGACCATAACATTGCCCATGTTTCACCCAAAATTTCCACAAACATTAATTTTTCCCATGTGAATAGCCAATGGATATCCAATCCCAACTTATATTTTATTATTGAATCGCCACGTGATCAACGCATCGGGATTTTAAAATATTCTTGGATCGCCAAGAAATCTATGGAACCTTCTTGGTCATTTGGTCTCATTAAGGGTTCAAAATTGAGCTCATCACAACCCTTCCCAAGGTCTCAAACAAAATTTGCATGTCAAAAAAATATTAAATCATAAAAATCATTTGATAATACATAAGTGCAAGCTACTTTTAAAACAATCAAAACAAGGGCTATGGTGAAAAAATGAAAATATTTTTGATGAATTCTACAAACAACAATTACTTCCATATTTCCATTCTCTACGCATTCAACTCATAGATACGTTAGACAAGGTTTAATACTTGAAATTACTAAAAGTTTTAATATAATAAAATAATCTTTATGACTATAATATTATTCACTCAAATCCCAAGTTTCTAGCAAGTTGTTGATGCTAGCTCAACGAATACTTGAGCACAAATACCTAAAAACAAAAGATTTAATATTACCATTTACGGTTCATTCATTTTCTTTGGACTCATTCATATGTTTTATCTACTAATTTGTACGTGTTTCTACTTGTTTGTTGAAGATCCACCTTTAGAGACATAGAACAAAGCTAGGATCAACTTGCACACAAATATCTGCACACTTGGGAGCATGCACAACATGATTTGGAATAAATCAAGCATGTAGAGTGGCCACTAGTTTGGATATGGGATGAGATGGATATTTGAGGTTGGGGAAGAGCTTGGAGAAAAGTGTTGAATTGATCTCAAAGAGTGGCTTCAATTTGTGACTCACAATGTAGGGTGTCGAGAAGGCTCTATGGGAGCCATGTTGGTGCTAAAGGGTGGGATGAGCTTGCAATGGTCTTGATCCAGATCGCCTAGATCAATTTGAGCTCGGTATGTAGACAAGCCATGGACCAAGATGATTGGATTAGCTCTATTTATATGTAATGGAGAAGGATCTCAAGGAAAAGATAGATGGGGCTTGCTTTTAGAAAAACAAAGGTTGAGTCACTTGAGGAGCTCACCCATTATGACCCTTGTAAATAAAAGCCAAGCTAAGTGTTGAGTTTCTTCCTAATGCAAAGGTTGATTAGACATATTCGAGATGGAAGAATGCATGGAAGATGAGAAGAGCTCATTTCAGAGGACAAGAACATGTAGAGATAATCTTCTTCATCCATTAAAAGAACCTCCAAGTCATCATTGGTATCTTCTCTCTAATTATTGTTCAATAGGAGTGATGTGGAGGCCAACAAGAATTTAATATTTACAATTATGTTCAAGAAAATTATGCTCAATTCTACACCTAAGGAGTTTAGGAAGTGTGTTTTGAATATATTTAGGGTGGATTACAAATGGTGTATGTGTTTAATGGAGTAGTCTAATTTTGGTAAAACATCATTTCTGTGCGGTATATATAAATGCATATTGTGCACAAGGTGAAGCTCTTAGCTCTGAAATCTAACCAAGAATGTCTCGATGTATTTGTTGGTGACATTGTTAGTGTGGGTGTTTCAATGTATGGATGCAAATTTAATTTTATTTATTTGGAAAATATCTAATTCAATGTATTTTACTAGTTAAAATTTACATGGGTTTTAATTTTAGTGGTTAAAATATGAATGGATTTTTTATTAAGTGGTAAGAATCCAAATGAGTTTTAATTTTAGCACTAAAATCCAAGTAGAAGTTAAAGTTATTTATTTTATTATTTACAAGTTTTACTTAATGATTTTGATAAGAGATCCTAGTGTCCCACACACAGTTTGATGGTATTTATGTGTTTATATATTTGTGTGTCTTCTTGTCTCATTTCAATTGTTTGTTTATGTATTTATTTATTAAATTTATTTAATGCTTATTTTATTTATGATGATTTTTAGGAAATTATAATGTTACAAATTCGGGTTTTATTTATACATAATTTGGTTATTTTACCGGTTTAAATGCAACTTATTTTAACACCATTATGATTGAGGGGTCACTTTTTTTGGATTATTGAATTTTCTCTTTTTATTTAAGGTGCCAATCAACTAGTGATTTTAAAAAAACTCTCATTAAAAATTATTTTTAATTTTTATGATGTGTGTACTTGATTTATTCTTGTCATATGAAGTGTAAAATATTTATATTGCTTTTCATCATCGAAGGGCTAGTCCAATATTTACCCTTCATAATAAAATTCAGACCAACCCTTCAAATTTGATCCCTTGTCTCATTCACCAACATATTTGGGAATGTTTTTTTGAATTTTGATTAAATTTGCCACACACACACACACACACACACACACACACACACACACACACAGAGAGAGAGATCTAGATTGTAGAAACTAATCACTAAGTGAAACCCAATCACTTTGAAGAGGGTCGAATGTTTGACACATGTCCATGTTGATGCTCTTGATCTACAACATGTGTATCCTTCCTTGGCCATCACGTGTCCTCCATTGATTGTTGACCCAAGACCTGACCCCATCTCCGAACCTGAAAGTTATATTAATTATGGATTATTCTATGGGCTTCAAGTTCGCTAGAAGCCTTTGGTTGGGAGATCACCGGAATGGTGACATGTGTCATGTCTTTGGCGGGATTTTGGATGTTTGGTGAAGTCTCTATAACTAGTGGGTCTTTTAAATTTGGCGGCCTTTCAAATGTAAAGTGGTCCTCTACTTGCAAAGAATGGCTAAGTCCATAATATGATAATTTATCCTTCATTCACCACTCAATCCAAAATTTCCTTCAAAAAATATATCCTATTTCGCCAATGCCACGAATGTTGATTTTAGATAATTCACTAACACAACAAAACTAGTTCTGGCCATATTCACCACGATTTCTATAAGTTTTTTTGAAGAGGGTTCCTTAAAATTTTCCTTGAATGAAAGACAAAAATTGTGGAATATTTACACATGGAAAAAAATTATATAAAAATGTTGTCCTACTAAGGTTTATACCCCGACTAGCCGACACTCCAAAGAATAAAATGTTATTTCCTAAAGATGATAGAGTACCCTTTGACTTGAAGATATTCCATAACTATATGGCCCCTTCAAACAAGATACTATGCCAAGTATTACAGGTGGAAAATATAGATAATATGGATGCATTGGTCATTCCCTTGTTAAAAACACTATAGCCTTTGATTGGGAAACAATCATGTTAGATAAGATGGATGAAGCATTAAGTAAAGAGAAAACTAGACATGATTTTAAATTCATGCAATACTTATATATTTACTTCATGGATATAGAAAATTTGCTTTAAAATGACAAGATACTCGGAATGAAGTCTAAGACGATTGGTGGAGATCCAAAGGATGGCTCAAGGATTCCTATAAAATTGTGGTCTCCCATTATGAATAAAGATATTGAATATTTAAAATATGACATATTCAAAGAATATTTTGTGAACACAATATACCATCATTTATATGGAAGGAAGAGGGATAAAGTATATATTGCTACGAAATACTTTCTAAGATGATGGGATTATTGAGTTCTTGGCTTCTGAGAACATAATTGGGGAGAAAAACATACATGCTTAGGATATATGGTTCCAATGTTAATTCTTTGAGATTCCCAGCCTATGTTGCTGATAGGTTGGACACATTGTAATATATAAGGTAACTGGATTTGGTGGATGGATATTTTATAGATGTATAAAATGGATCAATGATTATAGTCACTTGTGAACTAGGATATTATACTTTTGAATACATAATTTCCTTAAATATCCCACATACATTGTTAGATACTTTCATATTCCCTTAATTGAGCCCCTGAATAATTATGATCCAAAGGGATTCATTGTTATGAGAAGGGTTGATACTTGGAAAAATCATGATTTAAGCATTATAAATACCTTATAAAACAAATTATAAGGAATTGTGTGAAAAGTAATAAACCTGGTACAATTATATATTATTACTAATTTTACTACTAGGAGTTTTGAAGATAAAGATTCGTAAGAGGGAAGAAGATCCTAGTTATATTGGTTCTTTCCCTGATTATATATTATCCGATAAATTGGCCCATTGTGTCAATAAGATGGATACAAGAATGAATATTCTCACCTCTCTCACTCATAGATTGAATAAATGATATAAGTCTATAAAGGGAATAACTACATCATTACAATAGGAAGTAAATGTTGAACAAGATGATGATGAAAATTATATAAATTCTAAATCTTCAGAACAAATTGAGATCGGTATGTTGTAAAGGTAGGGTACTAGTGGTGATGGCAATACATTCCCCATAATGTCACACCTCACAATAGTTGAAGGCT
Source organism: Taxus wallichiana var. yunnanensis (assembly GCA_018340775.1). Taxonomy (NCBI): domain Eukaryota; kingdom Viridiplantae; phylum Streptophyta; class Pinopsida; order Cupressales; family Taxaceae; genus Taxus; species Taxus wallichiana. The sequence goes on along the minus strand of CM031237.1, from coordinate 396,858,764 downwards.
ATGTCATGGTAAATATTTATGAATGACTAAATTAATGATGAACATTAATTGATAAGTAGGTTTATATATTTATAAATACAGATATATACATTTATGCATTTACAAAAACATATATATATATATACATTAATATAGATGTATACATAACACTATATATTCATTTACCTTCTAACGTTGTTGTATTTGATTGATGATCACCTTCTTGCTTGCATCATTGTTTTTTGAATGGTTGGTTAGACTCCAACACCGCTTTGTTGTAGATAATGATATTTTCATTTATTAACAATGTTAAGGTTGCTTTTCATTGGTTGTGGAATTTTTTGAATCAAGGTAGAATTTCATTAGTTAAGGTAGACCACATTTCATTATTTAAGGTTGACCTCATTGCTTGGAAATGGATTAAAAATTGGTTGTTGTTTGGTCTTAAAACTCCCAAAGAAATGATGTTTGATGTTTAATAACTCTCCTTCCTTAGCATTAAAATATGACAATCATATACCACTATGGAAGGTAATTGTTTGATGGCTATTGTGTAAATGTTTTACTCATGAAATTGACCCCTCCTTGGCATTGGGAACGATGGTCATGGACCAATAACAAGATAAAGGTAAAATTGTTATAGACCATTGGCATAATAAGGATTATTGATTACTTTTATATTATAAATTCTCTTGGACCACAAGGTGATTGAAATGTTTATTATTTATTATTAATAATGGTCACTTGGAACCATATTGCTTGGAAAATATTAAGCTTAAGGATTATGGATTATTGTTCATATTGGTCAATGACCATTTTGCAAAGGAAATGGATAAATTGTCAAAAATTTAATATTTATTTTTGGAATGGTCATGGACCATGGGCGAGGTAATTATAATGTTTGAATTTTATTACATTGGTCTTAGACCATGATGCATTGTTTTGAGCACTATGTGAATTGCATGCAAGTAATTGGAATTTTTTTAGGAAAGGTAGTGAGGTGACACTATCATTTATTAAGTGCACTAATGAAGCACAATTTTTGGGGAATTGAAAATTTTCTTAGAAATCCAAAGGGTATGTAAACTCTTTCTCTCTCCCATTCACATTTTTTGGTTTTTTTATTGTGTTTTGTTTGCTGGAGTTGATTGAGGGTTTTGGGGAGAATATGGTGGAAGGTTTGTTTGGGTGATTCATGCAAAAATGGAAGCTCTATTTAATGGAAACATGGGATTCAATATTTTTGTTTGGGTTTGGAGCTATTTTGTGGGCATTGAAAGCTATAGATTAAAAGAGATATTTGGAAAAAGGATATTACAAGGAAAATAAAAACATGCATGCATTATTTCTACTCTAGTATTTTTTGTTTTTAGTTGAAATCTGGGCATACATTTTAGTTTTAATCTCATTTTAAATCTTGAAAAATAACGAAATATAAGATGAAATCAATATTTTATATTTTCTGGGTTTGATTAGAAATTTGGGCATGAATTATAAGGAGATTATGGGACTATTTTTCCTTACTAGAAAATGTGCACATAGATTTTATTTTATTTATTTTTATCAGCTCGATTTGAGATTGTTGGTAGTCGATTTGACATAAAAATAATGGTATGAGCTTTTTGTTTTAAAAATTGGAAATTTTCCTTCGTTTTCTATGTGGAAATTTCATAAAATATTTTGAAAGGAATGAAACATGATGTGGGTTTGTTGGAAAATGAAATATCTATAGTTTTTCTCATTTTGGCATTCTTGGTATGAGTTAAAATGTTAATATTTGGGATTGTTGAATTTGAGTTCTATTGGTTTTAATGATAGTGGTGATATTCATCATTTTGGTCAATAAATCCTCCTCAGCTATGATTAGTGTTATAGATATTTATAAAAATTACTATTAAACTATTTTTAAATCTATTTTGGATGAAAAACTAGTGTTAATGAATGCTAATTATAACTCATTACAAAGCTTAAGCTATTTAATTTGTTATCAGTTCCTTTGATCTCACCATTGTTGGTTTAAAAACTGTTTTTTTATCGAGAGCTCACTTAGAACCGGTTTTGTAACTTGTATGATTGTAAGTCCACCTTCGACTTATAAGTACAATGCACTAGTAGTTTTTGTATGGAATTGATTGGATGATGGTATTTAGTTCATTCATAGCTGAATAAGATGATTGATAATTGATTATTGGAAATATAAATTCAAAAAGATAATGGGTTGACATAAACTTATCATTAAACATTTATGAAACAATGATTATGTTCTTATAATCATAATTGTTTAAAAGTTGGTTATAATCGAATGTTGATTGTTTGATAATAAGATCATTGACAAGCTTGATGGTTATGTTAGCATAGATTTTAACTATTTGATTTATTTACTTTGAAATAATGGAAATCGGGAAGGTATTAGATCTATACGAATTAATTATAAATTTTGGTGAAATTCCATGTCTTTTATATTATTTACGATAATGTTAAATATTTGTAATGATTTGAAAGCCTTCATTGTTATAATAGGGATTGTGTAGGTAAATGGATTCAATTAAATAGTTATTTATAAAAGAGAATAATGAGTTATATAAGTTCATTTATTAGAAATAAATGTTGTTTAGATGAAAGATTATCCATTGATATTATTTTTGAGATATATTCCTAAGAAAATTTTGATGCTAAAATAAAATCTTGATCTTGATTATGGTTTAAATAACTTGCATTAGTAATTTACTTTAAACTCTAAAGTTATGAACAACGTTAGATTCTTGGATTGTTTGAGAACATAGCTTACTTTTTTAGAAATACCATTCATTTGAGCAATCATATATAAATGTAATTAATGAATTAAAAAGTTTTATTAGTTATTAGTTAAGTAAACCTTAACATATTATTTTATTTCAATTAAATACAACAAGAATATGAGTTGGATAACTCGTGTCAGTTCTTAGAACTAACCATGTATACACTTTCTCTCTCCTACAATGTGCAGGATGAAGTGAATTTTATGAAGTGATTAATTAGATTGTATACACATGATTTCTTCATGTATATTGTTTTAAAATGCAATAAGGATTATTCTATTTAATTTAAATGCAAAAGTATTATCTTCGCGAGGTGATTTTAAGGAATTTTCCTATTATTCTATCCTTAATAATTATATGTCATCATTTCAAAAAATAAAGACTTGTCTTTATTATGTTTAAATAAAGATACTTGTTGCTTTGTATCACATTTTATGAGATATGGAAGTGTTTAAGTGTTGTTTTACAACAGAGTATGAATAAAAGTTAAGTATATTATGTTATGTAATTATATCTATTTTATTGATTTATCTATGGATGAACAAATATGTTGATTTAAAAACATAGTATGATATGGAAAACAATACAACAAAAACAATGTTAAATTAATATTTTACCTTATCAAATAAATTGTACACTTCATATCCATGAAGATCAAATGAGATAAAGTGAATTATTCATATTAAATGATGTACTTATGAGATTAAGACCAATACTAAATAGGAAGTGATTGGATCATTTAAATGTGAGACATGGTTAAATAACCTATATTAAATGACAACATTAAGTTGTGATAAATCGATAAGAGGTACCCATAAAGGATAGTAACTAGATAAGTTACTATAATCCTCTATCAAGAAACAAATAACATGTTATGATACCTTATAACTATCAGTAAGGATGAAATTATTTACTTATCCTAAATAGATAACTAAATTGTAAATGAAGTGTAGATATCTTGAATCATCATTTTTTTGACATAATCCTAACCGTGCCATCTTAGGATGGTTACGGGAAGGATAATGAGTACGTAATGATGAAATTCATTACGTGGTCACTATCTTTCCCATAGGGATCCTAAGATGGGATTGATAGGATCCTTTCAATTAAAAGGATGAGTCATGGTTCCTAATTCTTCAAAACTAAACTCAATTCTAAAAAATAAAAAGAGATCCATATAACTGTAAAGAGATGGTTTTGTAGTGATGGAGACAAGTTTTGATGACTTGTGTGCAGTCACGAAACTAAGCTTGCAAAGAAACACTTGAAATTTTGGCCAAATAGTGTAACTAGCTAAATACATTATTTGTTCACCATACCCCTAACTTGTTGTGTCGGATACTAGATGGATTACAACTTTTATGATTTTCCAAGTTGACACTTAGGAGTTGCACATAGTTCTCAAGACACTTGTTAAAAGGTTTAACCAAAAGTATACAAGTTATACACACTCAGTTAGAGTGAATTAAGGGGGATTAGGTAGATCTAGTTGACCCTTATAGCTACACATGGTTATCATTTGTTATCAAATGGATTGTAAACATTTAATTATGTTGGATTTTAATTTTCAAGATGAAAATCATTAAAGGCATTAATTGTAATTAAGGGGTTTGTTTTTAAAAAATCCCTTAATTTGGATGATTAATAACATGGGTGTTACATTTTGGTATCGAATTGAAGGTTATCATCTCTTGACTTAATGGGTTCATATGCTAACAAAACATCTTATTATTGTTAACATAATACGATGGTTAGGAGAAGGGAAAACAATGAGGATGAAAATACAACATGAAAAAAAGTTAGATGAAATCCTAGCAATCCTTCAGACACTTGAAACCGTGTAGCTTCCTTAAAGCAACAGGTTGGGTGAGAATGAAGAAGAAGAACCTGAGGTAGACAACCTATAACAAATGAAGAAGAACATCCTAATGCTAGAAATCAAATGATAAAAATCAAAAAATAGCCAAAGTGGTATTTGGATTGTCAAGAGAGATATCAAGCGGATCAATCCACCAAAGTTTGATGGAACAACCTTGGGAGATGGAGCTAAGAATTGGCTGAGTGAAATGGAAAAATATTTTGAGATAAGATACTTTTATGAAGAAACCAAGGTCATTTGGGTGCATTTCAGCTCTCAATGAGGCATCCTCTTAATGGGATAACCAAAAGGTAGAGTTAGGTGTTGATACTAATATCACCTGGGAACAATTCAAATTTTACTTCCATCAATGTTGGTTACCATAGTTATACTTTGATAAAAAAATGTTTGAGTTTCAAACCTAACACAAGGTAAAATCCGATGTGTGGTGAATATTGAGAATTTTTCACAAAGTTACCAAATATGTACCACAAGTATCAAAAAGATGAAAATTTAGAATACATAAGTTTATTATGGGACTGAACCCAATCATTGGAGGAGAAGTAGATGTGCATGGTCCTTCTACTATGGAAGTTGTATTTGAAAAATCCATTAGGCAAGAGAAAAAATTGCTAAAAGTAATTTTTACTCATAGAGATGAAAAGTGAAAGAAGAGCTTCATCTCACCTTCACCATTAGCTCCTAGAAAAACATGGTGGAAGAAGGTAGGCAACAAAACAAAGAATGCTAGAAATAATACAACAACAAAACTTGCTACAAATGTAAGGAGAAATGGGAAGAAAAATGTGTTGCAAAATGATAATAAATTTTAAAATAAGGGACCTTTTTGGATGTTTCAAATGTGGTGGTGACCACTATGCTAATAATTATCCCTAAAAAATCAGGGGAAACAATCAAGCAGAGGATACATGTTGTAGTGGCTAACCACCAAGATGAGAAACAAGCTACTCCCATTGAAGTGCTAGGTAAGTTGTATGGACTTCTTATTACTATTTTATTTGACACCAGTGCAACCGAGTGCTTCATTTATAGTAAATTAGCTAAAAAAATGAATAAGAAAGTTGGTTATATGAAAAATACATGGACTGTACAATATGGGAATAATGTTTTTCAAATTGTAGACCAATGTCTGTTTGAACACAACATTGGAATTACCTAGTTTCACAATAGAAATTGACCTCTACGTAGCTCCTCTAGGGTCCTATGACATTATTATTGGTGTAAATTGGTTGTCCCAACATAAAGAAATAATGACTGTTTTAAAAATGAATAGAATGCCTAGATGACATGTAGAAAATAACTAGCATACATGGCATAAAAAGGAATTTTGAAGTAAGGAAAATTTCTACCATACATGCAACTTAAGAAAGCTAAGAATAAAGGTTGTATGTTGTATGCAATCAAAATTTCTAATTTTAGTGAGGAAGGTAAGACTTCCTTGGAGGATTATCCATTGTTATAAGAATACATGGATGTCTTTCTGGAGGAATTACCTGACTTCCTCCTAGACATGAGTTTGATTTTACCATTGATATCAAACATGGAACTGAATTGATATCTAAAACACCATACATAATGACAACAAATGAGTTAGTTGAACTAAAAACACAACTTCATGAAATTTAGTCTAAAGGACTAATTAAACTAATTGTTCTCCTTGGGGAGCACCGGTCATCTTCGTTAAGAAGAAGGATGGCACATTAAGACTATGCATCGATTATCACATGCTTAACAAGGCCACAATAAAGAATAGATATCATTTACTAAAGATTGATGACCTTTTTTTATCATGGATGAGAGATGCATCTGCCTATTCAAAGATTGATTTATGATCTAATTATCATCAACTAAGGATAAAGGATGAAGACATTCATAAGACAATGTTCAAAACAAGATATGGGCATTATGAGTTTATAATGTTACCTTTTGGACTCACTAATGCACTAGTTGCATTCATGAACTTAATGAACAATATTTTTTAGGAATATCTAGATAAATTTGTGTTAGTTTTCTTAGACAATCATTATGATTTATTCTAAGAACATAGAAGAACACAATGAACACTTGAGAATAGTGTTAGATGTGCTTAGAAAAATAAAACTATATAGTAAGATCTCAAAGTGTTCATTTATCATAACAAAGTGCAATACCTTGGGCACATAATAAACAAATATGGGATTTCAGTTGACCCATCAAAAATAAAATCCATAATTGAATGACCAACACCTAAGAATGTACATGAAGTTAGAAGCTTCATGGGGTTGTTGGTTATTACAAAAATTCATGAAAATATTTCTCTAGAGTGGTTGCACCAATAACCTCTTTTAGAAAAAGGACAAGAAATTCTTATGGAATGACCAAGTGTGAAAATGCATTTAATATGATAAATAAAAATTAAAACAATACTTTTTTGAAGGTTCCGGATCCCAATGGAAGCTTCATCATGGTAACTGATGCCTCAAGTGAAGGTTTGGGTGGAATAATTTTGTAAAATGATCATGTAATTACTTATGAGAGAGAAAATTGAAGGTGCATGAGAAGAACTATGCTCCCCATGACTTAGAACTTGTTTCCATAGTTCATGCTTTGAAAATTTGGAGGCATTACCTGCTAGGAAATCCTTTTAATTGAAAACATACCACTTGGGGCTGAAATATATCTTTATGCAGCCTAATTTGAATGCAAGACAACATAGGTGGATGGATTTTTGTCTCAATATGATTTTGAAATTAGTTATATTAAAGGAAAAAACCATGTGGTTGATGTGATGAGTCATAGGAAGCATGTTTCTTCTTATTATAATCCTAAGAACAAAATTTAAAGATGAAGTAAAGAAACAAATGCAAATTGATTTATATTATCAACATGTGAAAAATGTGTTAGCAGAAGATCCAAATGATAGGAGATATGAAGGTTTTAAGTTTGATAATGAAGGATTCTTAGATACAAAAACAAAGTTTATGTTCCTTTGGGTAATGACCTTAGAACAAAATTCATGAAGGAATTTCATGATGCTCCTTATTCGGGCATCCCGAGTGACGAAATTGTTGGATGATGTAAAACAACAATACTTTTGGAAAGGAATGAAGAAAGACATGAAAATTATGTTTCTCATTTCTTGAGTGTTAATGTGTTAAGGTAGAGCACATGCATCATGCTAGTATATTGTATCCTCATAACATTCCATGCATTACAAATGGCAAAGTAATTAACATGGATTTCATGCAAGGACTGTCATTGTCTAAAAAAAACATGACATGATTTTAGTAGTGGTTGAAAAACTGACTAAAGTAGCTCACTTCATACCGGGTAATCTAAAGGATGATTCACATGTACTTGTAAAACAATGTTTTGCATGAAAATTTTAGATTTTACACGAGTTCTAAATTGATTATTTTTGACAGGGATCCTAGAATGACCTCTCAATTTTGGAAAACTTTAAACTTATCTTTGGGAACAAAATAAACTTTAGTTCAACATACCATTCAAAATAGATGGTGGTCAAACATAAAGAGTTAACCAGTTATGGAGGATATGCTCAAAATGTATTGCATGGATCAACAATATAAATGGGAAGAATATCTTCCATTGGTTGAATTTTCCTATAATAACACTTATCATTCTTCACTGAAAATGTCACCATTTGAAGCGTTATATGGGAGAAAGTGTAGAACTCCTATTAGCTAGGATAACATGGAGGAAAAGAGAGGTAGTAGGCCCAAAATGTTAATAGAAATGGAAAGAAACAAGTAAACTCATTTGTGAGTGGTTGAAAGAAGAAACGATAGGTAGGAAGAAAAAGCTATGCATATTTAAAAAGAGCGAAAAGAAATTTGAGCAAGGAGATAAAGTATTTTTGAGGGTAAAACCCAAAAATATCTCAATTACATTTGGAAATCTACCAAATTATCACCTAGATATGTGGGACCTTTCAAATTCTAGAAGTTATAAGTCTAGTGGCATACCAACTAGCATTACCTCCCACATTGTCTAGAATGCATGATGTTTTTCATATTTCATTGCTTAAAAAGTATGTTTCAGATATAATACATGTCATAAATTATAATTCTTTACAGGTTTCAAGACCCAGGAATCATCATGGTGGAACTAATTAGAGTGATGGAAACTCATAGGTTACATCTCATAAATCGATATATTGCTCAATGCAAGGTCCAATGGGACTAATATTATGAAGATATCACAACTTTGGAGAATCTAGATGAAATGAAAACTGCATTTCATTCTATTTTTTCAATGATTAAAAATTCTATTTAACTATATGCTATTGATATATTATATAGTAATTGATAATAGTGTTTCTATAATGAAAAATTGTTGTTATATTGCTGACTATTTGAGAATATTTTTGTTATGAGGCTATTACAACCAAGATTTATGAGTTATGATTGACTGAAATTATGGAAAAAATTTCAAGTTTTTATGAAAATGTGAACTAATTTTCTTTGATAATGATGTTTGGAATGTTTTTCAAATTATATGCTTGATAACATTAAGTTAAATCATCATGATGATGATTCTTTAAGGGGGAAATATATCACATCCCGCAATAGTTGAAGGTTATGTCACAATGAATATTTGGATGAATGACTAAATTAATGATGAACGTTAATTGATAAGTAGGTATATATAATTATATATACATATATGTATATGCAAAAACATATACATACATGTATATAGATGTATACATAACCATATATATTCATTTACCTTCTAACATTTGTTGGATTTGATTGATGATTACCTTCTCTTTGCATCGATGTATATTGATTGGTTGGTTAGAATCCACCACTCTTTGTTGTAAATAATGATATTTACATTTATTAACGATGTTTCATGGCTGTTAAATTGGCTGCTTTGCATTGTTTATGGGATTGTTTGAATCGGTCATGTAGACCGCATTACATTATTTACGGTTGACTTACACATTGCTTGGAAATGGATTAAAAAATGGATGTTGTTGTTTGGTCTTGGACCTCATAGCAAATGATGTTTGATGTTTAGTAACTCTCCTTCCTTAGAATTAAAATATGATGGTCATAGACCACTATGCAAGGTAATTATTCGATAGTTATTGTGTAAATGTTTTACTCTTGAAGTTGACCCCTCCTTGCCATTGGGAATGATGGTCATGGACCATTAACAAGGTAATGGTAAACTTGGTCATAAAACATTGGAAAAATAAGGATTATTGATTATTGTTTATATTATAAATGGTCTTGGGCCACAAGGTGATTAAAGTGTCTATTTTAATTATTGACAGTGGTCACCGACCATATTGCTTGGCAAATATTAAGCTTAAGGATTATGGATTATTGTTTACATTGGTCAACGACCACTTTGCAAATGAAATGGATAACGTTTAAAAGTTTTAATGTTTATTGTTGGAATGGTCATAGACCATGGGTAAGGTAACTATAATGTATGAATTTTATTATATTGGTCTCAGACCATGATGCATTGTTTTGAGCAACGTGTGTGAATTACATGTAAGTAATTAGAATTTCTGAGGTGATGTAGTGAGGTGGAATTGTCATTATTGTTAAGTGCATTAATGAAGCACAATTTTGGGAGAAATAGAAGCTTGTTTAACAAGCCAAAATTCATGCAAACTCATTCTCTCTCTACCCATTTGCATTTTTGGTTTTATTGTTTGGTTTTGTTTGTTGGAGTTTCATGAAGGGTTTTGGGAGAATATTATGGAAGATTTATTTTGGTGACTACATGCAAAATTGGAAGCTTTATTTAATGGTAAATCGAGATTCATTTTTCTATTTGGTTTTGGATCTATTTTTTGGGAGTTGAAAGTTGCATATTTAAAGAGAAATTGAGAAAAAAGAAAAGCAATGCAAATAAAAATAGGCATGAGTTACTTCTACTCTAGTAGTTATTTTTTTTAATTGAAATTTGGGCATATGTTTTGGTTTTAATCGGATTTTTAAATCTAGGGAAAAATAATGAAATAATGATTTCTATTTTGTAGTTTTGATTATATATTTGGGCATGAATTATAAGAAAATTAGGAAATGACTATTTTTCCTTACTGGAAAATGCGCATACATATTTTATTTTATTTATTTTTATCATCTCGATTTGAGATTTTTAGTAGTTGATTTGACATAAAAATAACAATATGAGTTTGTTATTTTAAAAGTAATGGAAGTTATCCTTCATTTTCTATGTGGAAATTTTAGAAAAAAAATAGTGAAAGGAATGAAACATGATGCAGGTTTGTTGAAAATGAAAGATCTATATTTTTAATCATTTTGGAATACATTCTAGGTATGAAGTAAAAATGTTAATATTTGGGATTTTCAAATTTGGATTTTGTGGTTTTTAATGATAGTGGTGATATTCATCATTTTGGTCGATAAATCCTCCTCAAATATAAATATTGTTATAGATATTTATAACAATTACTATCGACCTTATTTTTATCTATTTTAGATGAAAAATAGTATTAATGAATCATATTTGTAACCCATTACAGATTAGCTATTTAAGTTGTTATCGACTCCTTCGAGCTCACGATTTTGGTTTAAAAACTCTTTTTGTTATTGAGAGATCACTTAAAATAGGGATGTTTTAAATTGTATGATTTTAAGTCCAAATTGGAATTGCAAAGCACAACGTGCTAGTAGTTTTTGTATGAAATTGACTAGATGAGGGTATTTAGTTTATTCATAGTTGAATAAGATGATTGATAGTTGATTCTTGGAAATAAAAATTCACTACAAGATAATGGGTTGACATTAACCAATCATTAAGTCTTTCTAAAGAAATGATTATGTTCTTACAATCATGATTGTTTAAAATCTATGTTGACATGATTGTTGAGTGTTTTATAATAAGTTAATTGATGATATTTTAGGTTAGCAAAGATTGTAACTATTTTCTCTTATTTACTTAAAAATTACGGAAATTGGGAAGGTATTAGATTTGTACGAATTACTTATAAAGTTTGATGAAATTCCACTACTTTGTATTATTTACGAGAATGTTAAATATTTGTAAGCATTTGTAAGCCTTTGTTGTTATAAATATGGAGTGTTTTGTTAAACATATCAATTGAATAGTTATTCGAGAAGAGAATAATGAGTTATATAAGTTCATTTATTAGAAAATAAATGTTGTACTGAGATGAAGCTTATCTTGTTGATATTATTTTGAGATACGATCTTAAGAATTGTTTGATGCCAAAATTAAATATTGATCTTGATTATGGTTGAAATAAATTGCATTAGTAAGTTACTAAACAATCTAAAGTTATGAACACCACTTAGTTTCTTGGATTGTTTGAGAACATAACTTACTTTTGTAGTATCATTCCATTTGAGCAATGATTTATAAATGTAATTAATGAATTACTGAAGTTTATAAGTTATTAGTTAAGTAAACCTTAACATATTATTTTATTTCAATTAAATACAATAAGAATATGAGTTAGATAATTCATGCCAGTTCTTAGAATTGGCCATGTATACATTTTCTCTCTCTATAGTGTGCAGGACAACGAATTTTATGAAGTGATTAACTGGATTGTATACACATGATTTATTCATGTATATTGTTTAAAAATTTGATAAGGATTATTTTATTTAATTTTAATGTGAAATTATTATCTTTGCAAGGTGATTTTAAGGCATTTAGCCTATTGTTCTATCCTGAATAATTGTATGTCATCATTTCAAAAAATAAAGACTTATCATTATTATGTTTGAATAAATACGGTTTCTAATTTGTATCATATTTTATGAGATATGGAAGTGTTTAAATGTTGTTTTTATAATATATAATGAATAAAAGTTAAAGATATTACGTTATGCAATGATATCTATTTTTATTGATTTAGCTTGAAAGAAACAATAAGTTGATTTACAAACATAGTATGATATGGAAATCAATACAACAAAAACAATGTTATATTAATATTGTACCTTATCAAATAAATTGTACAATTCATATCAATGAAGATTAATTGAGATAAAGTGAACTATTCATATTAAATGATGTACTTATGAGATTAAGACCAATACTAACTAGGAAGTGATTGGATCATATAAATGCAAGACATGGTTAAATTAACCTATATTAAATGACAACATTAAGTTGCGATAAATAGATAAGAGGTACCCATAAAGGATAGTAATTAGATAAGTTATAATAATCCTCTATTGGGAAACAAATAACATGTTACGATACCTTATAACCTATCATAATGATGAACTTATTTACTTATCCTAAATAGATAACTAAATTGTAAATGAAGTGTATATATCTTAAATCATCGTTCTTTTCGGCTGAAATCTGAACCGTGCCAATTTAGGATGGAGATGAGAAGTATAGTGAGTACCTAATGATGAAATTAATTATACAGTCACTATATTTCCCATAGGGATCCTAAGATAAGATCAATAGGATCCTTTTGATTAGAAGGATGAGTCATTATTCCTACTTCTTCAAAACTGAAATTAATTCTTAAAAAATGAAAATATATTTAGATAACCTTGAAGAGACAGTTGTGTGGTGATGGAGATAAGTTTTTCGACTTGTGTGCATTCAAAAAAAAAAAGCTTGTAAAGAAAATATTGAAATCTTGGCCATGTAGTGTAACTTGTTAGAGTAGGTATTTACCTTAGCTCATGTTCACCTAGGTACTTATTTACCTTTATTATATATATCCTCACCCACTTATGTGTATGGATATTTATTTGATCTTATTTAGATATTAGGAAAATATTATCTAGTTTTTAGGTATATTTCTTTCCTTGCTCTATGGTATTGACTAGATCTTTGATGGCTAGTTCTTTCCTAAAGCTATGGTCTTAACTAATTCTTTGATGACTATTTCTTTCCTTGATTTATGGCTTGATCTATGACCTTGACTAGTTCTTAGATTGATATTCCTTGCCTATATAAGCAAGGCTCATTCTCATTGTATTTCATTGAGTTCCATAATAATATATGATATTGTTGCTCATTTGTTTGCAAAGGTTTTATTAAAGTTATTTTGGTGAATTTATTTCATCTTATTAAGTGTGGTGTTTGATTAGCATATGAGTTCTTTGTGGCTTGGTATGATCTGTTTATCATTCATTTTATGGTATCAGAGCAGGAGATTTTTGTTGACATCCGTCTGTAAGTTTCATTTTGCAAACAACATTTTCTATATATTCATATATTTGTATTATTTAGTATTTTATTGTTGCATGCATTTTTATGCAAAACAAAGTCTTCCATTGGATTCAAAAGGTGGCAAAACCCTAAAAATGACTATAAATTTGACCAAGACTAGAGGAAGTTGTTATTTCGTGTTTTTTTGTTTTTCCAAAGGTCTATACAGTACAAATCCACTTTGCAATCAGTGTCATCATGGAAAAAACCGGAAAAATGGTTTCTTGGTTTTTTGAGATCCGCATTGGGGTTTTTTTTTTTTGTGGTGTAACATTTCCAATTGGAGGGGATCATAATTTTTCTAGAGGGAAGTGTTTTATTTTTTTGGAAGGTTGTGGTGTTACTATGCACATTTTTCCATTTCGGGAAAATCCATGAGACTATTATTTTTGGTGAGGAAGGTCATTTTTGACATAATCTAGAAAACAAGCAACACACCCCAAAATAGTAAGAAGTGCAAACACCCATTGAAATCCTTAGACCCTAGTCATGTGATATATGATCATATGAGGGCTTAAGCTTGTGATTCCTACTAGTATGTATTTAATTCTAAATCCCTTTGATTTTATTTGTGTGGTGAAGGAAAGAGCATTTTTTTAGTGGCAACTAAAATAAATACTAGAGCATAAAATCGAAAATATTGTATGTTTTGATTGGTAACTCGATTTGAGTGTCATTTTTACAATATTACTTGTTCCATTGGAATTATTTATTTTAAGAAACATGCTATAATTATAAAATACCATATTGTTACACACACTCAATTATAAAGTGCCAAAATCTAGGGGGTCTTATTACATTGCTTGGTTCTTGCATTTTCTTTAGTGATTTTTGAATGGTTTCTTTATCTACTTCTGCATTAGATCATGTTGAGCTATTAACAACACATAATGACCACACATGTAAACCAAGAATGTAAACAATAATTAAGCAGAAAGTATTATGGGCTTTAACTTCTTTGCAACAACTAGTGTTCACTAGAGAATATGATAAATCTCAGTACCATTACAAATTTGATGAGTGTATGGGTTTGATAGGAACTAATGTAAGTGATAGTATTTTGTTTCATTTATAAAAATGTGACTCTCCTTTCAAAATATGGGAGAAATTGGAGGGTTTATTTGGTAAGGTGGATCACATGAGAGCCATGCAACTTGAAATTGAGATCACTTCTCTTAATCCTAAATATTTTCAATCAATTATAGACTATCTTACCAAGTTCAAGTATTTGTTGACACAATTGAAGAGGAGTGGAAGAGAGAAGAAAGATGAAGAGTGTGTTTAATTAATTTTATCCAAGTTGAGAGGACCATTCCAAATATTTTCTTCTACCTTTTTCTCTAGCATGGATGCCTTAGGTGACACCTTCAAAATGCCTAATTTAGAAACATTTTGTGAAAGAATTACTAGGGAAGAATCCAAATTGTCTAACCTTGAGTATTCCACCTCTCAAAAGGAATTAGTTGCATCTAATCCTAAGGGCAAGGGAAAACCAAAAATTAAAACCAAATCCACCCCTTCTCCATCTCAAAGTTCTCCTAAACCCAAAGAAAACAACTCCAAATCAAAGAATAAGTCTAGCCTTTCATGCTCTTTTTGTGGGGTTATTGGTCATGAAGAACATATGTGTTAAAAGTGAATGAAAGCCTTAGAGGATGAAGTTAAGAAATAAAAATTTATATCTCCACTCCACCTCCTTCTAATCAGCATGGCAAATCACTTAATGTTGTTGGGAGATATCAATCACCACTTACAGATAGTTGGGTTATAGATTGTGCTTCTCATCACATGACTTCTTCCAAGGAGTCTTTTGTATCTCTAGGTTTTAGTTCTACTTCCAAAATTGAGGTTGGAGATTCTTCCTTTATGTTGACGGAAAATATGATATACACCTTGATGGTGGTAGTATCTAAGATGCACTATATGTTCCTAACATCACCACAAATTTGCTTTCTATATATCAAATTTTTCATTCTGGTCAAGGAAAAACAATGACTTTTACACCACATGGGGCAAAAGTATGAACTTTTTGGAGCCTCATTCACTTGTTTCTCAAGGTATTGTTGATCATAGTTCTATACTATATCACTTTGAGGGTTTTGATGACACTTCCTCTATAGGGACGAAATTGGTTTCTCATGCATTCGAGAGAATAAGCTTTGACACAAGATATATGGACATCTCAATTAAAAATATTTGAAGGAGTTGAGTAGTCATGGTATGGTTGATGGTATTCTAAAATTTTCTTATCTTGAGGGAGTTTATCATGGCATGCATTAGGGAAACAACACCAAGATCCATTTCCTAAGAATTTTTCCAACATAGCTTCTTCACCACTTGAGCTTGTTCATAGTGACTTGATTGTTTTTCCTACCCCTCTTTCAATGGAGATAAGTATGCACTTACCTTTATTGATAATTTATCGAGGTGTACTTGGGTTTATTTTCTTAAGTACAAAAGTAATTTTGTTTACACTTCAAATTATTCAATGCTTTGGTCGAGAAACAATATTCTAGTTGCATAAAGAACAATCACACTGATAATGGGGAAAGTAATTCAACAATGAGTTTTCTAAAATTTTGGCAACTCATGGCATTATTCACTAGCATTATGTTCCTCATACTCCACAACAAAATGGCTTAGCAGAATGGAAGAATCAAAATTTGAAGGAAATGGCTAATTGCATGATGCATTCTAGATATTTACCTCCTATATACTTTGGGAAAAATTAGTTAATTGTGCTTACTACATTCTCGAATCACACACCACACATAACACTTGAGAATTTGACTCTAGAGGAATCTTGGTCCAAAACTAAGCCCGATGTCTCATTTTTTTGAGTCTTTGGGAGCCATGTTTGGGACTTTTTTCCAAAGAAGAAAAGGAAATCCTTGGATAAGAAGAGAAAACCCTTGATCTTTGTAGGGTATTGTGAGGACATGAGAGCTTATCGAATTTTAGATCTTGATACTCATGAGGTTATTTTCAAACACATGTTCAATTTGATGAGCACTTCACACCTCATGATTATTCATCTTCTTTCATTTCTACTTCTTCTTCTTTATCTCATCTTGAGGATCCTTTATTTAAGGAGGTTGATGAGGAGGTTATAGATGCTAAAGAGGATCCTATTCCCACTGATGTTGTTAGTGTACCTAAGTGGTCTCGTACTACAATTTCGAGGCAACACCTTTGATACAGATCTCCACCCACTAGGAATCATCACACACATTATCTAGGTTCGGACTTTTGTGTTAGGAAGTTTCGAGGATCCAAAGTCTTTTCACATATCATGAGATACGAGTTTGGGATGATGCGATGACATCTCGAGTATTCTTCTTTAATGAAGAAACATAATTGGGATTTGGTATCTCTTCCTAAAGGAATAAATATGGTAAGGTTTGAGTGGGTATACTAACCACATACACAACCGATGGGTCCATTGATAAGTATAAGGCTCATCTTGTTGCAAAGGGTTTTTCATCAGTTAAAGGTATTGATTACTATGAGAATTTTTCACCCATTGCCAAGATGGATTATGTACACCTTATACTTGTTATTGATGCATCGCATGGGTGGCCCGTATACCAGATGGACGTGAAGAGTGCCTTCTTACATGGAGATTTATAAGAGGAAATATACATGGAGAAACCTGTTGGATTTTTTTAGGATTCTTCTCTTGTTTGTAGACTCAAAGGTCTCTCTACGGTCTCAAACAAACCCCTTGGGCTTAGTATGAGAAGATGTATTCTTATCTTATATCTACTAATTTTGTTCACTACCACTTTGATCCTATAGTATATCTTCAACATGTTGGTGAGGATATTTTGATACTTGTCTTGTATGTTGATGATATGTTACTTATTGACATCTCTTCTTCCCACATTTAGAGTATTTAGAGGGTTTTTGTACACAGTTTGGCATGAAAAATATTGGGTCATTACATTATTTCCTTGGATTGCATATTCATCGATAGACTCGGGATTCATTTGAGTCTACAAAAGTACACCCATGATCTTCTTCAACACTTTGATATGGCTTATTAAAATAAAATTCCATCTCCTTTTCAGTCTAGGGTTACTCTTACTTCCACATGTACCACTCCACTTTGTGATCCTACATTGTATAGGAAGTTGGTTGGAAGTCTCATGTACTTAACCCATACTCACCCTGATATTTCATTTTCAGTAGGGATTATATCTCGGTTTGCACCTTCTCCTCATAGTAGTCACTAACAGCTTCTAAAAGGATTTTGTGCTATTTGTAAGGCACTTCCAACTTTGTACTCCACTACACTATGGGTTCTACTCAGTTGGTTGGATATACATATTTAGATTGGGCATGTTCTATTGATAACAGAATTCCACTTTTGGCTATCTTTTTGTCTTGGTTCTTCTCAAGTTGCTTGGGTGTGCAAAAAGTAACATGTTATCTCACTTTCATCTTTAGAGGCAGAGTATAGGGAAATAGTTACAATGAGTCAACAGATTCTTTGGCTTCGACATTTATTAATAGATTTTAGATCCCCATATGGTTCACCGATGTATTTTGGTTTGACAACCTAAGTGCAATTCACATTTCTCACAACCCTATTGAGCACCAAATGACATGGCATATTGGGATACACATACACTTCATTTGTCAATGCATTCAGGATGGATTTCTTTTCTTGGACTACATTCCAACTCAACATCAGGTTGAGGACATCTTTACGAATCCTTTTACATCACCTCGCTACCTTGAGTTGTGTGACATTCTTGGGGTTTCAGAAATTGTTCTTGGGGGTGTTTGAGAAAATAATCCTTCTTCTTCTTCTTCTTTCTCTTTCCTTCTAGCAGGATTATTTCCTTCTTTTGGTTTAATATTTCTTCATGAATATATTATACATGAGTACCGATTATTCCTAGTTGGTGGGAAACATGTTGTGGATATGCCACTTTTATTTTGGGCCCTTAGCTTCACTTGAGGGGGGGTGTTAGAGTAGGTATTTTTACCTTAGCTCATGTTCACCTAGGTACTTTATTTACATTTATTATATTTATCCTCACCCACTTATGTGTGTGGATATTTATTTTATCTTATTTAGATATTAGGAAGATATTATCTAGTTGTTAGGTATAGTTCTTTCCTTGATCCATGGTATTGACTAGATCTTTGATGACTAGTTCTTTCCTAAATCTATGGTCTTCACTAGTTCTTTGATGACTATTTTTTTATTGATTTATGACTTGATCTATGATCTTGAATGGTTCTTAGATTGATATTCCTTATCTATATAAGCAAGACCCATTATCATTGTATTTCTTTGAGTTACATAATAATTAAGATATTAATACTCATTTATTTGCAAAGGTTTTATTAAAGTTATTTTGATGAATTTCTTTCATCTCATTGAGTGTTTTAGGTTTTATTAAGGTTTTATTACGAGTTACTCTATTCCTTTATTAGAATTTGAGTTCTTTGTGACTTGATTTGATCTTTTATCATTCCTTTTATAACTAGTTGAATACAATGCATGTTCACCATAACCCTAACTAGTTATGTCGATACCGGATGGATTGCAAATTTTCTGAATTTGAGGTTAACACTTAGGAGTTTCACATAGTTCTCAAGATCTCTTAAAAGGTTTAACCAAAAGTATATAAGTTAAACACACTCGAGTTAGACTAAATTAAGGGGATCGGGTAGATTCAATTGACCCCGATTATTTTTTTGTTAAGGTAAACAAATTGGTTTTGAAGGGACCAAAAAACCCTTTACAAAGAAAGAAGCAAGGTTGAACCCGCTAACCAAAAGAAGTCAAGGAGGCCAATTCAAAATAGCTTGATAGGGAAGCTAACCCAAAAGAAAATCCAAACCCAACAATCTTAAAATTTAACATTGCATTTTTGTAATAAAACTAGAGAAACACCAGGCTAGTAATAAAGGAAACAAGAAGACAAAACACATAAAAGGTCAGCCAAAGGCCCACCATTAATTCTTCTTGGTGTTAAGGTTCTTACTATTCGTTCTGGCACTTGGGCCATAATCCTTCAAACCAACAACCTTTATGATCACCCGTTTAGGCCTTTTTCAGCTTTTCCCTCAATTTGGGTGTCCTCCATCTAGGTGTTGTCCAAATCAGTATCAGAATGGTTATCGGCCTAAATTTCCCTGGAGTCTTCACTATTGGATCTACTAAGGATGAGCCTCATCTTCTACTTACTACGTTCATCTTTGGTGAACTGATCCTGCAAAATAGATAGCCTCTTCTCATGCATGACAAACTCCGTGTGCATATCCCAAATTTTCTTATTATGGACTTTAATTTTATGGTGAGAATTCTTAACCTCGTAAAGCAAGTTATTGTTAATAATGATGATTATATTAGCTTCTAACTCAAACCTCAGTAACTTGGCATTCCATTCAAAAAAATCCCTCTCGTACTACTCTCACCCTTAACATGAACCCCTTTTTTTTCTCTCTTTCTTAAGATAATTCATAGTCGACGCTAGAGTTTCATAGTCTGACTCAGTATTAATAGGAACCTCCAACTGAGTAGGGATAATGGGCTTGCCATTTTGAACCATGAGAAGAATCGAACATGGTGAAGGGGAACATCAATTTTTTTCTTTAAGTCTATAGTGGAAGAAGTGAGGGACCTGAATAGAAAAAAGGCAAGGCTTATAGCTTGGTCTCTTTGAAGAAAATTCGAATGGATAGGTGATACAAAAATATTTTTTTGAATTTTCCTTCCAAGGTCAAATACTTCATCACCACAAGGAAAACATTGGCCCAATGACTAGGAAGGAAAGTTCAAGAAATACCATCATCGTGTTGCACAATACATTCCCTAGGGCAAAAAAAAGTGTCTAATTCATGTTTTCACCTTGTTTTGTCTTTAAAGATTTTGAGACCATCCATTTTTAACCCAGTAACCTCAGATATGGAATTCTCAGAAACCCCAATATTAATCCCTCTCAAATTAAATCCCCCTCAGTCCAAGCATTACCAAAATCAATAGAGAGTTGAGGATCGTTACCTTTTAAACATCGGATATACTTAGTAAACCCTCCTCTGTGTAGCAGTCTCCAAAGGGATGCGTCATTTTTAGGTGGAGGAATGATGTTGGCTTTGTTCTGACCCTCTCACCACCCATCTTGAACCAAAAACAATGTCTTTCTTTGGGAACAACCAAAATGGAGCCACTAGTTTCAACTTGATAGAAATGCATATAACCATAATGTATGTCCTTTCCCAAAAAATAAAGGATATTTTTATGATGTCGAGCGTGAGAAGCTCGAAAGCTATCATTGCGCTGCCTCTAGGGTTGAATCATCATTTATCAAATTTAAAATATTTTTCCAAGGAATGAGTTTCCCTGGCCACGTCACCATATCTGTCATGTTGTTACCATGATTGGCTAGCACATCAGCAAGTTTATTACCTGATCTGTAAGTGTGTTGAATGTCCACTCTGTCAAATGATTGCATTAGCATCCTAGCCTCCTTGATTATGTTGATAAGCCTCCACCCACAGTTGCTCTATTCCTTCATGGAATTGATAACACATAACGAATCACCCTTAATAATGAGGTATTTTATATTCAAGTCTATGCACAACTTAATACCCCATAACATAGCTCGCTTCGGCATTATTGTTGGAATGATTTCCCGAGAGGACCCACATATAAACTTTGACATATCCCAAAATGGTCATGAATAAGGCCTCACCTCCATATAATCTTTCTCTCCAATTAGCAGACCCATCAAAATTGAGTTTGAACCAACCTTCGGGAGGTCTAGACCACTTAACTCTATGTTTGTGGGTATCCTTGTTAGTCACGAGATTGTTGGGTTTGAGATTCATGCTACTTAGAATACTTCTTTCCAAATTCGGGTAGAGTTTAGATGATTTAATCTTGATGATCTGGGAATTGTCATAAATATCTTGTCCCACTTTTTCTATGACCTTATTTAGGCTTGAAGATTGATTCCTGAAGATCTTATTATTCCTCTCAATCCACAACCCCCAAATAGTGTGCGACAGGGCCAATTTCCATATCTCTCTAGTCAAATCATGTTGGAAATTGAAGCTCCATTGATCTGGGAGTAAGGAAACATCCCCAGGAAGCACCAAGTTTATCCTAAAAAAACCAAGAATAGCAGAGAAAACTTGGAAGGCGAAGGTGCATTCCAGAAAAAGATGTTGAATTGACTCTTCTTGGCAATTGCACAAGTTACACCTGTTAATGATAAACATCCCTCTCTTCCTTAATCTGTCCACAATAAGAATCTTTTTTTAATAACTTTTCGTAAGAATTTTTTTTTTGTATTAGGTTTTATTCGTATCTTCTTCTAGAAGCTGTTTGGTTCCACTTCCTCAAAGTTTAGCAAGTAACTAGACTTCACCTCATACTCCCTAGAATCCATATTTCTCCATATTAATTCATCCTAGGCTCTATTAAGGGAATATGACATTCCTTGAGGAGCTTGTTAAGTTCATCGAAGGCCTGTAAATCCCCCAAATAGTTAGGTGGTGGTCAGATTTGAACCCATTTTCTCTCTTCGTTCCAATAATTGTAAACCAACTCCCCAATCTCCAGTATAAATAAATGCCTTAGATTACTCCATGGCTCAACAGTATTGAGGGCCTTATCCTGGATCCATGGGTCATCCCAAAATTTGATCTTGGTACCATCCCCAAGATTCCATTTACTCCCCTTGACCAACAACTTCCTTGTCTGATAGAGATTATTCCAAAAATTGATCCCCTGGGTAGCTCCTATTCGAGAAAAGAACCAAAGTGCCACAAATATTTCACTTTTAGAATATTAGTCCAGGTTCCTTCTTCTCTATACAATCTCCAACCCACCTTAGCTATAAGATCTTGATTCATGAATTGAAGATTCTTCAGACCTAGACCCCCCTATCCTTGGGTTGCGTGACCTTTTCCCAAGCTATTAATGGGATTCTTGCCTTTTCTTCAGAGCATGTCCATAAAAATCACTTTTGTATGCTTTCAATAGCTTTTCTGATTCTCATAGGTAAGATGAAGATGGACATAACATACACTAAAATACCCTGCAAATGCTTTGAAGAAGTTGAGCTTTTCAAGCTTGTGACAACACAAATCCTTTCCAAATATCCACTATTATGAAATCTCTCTATCAATTTGTTTCATCCCCCTTCTTCAAGTTTTTTCCACAAAGAGGAATTCCAAGGTAGGTTTTTGGGAGGGTTTTTATACTGCATTCTAGAATATTAGCAAGCCTTACCTGCTGCTCCTCCTCCACATTGATGAAAAAAAAAAAACTCTTACATAAGTTAATTTGTTTCCCAGTTACTTATTCATACTTTTTGGTGATATTATTGAAGGTATGAGCCTCTTGGAAAACCACTTGTCCAAGAAGAACTGTGTCATCCACAAACTGCTGCAGATTTGGTTAACAACTCCATTGACAACTTTAATACCCTCAAGTCTACCTTCATTTTGGGATTTTGAGCATAACCTGCTTAAATATTCAGCAACAATTATGTAGAGGAAGGGTGAAAGGGGATCCCCTTATCTAAGACCCCTTTCCGATGTGAAGAAACCATTCAGTTTCCCATTTATTATGACAGAAAAACTGGGGCCTTGAGTACAAGATTGAATCATTTTGATGAAGTGAGGGTGGAAACCCAATTTATGTAAAAGGAGGAACATGAAATTCCAAGATATCTAATCATATTCCTTTTGCATGTCAAGCTTAACAATCATATCCTCTCTACTTGATTGTTCCATATAATGTATTGTCTCATGAATGTTTATTATGTTGTCAAGAATTTGTCTCCTCAGCACAAAGACACCTTAATTAGGAGAGATAAAATTATTGAGAGTTTCTCTCATTCTAAAAGCCATAATTTTGGATATGAGTTTGTACATTGTGTTGCATAGACTTATGGGTCTAAAATCCCTCAAGTCTTTAGCCCCTAGATTTTTTGGAATGAGGTCAATAAAGGTGTGATTGATTTTTATAGCAGGCTCCATGATCGAAAGAAATCTTGCACAATGGTAACCACCTCTCTTTTTACAATATCCGAATACATTTAGAAAAATAATGCGGGAAACCATCTAGGTCAATAGTTTTATCCCCCTCCATGGAAAATAAAATAGATTTTATTTCCTCCTCTAGAGGGTATAGAAATGAGATCTCTATTTTCCTCATGGTTGATGACCGACTCAAACAAATTGAGAGTTTTAGTGATAGAGATCTCAGATGGGAGTTGACCTTTAGCAAACAAGTTTTTAAAGAAGGATACAATGGTATTTGAAATATCCTTATCTTTTGTGGCCATGTCACCATATTATTTTTTAATTTCATGGATTCTTCCTTTATTGGCTTTAATAGTTATAGAGATGTGGAAAATTTTCGTATTGCATTCTCCCTCTTTCAGCCAATTTATTATGGATTTCTACTTCTAGTAGATCTCCTCTCTCTTTAGGATGTTGTGGTATTTAGCAGGAGATATTTTTCCTTATATTTTCTTCAATACTCCATCCTCCATGTTCCATTATTTATTCCAATTCTGAAGATCTTCAAAAAAATTCTTTTTGAAGAAAAATGTTTCCAAAAATTTCCTTGTTCCAAGTCTTGATGTTAGATTTAACATTTTAAGATTTGTTGCAACCTTGAACATGTTGTTTCCTTTGACTTCAAAGTTCCACCATTCTTTGATCATTCTCTCTAGATTTGGATGTGTAGTCCACATTTTCTCAAACCTAAAAGGTCTACCTTTAGTTTGCTCCCTTTCGCTGAACTTAAGGACTATAGGATTATGGTCCGAACCAATACGAGCTAGAGAGGAGAGGGAGTAATGTTGTTCTTGAATCCATTAGAAATTCACCAAGAAATGGTCCAACCTTATTTGAATCAGGTTCTCCCCTTCACATTTATTAGGCCAGGTAAATTTAGATCCACTAAGATCTAAATCAAAAAGATCCTTCCACCCTAAAAACTTTGCTAAATCTTCCATACTATTAGTCTACAAGTTTATTCCACCTTTCTTTTATGAGGGAATTAGGGGAGTGTTGAAGTATATCCCTATGATCCATCTTGAGTCATTGAACAACCTTTTAAAAGTGGTCAAATCCTACCACATCATCCTTCTACCAATAATAGTATTCAGAGCATAGATATTTGAAAGGATAAATTGTTTTCTGGAACTGATAGAAGTGAAACTAATAGCTATATGATGTTAATGTTGATCAGGGGATAACCTTCCAACACATTCTTGTTCTAAAGACACATCACTCCCCTCGAAGTGCCAATAGAGGATTGACAATGGAAACTCGCTTATTTCCAAAATAAACTATGAAATTCATTCATCATATCCTGATTCATTTTAGTCTCCTGAATCATTATGACATCAAGTTTTTCCTTACTCCTAAAATTAGACAAAATCCTATGTTTACTGGGGTTGTTTAAACCCCTTATATTCCATGAAAGAAAAATCATTTAAGAGATGTAGATTTTTGGCTTATCGCCAAATGTTTCTGACGTCCTTCCATAATATCCTTTCTGGTGGCTCTCTCCCTTTTTTCCTTCTCAAACGATCTCCCTGGTGGGGCTTTGTTGGCCCCCACATCTACCTAGATCTAGTTCTTGGGGTTATTTTTATTTTTGGAGATAGTTTATTACTACTCTTAATCTCTTCGATGACTGGGAAGAGAGACCCACATCTTTGAAAACTTCATTACCTTCTTCTATTGGGAGAGTTTCCATAGGAGCTTGATTGAGAATCTTCTAGATCTCGGGTCCTTGTTAGTCTCTAGAGCACACTTTAGATCATGTTCTGTTAGGTTGTGGAGCCTGTTTTCATGTGAGAAAGTGCTAAAGACTATAATAAGAGTATTGTGTAGTTTCCACAGCTTGTCTTACAAGGCCCCGAGTGGGGTCAGGGGACGACAGTAGCCCCGAGAAAAAAATTTTGGCCTTAAAACGTGCCCTATATACTGGGAAATAAAATTTTCTCATATGGGTGGGATTTTTGACCCATAGGTTTATGGGATGGTTTTGGCCCATGGTTTTGATACCCACGGTTTTGTAAAACTACTTAAGTAGTTGTCTACTTATGTGGTTTTGTGCATATGGTAGGGTTAATGTAACATTGCAGATGTGTTTTGAATTCGGGTGTGAATTCTATAGAGTTTGTTGAGCATAGCTCCAAACAGATTTGGGTATTGTATTAAGAGAGTGGTGGCTTGTAATAAAATCTGAGCAAGTGATTCTTGGTGGACGTAGCCCAAATTGGGTGAACCACGTTAAATACTATCTCTTTATGTTGTGTTATTTTATTCTGCACTTTTATTTGAGATTTGTAATATTTTCTACATATTAGTTTCTACTGTTGCGATTATGTGAGGGATTATTCTACATATTTTATCCCTTATTTCCTAACACTTCCACAATGGAAATGTCCTCCAAATTAATATCTAGCACCTTAAACATGTTGTTTGTGCCTACCATCACTTCCACCGACATTTTTGAAAAAAACTATCATCCATTGTGTTTGACACTATGTATCCAATAATGTTATCTTCATGTAGGTCTTCAACTACCACTAACTCATCCAATTTTTATAAATCTATCTCATTTGCTATTTTGGTGACCTTTTCCTAACCCATAACCTCAACTATTTCCTTTAAAACTGGTTCGATTCATATGATCCTTGAGTTTTAACATGTGATGGTTTATAGACATGCATCCAGTGGGATTTACCTTTAAGGGCCCACTAAAATTTGACTTGCATGAATATTTTTCCTTTCAAATATTCTTTAATAGTTCATTTGTTCTTTTTGAGATGAGCTTTCAAATTCGCTTCTTCCTTAGCCTTTGGACAATATTTGACATTATGTCCTGCCTTGAAGCACAAGAAGCATGCAAAAGGTGAAAAATTGTAGTCAATTTTCTGAGAGTGGACGCCACATAAAGCCTTGAGATCAATACTTTTGGGAAGCCTATTCTCTAGGACCACATTGACACAAAAATGAGTAAAAAGAAGTTTGGTCTTGGCACAAGTAATAGGATCAATGATAAGAAAAACCCCAATATATTTTTCTATCCCTTGTAGGATATCTAAATCCCAATATTCTAAGGGAAATAAGGGTATTCTGACCCAAATGGGATATTATTTGATAACAGTCTCTAAGGGATTGAATCCGGGTTACCATTTTTGAACCAAAATAATAGCTTTACCCATAAACCATGGACCTCCAACAAGAATCTTTAAAAAATCCTCTTCCAGAGATAGAGAAATCATAACAAAGGCATTAGCATAAGTTGTTATCTCCATCGATCCTTTGGGCATCCACTTCATGTTTTCCCATTTTCTAAACTCATATATATTCGGTTTGTTACCCGAAATCTTGGCTAAAATAGTATTGCTCATTGAAGATCAAACCCGTTTCGTGACTTGATCCGGTATTTCCAAAAATCTCCATTCTCATTACAAACCGGACTAACGCTAATAGAGGATACCTTTTTACTCGTTCCTACCACCTTCATTGCCCACATGACCGTAGGTCCCTTTTATAGCTCCACATTGTCCCTTTCTAGGTGCAATTCATATATTTCCCGCCATCAACTGAATCTCCTCGTGAAACACTACAACCTAGTCTCTGCTTTGCCTTTTTCTGCTCACTCTCAATTTTAATTCCATCGCTCCCCTAAAAAATGGGTATCACTTATTATCGGATAGATTTTAAAATTTAATTATGCTGGATTTTAATTTCCGTAGGATGAAAATAATTAAAGGCATTAATTGTGATTAAGGGGTTTGTTTAAAAAAATCCATTAATTTGGCTCATCAATAACATGGGTGTTATACGAGAATAATCCAAGAACCAATTCATATGAACCTTGAGGAAGAAGGGGATGATTCTATAGATGTTTTAGATGTTGAACTTGAATTTGAAAATATGACTATTATAATCCCAAATGATGATGATGTTGAGGATGACATTTTCAAAAACAATATTTCTTATATAATCATTACTTCTTTCAAGAAGAAACTTTTAATAAAATTGGTGAGTAGAAAATATGATCAAAGAAAATAAACTACAAGAAACTCGGTGAATGGTAGAATAATCCATATTTAGAATGGAGGAAAATTCCCAATAAATTCATGTTGCTTCTATGTATAAAAGGGATATCACTCGGTTATGCCACTTCTAAGAAGGTAATGCAAATTATAAAAGATTGTGGAGTTATGTTACTTCCTATATGGGATCCCATGAATCCCTTGGTAATAGAGGAAATTATGAAGGATGATGAATCTTTTAGGATTTTGGGCGCATGAATAAATAATTAGTAGAAATTATATAATGGCTCCATGGAACCAAATTTAATATTGATATGGGATTCCTATCTGAATGGACTATAGCACCCATGACCAAGAAACCCATGTGCTAAATGAAGGTGGAATATTTTTAGAGATCTTTACTGACTTTTGAAAGTTACGCAAATCTTTGTTGGACATTCCTCTAGTAAATTAACGCAGTAGTTGCCTTAAATGATTTTTTAAAGAATTCTAAGTAGAAGGATAATAAAATAGAAAGAAATTGTGAAACATTGAGATCAAATCATTTTAAAGTGCGAAAGCATTAGAGGGGAAAATTTACTTGAACAATACCATACAAAAGGAAATCTAGGAGTTGCAAAAAATAAAGTAGTGTCCCTACTCCTATAGTCCCCCAAATAGTTTTTATTACTACACTGCAGATGTATACAATTTACATGATAATATAAAATAATAAAAATAAGAGGCCTTGCATGTCTAGAGAGAATGGTTCGGATGCCCACAACATTGATACAATATTGGGATTTCTAAATCCCATTGTGGATAATATTAAGGAAACAAGGAACATAAATGATTGGTGGAAGTTGTTGAAAATAAAAATGATCCAACTCTAAGGTTTTGCTTGATAGAAACTCCTTCGTGACTATCTTCAATTACAACATTGAGGTAAATGAGGATGGAGAGTTAGAAGAGAAAAGATGGGATGATAAGAAGGCCCTTAAGAAATTAATTGTAGATATATCAAATGCCACCACTACATTTTGCGGGATGCACAAAGATATCAAAGGGGAAACTAAATATTTAATTGAATCCTAAATTTTCTTGGCAATGTAAAAAACAAAGGGATTTCCATCACTATTTGAGGATGAAAATAGTATAAAGAATAAGGTAGAATGATAGCTTGGTATTCCATGACTTATAGAAATATTTGAAATAGTAACAAAGACTAGATAAACCCCCACTATGAAGGAAGTAGTTGTAGATCATGAAAAATATGTTTTAATTAAATAATGATTTGTGATATTGAATAAAATATGTGCGGCTTCAAAGAGAATCAATTGGCCTACAAAAATTTAAATGTAAGGAAATATACCAAAGTATAACTACCGATGAGGATACATGGAGGAAGTTGGTTTCCCATTTTGGAAATGAATGAGTTTGTTTTTATTTCTTTTCAATCCTATTCTCCTCACTAAGCATAGGCATACTAAAAAGGTTTATATATTGTTTATTAGTGAAATGGGAAAATTGTTGTAATTGAGTGGACCATGTGGCTCCACTCATTTTTTTCTAATTTTTCTCATGAATTTGAGATATAGCAGGTTGAGGGTCAACAATATTACTATTTAAGTAATTGTATTCAAAAATTTTGTTATAGAAATTTAAATTCATTTCATTTAATTTTTTTTTTACTATTTTATAAAGTTTTATGTTTTTTTATCATTTAGATGATTATCCTGTCATCAATTTTTCACTTAATAATTATGTGATTAATGAATATATTTCATAAATATATTAATATGAAAAAATATTACATCATATATAGGCATATGTCGCCATCAAAAAAACTATCTTCCTCTATTTAAATCATATGTTGAGAAAAATTAGGAATGATATCTTTGAAACTCTCAAGCCACAATCCTTTTTAAGGAACTTAAAAATGGAAATAAAGTAAAATCATGTCATAAAATCCCATCTCATTCATGATCATTTTCAAGTGGAGTGGATGAAACTTGAAATTTGGAATCACAAAATAATACATTGTTTCTCGATTGTGTGATTCCTCAACTGATCAAGGTATTTCCACGTAACAATAATGACTTAATGTGACGTTGTATCATACTTGAGATAGTTGGAAACTACGAAAGTTCATGTGAAATTATCTTAGGAGAATA
Source organism: Taxus wallichiana var. yunnanensis (assembly GCA_018340775.1). Taxonomy (NCBI): domain Eukaryota; kingdom Viridiplantae; phylum Streptophyta; class Pinopsida; order Cupressales; family Taxaceae; genus Taxus; species Taxus wallichiana. The sequence continues at coordinate 396,828,700 of CM031237.1, read as the reverse complement.
TATTTGACACAATGTGATTTTTAAGATTCAAATTTTTACATGATGACCACACTTTTAAGGGTGTATTAAAATAAATTTAAAAGTATGCAATTATTTTGGTAAAGTGTGTTTGTATTTTCAGAAAGAAACAATTATCGAGGCTAATGTGTTTCTCATATCAATTAGGGTATTTCTTTGAGTCTTGGAAAAATTAGCGTGCTTATTGTATTATTCACTACAAGAATATAAATTGAAAGGTAAGATATACTTTTTCTATTAATATAAAGAATATTATTTTTAATAGTGGATCAGTTACTTGATAGCCATATGAAGATAATATTGTATACTATATACCCTATAGTTTCCTCTGGATTGAAAAAATTGAAGTTACCTATGGATTATTCTTTTCATTACTTGTAAATGTCAAACAGTCCTTTGGATCAATCACTCAATTTTTTATTTGGTATGAAAACTCCATTATCTCATATCCAAATTTTTATCTTGCTTATGTCACATAATAATCCTTTCCAATTGATCACATACTTGGTGATATATGTTTCTTATATAATCAATAAAATATAATTCTATAACACTTTGTAAAAGCTTTGAATGGATTTTTCCCTAATGGATAAGAGCATTTCCAAGTATTCCAAATGATAACTCTTTTTCATACATCTCTTTTTGTTTTTTACCATAGGGTTTCCATCTAATTTCACGAAATTCACATCTTAAGGAAATATTACTTTGATAAACATTGTAGTTGATACTCTTTAGATATACATTGTGTTTATTACCAATAAAAATGTGGAAAGAGTTGTGGAAATTTTATGTAAATATACTTAGAGGAAATTAGAGAATCGGTGACACTTGATTAGGTTCCAAATGATGAGGATTTCACTTACCATTATATCTCTACGTACTATATTTGCATTATATGTCAATGAATTGTTAGGGGAAGAACAAAGCAAGAATTGATAGGAGAATATCCTCCTCTTTTATCGTATGAATTTTTTTTATTAAAAATGACCATCCCTATAGATACCTAGATATATTTGGATATGATTGGAATAATTTTTGTCAATACTTGTAATTACCCTACTAGAGTTACTCTGGTTACTCACGAGATATATGTATGTACATAAATATATCTAGCTTAGTCATTTATATTTGCAAATTCATTCATTTTATAAATTTCTTCATTTTATATGTCAAACGCGATGTCAATACATAATGTAACCTAACAAAGATGTGGATATAGATTTTATCAACATTATAATAATTTTCATTTATTGATCCACACAATATTGTCCTCCAATTCTAATTATTTATGGGAGAATAGGTGTTTCCCATCATCCACATCTTAAAAATAATGAGGAGATACTTCCACCATCGTGAATGGACTACCTTGGTCATCTTAAACAATGTTTAAACATATTATATCTTATTAAAAACAACATGAAAATGGGGAATCAATACCTTCTAGTAAAATATATGATATTAAAGAATATTCTCAAGCAAAGGGACGACCTTATTAATCAACTACAGGGAAAATTATGATCTTGGAGTTTTTCAATACATGGCTCACGTAATAGCTAAATGTTGAATTACAAAATAAGGTTGTAGATGATATTTAAGTTGTTATGTTATTGTAAGGTGTAAAACACGAAGATGAACCAATAAATAATGGACCTATGAGACTAATAAATGTATTATATCATATGAAAATACAATTATTTAAAATTAATAAAGGGGAGGATGGTTCCATGAGAGAATAAAATAAGGAAGAGACAAGTTCAAGGAAGTTGGAAGATGGTATTCTAGTAAATCTTTAAGAAACATTAATTATGATGACATATTTAGAGGATTTCAATTGTTCATAAGAAGAATTTGTGACGATAAATGACATATTTGAACACTTAGAATAATGGGTAATATTAGTTCAATTATTGTGTAGAAGATATGCCAAAAACTTCTACTAATGAACATTTCTTCAATTTTCCTATAATCAAAGATGAATCACAAGGATTTAAAAAGTATGAAGCACAACATGTGTATTTAAGGGGGTTATTTCTCAAATGATATGTAATAAGATGAAGATACAACGTGAAAAATATAGAAATATGAATATTTATTTTAAGATAATAGATGTATATACCTTTAGAGTAAGAGAATAATGCACACCGACATATGATATCTTATTGTTTGAATCATATGAGACAGGAATAGAAAAATACTTGATGAATTTACATTTAAATTTGAAGTATTGGTTCTTGTGTGCATTATGTGAGATATTGTTTGAGCTAGTACAAGAAAATGGATTAATGTATTACATTATCCTTGGAAAACGGAATATGTTGGTTCCCAATCTAACACCCCACACAAACTTAAAGAGAAATATGCATGAAACAAGCGAGAAAAGAATAATGATGGATTTGTTAATTTTTCATTTGCACCCAAGGATGGATCCATATTCCTTTCATGGCCTAGTTTATTGAAATGACATGGAAACGCCTAATCAAGGGCGTGGTTTTCTCCTACTACTTTATGGATCTTCCTAAACCAAGGTGAGAGGACTTAAGGGGTGGATTGAAAGGAGGATGAAAATACTTTGTTTCAAACCCTTCAAAATTTTCAAACCTCAATCTGAGATCAAATGCAACCAAAAATACAATTCTCATTCAAAATAACTATGAAAAAATCATTGCAAACACTTGATACATCATATACAAGCCACTAAATACATATTTAGGGTGATTCTATGCATCATTTTAAATGAATTTGTTAAAAAAATAGAGTGAAATGATATTTGAGATACTAATATTCATAAATCCTAGCAAACCCACCCAAAATATGCAAAAATATTGAGTTTGTAGGCATATATTGTGTTGAATTAACAATAAGTGATGAAATCTATAGGGGTAAGGCGATGGGTAGTGTAAGATGAAATCGTAATGGTGGGAAAGGGGACTAGTGAGAGGAAGTAGATGAATTAACCACTTTGTCTTGGTAACTCTTCATACTTTCAAACATGGAATAAAAGTAAAATCACCCTCCAAAGGTTATTTACCCTTATGGTCACTCAAGTAAGGTAAATAATACAAAATAACTCTTTAAACCCTAGCACACACACTTGAGAATTAAGTTTCACACATTCATCATAAAAATTTCCAACACCAAAGGACACCATAAGGAAAACATGTATGTATTATCGAACTTGTAGAAAGTAGATTTATAATTGAAGCCAATAATGCAAGGTAACACTACAATAAAAAAATCCTTAATCCCCAATCAAAGAATCAATTACAAAATGATTATCTACGGTTTTTTCTCATGATCAACACTTTGAATTACATAGGATAATGTAATTTCATTGATTTTAGATTTGCTTACAATAAGGAACATCAAAATTGTATATGAAAGAAGGGTTTTGTGTGTCCATTTGTAAAAGAGACAAGGGAGACATGTAATAATGATTCTCAAATCCTTATACTTGGTTGTACAAAAATAACCTCCTTAGCATGAACATGAAAATGACAAGAAAAAATCACCAATTATTTATAAATTTGCTCCAAAAACAATAAACCATACTTTTGTAGCGAAAACCCCAATTAAACCAACCTCCACCCTTTTGTGAAGAGAATCCTTCACTTTTTAGACAATGATGTCCCAATCCTAAAATAATATCCCATAGATGATAATACAAGGACTATAAACATGTTAATTGGTGATTCGTGTGCTCGGAGAGTAAATCAATGGAAAATTGTATAACGGGAAGAATGATGAAGAAAATATTGTCAAATGTCTATTCCACACCCCTCGATAAAAGAAACTTTAATTCAGTGGGGGAAATGGAAGAATATGCCCTTCTAGAAGCATCACATGGAAGATGGGGATCAATCATGGCATCTCTAACTACAAATAGAATCACATGATGCTTGAAAATGACATTTAGCAACCAAAATTTCTAGAATTAAAATATCATGAATTGCTTTAGCATTTTCTACAAAATTAATATATTTGGAAATTCCAATTCAATATGTTCCCATTGCACCTATTATTAGGTGAAATGGATTCCCAAGTCAAAAGTTATGGGAAAAAGGAAAATTCAATCATCTCACGAGAAAAATCCCTTGTTCCATGGATTTCAAAATAATCTTCCTTTACTTCGCAGATTATTGAGTGTTCATTTCTTGTTGTGGCTTTGGTTTGATTTCTCAAGTATTTCACATCTTTTTCCTTTTCTATGGGGTCTTATTTTTATAGCGGAATTTTCTTTTTTTGGATTATTCCTTTATGTGAAGCTTTTATTTTTTCTATGGATTCATCAAATCATGGAACATTAAGGGTCAAAAGTCCACGGAACACCAAATTTCATTATCCCGTGGGTTTACCAATTATTCACACTTAGTCATTTGATACTCCTACACTTATTATTCTTACATTATTATGCCATAAATGTCCATGCCCCTATTGATACCATGAAGATTAAATTCCTTTGTTATGTGGGATCCTTTCCCCATTACCATATTTCTTTGTTTCACACTTTTGCAACTCTCTACCGGAGCACTATACCTCTAGAAACCCATGGAACATTAAGTTTTTTGTTTTGTGGCATTCATATTTGTTCATGTTATAACTTTCTTCTTCTTTATTTTCAGCTCCTCATAAAACTATCTCTAATAATTGTGGCTTCTTTAGAGAGGACTATAACCTTTGTTTTGCGGGAATGCCTAATTTTGTACAACACTATAATCACCGAGTCCTCAAAGCACTAAGATTTTTCACCCCTTTGTTCAGTGAATTTCCTTTAAAAGTTCATTTAGCCAGCATAACACTATCCTATGAACTACATGGCTTCTTTGTTTTTCTTCAAAACCCGCCAAAGACTACATCCTCTTCAATATGTGGAATACTACTTCTTGAAATTCATGGAACATTGTAACTTTTTGAAATCATCACAACCAAATAGAAAGTAAATATGTAAGTGCAAATCCAAATTAAAGGTTCATCATACGAAACAAAAATAAATTTGAGGATCAAGGAACCACAAAGAAATTTTTAGAACAAAGGAGAAAATGATAAGGTCACTTATGTTGGTGCTCAAATTATTCTCGCCCCCTTTGTCACCGAATTTCCTCAATTTTTGGCCTCTGTCATGTTTTTGCTTCCGTGTTGGTGGTTGAAGATTCTTTCCATCATTTGGTTGCCATGATCAGTCCCTTCCTTGGTCAAGGATCACTTAAAAGTCCAAAATTTGTTTTTTGTTTCTCTCTCCATCTAAAGGAGTCTGTAAATTGGGCGTAAAACTCGGGTTGCTCCTTTCTTTCCATTTTCACAGTCACGTATGTTGTCCCTGTCATTTTTGTCCCAAATACCTGAGGAAACAAGATTGGATATATCTTGGAGGATCATGTTTGAAACTTATAACATCTCCAAATTCTCTTTCCTTGAAGAAAAATTCATCTCCGGGCTCAAATGGTGGTTTTCCTGCATTTTTATGGTTTGATGGGTGAGTTTTCCTGTCAAATTTACATCTCTACATCAGTGGAAATGTGGCCCTTTTTGGTTGGATGTGGCTTGGTGGGGCACTCTAAAAACTCTATGGCTCGCTTCAACCCAAAACTTTTCCACGTGGAGGAATGATGCTCGTTTGAAAGTTCACCTTTTGGTTTGGCCTTGGAGTTGTGTCGAGGGGACACGTGGAGGATTCCACTACTTTGCTCGAACTTAGAAATTTTTTTCATGCAGCCAATATAGTTTTGGTGGGCCATGGACACATGGTGAGTGGCACTCATTTGAGGATCCACCTCAGGGTCCCACCTTAACAATTGTGACAATCGGACGGTGGAGGCTTCCGCCACTCCTCTTTGTACTTATACTTTTCATGCAACTTCCTAAAGGGCCTAGGACACGTGGAGGGACTGCACATGTTTGGGGATCGGCCCTTGAGTTTTATTTTGAAGAAGTGCCAGGAGGACACTTGGAGGCTTCCGCTCACTCTTCCTTTTTGCTTAGACTTTTCAACGGTGAAGGAGACTGTCTCAAACCTTAGACACATGGCGCCTTCCGCTAAACCTTCAAATTTTTAACATACTCTACCATCGAGGGACAGGTGTTGAGCCCATGCTTGTTTGGGGTATTTACTTTTCATGACCATCTCAAAATGCGCCACCGAGACACGTAGCGAGCGAGGAGATGGAGAAGAGCAACGGGGAAAAATTTGAAAAGTTTCCTTTTTCCAAAAATGAGGTAAAATAGTATAATCGAACCGTGGTTCCTCTAGGACTCACATTACAAAATGTGTCAAACCCATTTTCTAAGGATGGAGGGGTAGAGAAAATGTCAATTTTTACTTTTTCCAAAAAGTTATAAAATGTCAAAAGTGCTCCCAGGCCCATTTCCAATCACATTTTGCCATGTGGAGGGCTCAGATTAAAAGTTGAAAGGAAAGATCAATGGTAGCTATGCATTTCATTTGATTTTTCCGCCATTGAAGCTCCAGGATGTTTGGAGATGCATTTTTGCATCATTCTTCATCAAATTTTTGGTAAATTTGTGTTGTTTTGGTCTACAAAGTTCAATTGAATCAATTTGGGAGCTCAATTTGTAAATTTGAAGTACTTTTGAAGTGGATTTTTGCTCGGGCTCGTGTAAAAACATAAAATGCCAGATCCAAAAGTTGCGAGTAAAATTTTAGAGGAAAAAGGATGAAATGATGAGGTTATAGGTGTAAAAGGTGAAAAAGGTGTTGCCTCAAGAATGAAAAAGATTACCTGTCAGATCCAGCTATGTAGAGCCTCCAAAAATGATTAAAAAGGGGATTTCTCACATGACAAAATCAGAATGATTAAAGGGACTACTGAAAAGTTGTGGCATGGCATCCTAGTCAATAGTCGAGGGCCCAAGAAACGTGATCTGTTTACAGTTGGTCCACCTGGTAGATTTCGGATCTAAATTTGTTAAACGTTGATGTCGAAAAAAATTGGTAACAAGAAAAGGTCCCTTGAATATTTTTCTCTTTTGGGGGTAAAATTGAGTGGGAAAAAATGTATAAATGCAATGAGAATACTCTTGCAAATTGTCAGAGTATGAATTCTTGAGAAAAATTTTGAGAAAGTCGTCTTCTCGAGAGGCCAAAGCCGAGATTACCTATTATTTTCTTCTCGTGTTAGATTTTTTATCATGTCAATTTGGTTATAGATGTATAGCCATTGATAAGTACTAAGATTTCTTAGAAGCTTTCCCCTTATAAAGAATTTAAGCAATTTTGGAATTGATTTGTGTATAATCTCTAGCAATTTTGTGTCTTCTTTATTTTCAGAATGTCTGCAAATAGTTTCTTTCATTCCTATTGTAATCTCATACTAATTTTTTTGAAATCACACAGATCTCATCCTATGACAGTTTAATGGTATTTGCAATTTCATTTCAAGAATAGCCTTCATCTTGGATGAGATAAACAAATTTAAAATCAATTCATTGTCATTGGTTAATAAATATTATCTCTGTAAGTTTTCCGGTGTACCTTAGGCGTAATTAATCGAAACTTTAATGTTTAATTGAGTCTTCCAATTTGATCCTTCGTGTTGGAGTCTCAAATATTATGTGAAAACGTGCTGATTTGGGCCTCCATTGAAGCACACCTTTTGGTTGAAGGAACATCTTGATTGTTCAAGCTTTACATTGTGAAGTTGTTCATTATTGTGAAGCTTGCTTTGTTGATGAAGCCAATGAGATTGATTGGTGTGATAGATGCTTTCTGCCCCATCCTCCATGTGAATTAAATCAGAAAGAAGAAGAAGTTGATAATGATGATGGTATTGATGATGATGTTTGCATGATGGGTTGCTCTTCAAGATCACAACAAGGAGCAACTTCAACCGAAGTGATAAGTGCTCGAACTGCTGCAAATTTTGGGATTGCATTCACTGGGTACCACTTCTTCCTCCTTCTCATAATTTTGAAGTAGATGTAGTGCAAGATTTTGAAATACCTAATAATGACTTTGAGTATTTAAGAGCTTTAATGATAAAGAAGTATGATGGAGAAATTCCCTCGGAGGAGGATAGTCAGTTATTGATGAACACTGTTGTTGCTCAAGAAAATGATTATAATACTAGGAGTAGAGTTGTCAAAGGAGAAAGGCCTCAAGCCAAACCTAAAAATCCATTGCTTACTAGTATTCCTAAAGAGGCTCCTAAGAAATATACACCTTCCAAAGGCCTTGCTGTCCCAAACAAGATTCATACTTCTCCTCATGCCCAAACTGTCAAGAATCCCATGCCATCTGATGAGTTTGCTAATCTCCCTTCCAATGTTGCCTTGCCAAAGAATGTTCCATATGACATTGCCCAAGTTTTGAGTCAAATCAAAGTTAGTGTTCCAATTGTTGAGTTGCTTAGGATTCTTGAGCACAAGAAGAGAGCATTTGAGTACTTGGGATTGAAAGAAGAAAAGAGTACCCCAGGCAGAAATGTAAACATTGTAGAAACTCCTCCTCCAACCATTGCAGACCTTGAAACACCACCAACATTGGAAGATCTTGGAGAAGCACCTGAGGTTTACTTGGGGACATATTTGGTTGAATCCCAATTAAATGTTGATCCATTTTTTACAACTTTGATCATTAAGGACAAACTGTTGCACAATTGTATGTTTGATTCCAGAGCATCATGCAATGTCATGCCTCTTGAGGTCATGAATGAGATGGATATCAAAGTGATAATAGCATATGGAATATTTACTGCCATGGACTCTATAGAGGTTCTTGTTGTTGGATGTATGAAAGGATTGGTGGTATAACTTGTAATTTATCCGTAAGAACACGAAACTTGATGTTGTCATTGTTGATTTCCCTGCTAAATGGGGCATGTTGTTATCAAGAAAGTGGGTTGCAAGTGTTCAAATGGATATGTCTTTTGCCACCATTCCAATTGAAGGCAGCCTTGTAAAGTTGTATGGAGAGAAGAAAATGTTGCACCTCATTGAGGATCCAAATAATGCTTCTTATGAAGTGTTATATGCTTGATGTGGATGCAGATAACTTTGTGGGGTTTGTTGATGACAGGGAGCACAAGATTGATCAGTGTGAATGTCTTGAACATGCTGGTTTACCTTGGACCTTGTTATTTGATGGATCATATTCCAAGTTTGGAAATGGTGCTTGGCATTGTTCTAATCTCCCCAAGCCAAGAAGAGTTTGTATTTTCTTTCAAACTTAACTTTGAATGCACTAATAACATTGTTGAGTATGAAGCATTATTATTAGGTTTGAGAATTTCTTGGAAGTATCATATTAAAGATATCATTGTCAAAGGAGACTCAGAACTGATTGTCAAATAAATTAGAAAACTGTATGCTACTAGAAATCAGAGAATGAAATAATACAAGTATGTAGTTTGGGATTTGATTGAAATGTTTGACTCATTTAATATTGTGCATCATGATAGAAAGTTCAATGTTGTTGTAAACCAGCTTGCAGTCTTGGGATCTTGGTTTGATGTTTGTTCAATGTCCCCCAATTGTGAATATAATGTTGAAGTACTAACAAGGCCATCTATCCCTGACAACGTAAAAAATTGGCAAGTATTTGATGATGATGCCCAGGTGAAATGGTTTCTACAGAACAAAGGGGAGTTTTCTTGATCAATGTATTGATTGGGAGCCAATGGTGTGTGCATTAGAAGGAAAAGAAAATTTGTTCGGAAAAGACATCATCTAATTGAAAACTAATACCATTCCTAGAGGGCTAGTTGCTCTCGAATCAAAATTTGATAATGCTGATTGCATTATTAATAGACATGTAACAACCTCTAGGGATGTTGAAGAGCATGACCTTGGCACAAAGGAAAAACCAAGGAAGATTTGATTGGGAAGCAATTTGAACAAGGAAGAGAAACAATCCTATGTCCAATTGTTAAAGAAATATCAGGACTACCTTGCTTGGTCCTATTCTGAACTGAAAGCATATAGAGAGGACTTGCTTCAACATGATATTTCTTTCGAATCTAATGTAAAACCATTCAGACAAAAGCAAAGGCCAATTAATCCACTCCTCTCCATGAAAATGCAAGATGAATTGAAGAAGCTAAGAGATGGAGGGATCATTCAACCAACAAGGTATTCTTCTTGGGTTGCAAACTTAGTGCCAGTAAGAAAAAGAATGGTGATATCAGGCTATGTGTAGATTTTAGAAATATGAATAGAGCATCAATGAAAGATAATTATCCTCTGCCAAACATGGAAAATATGCTGCAATTAGTGACTAGATCTGAGTTGCTTTCTACTTTGGATGGTTTCTTTGGATACAATCAAGTTGTTGTGAAGGAGTCAAAAAGAATAAAGACCCTTTACCACTCCATGGGGCACATATGTTTATGTCAGGATGCCATTCAGTTTGATGAATGTTGGAGCTACCTTCCAAAGAGCAATGGATGTTGCTTTTGTTGGTTACATTAATGATTTTATTGTTGTTTACTAAGATGATGTGATTGTGTTTTCCAGAAAGAGAGGTGATCACTTGCAACACTTGGAAAAAATGTTGATAAGATGTAGAGAGTATGGCATTTCACTCAATCCAAAGAAGTGTCATTTTGGAGTGCAAAAGGCCAAGTTGTTTGGTCACATTGTATCAAAGGATGGTGTCATGATCGATCCCAAAAGGGTAGAGGCTATCAAAGAAGGTTCCAATTCCAAGAACCAAGAAGGGAATCCAATCCTTCTTTGGACAAATCAATTTCATTAGAATATTTGTGTCTAACTTTGCTAAGTTGACCCTCCCCATCACTTGCATGTTGAAGAAAGACCAGATTATCAAGTGGGAAGAAGCAACCATTCAGATTTTGATGGGATCAAAGAAGCACTAAAGCATGCCCCTATTTTGGTAGCCCCAAATTACAAGAAACATTTTCAAGTGTTTTCTTTTGCTTTAGAAAACACCATTGCCTCTATTTTGTTACAGAAGGATGATGAAGGGGCTGAGAGACCAATTGCCTTTTTCAGTAAGGCATTGCAAGGAGCTGAGTTAAAATACACCATCATGGAGAAACAAGAATTTTCCTTGGTGAAAGCAACAAAGGTTTTCAGACCCTACATCTTAAGTTCTAAAGTTGTTGCTTATGTTCCCCACACCATGGTGAAAGACATCTTATCAGAGATGGAGGTCTCAAGAAAAAGATGCAGATGGGTGAACAAGTTACAAGAGTATGACATGGATATCCAAACCACGAAATTGGTAAGAGGTTTGGGCCTAGCTAAGCTTATGGCTGAGAGCAACCTGCAAACTATTGAGGTAAATGAAGTAGAAGGAGAAAGGGTGGATGTCCTTGAAAAGTTGGTAAGTTCTGAATGGTACAAAGATATAATCTTTTATCTTAGACATCTATGCTTCCTGAATATCAAAAAATAGAAAAGATCTCTTAAGTTAGCCTCTCAAAAATATGTCATTACTGAGTTTTGTTAGCTTGGAAGAACCCCAAGGGAGTGCTCTTGAGATGCATTATTGAAAATGAGGCCCCCAAAATAATTGCTGATCTCCATGGAGGGGTTTTTGGGGAAATTTTCTGGAAGAGTTACAACACAAAAAATCTTAAAGGTAGATTATTGGTGGCCAAATCTCTTCAAGGATACAACTCTATTGGTGAGGAAATGTGAAAATTGCCATCATTTTTCTAGAAGAATGAAAGCTTCAAGCTCCCTTCCTTTGCATCATGTGTCAATTGAAGCCCCATTCAAGAAAATGGGAATGGATTTCATAGGGAAATTTTTATCCTTCCAATGTTGGTCATAAATGGATTCTTGTAGCCACTGATTATTTCACTAAGTGGGTAGAAGAAATCCCCACCAAGAAGGCAACACACCAAGTGATCATGGACTTCATGTTGAATCAGATCATATGAAGATTTAGAGTGCCATCTAAAAGTGTTGTTGATAATGCCATGAGTTTTAGATCCAAACCTTTGGTGGTAATGTGCAAAGAGTATGGGATCAATTTGACATATGCTTCTAACTACAATCCCCAAGGAAATGGAAAAGATGAGTCTAGTAATAAAAAATTGCTAAATATCATTAGAAGAACCTTAGAGCTAAACAAAAGGAAGTGGGGTGAGCAAATGAATTTTTCTGTTTGGGCTAACAGAATCACTGTCAAAAGAGCTACTGGTAAAAGCCTATTGTAATTGGTATATGGAACTCAAGATCCACTGTCCCTCCATTTGAAATTGTCTTCATTTCAGTTTGTTCAATGATTGAAGACCAAGAAGTTAGTTCATATAATGCTCGAATTAATCAGATTATTGAGCTAGATGAAGAGAGAAGGGCATCCCATCAACGGCATGTGAAGCTCGGAAAAAAATTTGAAGAGGCTATTTGACAAAAGGTGACACCGGAGCTTTCAAAGCATTGGGGATCTTGTGCTTTTATGGGATAACAAGCATGAAGATAAGGGCAAGCATGGTAAAATTAATGCATTGTGGATGGGCCCTTTTTAATTGATATTGGATTGGTGAAAATACCTTCTTCCTAAAATACCTTGATAGGGAACTACTTGAATTTCATGTTAATGGAAGGCATTTGAAGCATTTCCTTGATTGATTGCTCAAAATCAAGGTATATTCCATTTATACAGTGTATAGTTCTTTGTTCTTGTTTTCTTTTGTGTTTTTGTTTGTTTTGGTCCTTCGTGACCTAGTTTTGTTAGTTTTGTGGTTCATTTTTTGGAGGATGGTTATGGTTGTTCTGCTCTGCAAGCTTATTCTTTGACTTCATTGCCCAATGGTCATATTTTGGCACTTGGTCTACTATTTGTTCTTGTGGCACTCACAAGGAATGCCCATCCCCGATTCGGAGCCGATGTTGGTGCTCAAATTAGTCTCGCCCCATTTGTCATTGAATTTCCTCAGTTTGTGGCCTCTGTCACATTTTTTCCTTCTTGTGTTGGTGTTTGAAGACTCTATCCACCATTTGGTTGCCATGATTAGTCTCTTCTTTGGTCATGGGTCACTTAAAATTCAAGAATTTGTTTTTGTTTCTCTCTCCATCTTAAGGAGTCTATAAATTGGGCGTAAAACTCGGGATGCTCCTTTCTTTCCATTTTCCGTAGTCACGTATTGTTGTCCCTGTTGTTTTTGTCCCAAATATCTGAGGAAACAAGATTGGATGTAGCTCAAAGGATCATGTTTAAAACTTATAACATATCCAAATTCTCTATCCTTGAAGAAAAATCCATCTCCGGGCTCAAATGGTGGTTTTCCTACATTTTTACGGTTTGACAAGTGAGTTTTCCTATCAAAATTACATCTCTACATAAGTGGAAACGTGGCCCTTTTTGGTTGGATGCGGCTCGGTGGGGCACTCTAAAAACTCTATGGCCCACTTGAACCCAAAACTTATCCATGTCAGGAGCGACGCTCATTTGAAAATTCACCTTTTGGTTTGGCCTTGGAGTTGCGCCGAGGACATGTGTAGAATTCCGTTGCTTTGCCTAGAGTTAGAAAAAAATTTTCATGCAGCCAGGTATAGTTTTGGTGGGCCATGGACATGTGGTGAGTGACGCTCATTTGAGGATTTTCCCAGGGTCCCACCTTATCAATTGCGACAGGGGCACAAGTGGAGGCTTCCGCTGGCTCCACTTTAGACTTAGACTTTTCATGCAACTTCCTAAAGGTCATGTGACATGTGGAGGGACCGCACATGTTTGGGGATTAGCCCTTGATTTTTATTTTGAAGAAGCACCATGAGGAGACTTGGAGGCTTCCGCTCACTCTGCCTTTTTGTTTGGACTTTTCAACGATCGAAGGAGACTATCTTAGACCTTAGACTTCTGGCACCTTCCGCTAAAACTTCAACTTTTTAACGGACTCTGCGACCGAGACACATGTTGAGTGGAACTTGTTTGGGGTCTCTACTTTTTGGGGCCATCTGAAAATGTACCATTGAGACACGTGGCGGGGAGATGGAGAAGCAGAGTTGCATGGAAACTTTGGAAAATTTTCTTTTCCAAAAATGAGGTAAAATAGAAAAACCGAACCATGGTTCCTCTGGGACCCACATTGGGACATGTGTCAAGCCCATTTTCTAAGGGTGGAGGAGTGGAGAAAAATGTCAAATTTTTACTTTTTCATGTCAAAAAGTGCTCTTGGGCTCATTTCCAATCACATTTTAGCATGTGGAGGTATCGATTAAAATTTGAATGGCAAGATCAATAGTACATGTGCATTTCATTTGATTTTACCACCATTGAAGCTCTAGGATGTTTGGAGATGCATTTTTACATCATTCTTCATCAAATTTTTGGAAAATTTGTGTCGTTTTGGTCTACAAAGTTCAATTGAATCAATTTGGGAGCTCAATTTGTAAATCTAAAGTACTTTTGAAGTGGATTTTTGCTCGAGCTCATGCAAAAACGCAAAATGCCAGATCCAAAAGTTGTAGAGTAAAATTTCAGAGGGAAAAAGGATGAAATGATGAGGTTACATGTGTAAAAGGTGAAAAAGGTGTTGCCTCGAGAATGAAAAAGATTACCTGTCGAGATCCGGTTGTGCGAGCCTCAGAAAATGATTAAAAAGGGGATTTATTGAATGACAAAATTAGAATGATTAAAGGGACTCCAAAAAAGTTGTGGCATGGCATCCTAGTCAGTAGTCGAGGGCCCAAGAAACGTGATATGTTTATAGTTGGTCCACCTGGTAGATTTCAGATCTAAATTTGTTAAATTTCTCTGTCTTAAATAAATTGGTAACAAGCAAAGGTCCCTCAAATATTCTTCTCTTTTGGGGGAAAATTGGGTGGGAAAAAATGTATAAATGCAACGAGAATACTCTTGCAAATGGTTGGAGTATGAATTCTTGAGAATTTTTTTGAGAAATTCGTCTTCCCGAGAGGCCAAAGCCGAGATTACCTATTATTTTCTTATGTGTTAGATTTTCTATAATGTCAAGTTAGTTACAGATGTATAGCCATTGATGAGCACTGAGATTTCTCTGGAAGCTTTCCCTTGCTATGATAAATTTAAGCAATTTTGGAATTGATTTATGTCTAATATCTAGTAATTTTGTGTCTACTTTATTTTCAAAATGTCTGCAAATATATTCTTTCATTCCTATTGCAATCTTATACTGAATTTTTTGTGAAATCACACAGGATCTCATCCTTGTGATAGTTTAATGGTATTTGCAATTTCATTTCAAGAAGAGCCTTCATCTTGGATGAGATAAACAAATTTAAAATCAGTTCACTATCATTTGTTGATAAATATTTTTTGTAAGTCTTTGGGTGTACCTTAGGCATGATTAATCGAAACTTTAGTGTTTAATTGAGTCTTCCAATTTGAACCTTTGTGTTGGAGTCTCGGAGATTATGTGAAAACGTGCTTTGATCCTGGGCCTCCATTGAAGCACACCCTCTGGTTAAAGGAACGTCTTGACTATTCTAAAGCTTTCTGTTGTGAATTTGTTCATTATTGTGTAGTCCCTCTAAAGATTGTTTATAATCAACTTTATCCTACTTCATCTCCCACGTAATCATTCAAAAACCATGAATCCACCGAACCACCCCTGTTTGCCCTTGTGTATCAACAAAGGAACAAAATCTACTTGCAAAAATATGTAAAACAATCAAGATTCCATAATGTCTTTAGTAACCTTAGCCTTGTGTTGAAAATATCTCCATATTCTGGAAGTGACAACTAGTGAGAGTAAGATTTGGTGTGTTGATCATATTTTCCCAAGGTTTTATTTATAAATTTTTGTAAAATAAAGGTATCTGCATCTCCTTCAATAACAGAGGTTACAAAATTGGTTCTCTTACCTTGGTTGAAAGGCACAACCTAAAATAGTTAGGATAAGATCACATCCTTTTGAGGTGTTATCCATCTCTCCACAAATATGAGTAATAAAGGGCCAATTAGATCTCATTCCCGGCTACAAAATGACACACACTATGATCTATATGCCTCTAAGCTCCACGTACAATCTATGTTGTTGCTCAAATTGAAAGGGAGAACAAATTTGGATACTAACAACTTAAACATGTTTTGAAGAGTTTTGCATAGATTGTTCCAAACGACAAGGGGATCAAAATGGGCACCAAAATTGGCTCTATCTCAGGATGGACACCCCCATGGGTATCCAAAGAAGAACATAAACACTCATGGAAGTAGAATAGACACCTATCCATTGGGAAACAAAGTTAAATGGGTAAACACTTGGTTTTTCATTTCCAGATCACATGAGTTACACAAACCTTCCAAGGATAGTAAAAGGAAATGTGGAAACACAAAATAAACCAAGGAACAATAAAATAAGTAGTGGAAGGACTATATACTATTCAAAGTGAATGATTTGGGATAAACCTAATCAAAGAATTGTTTGATATTCCTACCATTGATAGGAAACTTAAATATTTCACCAACCAAATGTCTTTATAAAAAAGTATGTTCCCCAAATCGACATCTATAGAGTAAGGGCACACAAAAAGAGATTAAAACTTTCCATACTTTCCCTTATCTTCATGTTTGATCTATCCCATAATAACATGAAGTCCCCAATCTAGAAAATTCTTATAGAGACCTTATTTTCAAATATCTTGTTCAAAATATCTTGTCACTTTATGTGTCTTTAGTGATATTCTCTCCTAACCTCATCAAGCTCAACAATCTAGTTGATCCTTGTCGTATAAGGGTCGATTTCTTATTCCTCTCTAAACTACTACATGAATTGATACAATGATAACTTGAAATGAATATCAATAAAAATTAGGTGTCATAGACTATCTTAAATGGGATGTTTCGAATTTACCTTTTGGGTTTGATTCTATCAGCCCATATTGCAAATTTCAGCTTCTCACTCCATTTCCTCTTGTCAACCTCCAATTCCCTCTTAAGTAGCTTGTGTAAGTTTTTGTTGCTTGACTCAGATTACCTATTTCCTTGGGGTTATAGTTAGAGGCATAAGCTAGGTTTTTCAAATATTCTTTACACATCACCACAAGAGGTTTAGCTCTAAAAATCATGGCATTATCAAAAACTAACTTGGCCAGGACACTAGACCTACAAATGATGTTGTTCAAAAGGAAGTTCACAACCACTTGGTAAAGTAATCTATAGAAACCAAAATCCACTTGTGGCATGAACTATATGCCTATGTTATTTCACTAATAAATTACAGCCCCATTTTCTAACAAGAGCTTCCATTGAGATAGGTTGTAATGGAAAAGATATTGAAGCTTTTAACCTCCCGATAAATGTTGACAACCTTCAAACCTTCTTACAAATTGAGAAACATCCCTAAACATATATGGACATGAATAGTTTTCTGTAAAAATATTATAATAAGTTACTCTAGCAGCATAATGGACACCACAAATTCCTCCATGAAAATCATTAATTATTCTAGGATCTTCATCTTCAGTTATACATCTTAACAAGACCCCTTCCAGATTCTTTCAAGCTAAACCAAAGTTAGTCAAGATGTATTTTTAGGACACCAACTTCAATTTCCTTCTTTGATTCTTATCTAGGCTAAAAGGACAATTCAAATTCTTCAATTAATACACAATGTCCTTATACCAAATGGAAGCACATACCTTTTCATAAGGATCACCTAAATACACAACAAATTTTTTTACTTCAGCAAATTACAAATTTACTCATGCCATTAATCCTACTAAACCAAGGCCTCTTTCCAACTTGGTGATTTAAATATCCATGTCATATTTTTGGAGTTTGTTAACCCACATGCACCTTTTTCTTAAATATTCCATTTGTGTCACAATGTATTTGAACATGGTGTGTGTCACATAGACAACAACCCTTAAGCTCAATACGTAAGGTCTTTAAATTTAAGTGGCATTTACCAAATAAAAATATTTCTTTTTCACATTTTTTTAATTCAATTTAGATCCTTGCAAGGCCTTACTGAAGAATGAAATTGGTTTCTCAGAGCCTTTTTCATATTGTTTGAATAAAACCAAGGAAATGGTAAATTCATATGCAAAGGATAAAATATGAAAAACTCCTTATAATCTAGACTAGCCAATACAAATGCATCTTTCAATCCTTATATTTCTTATACTCCCTCATCTCCCCACTTGATAATTTGATCTTTCTTTAACATAATTATGATAGGAAGAGTGATCTCAACAAAATTAGATACAAACCTTCTCACAAAGTTAATTTTACCAAAGTAAGATTGTACACCTTTCTTAGATTGGAGAACGAATACTTTATCAATTTCCTCCACCCTCTCAAGGTCAATCATAACTCCTTGAGATACAATGTGCCCCAAAAGATTTTCCTTTTTCTCACCAAAATGGAATTTTCTTGAATTCAATGAGATTGTGAATTCTATACATCTGATTGAGATATTTTCAAGGTGTTGTAAGCGATTATCCATCTTCTTACAAAATACTATTATATAATCTAGAAAATACTACATCCATTTCTCTTTAGAAATGATCTCCCACATTCATTAGACCAAATGGAATTATGATATATACATATGTTCCCCATGAAATGGTGAAAGTTGTATTGTATTGCTTAGAGGTTATCCATGTTAGGAAAAGGGTTATTTTCCTTGAATTAATCCTTGTTTAAATTTCTGAATTCAACACACAATCTCATGGCCCCATTTTTATTTCTAACATGAATAAGATTTGTATCCCATGAAGAATACTTAGTATGTTGAATAATACCTCCATCTTTGAGTTTCCTAATCTCTTCTTGAATTTTAATTGCAAGTGTGCGGTTGATTGGGATTTATTTTTTCCTAAAGGTCTTGATGTGAGGATCAAAGGTATTACATTTTGAAATAGATCCTCCTTATAGGATTTCAAATTAAAATAGGAACATTCCAAACAACTTGATATTTTATTAACGGTTTGATATAGGCCTAATTTTCATCTACATCCAAATTAATGTCCAACCAAAATTTTCTTGGATCTTGTAAAATTCCTAAGTTGTATTCAATTACATCTCTTGGAAATGGGTGGACTTGTTCATAGCTTTCTCAATACCATAAAAAGTAGATTAAATACTGACCATCCCTCTTAGGATTGTGTTAGTCTTCAAATGAATCATCTCCTTCCCAAACAAGGTCCCTTTTCAATTACATGTCTCTACCATTGGCTCAAGATCAATCAATTGATGAGAAAACTCATCTTTGCAACTTAGAAATTTCATGATGTGAGATTCATCATCATATTAATTTCCAATGTTTAATGTTTTCATGATCCCAATATTAATTCGGTGAACATAGTTTCCATAAATATTCTAAAATCACTACAATACGATAGAAGACTCTAAGAGTTTTTCTTCACCTATTTGAACGCAAATAATGGACTCCATTAGAGAAAGCTACCATCCACGAAGTTACCGGTTGGAAGAGAAAAAAGGGTAGCTGGCCAATCGGGTTGTAACACTAGCGAAGGTGATATTAAGTAAAATAAAAAGTTGTTTTGTGACTCGGTCTTCGACACTTGTTATTGGACGAGTGGGCCCACTTATTTTTCAGTGGGGCCCTCACTAGGGTCAACACACTCTTTTTTGGAGGGGTGAATTTTCCTCGAGTTACTTCATTTTATTATTTCCATATTATTGTCTATATAATCCTTTGAATGTATTTACATTGTGAATGTAGGATCAACTCATGTTATGTAATATAATATGCATACATTGGGACCGTGTTACATTTGGTTTATCTCACTAAGCTATTTCTTCTAGATTAGCTGACCTACCACCTCACCTATCCTATCCACCCATACCACTCGATAACCTCCCAACTCCTTACCAGTCAAGCCCAAACTTAGCTCCTTCTCTGCCAAACAAAGTCTACTTAGCCACTGCCAACACCGCCACACAACGTGGCATCCCAATTTTTCAAACCATCCACCATCCATCCACTACGTGGAAAAAAATGTGGCTTTAAGCCACCTTTCACACCTGATTTTTCATATTTAAACATACCACTCGCCTTTTCCACGAGGGATGTGGGACTAAGTCCCAAATTGGCTAAACCAAGCAAGAGAGGTAGCTAGAGGGCTTGACCCCCTAACCAATTGGTTAGAAAAATTAATAATCAATGCCACACCACGATCGGTTAACAAAATATATAATGGGGCACCTACTATTTGAAATAGTTAAGTGCTAAGACTCTATATTAAGCATAAACATGTAGATTTGGAAAATTGCAAATTTGAGCAACTTAGGGAAAAGTTGAGTCTAAGAGTGAAATAGGAAAGTGTCTAGAATTCATAGATGCTCTTGATAATGTACTAATTTTCCTAATTTTGAGTTCATATGTTGTCATGTTGAATCCTTTTGTGTCTTTTTTGATGGAGAAGAAAGGGAAGATTGACTTGCGAAAGATAGTGACAACACGAGTAGTGAACATTGAAGTTTTTAGAGCTCATGGGTTCTCAGAGTCTTTTGTTACAAATTTTGAGGCTAAATATTTGGTTTGTAAGATTGATTAAATAAAATTAACTAACTTAGTGTAGTAAGGAATAATTAATCTAATCTAGGAGGACATATAAACACAATAAATAAATTCACTAAGACAACATGTAAATGAGATAAGTAATAGAAATAACAAAAATAGAAACCCTAATGTGCAAGAAGGAAGAGGAAAGAACTCAGATGATAACATATTCTCATGGGATAATGTCGCGAGAGAGAATGGAAAAATCAAAAGCGTGAACGACTATGTAGAAGTTCTAAAAATATGGGGCCGAGGATCTAACCGAGAATAGAGTGCATGGAAGAGGACTAGGGCACACATGGGTGGTATAGTCTACGGTATGGGTGCTAGTATGTGCAAAATCTTTGAATTTAATCTTCACGGGGCCAAAACGTAATATGGAACTGTTGGTGCTCAAATTAGTCTCACCCCGTTTATCTTTGAATTTCTGAGTTTGTGGCCTCTGTCGAATTTTTTACCTTTCCGTGTTGGTGCTTGAAGACTCTGTCCACCATTTGGTTGCCATGATCAGTCCCTTCCTTGGTCAAGGATCACTTAAAAGTCCAGAATTTGTTCTTTATTTCTCTCACCATCTTGAGTCTATAAATTGGGCGTAAAACTTGGGCTTCTCCTTTACATTTACCGTAGTCACGTATTATTGTCCCTGTCATTTTTGTCCAAAATACCTGAGGAAAAATATTGGATGTAGCTTTGAGGATCATGTTTGAAACTTATAACATATCAAAATTCTCAATCCTTGAAGAAAAATTCATCTCTCGGGCTCAAATGGTAGTTTTCCTACATTTTTATGGTTTGACAGTGTATTTTTCCGATCAAATTTACATCCCCGCATTAGTGGAAACGTGGCCCTTTATGGTTGCATGTGGCTTAGTGGGGCACTCTAAAAAATATAAGGCTCACTTCAACCTTAAACTTGTCCACATGGAGGAATGACGCTCATTTGAAAATTCACCTTTTGGTTTGGCCTTGGAGTTACGCCGAGGGACACGTGGAGGATTCCATTGCTTTTCCTAGACTTAGATAAATTTTTCATGCAGCTTTGTACACTTTTTGGTGGGCCATGGACATGTGGTGGGATGGTGCTCATTTAAGGATCCACCTCGGGTGCCACATTAACAATTGTGAAAGGGGGACAGGTGGAGGTTTCCACCGGCTCCGATTTGTACTTAAAATTTTCAAGCAACTTCATAAAGGTCCTAGGACACATGGATGGACCGTGCATGTTTGAGGTCTCTAATTTTGGGGACCATCTCAAAATGTGCCATCGAGACATGTGGCGGTGAGGAAATGGAGAAGCGGAGCTGCGGGGAAAATTTGGAAAATTTTCCTTTTTCCAAAAATGAGGTAAAATAGAAGAATCAAGCCGCAGTTCCTCTGGGACCCACATTGGGACATGTGTCAAGCCCGTTTTCTAAGGGCGGAGGGGCGGAGAAAAATGTCAAAATTTTACTTTTTCCAAAAGTTATAAAATGTCAAAAGGTGCTCCCATGCCCATTTCCAATCACATTTTGCCATGTGGAGGGCTCAGATTAAAAGTTGAAAGGCAAGATCAATGGTAGCTATGATTTTCATTTGTTTTTACCGCCATTGAAGCTCCAGGATGTTTGGAGATGCATTTTTTCATCATTCTTCATCAATTTTTGGCAAATTTTTGTTGTTTTGGTTTACTGAGTTCAATTAAATCAATTTGGGAGCTCAATTTGTAAATCTAAAGTACTTTTGAAGTGGATTTTTTCTCTAGCTTGTGCAAAAATGCAAAATTCTAGATCTAGAAGTTGCAGAGTAAAATTTCATAGGAAAATGAGGGAAAAGGATGAAATGATGAAAGCGCAAGTGCAAAAGGTAAAAAGGCATTGCCTCGAGAGAAAAAAGGGATGACCTGTCAAGTTCAGCTATGCAGAGGCTCCAAAAATGATTAAAAGGGGATTTATTGCATGAAAAAATTAGAATGATTAAAGGGACTCCCAAAAATTGTGGCATGGCATCCTAGTCATTATTCGAGGGCCCAAGAAATGTGATCAGTTCACAATTGGTCCACCTGGAAGATTTCGGATCTGAATTTGTTAAGTGTCATTGTTTGAAACAAATTGGAAACAAGAAAATGTCCCTTGAATATTCTTCTCTTTTGGGGAAAATTGAGTGGAAAAAATGTATAAATGCAATGAGAATACTCTTGCAAATGGTCGGAGTATGAATTCTTGAGAAAAATTTGAGAAAGTTGTCTTCCCGAGAGACCAAAGCCGAGATTACCTATTATTTTATTTTATGTTAGATTTTCTATCATGTCAAGTTGGTTGCAGATGTATAGCCATTGACAAGCACTAAGATTGCTCTGGAAGCTTTCCCTTGCTGATGAATCTAAGCAATTTTGGAATTAATTTGTGTCTAATCTCTAGCAATTTTGTGTCTGCTTTATTTTCAGAATGTATGCAAATAGTTTCTTTCATTCCTATTGTAATATTATACTAAAATTTTTGTGAAATCACACAGGATCTCGTCCCTGTGATAGTCTAATGGTATTTGCAATTTCATTTCAAGAAGAGCCTTCATCTTGGATGAGATAAAAAATTTAAAATCAATTCACTGTCATTTGTTGATAAAGATTGTTTGCAAGTCTTCAGGTGTACCTTAGGCATGATTAATCATAAACTTTAGTGTTCAATTGAGTCTTCCAATTCGAGCCTTCATGTAGGAGTCTCAAATATTATGTGAAAACGTGTTGTCCTGGGCCTCCATTGAAGCACACCTTCTGATTGAAGGAATGTCTTGACTATTATGAAGCTTTCCATTGTGAAGTCCCTCCAAAGATTATGTATAATCAACTTTATCCTACTTCATCTCCCACAAAATCATTAAAAACCATTGATCCACCCCCGAACTACCCTGTTTTCCTGTGTATCAACAAAGGAACAAAATCTACTTGCAAAATATGCAAAAAATCAGGATTTCTTAATGTCTTTAGTAACCTTTTCCTTGTATTGAAAATATCTCCATAATCTGTAAGTGACAACTCGTGAGAGTCGATTTTGTGTGTTGATCATATTTTCCCAAGGTCTTCTCTATAAAATTTGTGCAAAAGAAAGACTTACTAGCATTCTTCAATAACAGAGGTTATTAAATAGGTTCTCTTACCTTGGTTGAGAGGCATAACCTAAAATAGTTAGGATAAGGTCACATCCTTTTAAGGTGCTACCCACTTCTTCAAATCCTGAGTGCACTAAAAAGTCAGATAGATTGCTTCCCTGGCTACAAAATGACATACATAATAATCTATCTCGCCTCTCGAGTGTCTTGTCAAATCCTTGATGTTTTTGGCCTTTGAAGGAGACTAAATCGAGGTACCAACATGCTACAAGTGCCGTGTCAGGGGATTCTTTTAAGAATTTAAAATTTTCCAAACACTGGTAATGTTTATTACGATTACGTATGCAAATAGGTTTTGTAAACACCATTCTCTGATCAGATCTGTAAGGATTGAACAAAGTTATAAGTTACATGTCTTTATCTGTCTAATTTTTCCAGTAGTTATTGTACTAAGTTTGCCTCACCATTGATAAATTTGGGTGAAGGAAGGTCTAATTTGTAAAGCTTTGCATGATTTTTAGTGCTGACAAACATTTGATAGATTATTTTAGTGCATTTGCACAACTAGGGTGAAAATCCTTAGTGGCGACTCCGAGTTGATTTGATTTTGATAAATGCCAGTGTCTTAACCTCTGTCATTTGAAATTTTGTTGCTAATATTTGCAAAGCTAGAAGGAAGAAGATCTTTCTTCACTACGGACCCTAGTAGGAGGTTGTTTCCAGAGTTTGGAAATTCTAATTCAAAAGGAGGAAGAATTTGGAAGGTTGTTGGAGATCAAGCATCAAGAAAAGAGATCTCCATTGGTGAAACTGATCGGCACGTGATTGAAGATTGCAATGCTTCCTCAACTACTTCTGAATTAGGTAGTCTCTTTGTAAATCTGAATTCTCCATCTGGAGAGGGGCCTTCTCATTCTACCCTTGTATTTGAAAGATTTGCATCTCATTCTACCCCTGTATTTTCCAAATTTGGTAGTGTCTGCCGTGAAAAAGAGCCATTAGGGGATAGTCATTTTGAAAAATTGTATCCATGTACCACACAGACCCCTCACTCCTCATCACTCTATTTCCCATGTAAGATCACCTCATCAGAATAATATGGCTTAGCCTCCACCTAGAAATCCATTTTTCGTTAATAATTTTGGTTCCATCAGTTTTAGAGGTATGGATGGCTATCCAAATGTTGTGCCACAGGATGTAAGAAACTTGCCTAAGTTTCAAGGAAATAATGAAATAACTGGTGATCATCACTTAAAACTCTTTCTCAATATGATGGAGGATTTTGAAATAGAGTTTAAAGATCTATTCATTAAATTATTTATTCATACTTTGGAAGAGGATGCAAGGGACTGGTATAAATCTCTTCCTGATAAATCTATTGATTCTTGGACTGAAATGAAGAATGCATTTAGATTGCAGTATGGTGACAAAACAAACCCTAGGTTTCTTTTGTCATAATTTGAGAATATTAAAAAGAATCCTAATGAATCAGTGCATGATTTTAATACAAGATTCAATAAGACATTGAGAAGATTTCTTGTGAATTTGAGGCCATGTGATAAATCTTGTATTATAAAGTATGTTTGATGCATTTGAAAAGAAGGTGCATACTATTTGAGGTATAAAAACCTTGGCACTTTGAGGCGAGGCCTTTATTATGGCTCTGTAAATTGAGAACAAAATTAAGGCCATTAGAAAACCTCCTAAGAGGGATGGTGTTAAAATGATAAACCCAAAAAACCTCAAGTAAGAAAGAGTGTGGATATTGAGGAGGTTGTTAAAACTTTGGCAGGGGCTATTAAAGAAATCTCTTGCAAACTAGCCTGAGAAGAGAAAGGGATTAGGCAAAATTCACAAGGTCAGCAAAAGGCACAAAATCATGAAAAATTTGGAAATCATCCTAGGGGTGATTAGAGGTTAGATGACAGAGGTAAAGGACCCATGGGATCTACAAATAGACATCCCCAAACACGTGAAAGTAGAATGGTGCCTGATCCTTTGACTGCCCAGATTGCTGCTGTTGATGAAGCCAATGAGATTGATTGGTGTGATATATGCTTTTTTCCCCATCATCCATTGAAGTAAATTAGCAAGAGGAAGAAGTTGATAATGATGCATGCATGATGGTTTCCTCTACGAGTTCACGAAGGGATCAACCTCAACCGAGCTGATGAGTGCTAGAACTATTAAAGATTTTTGGGATTGCATTCACTAGGTATTACCTCTTCCTCCCACTCATAATTATGAAATTGATATGGTGCAAGCTTTTGAACTTCCTAATAATGATTTTGAGTACCTAAGAGCTCTAATGATTGAGAAGTATGATGGAGGGATCCCTTCTGAGGAGGATAGAAAGTTGTTAATGAATGTTGTTGTTGGCCATGAGAAGAATATAATACCAGGAGTAAGGTTGCCAAAGGGGCAGGGCCTCAGGCCAAACCAAAAATTCCAGTGCTTATCAGTATCCCAAAAGAAACTCCAAAGAAAGATGCATCTGGAAAAGGCCTTGTTGTCTCAAGTAGAACTTGTGTCCCTCCCCATGCTTAGACTGTAAAAAATCATGTGCCATCAAATGAATTTGTAAACCTTCCTCCTAACACTGCATTACCCAAATATGTTTCTTGTGACATAGCCCAAATCTTGAGTCAAATCAAGATTTCTGTTCCTATTGTTGAATTGCTTAGAATCCTGAGCATAGGAGCAGAGCATTTGAATATATGGGGTTTAGAGAAGAAAATGTCACCCAAGGTAGAAATGTTGAGACTCCTCCTACCATTTCAGAGTTAAAAAAACCCAAGTACTGGAGGAACCAGGTGAACCACCTGAATTTTACTTGGGAACATCTTTGGTTGAGTCTCAATTAAATGTTGATCCATTTTTTACAACGCTGATTATTAAGGATAGATTACGCTGCACAATTGTATGTTTGATTCCAGAGCATCATGCAATGTTATGCCTCTGGAGGTTATGAATGAATTGAACATTAAAGTGACAACAACTTATGGAAATTGTACTACAATGGATTCTAGAGAGGTGCCAGTTGTAGGATGTGTAAAAGGTTTGGTGGTATAACTTGTAGCTTATTTAGGTAAGAACCTAAAACTTGATGTCATCATTGTTGATTGCCCCGCCAAATGGGGCATGTTTGTTATCAAGAAAGTGGGCTACAAGTATTGGTGGAAATTTTCAAATGGACATGTCTTTTGCCACCATACTGATTGAGGGAAACCTTGTGAAGTTACATGGTGAAAATAAGATGTTATATCTTATTGAGGACCCCAACAATGCTTCTTATGAAGTATTGCATGCAAAAATTGATATTTAACTCATGAGCTATGTTGCTTTCAAGGAATATGAAATTGATCAATGCGGGTATCATGAGCGGGATGATTTTCCTAGGACTTTGATTTTTGATGCAGCCTCGAAGGATGTTAAAATCCTTAGCCCAGAACACGAAGGATAAACTGAAAGAAATGTGGTCGATAGTGACTTGGATGGAAAAGAGAGGCAATCATATGACCAAATTGTTAAAAACATATCATATAACTACTTAGCATGGTCATATCCAGAATGGAAGGCACTTGAATTTTTTCCTTGATTGTTTTCTTTGAATTAGGATGCTCTCCATTGTATAGTGTATAGTTCTTTGTTTTCATTCTACTTTTGTGTTTTTGTTCGTTTCTGGTCTTGGGTGACTTGGTTTTGTTGGTTTCTCGGTTCATTTTTTGGAGGATGGTTGTGGTTGTTCTAATCTACAAGATTTTCTTTGACTTAATTTCCCAATAGTTTGTTTTTGGCACTTGGTCTGCTATTTGTTCTTGTGGCACTCACAGGGAGTGCCCATCCCCGATTCAGAGCTAATGTTGGTGCTCAAATTAGTCTCACCCCATTTTTCATTGAATTTCCTTAGTTTGCGGCATCTGTCACATTTTTACCTTCCCATGTTGGTGCTTGAAGACTCTTTCCACCATTTGGTTTCCATGATAAGTCCCTTCCTTGGTCGAGGATCACTTAAAAGTCTAGAATTTGTTTTTGTTTCTCTCTCCATCTGAAGGAGTCTATAAATTGGGCATAAAACTCGGGTTTTGCTCCTTTCTTTCCATTTTCTGCAATCACGTATTGTTGTCCCTATCTTTTTTCCCAAATACCTAAGGAAACAAGATTGGATGTAGCTCAAAGGATCATGTTTGAAACTTATAACATCTCTAAATTCTCTGTCCTTGAAGAAAAATTCATCTTCGGGCTCAAATGGTGGTTTTCCTACATTTTTATGGTTTGACGGTGTATTTTTCCCGGTCAAATTTACATCTCTACATCAGTGGAAATGTGGCCATTTTTGGTTGGATGCGGCTTGGCGGGGCACTCTAAAAACTCTAAGGCTTGCTTTAACCCAAAACTTGTCCACGTGGAGGAATGAAACTCATTTGAAAATTCACCTTTTGGTTTGGCCTTGGAGTTACGTTGGGGGGACACGTGGATGATTCCACTACTTCACCCAGAATTTGACAATTTTTCATGCAGCCGGTTGGTACAATTTTGGTGGGCCATGGACATGTGGTGGGCTGGCACTCATTTGAGGATCTGCCTCAGGGTCCCACATTAACAATTACGATAGGGGGACAGGTGGAGGTTTTTGCTGGCTCCGCTTTGTACTTAAACTTTTCAAGAACTTCCTAAAGGGCACAGGACACGTGGAGGGACCGCACATGTTCGAGGTCTCTACTTTTGGGGACCATCTAAAAATGTGCCATCGAGACACGTGACAGAAAGGAGATGGAGAAGCGGAGTTACGGGAAAATTTGGAAAAAATTCTTTTTCCAAAAACAAGGTAAAATAGAAGAAAAGAACCATGGTTCCTCTGGGACCCACATTAGGACATGTGTCAATCTAATTTTCTAAGGGCGGAGGGGTGGAGAAAATTTCAAAATTTTACTTTTTCCAAAAGTTATAAAATGTCAAAAGGTTCTCCCGGGCCGTTTCCAATCACATTTTTTACCATGTGGAGGGCTTAGATTAAAATTTGAAAGGCAAGATCAATGGTAACTATGCTTTTCATTTGTTTCTACCACCATTGAAGCTCTAGGATGTTTGTAGATGCATTTTTTACATCATTCTTCATCAATTTTTTTGGCAAATTTGTGTCGATTTTGTCTCAGTAAAGTTCAATTGAATCAATTTGGGAGCTCAATTTGTAAATATGAAGTGCTTTTGAAGTGGATTTTTACTCGGGCTCATGTAAAAATGCAAAATGCCAAATCCAAAAGTTGTAGAGTAAAATTTTAGAGGAAAAGGAGGGAAAAGGATGAAATGATGAAAGTGCAAGCGAAAAAAAGGTAAATAAGGCGTTTTCTCGAGAGAAAAAAGGGATGACCTGTCAAGTCTAGCTATGCAGAGGCTCAAAAAATGATTAAAAGGGGATTTCTTGCATGAAAAAATCAGAATGATTAAAGGGAATCTGAAAAGTTGTGGCATGGCATCCTAGTCATTAGTCGAGGGCCTAAGAAATGTGATCAGTTCACAATTGGTCCACCTGGTAGATTTCAGATCTGAATTTGTTAAGCGTCGTTGTTTGAAACAAATTGGAAACAAGCAAAGGTCCCTCGAATATTCTTCTCTTTTGGGGGAAAATTGAGTGGGAAAAAATGTATAAATGCAATGAGAATACTCTTGTAAATGGTTGGAGTATGAATTCTTGAGAAAAAATTTGAGAAAGTCGTCTTCCCGAGAGACCAAAGCTGAGATTACCTGTTATTTTCTTTTGTGTTAGATTTTCTATCGTGTCAAGTTGGTTGCAGATGTATAGCCATTGACAAGCACTGAGATTTCTCTGGAAGCTTTCCCCTGCTGATGAATCTAAGTAATTTTGGAATTAATTTGTGTCTAATCTCTAGCAATTTTGTGTCTACTTTATTTTTAGAATGTCTGCAAATAGTTTCTTTTGTTCCTATTGCAATCTTATACTGATTTTTTTGTGAAATCACACAGGATCTCATCCCTGTGACAATCTAATGGTATTTGCAATTTCATTTCAAGAAGATCCTTCATCTTGGATGAGATAAAAAAATTAAAATCAATTCACTGTCATTTGTTGATAAAGATTGTCTGTAAGTCTTCGGGTGTACCTTAGGCGTGATTAATTATAAACTTTAGTGTTTAATTGAGTCTTCCAATTTGAGCCTTCATGTTAGAGTCTCAAAGATTATGTGAAAACGTGCTAATCTGGGCATCCATTAAAGCACACCTTTTGGTTTAAGGAGTGTCTTGACTATTTTGAAGCTTTCTTGTGAAGTCCCTCCAAAGATCCGGTATAATAAAATTTATCCTGCTTCATCTTCAAAAAAATTATTTTAAAACCATTGATCCACCCCTGAACTACCCCTATTTTCCCTGTATCAACAAAGCAACAAAATCTACTTGTAAAAATATGTAGAACAATCAGGGATTTCTTAATGTCTTTAGTAACCTTTTCCTTGTATTGAAAATATCTCCAGAATCTGGAAGTGACAACTCGTGAGAGTAAGATTTGGTGTGTTGATCATATTTTCCCAAGGTCTTCTCTATAAAATTTGTGCAAAAGAAGGATTTACCAACATTATTCAATAATAGAGGTTATAAAATAGGTTCTCTTACCTTGGTTGAGAGGCATAACCTAAAAGAGTTAGGTAACACTTCTTTAAAGCACAGGGTGCTAAAAATTTAGATAGATTGCTTCCTCGGCTATAAAACGACATACATAATCATCTATCTCGCATCTCGAGTGTCTTTTCAAATCCATGATGTTGCTTGGCCTTTGAAAGAGACTAAATTTGGGTACCAACAAAACCTTCGTTGTGTGTCGCATCAGATTCATTATCCCGCATCACATGTTGCCAATAACTTAAGATGGATGAAAGACTTGCAAGACCCCAAAACAAGCATCAAACCCTAAAAAGAATATTGCATATGAAGGGGTCGGACTAACCTCAATCGCCATAGTGATGGAATTACTAACTAACTAGCATTGCACTACATCTCGCACTAATGTAGTTCTACGTGCAAGTGTGTATGAACATGCCCTAGGTTGCTCTTTTGTTAGTAACACTTTGTGAAGTAGCAAGTAATAATTATGTGCAGAAAATGTTATAAAAATGTGTACATGGAATAGAATAGAATCCCTCCCCTATGAAGTGTGATGTAGATTTCCTATTCATGTGCCTTGATGATGGAGCTATGTGGATGCAAGTGATCTCCAATGCACGATACATGGATACAACTCTAGATGGAGTAATAGTAGTAAGCGATGTTTGGTCCCTCATTATGGTCTCATAACTTTATATTTAAAAGGTTCTCTTGTTATGATTTCATTATTAACCCCGAAAAGGTTGACCACAAGAAAGATAAACACATGTAAAATGGCTAGAAAGATCCCATAAAGTGGTGGGAAAGATCTAGAAGTATTGGGGGCACCCATGGTGGGACCAGAGTGCCCACGGGCACACCAATACTTATCCGGGTGCCCTACTTGAGGCTAAAATAGTGTGGGATGATAGAATATGACTGGGCATATGGGTGCAAGAGGTCGTTAATGACGCAATAAAATAAAACAAGATGGCCAAAATACGGGGTTAATTAGTACTTTCTTCACTCAAGAACCTTCTAAATAGTAGTATGAGACCGAGATAAATAAATGTCTAAAGTGCATGATTTTGTGACTAAATTTTTCTCCCACTTTATGTTGGTGAGCAGAAATATTGGTAACATAAAGTAGATAGAGATGCATACTTAATACCGATGTAGAGTGATGAAGAAGGCATGTCAAGGACTAGACAAAGTGTGGAATGAAAAAAATATGGATGAGCATGGAAACTAAAGATGAAAAATGTGCAAATAAAAAGTGATGAGAGTGAACCTATGGTGGAGTGTGTGCATAGCTACTGTGGTGTGTAGTGTACCTGCATGGTTAGTAAATAATGTGTTGTCGCGAAGTGTTGTTATTGACATTGTTATTTTTGTTTCCCTAATTTGACTACTCATTTCTCATACGGCTGGACCTGTAAGGAGAAAATGATCAAGTAGTAAAATATTTGTGTATGTATGTAAGTGTAAAAATGTAATGTAAGAGATGCATGTGTATGTAAATGTAAAATACGTGAATGTAAATGGAAAATGTTAATGTAAATGGAACATGTGCACCTAATGCATGTCGAGAAGGAGAGTGTAGAATGATAACTTGTATTGTGAGTTTTTTGGGCGATCTCACGCCATAGGCCAAAGAAGTGTAGGGAGGAAATGCTATGTGTCCTCCAAGCTCTAACTACTTCCCTGAACTATATGTAGAGATCTCTTTATTGTCCTAGTTTTTGGGGATCCAACACATCTGGTCAAGTAGTGTAGAGAGGCACAACCACTTGTAACCTCTAAGCCTGTAACTACTTCCTAGAATGCTAATGACACCATGTCCTATAAAATCCATAGTGTATGGAGTTTGTATAATGTTTTGAACTCACTCGCTATATGTATGTAACCCACAATGCCAAGGAGGAAAGTGCCTCGAATCGAACCAATGTAATCGCATTGTTTTGGTATGTAAATCCCAAATGATTCCCCCCTCTTTAGGGGCACATGCAACGTCACTGATAGGAGAAATGTGGCCCCAAAAGAGGACCAACCGCATGTACATTGTAACCCTGGAAAGTTCTTGGTAAAACCAAGGCACACATGAACAAGAAGGATAGCCAAAGACAAGTGTAAACACACATGCATGTATAAAACATTGTATAAGCTACCCAAACAATGTGTAAGCTACCAAGAAAAGTAATGTAAACACGTGATAATAAAATTAAGCAACACAAAGTGGGTTATTTACATGGGACATAACTCACGATGTCACAAGACACGCAAGGCCATCATGGTCGAAACCAATCAAACAAGTGTGCACACAAAACATAGGGTAAGGCCCACAAAAATATAGTAAAAAATAGAAGATAATATAGCAAAGAATATGGAAACCAATATCCCTGCATAACAAATGCTACATATGAAGCACCTATTGGCATGTTAGAAATATAGCTAGTATGTCAAGAGCATGTATAAGTAGGTAATGTAAAGTGATAAGTACAAAATGAAACAATAACACATGTGAGAGACGAATGTGGATGCCCCCAACGACTAGTGTAGGAAGGGTAGAAGGAAAACATTCATGTTGCATGTAAGAGACCTGTATCCACGATCAAAACTAGAAAAGTCATGAACTCGCATGTGTGGATGGTATACAAGTAATAAATGACATACAAGTAATAAAACTAGCATGTGTAATAAAGTGATCATGAAAAAGAAAAAGTAAACAAGAATAAAAACAACCATATATGAAATATGTTGTGGATGGATGGAATGGAATGTAAAATGGAGTGATAAGAGCTGCATACTCCTTAGTGAATGGAAGTGTATGCAATGAGGTTAAATTTTTACCCCCTCGGTAGTGAATAATGAACCATAAACGAGAGTGCGTCATTGGGATATGGTCGAGTAGTGTGTGTTTTGTCTAATGTATTGTGAGGAATGTGTAGGTGTAGTGATGAGATGTAACCTAGCGATGGTGCATGTGTGAAACTTATAGCCGAAGCGTATATCACAATGAGATGAACATATGAGTGATGATGTATCCTAAGCATATATTACTATAAGATGAACGAATGAGTGATGGTTTAACAATAAGCGTATATCACTCAAAAATGTAAGGGGGGAGTGGTGATGTAACCTAAGGTGTAGAATACTAGAAAATGATGGGATAGGTGACTATTTAGCCTAAAGCGTATGTCACTAATAGATGAATAGTGAGGAGTGGTGATGTAACCTAAGGTGTATACCACTAAAAAATGATATAATAGGTGACGATTTATTCTAAAACATTTTTCACTAGCCCAGGATTGTCACATACTTGTTGAGTGTAAAGTCCATTTGATTTGTAAACCCTCGGAAATTGAGTATGGACCGAGGAACTAAAATATGTTATCGGGTAGTGAGTGCAAAGCACGTATAAGACAATGTAGTATATGTAAGGATAAAATATGACAAAGTGATGAGTGGAATGTGTAAATACGCTATGTGTAAAATGCAATGCAATATATATAGAGTGTGTAATACGTAATGTGGCCTGTAATGTATGTAGCTAGACTAGTAATGTAGCAAGTAGGATGATGTAGTACTAGGATCATATATAATGAAGACTAGCATGGTATGTAGAATATGTGTGAAAATGCGTGGTGTAATATACATGGTATGTAGGCAAACAAACAATGCAAAGATGTAGGATAAGTAGTGTAGGATGTGAAAGGCGTAGACAACGGTGTAGGCCTAATGATGTATGATGTATAGATGCATGAATAGTGAAATGTTATATACTAAATGTAGAATGTATGGTTTATGACATATAATGTATGAATATGTGTAATGTGTGATTCCTAGAGTGCAGTGTGTGGGGTTCATGTGTAGTAAGCCCTCAATACCAAGTGTGTCATCCGTAATGACACTATATTGTATGATGAATATATGAAAGTGATAGGTGTAGTTATGCTAAAATTAGAGGGGGATGTGAAGTTATATTCCCCCAAGTGTGTAAGTGATGAAGGTATAGTGAAAATAAATTAAATGGATCAATGTAAGGAGTAGTTTTCGTAACAAAAGTGATTAGATGCTGAAATGATGATGGTGAAGGATCCTTACATAATGGAGGTGGAGTTTGAATTGTGTCTTGACCAAGAATAAGAGTGGTTACGTTGATAAAAAGTGTTGCAAATGGAAGTGGAGGAGGATGCCTGTAGAAGCTTGAATGGTGGCATAGTTGGCGGCACTTATCTTTTTGAAGAAGGCGAACGAGGAATGGTGACGTGATGCTCATTAAGTTGAGTAGACACAACATCAAAAATAGGAGAATCATGCTATGGAACTATAGGTTTTGTCTTAGAGGAGGAGAATCATTATGCACACGTGAGTAATCGTCAATATAAAACATGTAATGAATAAGAGAACTATCCGGAACTTCCGTAGAAATATTAGAAGGAGGCGCACTAGTATCTGTATAACATGGTGTAGCAGTTGTAGATGGGCATGCATTGAATGAGATAAAAACCTGATGCTCAAGATGTTTGATCCTACATTGTATAACATAACAATCATTGTCATTATGTCCATTGATTTTATGATAGTCAAATATGGATGACCTTGATATTTTGTAAGTGATAAGGAGGATAGAAATGAGTAGGTGGCAAAGTGATCAATTGATGACTAAGGATTTGAGTAAGAATGTCATGTGGCATAGTATTATGCTCAAACATAAGAGGCTCAGGAAATGACATGTCTTGAGGTTCAGAGAAATGACATGTAGTGGAAATAGATTGCATATAAGATGTAGAAGGAGCAAAAATATGGGATTGAGAAGCATCCTTAAGATGTTGAATTTTAGATTGGAGGGATGTGTTCATGGATTCCATAGCTGTAAATTTTTCTTGAAATGAAGTACGTATTGAGTCCAATAGGGGTTGAATATATGGAGACTCACTAGGGTCATTAAATAGACAAGTAAAAATATGACATAATTCATGTGGCGATGTATTGTCATCATAATACTTGGTGTCTAAGGATTTTTCAAAGCATCCTAAAAATTAGGGTATCTCCTAAGTAAATTAGATAAAGAAACTTGACCCATGATAGAGAAAAAATGAGGATCCTAAGCTTGAAGAGAGTTGGGTTCACCAAAATGATTAACTAAAATTAACTTAGTGTAGTAAGGAATAGTTAATCTAATCTAGGAGGACATATAAACACAATAAATAAATACATTAAGACAACATGTAAATGAGATAAATAATAGAAATGATGACAATATAAACCCTAATGCAAGAAGGAAGAGGATAAAACTCAACCGATAACAAATGCTTGGGGATTATGTCACAGAGGAGACTAGAAAAATCAGAAGAAGGAACAACTGTGCGTATGCTAAAAAGGATGGAGTTGGCACATCTAATTTAGACCGGAGTGCCCGAAAGAGGACGGGTGCATGTGGGTGCTCTAGTATGCAATGGGTACCACAGTGCTGTAAAAGCTCAATATGATCTTCACAGGTCAAGAGGTAATATGGAACCTTCGTTGTGTGTCACATCAAATTCCTTATCCTATGTCGTATGTTGCCAATAACTCAAGATGGAAGAAAGACCTGTAAGACCCCAAAACAAACATCAAACCCTAAAAATGAATAATGCATATGAAGGGGTTGGACTGACCTCAACTACCATAATGGTGGACTTACTAATTGAGTGCTACACTACATCTCAGACCTGATGTAGTTCTATGTGCAAGTGTGTATGAACATGCCCTAGGTTACTCTTGTGCTAGTTACACTTTGTGAAGTAGCAAGAAATAACTACATGTAGAAAATGTAATAGAATGTGTGCATGGAATAGAATAGAATCCCTCCCCTATGAAGTGTGATGTAGATGTCCTAGCCTTATGCCTTGATGATGGAGCTATGTGGATGCAAATGATCTCCAATGCAATAGATGGATGTAACTCTAGATGGAGTGATAGTAGTAAGTGATGATATGTCCCTCATTATAGTCTCATAGCTTTATATTTATAAGGTTCTCTTGGTTTAATTTTGTAAGTAACCCTGAAAAGGCCGACCTTAAGAAAGATAAAGATGTAAAATGGATAGAAAGAGCCCAAAAAGTGGTGGGAAATCTCTAGAAGGATACATGCACCCATAATGGGACCAGGGCACCCATGGGTGCCTAAGTACTAATCTGGGCACCCCATTCAAGGCTAAAATAACGCGGGATGATAGAATCTCACTGGGCATATGGGTGCAAGAGGTCGGTAATGATGAAATAAAATAAACAAGATGGCCAAAAGATAGGGGTTAATTAGTACTTTCTTCACTCAAGAACCTTCTAAATAGTAGTATGAGACCGGGATAAATAAATGTCTAAAGTGCATGATTTTGTGACTATAAAGTTTATCTAAGTGTACTTAAAGAACTAAAAATTAATGGATCAGTTCGTATGAACCCTGAGACATAGGAATTTCCAAACCCCATAAATAATTCCGGTGTTGTGTGTTTTCTGATTTTGCATTCAATTTTTCATATATTTGTATAGATTAAATCAGATTTTAATTTGGATGCAATTTTAATCAGGACGACAATGTTACAGAAAACAATAAAATTGGGTAAAATTAAAATCTGATTGGTTTGAATGTACAACTAATATGAATGAGCTCTTAGCAATTTAATTATGTTTGTCAACACATTTGAATCAGATTTCAAGCACATTTTAATCATTTTCAAGTTGTTAAAAGATAGAAACCAATAAATTTTAAAGTATATTTTTGTAAACAATGAGAATAATAGGGGTTCCTACATGTTTATGGATCGTATTTGGTATTAGAGTAGGTTGATTTGATAGTTTCTTGCTTCATATTTTGCAGTTGGTTCAGTTGTGATTGGACATGTATAGGTGCACTATGGGAAAGTTGTCAAAACAGGAAAATCTCGATGAGCTTGAGGCATTTAACTATCACATCCAGAAAAAATGTCCTCCCGAGATCAATGTATTGTTCCTGGAAGAAAACTATGAGAAATTGAAAACAGAATTGAAAGCCAAGGATGAGCTCTTAGAAAAGTTACAAATTGGTGGTGACATGAAGGGGAAAAATAAGTCCATTTTGCAATTAGGACCTTCCTCTCCCACAAGTGTACAAGTTGATTCAAGCACTGTAAGTATACCATCATTGTTGAATCTTCCCATTTCAAATCAGTTGAAAATTATTTTTGTAAGTTTGAACAACATACTAAGGGAATATGTTCAAATTTACTTTTAAAAATTGAATTTAATAGAAAATACTTGGAAAATAAGGCCAAGGAATTGCTAACCCCATTCAGGTAGAGGATAGGCTTCACTATACAGGTTTACGATTCAGCTTTGGTGGTCGGAATGAGAAAGGTGAATGCTCCTGGACAGTTGAGATAGAAAGGAGAAACCTCCACCATAACCCATGAAAGGTAAAAATAGTAATGGGAAAAAATCTAAAAGTGTTGATTATAAACAACGTAAATATTCCCATGTTCCTTTTGATTATGGATTAGATACACAAAATTTGTGGTACATTTATCCATGTATTTTTTTGTGGATTTTCTAACCACTATGTAGCTAAATGTTGGAAAAGGAAATCATTATTGGGTAGAATTTTGAAAGACCATTTTCATACACAAGGTTGTAAAAATGGAAATTTGGGTAAGTTTCCTAAAAAGTGGACAAATGATATTGTACCCATTGTAATAGGAAAGGTCATGAGGTTAACATGTGTTGGAAGCTTAACTGCAAAACAAAAGTGGAGATTTTTGGAAAAGGAAAGCTTTGTGAAACCAAAATTTCTAAAATAACCCATGCAGATACCTAGGTATCCACTAAGGAAATTATACCACCCAAAAAGGATAATTTGATAAATTTGGTTGGTAAGAAATTTCTTAGTTTCATGTTTGCATAGCTGATATTGTTGATTAGCGTGCATAATTTTTAGAGCATATTTTGTGGGATTTTGTTGAATGTTGAAAGGAATTTTTCCCATATTCATTTTGGCTTTGAATTTGGATAATGGTGTCACCTATAGGGAAGAGCTAAGGGACATGTTTAACATACTCATATTCTACTTCTCACATTTAAGATTGAAAATTTCCATTTTAATTTTTACAGAAGAGTATGCAATTTCAAAGGGGCATTTTAAAAATGTCTATTTTTGGAAACTTGCATTTCAGTGTATCTCGTTGTTGATTTTATTGTGAAAAAGTATGGATGCTTATAAGACCCATTTCGGCACCATTTTGTATTATAATTAATATAAAAAATTATTGTGTCCACACATGGTATTTACACATATATTAAGTCCCTTATTTTGGGCATTTATTTGTAACTATCCTATGTGGTTACAATTAGGGTGTACATTGATTACACTAAAAAATGGTTTACAAATTATACTTGGTGATTTTTTGCATTGGATGGTAGTTTCACCATTTTGGTATGCAACATTGTGTAGATAGTTTATTTATATCCTATTTGTAGTTCAAAATGTTGGGATATATATTTCATTGAAAGATTCACATGATTCAATTTTGACTCTTGTCTATTTTTGTAATGTGTGTAGTCTAAACATACTGGATTGTGTTTGGGACATTTTTAGGGATCGATAGTTGGCTTAATGATGTAGGATCATCATATAGAACATGTTCATCAAGGAATTCTTAGAAGGTTAGGATGGATCAAATGTAATAAATAAGAGACTTTAGAAGTGGTTCAAATTTGAATTTCCCCTTATTTTCAATTTTCCCACCAAAATGGGAATTTAAATTTGTAAAGCTTGAAAATGTGAAATTTTTCTTAGAAAGTGTTTAAAAGAGGTTTTGGTGGATTGAGGAGTGAATTATGAGAGTCTAAACATGTCGTCAATAATTCCTAGAGTAAGTATGAGTCAACACATTTTTAAAATGATGTAAATATGCCTATTTTGGCTATGTATGGGCATCTTAAGTCACTTGTAAAGTTAGTTAGGGTTATGAAATGGGAAAGAGAATAGGATAAAATTGAATGAGAGTAATTTTTAATCATTCGTTGACGGGTTATGAGGAAGGGAAGTAAAAGAGAAGAAGAAATTTTATAAGGACAAGATACAATTAAATAAGAGACTCTATTTTATGGAATCCTTCATTGAAAATACAAGTTTTTAACATCATTATTTTTAAGAAACTATGATACTTTCTTGTGAGAATTTGAGTAGTTTTCTAGAGACTTATGTCAAGGATTTTAATACATGTTTTGATCTAGTAAATACTTTTTTCTCTGTGTGGTTGGAACTCGATTGAAATGAATGTTAAAAATGTGTGATTGTGTTTGTGTGAGGGTTTTGGTGTATTGAATATTTAGAGTGTTTATGTACATTTATTCATATGGAATCATGAGTATATAAGGTATAAATACACCACTGAAAGGATAATAATCATCCTCATTACTTTTTTTAATGTTGATACTATTTGATAGAAAAAAACCCATCCAATTGTGTAACTGGTAAGGATATTGAAGAAATTGAAAGATTTATCAAGGTATTCTATTCATTGTCAAAAAAGGAAGATATAAGAAGGTAATACATGCTTGGAAACCGAAAATTTAGGGTTTGAAAAAATGCAACACATTTTATAACCTCTTGTGATAGTGTAAGAGTTTAGGTAGGGTTTGATACAAGAATCAAGCTTGGAGCCTTTAGATTTTGAAAGGTGACTTGAAAATTAATATAGACCATCTTAAGGGAGTATAAATTCATATTTGAAAGTATTGAGTGTTGAAAATAGTCCAAAATATTTGAATCTTTGAAAAATTTAGGAAGGGAAAACAGCTACAGTCACCTTGACATAATTAGAGGGGTCTACATTGGAAAATAAGAGGTTTCTAGTTCAAGATAGCTAAAAAGAGTTTGATGAAAGGTAAAAAAATAAAATTGGTATCCTAATATGCCCTTAGTTTGTTGTGGAACTTCTTGTAATGAAAGTTACGATTAGAAAAGGCTAGTGACAAGGCTAGTAGTGATTAGTGCAACTAGAGAAGAGGATATTGGTGGAAAAGTATCTTATTATGCGATTTAGTTGAAATCTAATATTTACCTTACACCTCAAGAGGAATAATGGGTACTTAGAACATGTTTTACCTTGTTGATAGCATTTATATATTTTTCTAAGAATGAAATATATTGGCTTCGGATGCTAAGTTATCATTGATGTCAATTTGTTCCTTTCCATGATAGGATAAATAAACACTAGAGGGTATGGGTAGTTGATTTGGGAATCCATTAAATAGAAGTAATATATCTTCATAGTTCTAGAATGTTCCACATGTATTATTTAGCATTTCCTCTAATACAAATTCCTTTCATGAGGCATCTAACACTCCATAATGGGATATAAATATGCATAAGGAGAGTGTAGTTCCTTGATTAGGAACCACACTTGAGATTTAGTATGCCTTCATAATGGAAGGAAGATTGTTAAATGTAGGTGGATTCACCAATTTTTTTGTAGAAGATTGGTCCCTCATAAGTAAAAATTATAAGTAAAAAGAATTGATTATAATGAGACCTTTGCACTAGTTACTAAGATGAAATCTATTCGACTCAATATTTCTACCATCATAGATCATCATTGGGAGGTTCATCAAATGAATGTGAAGAGTTATTGTATTTATAGTGACCTTGAGGAGGATATATAAGATAAACCATTAGGGTTTGTGCAAGTTTCTTCCTCAGATGTAGACTTTATAAATATATTTATGGCCTCAAACAAGCTTCTTGGTCTTGGTATACCAATATGGGTTCCTTCCTTCTCTCCATTCGGT
Source organism: Taxus wallichiana var. yunnanensis (assembly GCA_018340775.1). Lineage (NCBI taxonomy): Eukaryota > Viridiplantae > Streptophyta > Pinopsida > Cupressales > Taxaceae > Taxus > Taxus wallichiana. The sequence goes on along the minus strand of CM031237.1, from coordinate 396,787,761 downwards.
TCACAAGATTCTAAGCTAATCCTAATGTCTACATTTTTAGTAGGACTATTCACTTCTAGTCTTGATTCTACATGTTGATGACCTATTGATAAAAAGGATCTCTTCATCCTCCATTTCAGTGGTGAAAGTAGATCTACATGAAAAGTTTTCAATGAATAAATTAGGTCTTTTCCTCTAATTTATTTGGATTGAGATTTCACATTATGACTTAATGATCACCGTTTCAAAATACAATTATGATCTTGATATTCTTATGGTTTCGTATGGCTTATTATAAGCCAACTCTCAATCCCTTTTTTCTACAAAGAAAAATTGAGGGTGAGTGTTCTTCTTCATTTGTTGAGGCTACCTTATAATGCCAACATGTTGGAAGTCTCATATTTTTAAATCACATTAGACCCAAAATTCATATGCAGTGGTTATGGTCTCTATGTTCATGTAGAATCCTCATGAGTGTTGGACCAAGAAAAGGCTTAAGTTTGAGACTTGCATGAAGGGTTAACGATGCACAAAAGGGTGACTATGGAAGTATGATCAAATAATTTTTAAGGGTTGAAGAAATGAATGAAGGTACATGTGGGAGTATGAAGTAGTAAGTGTGTGAAGGGTTACGCGCATGAACAACATAGTCAACAATTAGTTAGATTTCCAAGGCGGGATAAAAATAGGAAAAAACACAGGTTGACATGATTTTCAAGGAAGGATAATAATAGAAATAAATAATGCATGGAAGAGAAATATCTATTTATAGATATACAAAAGAATCTATTTATAGTGCATAGGATAAAGATGGATCTTCCATAATTAAAATAGGTCACTTATGGAGAGTAGAAAGCTAGGCATCTATTTATAATAAGTGTGAGTTGTGAAAGAATCCAAGATATGTATAGGAGTGGTCTAAGTTTAGATTAAATCATGTACAACGGTGAAGGAAAATTTTCAATCCTATATATACTTTTAAATATACATGTAGTGGTGTAGTTCAAGAGTGTAGTCATGTGTAATTCTTGATTGAGTCATGCTTTACACATGAGTCTATAGATGATTGAATATAGCCATGTTTTTGGTTTATGTAATATTTATAATGCATTATGAGTGTAATGAATATAAATCTCCATTTGATTGATGATCAATTATCTCTGCATATGTTACAATGGTTAATAGTATCCATATCATATATTTTCATGTTATGTTAGTCATGAATTCAGGAAATACTTCTCAGATGTCAAATAAAGGAGGGACCTAGTAGAGTTATGTGTGCTTCAGGTGAGCACTTAGGCTATGCCTGATTTAACAATATTAGAGAATTATGTGAAAAATTAATTGCAAATTCATGTATTATAAATAAAATTATAAAGTATATATTTGAAATAAGAAATAAGTTTATAATATATAAAACCCTAAGTTCAAGAGAGGGAAAGAATGAATTAGTTAATTAGGGCTTGATCCCAAAATATGCCAAATTGAGATACATGATGAAAAGGAAGGGAATAATATCACTATTATATTCTATAAATCTTGGAGTCATGTTGAACAAGGATGGACCGGGCACCTAGATCGGGGCAAGGGTGTCTAGCCACCAAATACCTCTACCTGGGAACCCATGATTGCGCAAGAGATCTAAACCCTGGTTTTCTAGTGTCGTAATATGGTCACTGGTAGTCATTGTTGGTGGTTGGTATGTCACACCTTGATCATAGAAGTCACTTATAAGATGTAAAGAGATGTTGACTCAGTAAAACCCTCAAACTACATCAAATCCCAAAAATAAAAGATGTAATATGGGGAGTCAGACTGACCCTTGCAGGTCCCCGACCGAGTGAACTTATGACCGATTGGTGCACTAAATCTCGACTCCATGTAGTTCTTGTTCGTGTGTGATAGATCATGCCCTGGAAGCCCTTGTACAGTGCACTTGATAGCTGATGACATCTATATGTACCAATGTAAACATATGTTTGGATGGAAAATGAACTTCCCCTTCCTACGAAGTGTATGCAGAAAATGCAGTCCCTTGCCCCTTGTATGAGTATTAGATGGATGCCTTTGATGCTCTTAGATGCCTTTAAATGCAACCTTAGGTGATGATAATAGATGATTAGAGCTTGGTCCCTTATTTTGGTCATAAAGTTATGTATTTATATGATTCCCTTGTTTAAATATCATTATTAACAATTGGAAGGACAACCCATAAGAAAATAAGATTCCCAAAAGATGGAAGAGGCCCTAAAAGAACGAGTAAGATAGAAAGACATCGAGAGATCCTAGAGGGGATGAGGGTGCTTGGGCACTATTCATCCCAGGTGCTGTCTAGAGTCATGAAATATAAAGCAATAGAGTTCAAACTAGGATGCAATGTATGTAAGACTAAAGAAAAATTAAGAAAGATAGAAAAGAGGCCTAAAACAATTAGAATCAATTACTAGTTTTCTCGCTTAGGAATCATATGAATGTAAGTATGCTTTTATGACCTAGAAATGTACCCAAGTGTGTGATTTTGTGTCTTCATTTTCCACCAATTTATGTTGTTGAGTGAATACTCAATAACATAAAGTAGATAAGAGACACATACCTGATAACCATGTAGAATGTGATGGCAATAACGTGTCAAGAGACAAGTGAAAGCGTGAAATGATAAAAATGAAGCATGGAAGCTAAGAACTACAAAGTAACCCTAGGGGTGAAGCATACTATGTTGTAACATGTTGTACATGTTGTTGTGTTTGATGTAGGGTTTCTTCTTGTTGCTTATTAAGACGAAACTACAAAATAAGAGAGAAAGATTAGTCAAAGTAATGTATTATGAAAACTATGTAAAAACATGTAAATGTGTGTAAAAATAGTAAAAGGAAAGTGTGTATGTGATGAACATGAGTGTAAAATATTATTAAATCTCCTAAAATTTTGTATAAGAGTTAGTTTTTTGGGTGATCTCACACCAAGAGAAAGTGTTTTGGGTGATCTTAGGCCAAGAATGAGTTTTCCGGTGATCTCACTCCAAATGTGATTTTTTTGGGTGATCTCATACTTTTTTGGGTGATCTCATGCCATGAAAAGAGTGTTGGGGAGAGAGGTCTAGTGTTACTCTCCTTCCATGTCTGATTCTTGAATTATACACCACTGTAAATGGTGTGATCCATGTTTAGTTTCGAGTTGTACCATATTAGTTTTGTATTTTTCCGTAGAAAATGGAGAAATAATGCATTTTCATTACAAGAGGATTGTGCCTATACTTTAAAAAATTCTCTATGAACTGCTGAAAAATGTGATGATATGAGAAAGTAACTATATCTACCCTAAGGACATAGGCTTCTAGAGTGGTCGAGCGCCCAAGTGCTAGTGTCTCGTATCTTAAGGATGGAATCAGTGCTGAATTAAGGACCCAAGTTAGATTCTAGGCCGCTTTTGTAATTATGGCATGTGTTGATTCTGTATTGAAATATGTTTTAATGATGTATGGGGTGACTGATTTACCCAATATATGCCCCTCTCATTTGGGGTGCATGTGACGTCGCTAGGAGAATTCATCCCAAAGATAGGACCCGATGATGATTTGAACTAAATACCTCATGGGGAGGGAATTTGCATGGTAGAAACCAAGGCACATGAAAAAAAGTGGCTAGATATATGCGTTAGTAGAAAATGATAGCAAACATGTCGTAGAAAAGTAGTGTAACAAGAAATTGTGCATACAAGATGGATCACAAAAAGCGGGCTTCAAACATGGGACATCCTTCACTATGTCACAAGACAATCAAGGCCGAAGTGGCCAAAAGGATAAAGTGTTCATACAAGACAAAGGGCATAGCCCACAAACAATGACATATAAGTAGAAAACAATGGCTGACCATGGAAAGAAAATTTTTAGACAACCATGGTGGAAAATAGTTCCTGCAAAGAAAATACTACAAATGAAGCACCCATTAGCATGTTAGATAGATAAAGAGCATGTAAAAGTGTGTATAGATCAATGGAATAAGTAGTGTGTTAGTAATAATAGGAAGTAGTAAAAACGAAACAAGAACATCCGTGATATGTAAGAGTAGTAAATGTAGATGCCTCCAAGAGCCTCGATGGGACTAGTAAGAGGTACAAAGTGCCAAACATCATTGTTGCAATTAAATATTTGTAGAAAGTTTACATTCACAACCAAACACCAAGTGAACACACATGTGTATATAGAAAATATAATGATGTATTGGATATCCTGGATAACATAGTAAGAAAAGTGTATATGTAATTATAGGAAAGGAAGAATAAGTGCAACCAAGATATTCAATATGAAATGGATGAGTGAGATGGAATGGTATACAATGTGAAATTTATAGGATCAGCGTGCCCCTCAGAAATGTCTATGATATGTGTATGAGATGAGGTTCATTTATAAAAGACCCGTCAACAATCAAGAATGAACCATAGAACAAGAGTGCGTCATCGGAAAATGGTTTGATAATGTGTGCTAGATAGATAGATCAATTAAGCATATATCATAAAGGGTGTGAGTGAGGTGAGGTTCAATTCAGATTTAGACCCTCAATAGCTTGAGTATGAACCGTGTGAACTTGAGTGTTTTATAGGGAAATGGTTCGAAAATGTGTGTTAGACAGATGTAACATGAAGCACAAAGTGTATATTATAGAATATGATAGTATGATGTGTGAGAATATAGTGCTAGAAATATGTATTGTAAAGTATAGAGCATGAAATGTGTAGTGTGTGAGGTTCATGGATGTAGTATTCCCTCAATAGTAAAGTGTGAACCTTAGCACAAGAGTGAGTCACAAGGTAATGATGATACAAGGTGTGTATAAAATTTAGGTAGGATTTCTTAGAAATATGAAGTATGAAGAACCGAGCATAAGAGTATAAATGTTAGACACCTCATGATCCTAGGAGGGGGGAAGAAGTAAGAATGATTCCCCCAAGTGTGTAGACATAACCAATGTTTCTAAAGGGATCAATGTAAGGAGTAGTTTACTTGACAAAAGTGATAGGACGCTGAAGTGTAGGTTGTGAAGAAATTTTGAATGGTGGAATTGTAAAGAGGCTCATATAGTTTTCTCTGGTCTTTCTTAGTGAGTGGTTTCTTATTTGGGATTGGTAACACTATATAAGACTTGATAGGAGAAGAGGGTGGACTAATTTTGAGAGGAAGGTGCTTAGGAGGCTCTTGACTTACATAAGTAATGATGGTATGATGCTCATGAGACATAGATGAATCAGATTTAGGAACCCAAAGAGATTTATCAATTGATAAGAACATGTAGGATCATTTTGTGTAGCAAATAAAATAAGACCTTAATGAATAAGGTGGCCAATTTTTCATTTTAGACCATAGCAATCATTTTCATTATGTCCATTAATTCAATGATAATTGTAATATGGATGGCCTTTATATTTTGCAAGATGATAAGGAGAATAGTAATGAGTAGATGAGAAGTGGATCAATTGACGCATAAGAAGATTAGGAATAATTTCATGTTATTTAGCATTTAATTCAAACTTGAGAGGTGTTGTTAATGGTAAATCTTGAGGTGCATATGATATGAGCTCATGTAGAAGAAATAGAATTAGGATGAGGACAATGAGATGTGAAAGGGGAACTAACATGAGCCCGAGAAGCATCCTTGAGATGTTGAATTTTAGATGTAAGATATTGTCATACAATTTTCACCCCATACAAAATTGGATAACTTGAAAAATCTTGAATGAGGTGGTATGGAGCCTTGGAGAAGAAATGGGAGAAATCGTGTAAATTTCATATTTTCTAGCACTTGTAATCATTCAGGAATTTGTTTCAAATTTGAGAAAAAGGTTCTTTTGAATGTTTGGTGGGTAGACTGGTAGCAATTTTGGATGCTATCGGTTGGTAGAAAGTTTGATGCTACTTGCTAGTAGCAAGTATGGATGCTAACTCGAATGGTAGTAAGTAAGGTTGTTACCAAATGATATAAAAGAAAAGGTTTTTACCATCCAATAGAAAAGGAATGATGCTATCGGCCAATAGAAAATCAAGTTGTTTCCAAAGTGGACACAAAGGAATGATGCTACCGGTCGGTAGCAAGTAAGGTTGTTATTAACCGACACCAAGGAATGATGCTACCGATCAACAAAAGAAATGACGTGACGTGACGATGAGCAAAGTGATGTGGGGGTGTGGATTTGGCAAGGCACCCATACCTCTTTTCAGAAATGTATTACTTTGTTGGTATCTCAAACACTAGTTTTAATGAGAAATTAGAGTTTCCTTCTATATAATGTAAAAACCTCTCATTTGAGAGGGAGGATGTTCTAAATGTGAAGGAAATATGGAAAATTTATTCCAAAGTAGATGTAAGTTATAGACCTTCATTTGAACTTGGTAATGTGTTTTTGCCTTCTTCTACAACTGTAATGGTCTGTGCATGTTTCTATTGTAATAAAACTTGTTTTATGGTGTTTTCTCAACCATGACTCGTGTTATTTGTAACTTTGCCTATTTTTTTAATGTGTTGTGCATGTTTTTCTCATTTACAGGTTCATTTTGTTGTGTTTCATGAATAATAGATGGTGAATGAGGTATTGGGTCTATGTCACCTTTGTTTGTCCTCTCCCTTCTCTATTTTCCTTCTCCCTTTTCCGTTATTGGAGTATCCTCACTCCTTGTTCTTGGTTTTATAACCTCTTGTTAGCTTAGGGTTTCAGCTTTATACATCCCCTTCTCACCCCGGTCCCTTGGAATGATAGACTAGAGTTAGATAGTTGAATTTCATTTCTTAGGAGTAGTTTTACCATTAGGAATAGGTAAGAGAACCAACCTACTTTGGAATTCTATCTCAATTCAAGTCCCATAACTTGGAGATAGTCCCATGTTGCATCAAATCCCTAAATCATTATAATTTGGGATGGGTGCAAATTTGAGCTCCAAAATTTTGACACGCCCGATAGGACATTTTAAAAATTTATTTTCAGTATTTTACTAAGTTTGTGTGTGAATTAATAATTTATATCCTTTGGTGGATTATTTCTACACATATGGCGACTACAATATTCATATCAACTGGTTTCAGTAGTCAAAGTGTTGAGTTTCATTAGAAGAATTCAAACAAGGTCAAGAACAATAGAAGAATGATGTTTTCATTACTTGTAGCTATCGCCAAGGAGATCAAGAAGAGGTATATCAGTTCAAAGATCATCATCACTATTGAATAGAACTCTCTCTACTCCACCTATTGGTAGGCCTTTCTTGGTTTCTTCTAGATTTATAAGACACATTTCATTCATGGAAACACAAAGGAATTTACCCTTTGTTAGCTTCAATGGTGGTAGTCCCTTGAATCTTCCCGCTGAACATGACATACCAATAGCTACACTTAAGTATCCCATTTTTACTAGTGAGAATCAAGTTACTCTTGCTTGAGCACATTCAAGATGTTGAAAATGTATGCTTTGTTCATCTAGTTATAGAAGATGATGTAGTAGTTAGACTATTATCTTCTTCACTCAAAGGTAAAGCACTCCAATGGTACAAAAGCTTGAGACATGCCTCTATTACCCACTCGATTATCTTGGAATAGGGATTTGCAATCAATTTGGGGAAAAGGTAGATAACATTTCCTTGTTGGAATAGCTGACAACTTTTAAGAGGGCTCCCAATGAGCTCATGGCATATTTCAACTTCATATTTTAAAGGACATGGGATAAAATTCCAACTCTCTTGAGACCGACTCCACAAGGTGTTTTTCTTTATTTCTTAAGAGCATTGAATTATGATATTGCTGTTATGATACAATATATGGGTGCTATTTAGTTTCTGATGCCTATCCAATAGCCATTAGGGATGAGAATTGTCTGATACAAGCTGGAAAAATAGCCCCTGAGATGCCTAAGCCTTTGTTCCTTAAATTTTGTCAAGCTCTACAACCTACTATTACTCCCATTAATGAGAAAAGTAAACAATCTTCCCCTCCAAATCCTCTTCTCCTCAAAAGCAAAAGGATGATGATGAAATGAAGGCCTTGATAAAAATTTATCAAACAAAGTTATATCCTTGGAAAAATAACAAGCCCAATCTTATAGAAATTATCCTAACCAAGGACAATCTTTTAACCAAGGTTACCAGACCTATAGAAACCAATATCCTAACCAAATATATGAGGAAAATCATCAAAATGATAGGTGGCAAGGTAAAAATGCATCTTCCACTTCAAACAATTGTTCCTACTCAACCACTTCCTATTTTTAGCATAAGTACAACATTGGTTTTAGTGTAGAACAATGTGATACAAGAAATAGAATTGTGTTTCTGTGCAACTAGCCACATAATTAATATGTTTGTTTAAATGCATTACAATCTTAGGCCTTTATGGTTAAAAATTATTCTAATTAACAAGAGTCACTTATAGAATCACTAATCCTAATCAAAGGAGATCAAGATGTCAATCTAGATACTAATATTGTGTTCTTTGGGGATGATGATTTATGTGCAATGAATCAAGTAGTGGGCAGTTCCAACAAGCCTCAGACTCATGTTGTTGATAACACAAGGTTTAAGAAGATAATGTTGGATTCTCAACCTTCATCTTCTTATAATCAAGAAAATACTTTCAATAAAGAAAAAGGAATTTGGGATAGATGCGGTAAAAATAGATTGGTTGAGGTTCCTAGTAGACCTATTTTAGACAAGGAAGTTTCTTCCCAACCAAAGATTCATATCCCAATGTTGAAACAATTAAGGAAGGAGAATATTATACCTCAAATGCATAAGTCCATGGGCCTTCCTTTCAACATTGTTGACCAAATGAAGAAAACAAATGTCAATGTGGGATGTTTTGGCTATTCCATCACAAAGAGATATTTTGCATGAAGCTCTCAAACAACTTCTTGAAACTGACTTTGTTGTTGAAAAGATTCATGGTGTTGTCAATTTGTGCCAAGAAAAGGAATAAAATGTAAGAAAATTTATCAAGACCCCACCTTTTTATATTTCCTTAATTGTGGGAAAACATTTGGTTCATAATTGCATGATTGATTCAGGGCTAGTACTTTTGTGATGCCCAAAAGGATTGTTGATATCTTAGGTCTTAAGTACAATCATGTTTCTAAAGGAGTTTTGAAACTTGATGGTTCAACTGTTGGTGTCTTAGGAGTGATAAAATATCTTGAGTTAACCCTTCATGCTTGTCCAAGCCTAACTATAACTCATGATATATCAGTAATTGACTTGCCTCCTATGTTTTCCATTTTCTTATCAAGATATTTCACTGCCAAAGTGGGTGGCTACTTGTCTTCAGATTGGACTCATATGCTTCTAAGGACTAGATATGGTAAGATATTTACCATACAGATGAGCCTATATTTTCTTACTAGATTGAGTCTTATAATCCCACTTCTTTCCAATCAAATTGTCTAATACAAGAAGACTAGAAGAAAGATTTAGTTTCAAAAGAGAAACATATTCCTCCTTTAATTCATGATCTTTCATTCGATGAATGGGCCAAAGAACACTATGAATTTTATCCCTATGACACAACTTTGGAAATTGGACTTGGAACCTACTGCATTCTTGAAGAAGGGTCTACTTTACCTGTACCACTCAAGCAAGAAAAGAATAGTGCTTCTAGATTATGAAAAATGTTCTTTGATGATTCTAGAAGCAAAAATGGAGTTAGTTAGGTATTTTAATAATTTACCCAATGAATGAGAAATTATTATTTTCCCATAGATTGTAGTTTACATGTTCTAATAATGTAGTAGAGTATGAGGCATTAGTGCATGGTATTCTAATTGTTGAAAATAAGAAAATCAAAACATTGTAAATATTTGGGGATACTAAATTTATCATCCACCAAGTTATAGGGAAGTGTGCCACAAAGAACAAGCTTTTAAAAACTTATAAACATAGAGTTTGGGATCTTCTAGAGATCTCTAATGCTCTTGATCTGCAAGTGGTGCATAGGAAATTGAATAAATAAGTTGACAAGATGACATCCCTTGGTTCTCAATTCGAACATGTTGAGGGTCTTGTTAAAGGTAATGTGCAACACATCAAGGTGATAATCAGGCCCTCCATTCCAGATAATGAACCTAGCTGGCAAGTATTTGATAGTGATGAACAAATTATTCAATTCATCCAGAATGAAGTGAGTTTTCTTCAAGAATGTAACCTGATTTGCATGACAACTATGATGACTAGAATATTCAGATTGAAGACAAACATATTTCCAAAAGGATTGGTCACTTTGGAGAATATTTTCAGTCCTAATGATGAATTTAGAGGAGAAAATATGAACATAAAAACAAGTCAAGAGGACTCTCAACTAGGCACCATTGCACAAAAGCAAAGAACTTTTTCTTGGAAGGTATATAATGAAAATGAGAAGAAATTTTTATCTCTTTGTGTAAAAAATTCAACAATGTATTTTCATCCAAAAATTTTCCGACATTCCATCGATATTGATCCTAACATGAATCTAATTAAACAAAAACAAATAACTGTCAATCTCAAGATAGATCCCCTTACGAGGAAGGAATTATCCAAACTGATTGAGGAAAAGATAAATTTTCCTATCAAATACTCTACTTGGGTAGAAAATCTTGTCCCGGTGAGGAAGAAGAATGGAGAAATCAGACTTTGTGTTGAATTCAAAGACTTGAACAAAGTTTCCCTAAAATATCACTATCCTCTACCCTCTTGGAGAAAATTTTATAAACCGTGGAAGGAGCTAAAAGGTTCTCTAATCTTGATAAGTACTTAGGTTTCAATTAGATCAAGGTTAAGGAGGAAGATAAGTATAAGATTGCATTCACAACCAAATGGGAACATATGCTTATCGAGAAAACACCTTTTGCTTTATCAAATGCAAGGACACATTCCATAGAGAAATGGAAATTGATTTTAAAGGGTATATTAATGAATTCATCCTTGTCTATCTAGATGATATTACCATTTTCTCAAAACAAAGTAAAGATCATATCAACCATCTTGAGAAGGTATTTGAGAGATGTAGGGAATATGGGGTGTCTCTTAACCCCAAGAAATGTAACTTTGCAGTTCCCATGCATAAGATTTTAGGGGATATTATTTCAAACGAGGGCATTGCGCATTGATCCAAAAAAGAATCTCAACCATTCTCTCTCTCTCTCTCTCTCTCTCTCTCTCTCTCTCTCTCTCTTCCAACTCACAAGAAATAATTACAATCATTCCTTGGAAAGATTAACTTTGTTAGGAGATTCATTCCTAATTTTGCAAGATTAGTCAGGCCTATTACTCTAATTTTGAAGAAGGATTCAGATTTCAAATGGACAACAAAAGGAAAAGAATTTTTTCCAAGATCAAACAAGAAATTGCTTAGTCTCCTACACTTATCAACCTTGACTATTCCAAATATTTTATCCTATATGCATATGGAGCTGAATCTAGCATTGTTGTTGTTTTGACTTCAAGTAAAATAATCAAGGATTGGAACAACCGGTGTCTCTCTTCAGTCAAAAACTAAAGGATTATGAATTAAAGTATAATCACATTGAAAAACATGTATTTTTTATAATAAGGGCTTGAAAGAAATTTAAGAGTATGCTTGCCACTAATCATATCAAAGTTCTAGTCTCGCATTCCAGTGTGAGAGAATTCATTATGGGAGAAGAAATCGGTGAGAAAAGAGTTGGATAGGTGAAAAACATAATGGTGTATGATGTGATTATTAAAGCCACAAAATTGGTAAGAGGTAGGGAACTTTTTGAGTAACTTGCTTTGAATTCCCAAAATGACCAAGGTACCTCCTTTTTCATGAATGAGGAATCTTCACATAATGGTGAAATTTAGTAGGATGAAGGTAATGTAGTTAATAATCATAGTTGGATTGGTGATATGACTACCTTCTTATCTACTAGTACATATCCTCTTGGCCTAAACAAGACAAAAAGGAGACATTTGAGACTGCAATCCATTCCTTATGCACTGATTGATGGGATTTTATTCAAAAGAAACATTGATGGGGTTTTGATAAGGTGCATTGAAGGTGAACAAGTGGAAAAGGTTTTGACATAATTCCATGATGATTTATTTGGATGAAATTTCTCTTCCAAATCCACTATAATGAAAATATTGAAATAAGGTTATTTTTGGCTCACACTGCTTGTTTGTTGATGCTCACAAATGAGTCAAAAATGCGGGAATGGGTTTTCTTCATTGGTAATTTTGGTTGGAAATTTTGTTGTTGGATACAATAAATAGTTACGGGGACAACAGTCCCTCCTCTTTATAGGGAGGTTCCCAAATCACCAAAAAATTGAATATCTAATTATTTACAAATATACAATCTAATCCGGTTTGAATGAGGAAATTGGTGCAAGAATGCTTCCATATTCTCAATACATAAGATAAATAGAGAATATGGTTTTGAGGAAGAAAAAACAACTTGTATGGGAAATAAGTATGAATTAGGGAAACAAAATTTGGACTAAATCAATTATCAAGGATATAAGTATCCTCCTTGGTTGTGAAATATTTTTCACTACTGTAAGATAAGAAGGGAAGAAGGAAACACATTCAGATACAAAGAATGCATATTTATATCTTACTAATGCATGCAAAATCTTAAGAACATGTGAGCCAATATATATGAAAACCCATGTAATATGAATGCAAAATACACATAGTTCTTCACATCATACTCTATATATTGAACATAAAGTTTCAGAATACATATATATTAAACAATGACATTCACAATTTGTAAGAAAGGAAAGTAGGAAGAACACAAATGAGAGGGAAATAAGTCTTCTTCTGTATTGATCAAAATTCTGTATTTACATTCAGGAGCACCAATATCCAACCCCTTTACAAATGAGAAAGAAGCCTTATATAGGCTAAGGGGAGGATATAACCAACTTTATAACTAATTATCTTTTAATTAAGTGCTAAAAACTTAATTATTCAATTACATAAGTTGGATTTATTTTACAATTCCATTTTCAAAATAATAAAGCCAACTTCAAAACATAACAATTAGATAGAAAAATATTATGAACTGGAAGAAGAAGGAACATTGGAAAGTGGCACAACTAGAACCTTCATCTTGAGAACTTGAATTCTAAATTTAGCTATAGTATCAGAGATCTCCATAACTTTGGGGATAATTGTATTAGACATGGAAGCCAACCAACTTCCAAGTGAGAACTCCATTTCCTTTTTTATTCCACCATTCTGTAGCAGGCCTTTGGTGGCTTCCATAACTACATTGTGTAATTCGGAAAGTTCTTCCATTTTATCCTTGTTAATCGAATCGCCTTCTTTAACAAGTCTTATTTTATCAATGAATTGAATTTTGCTTTGACTTCATCAATTGAATTTCTCTCTTCAAATTATATTTATAAGTTAGAAACAAAGAGTGGTGGTGCAAATTAATTAGCGAAAATTAGTATTTTGCTCACTAATCCACAATTGTTTATTCATCAAACCCGGGATGTAAACTTTCAAATGCGCGTGTTGCATACACGATTACATGTGTTTTACAAGGTATAAACTAAAATATTGTTGTCACAAAAATTAGAGATACAATGCTGGAAGTAAACTACGTTACGAGATGAAAGTAAATGATACAACTAAGTGTAGACACCCAAATTAGGCCACACCTTGCAAATTCCCTTTGATTAACATACATATAACCATGACCCCTCCTCACATAATTATTAATTTAATTATCTAAATTAAATTAATTTCCACCTCACATAGCCACCTCATCTCTCCACCTCATCCTAGACCTATTCCAAGCCTATTAATTAACCTAGACCAAGTCCCCACTCACCTTAACTAACTAGGACTCATTCTAACCCTAACCTTAATTGCCTATTATTCCTCCAACCTTCTAGATCCATTTAGTATCGTTCCACACTCTTGACCCTGAAATAATTTTGAATCATGCCAAAATTGGGAAGAAATAGGCTATTTTGAGTAAGTTGGACCTTTTCTCCCTAAGTGGCACCGATTATTCCTCACTGGTGTTGGTCACCTAACAGCGGTTGTTTTCCTTAAATAGGATTTTATAACTAATTGCTAAGGTTATGAATCTTAGATTTTTGATATTTCTCTAATTTTCACTCTCATGTTTTCCAATGAGCTTGCGACACATCGAGATACCATTATAGCATCCAGACACCATACCATTCATCAACAGATTAATCCGGTGCTCCAGGTGAACTCACGGGAAGCATCGTGCCTTCATGTTCTTTGCTACATTCATTCGGGACCAACTTCTCATGCAACCATCATCACTTCTTCTATTTATCTCACTTTCACAAGTAAGTATATCTCTTCTTTGTAATTGGTTTTAGTAGATTAGTTGTTTATTAGTTATCTACTTCTTTCTAACTTGTGTCATACATGGATCTCTCCCACAACACCTCCCTCTAACCATCTTCCCAAAGATCCTCCATACCTTCCAAAAACCTCATCTTATCACCTCTGAGTCTTCCTAATAATCCCATAACCTCACCCAAGCTTTCCCAACTCTTTGTGCAATCACAGAGAGCTCCCATCAACCCATTTTAATCATTTCTACCCAATTTCCCCTACCGACACTGGTCACCCAATTGGTGTCGATCACTTACCGATGGCCAGAAATCCATCTCCTAACCGATACCGATCTCTATGAATGGTAAGATCTTCCAAACCAGCAAGCCAATAAATCCTTCCTAACAACACTAGAACCTCACCAAATCTTTCCCAGACCTCATTTATAGCCTTTTTCATACTTGCAAGCCTAGACCAGCCTACTAGCTCAAAAAATTTAATTATAACTTTCCTGTTAGACTAAATTTTCTTATTATGTTTTATATGAGATGCATAAATCATATTAACTACAGTAGGATTCATTTTTATACTATTTCCTTGCATTAAATTGTTAAAAACAATGGATTGACAGCTCTTCTAAAAGTTACACGCTTCCTGGAACTAGCATACGCTAGTCCACTGCCACATGTTGTTTAATATTATTTGGTGGTATTATGTTTCTTCTACATGTCATTCCTTCTAGCCAAAGGGAATCTATTCACAATCATCTTGATCAACATTTGATGGAGCATAACCTTCCAAGACTATCACAATTATTCCTCCTTACCTTTACCCCTTTATCTGTTTTATCTCTACTTTACAAAGTGAAACATTTTGGCACACACGATGGGACCCCATATTGTGGGTTCTTTTCATTGTTCATATAGGGTGCATCTATGTGTTTGTTTCTTTCCTAAAAAATTCACACTAAATCTCTTCTTGGAAATCTTCTTTCTTTCTATTTGTCTAAATAAATCAATCATTTGGTGCTTAAAAATAACACTTTTTATTTTCATCTATACTACATTTAGTGAAAGAGCATTCCTCTTCCTATTCTCCTTTTGCTACATCGAATATCATTTTCGATTTGGGTTTAAAATTTGTGCATATCATCCTTTTGGTATCGCATTACATCACATATATTTAATTAGCAATCACACGGTGGAGGTCATGACCACTTGGTGATTGGATTGGATTAAGTGTAGTTCACATTTGTGCACACACTCCCAAGCCAAACCACTTACACAATTTACACATTTCTTAAACATTTCCCTTCTAGGAAGAAGTTGTCAAGGATTTAACAACCTATTGACGGTGGGCCCCGCTTGATGTTTTGGCCGGTTTATCATATCGAACTTGGACCTCATGTACCGAAAGGTATATTGAGGACACTTTATCCAAAACTAACCTGAAACCAGCCATAGATTGCTTATAGGGAACCTTCGTTATCCAAAAAATATATTTCATTCACAGTCAGTTCTAAAAGGCATAAGCCACTAAACACTAAAATATAACACCTAGGATTTACATGTTTTTCTAGTTTTTTCTTGATTGAATTGTGTTTTAAGTTGTGAGGTCAATTCATCACTTTTTATTCTCTTTCACGCTCTACCATCACACCCAGTGTATCCTGGTTTTTCTCAATGTGATAAGACATATTTCTGCCATACACAACTTTTGTGTTGGCTTGTTTTGACTTAATTCACTCCAAATCTAATTTTTTTTCATCTTCTATAAATCTCAGTAACTGGCATTGGTCCAGTGACCGGCATCAGTTATTTCATAATACCAACACCGGTTAACTAACCAAAGATAAGTTTCTCTTTGTTTTGATTATTTTTTCAAAAACAATATTATATTTTTACATATCACCTTTCTGTCTTCAAATTCTTTCAATACACTCATTTTTGAGTCTTTGTCACCCTTTACGTAACAATATACCCACTTTACACCTTTCTTATTCATATTTCCAAATTTATTTATTTTCACAAAGAACAGTTGTTCGGTCTTCTTTCCTAACCGGCACCGCTTAATCGACCGGTGTCGATCTCTCTGATTTTTATTTTTATCAGAAAAAACAATAAATTTCTATCTACCAGACTTTACCAAACATTTATTTATGAGTTTTATTAGTTATGAAGAGCCTAGAATACCTATTTTTCACTTTTCATATGGTTTGGACTTGCCAATAGGCGTGAGCCCTATTTTTTCATGCTAGTTGTGTACCCTTTCCTGCTAGCCCTTCACCGCCCTCCATCTCATCTCTGATGGATCCTAATATCATGACTGTACCTATAGGTGACAAGGATTTTTCTAAATTCCTTGATCACAACCTCTTGGCCTTGCAACATTACCTCGCCCACTCTTCTACCAACGATTCATTGGGCCAATTTTTGTTTGGTATACCTACCTCCATGCCCCCTACCATATATGTGAACGCTACTTCAACATTACCTACTTCTGTGCCAATGTCACCAACTACACCCTCGACATTTGTCACACCTTTGGCATCTATCACACCTTTGACATCTGTCACTCCCCTGACCTTTACCAACGCCTCAACATTTGCCATATCTTCATCTATGGCTCCTAGTATAGGTATTCCCACATCATTAGTACCAATAAATTCACAACCGTCCAGTTGTGTTGACATCATATACCCCTTTCAAAATTTGGTCCTTTCCATACACCAAACTCTTCCTCCCATCGCCATGAGGGTCTCTACACAAGTTCTTCCTACTTATACCTCACTTCAACAACCACCCATGGCCTCCACTTCTTATTTAGGGTACATGCCCTCCCTCGTCATCTCTTCTCTATTATATACCCCTATCTCGGTTTTCTTATTTTGAACCACCATATACATGCATGCCTTCCATGACCCACTCAACTTATCTACCCCCTTATACCGTAGGGGGCGTCCCTTAATCTAATCCTATGACGGATCTTATAAAGATGATGATGGACTAGATGTAGATCCTTGAAGCATCTATTTTCTCCTCTCATAATGGCTTGACTTATGATGAAATCTATAATGAGCCTATTCATCCATCCATACCCATTCACCCTATCCCGCACATTATAATTTTCCTAAGTTTAATCAATTTAATAACAAGGAAGAACCTCAAAAAAATTATCATTCAAACACATCTACTATATGATCGTTCATGATGATGCCTTGCTCCTTAAGACCTTCCCTAGATTGGTATAGTGCTTTACCTAGGCACTCAATCTTTTCCTTCAATCAGTTAGATCAGACCTTCCTTAACCATTTCTCCATCAATATCTCTAAGAAAGTCTCCATGAATGATTTATAATCTATTCAACAATACGATGATGAGTCTATCATTGACTTCATTGCATGCTCGAGGGTCTCATCAATCAACTTACCTTGAAACTTCCACAACCCAAGCTGATAGAGTTGTTCACTAGGGATTGTGTCGGAACATTTCCCCAACTCTTTAGGTATAAACATTTTGAACATTTGACAAGGCGTTCACCATGGCTTGGAAGATAGAGATCCATGCCCTTGAAGAGGAAAAGATTAAGTTACACAACAAGAATGCTTAATTTAGGTCAAATGAATCCTCTTCTTCTAAACCACAAAACAATCATTCAAAGGAAAAAATATCTACCAATCCGGTGGTCTTGAAAGCCGACCCCCTCTCATCCATCAAACCAACCAAAACCTCCTTCTAATCTATCCCATGTTCATAATTTCTAGTACAAGTATGAACATAAACATTATACCCCCATAGGAGAGCCTTACTCCTCTAGTGTTGGAAAAGTTGTTAAAAGTGGGAGCCATCACCCTTCCACTTATCAAACCACATACTAGTTTTGACCCTTCCCATCCTCTACCCGCATGGTATAAGGAGAATGATTACTATAACTATCATCACGTTAGGGGACATAGTGATGGAAATTGTAAAACATTCAAGAAAATCGTCCAGAAATGCTAGATAATGTAGATCTCGACCGGGATAACCCTAATGTGCTTTGATAAGTCAAAACACTCGTACATCATTAAGAAACCTTTTTCAAACCATACCCCTTAATCAAACCATGATTGCGAGACCTCTAGTAATGACACCAATGTTCATGAGGTACATGTTGTCTTCGACACACTACCTATCCCTTTTCTCAGTTTCCTCCCATCCCATCTATTGAGGAAATTCTTGCACAAGCTCCTCTACCCATAGAGGAGCCTATTTTTCCTACTCCTCTACCCATAGATGAACCTAACCTACAATTTTTTTACCCACCAAGCTGCCTACCTCACCTAATAATTCATTTACACAGAGCTTACCCCACTTATCCCTCTACCTATCAAGGAGCCCGCACTACCCACTCTTCTACCCATAGAAGATCCTATCTTATCCTCCTCTCTACCTAAGGAAGAGTCTACACCACCTACCTTTCTCCCTCCTTGACCCATAGAGGAGCCAATTTTATATCCTCTTCCTGTAAGTGATGCTTCTCCTAGGGTCTCCTAGGATCTTATCAACATTCTCGCATCACTTCTACCTACAAAGACAACATCCTAAGACTTCCCTATTTCATAGACCTTAAAATTATTTACAGGATTACCACCAAGTCATCATCATCTTCATCTACCTCTACACCATTCTCTCATGTATCCGATTGATTAGAGTATTTTAATTACTATACACTTTGGGGGTGTCTTCAACTCCCAATGTCCACCAAAATATAGATGATGTCCTTAGATACTTCAACTATCTATCCTAAAATATTCCAAGAAACCAAATCTATCACACCTGATCCGGTCATATCAGCCTTTTCTTCATCAACCTCACCTTCACCCCAACCTTCACCTGTACCCAAACCTCCATCTGCACCCAAACCTTCACCTACACCTAAACCTACTACTGCATTGGGGTCTTACCTATGACTATTCTAGTGCATCCCCTAGTTAAGATAGATTTGATCACTTCTTCACAAACCGCCACCAAGTCTATTCCCACACCTAAGAGGAAGACCCTACCTCTCAAGCTTCATACCCCAATGTCTCCCACACTTTCTTATTAACCTTCACCTCTTCCATAAATCTTAGGCCCACATCCATCAACCTTGGTAAAATAACCTATCCCCCAATGAAAAATTAAAGAGAGGAGCTAACGCCCTCTCTTCGATATTCTATTCTACCCACACCTTCTTCATCACCCATGCCTTTACCTTCTCTTTTACCTAAACCTTCTACATTACCCTTGACTAAGATCTTACCCACATCTCCATTGTTACCTTGGTTGAATCACATGCTTTGACACCTTCTATACTCCCTTCTTCTTCATGCACTACTCAATAACCTTTACCCAAGAAGGTGAAATCAAAACCAAAAACCCCACTACCTACCAAAAATTTAGTTAAACTAACTCATCCCTCAACTATACCTCTTTCACGAAAATCATCCACACCTTCATCCAAACCCACTCTAACTTCCCATTGTGATCCATTGCTAGGTTCCTATTTTAAGATCCTTACTAGGTTGTTAGAAACCTCCTTTATCACATTATTGTCCATTAAGCCTTACGACCCGCTCAAACCCAAACCAACAAGGTTTGATGACTCGAAATCTATGCATATCGTTGCTCACCAGGGCATGATGTCAAAAGTTATAAGGCCGTTAAAAACATTCTCCTCAAATTATGTTCTTAGGATGTCTCTTCGACGAAGATGACTTGTTGGAGGAGATTTCTATTCCTTCTTCACCCGAAACCACACATCCTAGTCCTATATATGTTTAGCACCTTTACTGCATCACCACAAACCTCTTTTCCTCCTCCAATCTATGAAATCAACATGGTCCGAGTAGCCACTCGACCACAAAAAGATAAAGGAAAAGAGAAAACGGCAGCCCATCCATTGCATCTTCACCTTCCATTCCACCTGTATATGCCCCTAAGGTAACCATCCATGGGACCACTTACCCTATTTTTAACGGAGTCACACATCGTACTCTGATTAAATAACTTCATCAATCTCCTTTGAAGATGTCTTTGTACAACCTGATTAAAACCTCTAAGTCTCATTTTTAGGCCCTCATTGAGGTCCTGTAATTTATTGAGGTTCCACTAAATGATCCGACACTTGTGGCTGCCATTTTTACCCCACATCATGTGGCTACCCAAACAACTCCACCTCAAAATTCTGTACCCATATGCTCTCATCAATTTTCCACTGTTAGTTTTGATGATTTTGAGATTTCCCTTCTACAATCATATGATCCCGATCCCACTCTCTTCATTTTGACCTATATTAATGATACTTGCATTTAATGCGTTATGATTTATGGAGGTGCTAGCATCAATATCATTTCTTCCCATGTGTATGAAAAACTACGCATACACACCAATTACATGCATAAAAACCCATTATGTCATGTTCTTTCAATGATGTCTTGAATTATACCCTTGGCACCATCATCCTCCACATCTACGTGGGTCCCTACACCAGTCCTGAATTGTTCTATGTTCTAGAGGGGGAATTTCAATATAACTTGCTGCTTGGCTGACCCTAGATTTGTGCTATGGGGTGTGTCACTTCAACCCTTCATCATTGCGTAAAATTTGAGTATGAAGGGAACCCCTACACCATTAAGGAGGATCCTTCACCCTTTCAAAACCTGTAACATGCTCTACCACCCAAATGATGTCCTTGTTCCATTCAAGGTATCTACCACCCCTACCACTTCATCTTCTTTTGCTGCCTCATCTACCACTTCTACCACTACATATTCTATTACCTCATCTACCACTTCTGCCACTACATCTTCTATAGTCAACCCATCTATCCCCTATGCTTCTACTGACTTCCATAGCTAGCCCATCTACCAACATGTCTATTTCACCATCAAATGATACCCCACCTTCTTAGGCTTCGAGTAGCTCATCCATTCCTGCTACTCAAGTCCCAACCTTTGATCCCTTGGTAGGTGTTTTTCAATGCCTTTCCTTGGGGAATACCGCTTATACAATGTAAACACATTCCTTACTCCTCAAGAGTATGGAAGCCTTCACCAACACCCACTTTACGATCATCGTGTGGGAGAATATTTTCCATTTGATACTCCCCACCTTCGCATCAAACTTACATATGGGGGACTAGACACTTCTTCATATTCTCTTGAACTACCTACCCAAACTCAAACTTTCTCATTTGACTTTCAATACCTCACCAATCATCATTTCGCCCACACTTTTCTTCATCACTATGCCTAGAAGGGCTTTGGATTTAGTATTTATGAGAAAGGTCGTCACACAGTCAAACCTTACACTACCTGAAAACAAAAGGACTGTTATGGACTTAGTATTTCTTCATATAATTATCCAAAGAAGGCTCATGTTACACTCATCAAAGATGAAAAACCATCTTCACCTTCTCTACCTTCCTCGCCTATTGCGCCCCCTTCACCCATGGAGTCCATGGATCTAGAATCTATCCATCCTAAATTTTCTTTTCACGAACACGGTTTCCTTGGGACCTCTGACCTATCAGCGTGATGGTGATGTGCCCTCTTGCCTTCCCCTTTTTTATCCTAACATGATAGTGATGACACACCTTCTATCAATGTCGTTCAATGTCAAGATGATGATTCTATTCTCACCTATTTAGGTGTAGAATATTCTTACATTCACAAGTTGTTACCTTTTGATACACAAACCATGTTGAATGAATCAACCATAGAGATCAAAATTCATGCTCAAGATGACCCTTAAATTCTAAAGATAGGAAAATCTTTAAATTTTACCAAACAAGAATCCTTCACCTCTTTCCTTTGAGATCATAGAAATTATTTTGCTTGGTCTTATGTTGATATTCTTAGTATTGACCATAATATTGTGGTCCACAACATCGTGACTATCCCCAACAACAAACCTCAGTGAAACAGAGCTGCAAAAAATACATCCATGCATTTCCCTTCTTATAAAAGAACTCTAGTGTCTCCTTTCTATTTCCTTCATTCTACCCATTGACTATCCACAATGGATTTCTAACATTGTTCCTATCACCAAAGTGATAGGGGGACTCCACATTTGCATGGATTTCTACATTCTTAACCTCACCGCCCTAAGGATGACCTTCCTCTTCCCAAAGATTGACCAACTCGTTGATCTTATAGCCAACCATGAGATGCTATCTCATATGGACAGATTTTCAGATTATAATCAAATATTACTCGCTTTGGAAGGTCAACACAAAACTAGCTTCATCACCCCTTGGGGACCTACATTATCATCACGACATGCCCTTCGACTTGAAAAATGTTAATGCCACCTATCAATGTGCTATGACCTATATATTCCATAATATTAGACATGACATATTAGAGGATTATGTCGATGACCTTCTCGGTAAGTCTAAAATTCATGCTAATCATCTCCTAGTCCTTAAAGTGATCTTTGATCATCTTGTTCAATAGTGTGTTTTCCTTCAACCAAAGAAGTGCATCTTTATTGTTCTCTCTAGAAAAATTCTTGGTTTCATCATCTCTTTACGGGGCATCGAATTTAATCCCACCAAAATCAAGGCTATTTTCAAGATGCCACCACCTACTAACCTTCGACAACTTTGTAGTTTGCAAGGAAAATTGCAATCCATTTGATGCTTTATTTCCCAACTTTTTGACCGATGTCACCCTTTTCATCATCTTCTTAAAAATGATGTCTCCTTCAATTGGAATTATGAGTGACACAAATCCTTTGAAGCATTGAATAAATAACTTCTTCACCACCACCCGGCTCATCCCGCCTAAAGATGAAAAGCCTTTTTACCTCTAGATTTCTTCCAATGACCATTCCTTGGGTGTCATGCTCACTCATCACGATGAGAAACACATGGAGCAAGAGATTTATTACATAATTTGTACTATTTTAGACCATGATACTAGGTATACTCATGGTGAAAATATCTCGCTTAGCCTTGGGCTTCGTAGATACTAAACTTTGTGACTACCTACTTAGCCATAAAACCTTTGTCATCACCAACACCGACCCTTTGCATTACATGTATGATAAACCTTACCAACATCAACACACCTCACGTTGACTCATGATCCTTGCAAACCTAGACCTAGAACTCATTCATCAATAGTTTTTCAAGGGACAAACCATTTCAGATCAGCTTGTCAACGATCCTCTTCTTAGACATCTATCTTCTAACTTTTATTTTCTTGATGAATCTATCACTACCATATCCCTTGAAGACTTCGTTTATCATATGACCTTATTCTTCAAAGGTTCTAAATGTCAATGTGGGGGTGGTGTAGGGGTCATCCTCATTCCTCTTGATGACAAGCCTATGCCTTTATACTTCAAACTCAATTTCAATTGCACCATGAACATCGTCCGAGTATGAAGCACTTGTCCTGGGTCTTCAAACTATCAGTGCCCTATATGTTAAACCCATTAATATCTTTGGTGACTCTCAACTAGTTGTGAACCAATTCAATGGTTTGTACTATTTTCGTAAAGAGGTCCTTCAAAAGTATTAACATTATTTTGACATACTCTTGACCATATTTAACACCTACCTTATTCAAACCACTCCACGATCTACTAATAACTTTGTGGATACCATGCCTTGCTTCACCTCACAAATACCCCTCCTTTGTCAAACTCTAAGATCTTTTTCATAGAATAATGGTTACAGTCACCCTCTTATCTCATCCGTAGCATCAATTTTGTAAGAAGAATTGAAACCGACCCACATGATATTTGGTATAAGTAATTCATTGACTATCTCTCCCTTTCAATTCTACCTCCAAATATCACTCATGATATATGACATGCCTTCCTCAAAAGTCCAATCAATATCGAGCTACGGCGTGATTCGATCTATGGGTTGTGGAATACGTGGGAAATGACCGGGATGGTTTCGTGTATTTCTCTGATAGGGTCATATGGTGAATATAGTCAACTCTATGGATGATTCTCGGCCTAGTCTAGAATTCTCTAGCTTCGTTAGTTGTTATGTCCGAGTAGGGATAAGCTGTTGGATGATGATAGGTGGAATTGGGTAGACTGAAATACTAAAATACGTAGACGTCTATATCGGATTCTCTTATGGATTCGTTGGGCTATGGGATTTGTGGATCACAACCATATACTCTCGGTTGTTGTGGTCTGTTATGGTCATACGCGAGATCAAGTTCTAATCCCTAGTATCCGATAATCGTATGCTTTCTCGGCTTCATGTTTAGAACCAACGGTTGTGCGATTTTCTCGAGAATACCTCACGGTGTTCTAGCAACTTGGATTCTTAAGCTGGTATCTATGTCTACGAGGGTGTCTCCGGTGTCTAGATGTGGAACTAAAGGATCACACCCGAATATTTGTTCTCTTTCGAGCCCTTCTACAGTCATGTGGATACTTTCTAGGGTAATCTGTAGTTTGGCTGATTTGACCAAAACGTGTGTGCTTGGTCGTCTTCTATGTTTAATCCTCTTAGCGTGGCCCGATCGGTTGTAAATGTGGTTGTTTGGAATACTTGTATCTGAGATTTTGGTCTATGTCAACTATCATTGTGACGATGTTTGGTTGAGGCACGATTGGCTCAAATATATATTCCACAGGCTCTTGAGGTCCGTGATTGTCATACTGAAACAAAATGTAATCTAAGCGTAATGAAACAAATTCTAACTACGTGAAGTAAATCTAACTGCATATAACCTTTATTCTTCTATGAAATATTTAACAATTTAAGGGAAGCAAACTATTTTAAACGTATCTAGAAATAATAACTAAACAGTAATTAAAACAGACAAGATAACCGAGTGTAGTTATTTGCCTGTGCGAATTGATAGAATTCTAAATAGGTCTAATCTATCTGCAAGATTCTCGATCCTACCTCAGAAGTGAGGAGTGAATCATAGTTTCTCGGAAACTATCAATCCCCACAGCTTCCCTGGCAATATCGAGAATAGAATGAAATGAAATAAAGCGATTAACTACTCTATTTAATATGATTCTGACTAGAACTTTGAAATTTAAAACCTGGATTCCGCAGAACAGTGGCGAATCCGATGGTGTGTATGTGATCTCGTCCCCTCAGTATGGTCTCTTCGTTCTTTCGTGTTCACGTGGATCCAGAAAAGCGTGTGATGCTAGCACCGATAGGAGTAGATTTTGGGATAAGGACAGCTCAGAATGCAGACCGAGAATGCGAGTAGGAGAGGGATAGCGCAAGAGTACAGAGCTTGGCTTATGCGATTCCTAGCGGGATTTTACTGCAAGTCATGCAACATGAAGCGACCAGAACTTGTAACTATCCTATACGAAGAGCAAAACCTGCAACTTTAATGGCTTCCTAAGCTATTCCGTTCCAAAATAAAGACACTGCTTGCACAAGTTGGATATGTGGCTTACCAACAGCTGAATAAAGCTAACCAGGTATATAATGAATTGAACTAAGAACTCTAAGTCACAGTAAAAAAAATCTACAGCAAAGTGAAATTCAGAGGCAAGCTCCTAACTGGATTGGATGGAACAACACTTTGCTTGCACAAGATGGAGTCTATGGCTTACCAACAATTGAGCAATACTAACCAAAAAAATGAACTATCTTTATCAATCCTAAGCAAGTAACCAGACCAAACCAAGTGAAAATCGAGAAGACTCTAAAAAAAATGGTGGCCCAAACTCCAGCTCAAATTCTTCACACAAACTCAGCCCAAATTCTCCCATTTGCATGTACACAAACCATGCATTTATAGGAATTCAAACACCCAAGAATCAAAACCAAATTGAACTCCTAAACAATAAACAAAGGAAAAAAACATTTCCAGGGGGACCAAAAACATTAATGCATGCTCAAGTCGGCAAAGAAAAGGCTGGTGAATCGTGATATTTCACGCGGAGTCGCGTCAAAAGGGCGTTACGGAAAATGCGCCGGGACCGCCGCTGCGGGGCGGTTCTGAGGCCGCCGCCTTGTTCGGGCGGCGGTCACGAGACCGCGCCGCCACCCTTCGGGCGGCGGTTTCAAATCCTTGAAGATCAAAGGGGCAAGAAAAGAGGGAAAAAGGGAAAACAAAGGACACGGGGGCTAAGTGGGGTATGCGGGATGTTAACATATCCGAAGAGCTCTTTCGGATCCCGAACACCTTGCGAGGAG
Organism: Taxus wallichiana var. yunnanensis; assembly: GCA_018340775.1. Lineage (NCBI taxonomy): Eukaryota > Viridiplantae > Streptophyta > Pinopsida > Cupressales > Taxaceae > Taxus > Taxus wallichiana. The sequence continues at coordinate 396,761,321 of CM031237.1, read as the reverse complement.
ACTGTATCATCATTGGGGCATTTATTACACCGTTTCCGCGATACGATACCTTACAATTTTGGAGTACGTACATATTGCCCCCTCGGAGAAGCGTTTTAGCCATGAAAGGGCATAAAGCGGTGGGTCAGTATGGCGATCCCGAAATGGGGGTTTAGAAGTTATACCTTACACGTCAGTGTGTGAAATGGCGCCATCCAAAATTCCCGCTTCTGCAAAATGAAAAGAGATCTCAAGTGCGAGATAGATCTGATAATTTGAAAAATAAACGCTAAAATAACGGGGAAAGAGGGCGTACCATTTGTGCGGGGATAGGAACTTACCTCAGTCGCGCTCAAACTGCGAAAAAGTCATTTAAGACAAAAATAGAAAATATATATATGAAAGTGGGCCCATTTTCCTATTCATTTGCGCGAGTTGATTTGATCGATTTTGAGCTCAGGACCCACGGTGACGGTTTCTCGTGAGTATAGTCGAAACGTCCGCGGTGAGATCGTGATCATGCCTCCACGTGCGGAACGCCACCACCCGCGAGATCACGGGTTGGTTTTCTTCAATTTTGCATTTTCCCCCTTAATTTGAAATGGCAAATTATTTGTAATGGGGGTTATTTTTGAAAATGTTTGGTTGAAAAGGTCCATCTAGGGGGCGCTCTTTGGGTAGGCTCTTTTTTAGCTAAAATGGTCTATTTTTGCGTTTTTGGACTTTTAGGGTTAAAAACCCGCGCGGGTTTCGGACATGACCGCCATGCTGGCCGGGCGGCGATTACACTGACCGCCACCACGATCGGGGCGGCGGTTCTGAGACCGCCGCCTTTAAGGCGGCTATTCTGCCTCCTGCTCGGGCGGCGGTTTTGCCTGAAATCTGAAGAACTTGTTTTGGAGACTTATACTTGTATTTTCTTGCATTTCTATATGTTTTTATGATTCTCTTGATTGATTAGATACTAACTTGCTCTTTTTTTGTGTGTTTTTGGGTGTATGCGGCGAAAGAGGAGTACATTAGATGGAGCCGGGAGAGAGAGTGTGATTGGTTGCCCGGGGTATTGGATGCCCTTTCGCCAGACGAGGAGGACACGTTGCAGAGGGCCGGCATATTGCGTATATCGCGTGTGCCCCATGTTACGCCATCGAGTCACATCCTTTGTGACTTATTTTCTTATTGGGATGCAGATCGGAACACTTTCCGACTGCCAGGGGTCCGCGGTGAGTGGACTATTACTCTGGAGGATGTTTACCGTATCTTGGGGGTCCCGATCATCGGGAGGAGACTCACACTGGAGACAGCAGGGTCCAGGGCACAGATTGCACAGTGGGCAGGTTATATGGGGGATGCAGCTATTTCCACGGGGCCGAAGAAGGGAGTGAGAGTTAGATCCATTCCTTCTTTGCCCATCCCCGTATTTCGACAGGCCATCATGGGGATCCTTGCCTCGAGGCCCGATCGGGGACAAGGGGGATACATTGTTATCTTCTTTGGGCCCCCATCATTGCACAGATAGAGGGGCATGGCCGGATATACGCCTGGGGGGCAGACATTTTGGGGACCACCTATCACGACTTATATAGGGTGGTCCATTTACAGGGACAGTCATTGAGCCACCCAACTCTAGTCATGAGTTGGGTGTATGAGCATTTTATTCCTTATGGCAGAGGCGTGGAGGTGGCAGATCCTGGGGCTGTGAGGGCAGCCAGGTGGTCAGATATGTCGGTGCTTAGAGCACCTCACCAGCCAGTAGCTTCCCTCACCACAGCAGATATGGAGGCCACACCGTACCAGCTCATGGCCGGCATTTGGGGAGAGGAGACTCTCACATTGATCTCTTGCTCCACCACAGGGCAGCTTATTGACCGTGTGGGACGGGTGGAGGTACATCCTTTCGGCAGGGTTCCTCAGCAGTTCGGCCTCCCATATGTGGGCATGCTTCCTCCAGTGGCACCAGTCTATAGATCAGTTCGGGAGGCTAGAGGGGGGCCTAGAGGCCGTGGTTGGACAGTGGTCACCCCTGGTATTCCTATTGCAGCCAGGGGGATTGTTCGGGCCAGAGGGAGAGCGGGTGCGCCTCGGGCACCTTTACTTCGGATTACTGCGGGTCCTGCTCATAGCAGCGATGACCCTATAGATATTGACTCTGATTCTGAGGAGTCCACGAGAGGAGGTCGGAGGAGCGAGACGGATGATAGCGATCTGAGTGGCATGACACTCGGGATATCATGCGGCGAGAGAGGGGAGCGAGTGCGAGAGAGAGACTCTAGCTTCAGAGGAGCCACTCTCCCGGGGCCATGGTGGAGATGATGAGTCCGTTGCGGGGCGTCATGTTGCCCCTACTACAGGAGCAGCCCCTCAGTCGGCAGCGGCATCTGCGGCAGGTGCTGGCCCTAGTGACCCATCTTGGAGGCCTGGTGATCCGAGTAAGTTATCCTCTTTCCCTTTCAGTGTTAGTTTGATTTAGGACTTGTTTTAACTGCTATCTCTCCTTATATTTGTATCTTGTATATTTTAGCCTCTTGCCTAGTTTCTAATTCGTCTTTCTTCTTTGTTTGCGAGAGGCGTCGGCGAGTGGCGGGATCTAATCCGTAGGGTATGCTGCGATTCTCGATGATCCTATGGATAAGACCCGTGCGGAGCTATCTGTAGATGCCGGGGAGCCCTCAGCAGCCGGCAGGCACACCGACGTCTTCGCTCCCGTTTGGCATGTGGCCAAGATGGTGTCGACTCTCCGTACAGAGTTGGCAGGCTATAGGACAGCCGAGCGTCTTATGAGGAGCCACTCTCATGGCGAGACCACGGCTGCTCCTCGGGACCCTGAGCCCTCCGTCCATTCAGAGCGCCAGCGTAGCCGGAGTCCTAGGCGAGGGCGCGCACCTTCGGCGGGATCGCGCAGGGGTTGAGAGGCCACTTGGCTCCTATGTATTTTTGTATTATAGATTCTTTTGTGTATCACGGGCTCTTTGAGCGTTTTGACCATGCCTAGTGCATGATGGCATTGTATACAAACATTGATTATTTATATATATGCGTCGATTTTGGATCAAAACTTGTCACTCGTGTGTGTCCTTTCTATTTCCAACTGCTTTGTGTATACTACGATGTATGTTTATATGCTTTCTAGAATGTATGCAATGGAAAACAGATGATGCAAATGTTTGCTTTCTTTTTGTGTTTCATGATGCTGATACATGATATTGTAGATATACTGTGATCTTGAATCTTAACTTTTGTTAGCAATTTGGATAACTTGTATTTGTTTTGGCAAAGTGATGAAAATAACCAGTATGATGAACAGATTAACTTGCCCCGCTCCTAACTCCACGCAACCAGTAAGATGCGAGGGCTCATCACCAAGAGCCAAGAAGGGCGCAAGTTTATGAAAATGGTGAAATGATAGTGATGAAAGACAGACGAAGCTTTGGTGGAACCAAATTGAAAGCTACAAGCTTACTCTACCTGAATGACTTCATAGTTTTGGGTGCAACTTGCTTTGCGGTTTATCCAGACTTAGACCCGTAGATGGCCACATAGTAGACAAAATCTGGTTTTTAGGATTTTTAACTCTCTTGGAATTTTGAACACCTGATTCATTCGTTTTTGACTCAAAGTTTGAATAGTTTGTTTATGACCTTTTAACGTTTGCATTGTCTAGAGGACCCCCTACACTTTGCCCCATGCTACTAGTAAGAAGCGTGGGTTTATCACCGTGGGCAAGGCATAGGCGAGTAAGGGCATTTCCATCCTTTCCCAACCCTACGTCACTAGTAAGAGACGCAAGCTCATCACCGAAGGTTGGTGGGGCAAGGAAATGTGTAAAAATAAAATTTTGTTTAATCACTTTTTGACTTGTCTTTTTGAGTAAAATGTCAGTATATGCTTGTTTCCAAAGAGATGTGTATATGGGATAGATGTGACACCATGAAGCTTCTAGAACAGACCATAGGCAAGACACTTATCCTAAGAAGAAATCAAAGCGAGAACAAACTTGCAGATCTTGGTATGGTTACCGTTAGGACTTCGTCATGTTTGATTTTATTTGATAAAAGATTCCAAGATGACTTGATGATACGAAGATGGAGAGGTATGATTAAAGAACTTTATGCCAGAAACATCATGAGTTTGTAATAAATTGCTTTGAGAATAGATTCCTTGATCACAATTTGTGTAAGAACAAGTGGACAAAATGATCCTAATCTATATGAAAATGCAATGTAGATAGTTATATAGGCAGCGCTTGCTGCTTATGCATAGAAACGTTTGAGGTGGAGGGAATTGACTGTTTCGCCAAACTCCTCACCTTCTAGCGTGCATAAGAGGTATGCACCATTTCCGTAGTCCTTCGTGACTCGGTATGGGCCCAACCATTTGGGCCGGAATTTCCTTCCTTCGCCGGTCTTCTTGTCGATCCGGCTGTCTAGTCTTAGAACTAGATCACCTTCGTATATATCACGTTCATAGACTTTTTTGTTATACTGCCGGCACATCCGGTCGGCATAGACTCTATGTCGTTGTTCGGCATCTAACCTAGTTTCATCTAGGCTTTCTAGTTGGGAAAGACGTGCTTCTCTATAAGCGTCTTCATCCAGAATCCCTTGTAGTGAAATGCGGAGACTGGGTATTTCGACCTCGAGTGGGAGAAGCCTTACGCCCCCAAATACTAGCGAGAAAGGAGTTGCTCCGTTGGTGTTCTTATTGAGGTTCGGTGGGCCTGAGGCGGATATAACTTTAAGTGCCAATCCCGTTTGTTTTCTTTTACCGTTTTAAGGAGAATGGCTTTCAATGTTTTGTTTGTTGCTTCAGCCTGCCCATTGGCTTGGGGATAATACAAGGAAGCCGTATGGTGGCTTATTTTGAATTTACTGCACAATTCACGAACTTCTTCACTCTTGAAAGAAGTTCCATTATCTGAGATAATGATTTGCGGGATACCGTACCTGCAAATGATTTGGTTCAAAATGAATTTGGCGATTACTGAACCAGGTACGGTGGTAAGAGGCATGGCCTCTACCCATTTGGTAAAATACTCAGTGGCCGTGATTATAAAATTGTGGCCGTCTGTGGATGAGGGAGAGAATTTCCCTATTAAGTCTAGGCCCCATGTAGAAAAGGGCCATGGAGTAGCGATTGGTTGCGAGCTTGTCTTTGGCATGTGGATCTCATGAGAGAATTCTTGGCACTTATGACACTTGCGTGTGCAAACTCTATCGCGTCATGTTCTAGAGTGGGCGAGAAATAGCCCATTCGATGTATTTTTCGAGCGGTGGCATGGCCACCGAAGTGGCCTCCACATATACCTCTGTGAGATTCATAGAGAATCTTCTTGGATTCTTCTGTGTCGACACACCTTAGAAGCATTCCATCGAATGCCTTTCGATAGAGAACTTGCTCTATAATAACGTACTTAGCTATGATAATGCGTAACCACCTTTTTTGTTGCGGTGTAGCTCCTTCTGGATACCTATGGTCCATGATATAGCTAATGATATCAGCGTACCAAGGGCACTCAGATATAGCAGGTCGGGTTTCGACGTAGTATACGCATTCATCGGGAAAATCTAGATCTACTAGATCTCCCCCGTCCAACGGATTATCAGCTAACCAATCCGCAATGATTTGTCCTTTTATCGACTTCTGATTTACAAATGTTAATTCGAACTCTCCCATTAAGGTTATAAAACGTCCAGCTTTTTTGGACAAGGACCCTTGTGTGAGAAAAGTCCGTAAATGGTCTGTCTTTACCATGACCTTCGTTTCTTGATTCAGCATGTAATGTCTTAGGCGTTTAGTAGCAAAGACTATGGCAAGGCATTCTCGTTCTGCCTGTGTATAGCGTGTTTCATAGTCGAGCAATGTTCGGCTAATGAAATAAATCACACGTTCTCTCTTGTCATCGTCTTCTTGGGCCAACATACAGGCCAGGGAAACATTGGTAGCTCGTGAGTATAAGATCAACGGGCGATCTAGCTTAGGTGGCATTAGCGTAGGTGGTGATAACAAAAAACGCTTAACTGCATCAAAAGCTTCATTGCAATCTTCAGTCCAATCGATGCTATAATCCTTCTTGAGTAAATTGTTGATTGGATGAACGGCGAAGCTTAGGTCCGGGATAAATCTCCGGATTGCACCCAGCTTTCCGAGAAATGATCTGATTCCAGATTCACTAGAAGGTGGGACCATTTCGAGGACAGCCCGAATTTTGGTTGGATCAACATCGATCCCTCGTGACGATATGATGTAACCTAGGAGCTTTCCTCCTGTTACACCAAAGACGCATTTCTCTGGGTTTAGCGTGACTCCGTATTCTATTAGGCGTGAAAGAATGATGCGGAGTACTTCAGGGTGGTCACAGCGCTTTTTGGCCTTAGCCAATAAGTCATCCACGTAAGATTCCACGATTTTATGAATTAGATCGTGAAATATGTATGTCATAGCCCGTTGGTAAGTAGCACCAGCGTTCTTAAGACCGAATGGCATAACAGCGTAGCAATAGGTTCCCCAAGGAGTTATAAACGTGGTTTTAGCTTGATCTTGCTCGGATATTCTGATTTGGTTGTATCCCGAGAATCCATCCATGAGAGACAAAAGTTCAAAACCAGCTGTTGCATCAACAATAACATCTATAGATGGTAATGGGAAGTCATCCTTAGGGCAAGCTTTGTTGATATCTCGGAAATCTATGCAAATGCGTATCTTTCCATTTTTTTGTAGAACGGGAACGATGTTAGATACCCATTGGGAGTAGTCAACTGGCTTGATGAATCCTACCTGAAGGAGTTTTATTACCTCCTCTTTTACCATGAGAGCTACTTTGGGCTTCATGGGTCTTGATTTTTGCTTAATTGGCTTTGCATCGATCTAGTGAGCGAGGTTGTGCACATGCATGTGTGGGTGCGACTCCCGTCATCTCCTTGTAACTAAATGCAAATGCCTTCTGATGTTCTTTGAGAACTTGAGTATGTATTTCCACTTCTTCTGGGGTTAACGAAGATCCTAGTTTCAAGATTCTCGGCTCGTCTTCCGTTCCGATGTTGACATCGATTGTTTCTTCGATTAAAGAGGCGTTACCCTCTTCGAACTCAGGTGGTGCTGGAGGTAAATCTATATCATCCCCATTTTCTATTGCGTATATGCTAGGTTCCCTTTGTGAGGAAGATTTGTTACGGGATTTCCGAAGTAGGAAGATGAATGTGGAATCGGGGATAAATCTAGCATGTGATAGGAGAGATGTAATGCTTTGCATAGGCATTTAAATAATCCAAAGTAGCCGCATCATTTCCAACATGGTCTAGGACGGTAGATTCACTTCCACTTGAAAAGAGGATTTGTCATTGTTTTTATTAATGGTTCGTCACGAATGGATCTTTGTGAAGTGAGTATCTTCTAGTTCATTGCTTGGAGTAAAACGTGATCTTTGAGGTTCTTTATCAGTCGGCGAGAGATTTTTCTCTCGCGGGATTGCTTGATGGATATGAAGTTAAACGCTTTGCTTAAATCTAACACGACGTTTTGTAGAGTTGTAAATGTTCGGCTTTAGTTTCATATATTTCAGAAACTTGGTTTGTCACTAATTGCGAGTCTCCTAAGACTCTGATGTTATCAATACCAATTCTTTTGGCTAAAGTGAGACCAAGGAGGAGGGCTTCGTACTCAGCGCCGTTGTTTGTGCATTCAAAGTTTAACTTAAAAGCGAATGGGAGGATTTTCCCCTCGGGCGAAGTAAGAATTATACCTGCCCCCGCTCCATAGCGACATTTAGCTCCATCGAAATGGAGAGTCCAATACTTAGCCGGGAGCATAGATGTTGGGGCATCAGTTGCGCTTGCGCACTCTATTTCTACCATACAGAGATCCTCTGCTGGCAAGGAACCAACACCTAGGGAAAATCCCATGCCTACTGAATCGAATGGTAAGAACATTGGTGAATCTTGTTCTATCAACTCAACGATTTTCGCAGTAGTCCCTAATGATCTTGTTTCTTTAGTTTTACCTTTAGGGGTTGGAATTGTTTTGGCTATCTTTGGTAGTTTGAGATCCGTCGTAGGTATCAACTTTTCCTCGGCTTTTTGAGTCGGTGGGTTTGTTAAGTTGGTTTGTTGGAAGTTCAAATTCAGTGTACCCACAGGTCTTTTCTTTAAATCAGCTAGGTGCAAATCGAATGGTTTGGATCACCTTTGGCTACAAATACCTTTCCCGATGCAAGAAATCTTACTTCTTGAAATAATGTAGAAGGGATTGCCTTCATTCGATGTATCCATGGTCGTAGAGGATCATATTATAATTGGTTTCCCGATCTATAATATAAAACTTCGTCGAGATTGTTTTAGGTCCCAAGGTGACCGGATATTATAGTTCTATCAGAAGTGGCTTTAAGGCTATCATAGCCTCTCAAGGTATTTCGTGTAGTAGAACAGTTCGTTTCTCCATATCCAAGTTTTTGGAGGAAAGAGAAAGGGACTATGTTAACCGCAGCCCCATCGTCAACCATTGCCCGTTTTACGTAATTATTGTAAACCCACACTTGCAAGTGTAAGGCTGGATCACCTCGGCGTGCGATCTCAGCATCTGTAGGCATTTTACTTATGTCGAATATGAATTCGACATCTGTATCTGCCTGTCCCGGAGGATGAACATCAAAGTCTATATGATTTACCTGTGTTTCGGGTGGTGGAGTGATATTAATTAAATGACCTAAGCCTAGCGCCTCTAAAAGAGCGGCCCTGTGGGCAGGGGAGTTCTTTAGCAAGTCAAGGAATGAAATATGTGAGAAGGTTTTCGTTAGATCATTAATTAAATCGTAAGCACCCACAGGTTTTGTTGTAAGTTGCTGGATGTTATCCGTGTCTGGCGAGTGGCTTGGACTTGGTTGAGAAAAATATTCTCGTGTCCTTGTTACAGCTTGATAGGTAGTTCAGTCTAATTCTACCAATCTAACCACCTTAGGTCTTGGTTGACTCCCTAGTTGGGCGCAACGACTAATGGATTTAATGAAGTCGAGGCTTCGTGGTCATTGTTTCCTATTATTGCACCCTTGTTTACTCCCGTTGAATTTAGTCGATTATTATCGTGATTTGGGAGTGGATCGTTAAAGATCTTGAGAGGAGCATTTTGAGGGGAAACTGCCCCTGCGAATGTATTGAGGTGGCGATGGCGCAGGATCTGCCAAAAACAAATCTGTGAAGAATTGTCTTTGTTCTTCCGGTAAACGTTGCATGAACTTGTTGTAGTCACGACACGTTCTAGTGTCATGACCCTGAATTTTATGGAAACCACAATAAGAATTGGGATTGTAATTCGTGTTTTGTTGGTTTGGTGTGTATTGTGGCCTAAAATTCCGATCAAACTGTTGCCTATTAGGACTAAAGTTTTGTTGTTTCTGGTTTTGACTTTGGTTTTGATAACCAAATGAGTTTTGGCTTGGTCCTTGCATGGGATTTCACCGTTGTTGTTGTTGTTGTGGATGATTAAAATCCACTGTATTGACCGTTGGGGTAAAATTGTTGTTTCGTTGATTGTTTGTTTGTGACGGAGTATTAACAACATTTACCCTCTTGGGCTGGTCGGTTACCCCATCCGTTGTTACCCCACGATTTTTGTTAAGGATTTTGGGTCCTTGATTGACGTTTGTGGTAGTTGTAGTATTTTGAGTGGAGGTGATTAACCTCCCATTTGCTCCATATGTCTTACGACCACTATCTATTGCTGCCTGGTCTATTCGTAGAGCGCTCTCAAGTACTTCATCATAAGTCCTTAGTGGGAACTTCTGGACTTCTTCCTTCACTTCTCTGCTGAGAGAATGAAGGAATAAATCATAGTTCCATCTGATCCATGTTTGGAGCGCTTGCCGAGGAATAAAGGACGTGCGCCACCTTTGGATGAAATGGGCGATGAGTTCGTTATGTTCTTGCTTGATGTGTAAGAACTCCTGATTCCTGTCCTTAATAGTTTGTTCATGTCGAAGGCTTTGATGAACTCAGACACGAGTTGTTTGAATGAATGTATGGAAGCCTCGGGTATTCTGTAATACCAATCGAGAGCAATGCCTTCCAGCGTTTTGGGAATATTTTAGCAACAACCCCATCCCATGGGAGTAATTCTCGAATGGCTGTAGCGTAAGCTTTGATATGCGCGTTTGGATCTCCCTCACCCTTGAACTTGGGCAAATCGGGAAGAGGCCTTGGAAGCATAACGCTTCGTATGGTGAAATCTAAGGGCTCCTTCAAATATTGAATAAGTCCCTATCGCATATGTTTGACCATTGATGGTGTACATTGAGGAGGCGGTGGCGGAATGGGTTGTTGATATGGCATAACGTACGCGTTGGCGGGGGGGCATAAGGCAACCCCTGTATTTGGGAAAACATGCTTAGGAGAGAGAACATATCCCCTTGTGGCGATTTTGAGTACATGTTTAAGTACGAAGGGTATTATCCGAGAATGGATTGCTCTGTCTTTGGACCGGGAGGAGCAGTGCTAGCGATAGTGGGTCTAGTTGGCACTTGTTGTGAATACTGAGGAGTCATACCTAATGTGCCTGCTCCTGTGAGGAGATCTACTTGGCTAGGATGGTGCGGAGGATTGGAACTCCCTGTTTGTATGAATCTTGAATTTTGACTTGCTTGGGCAAGTTCTAATCCTCTAACCTTCTCTATTAGAGTTGAAATGACTTCGTTTGGTGAAGTCACGATATCGTGCCTTGGTGGCGTTTGTTGTATGCTATGGTTTTGCGGAGGTATGTGATATCCTGCTATGAACTGATCATTATCTTGCCAAGCATCTCTGAGAGTATTTTCTATACGTGATGGCATAGAGGTATTTTCTTGAGGAGAGGACTCGGGCTGTATTTGCAAACCTCCTACAGGTGGGTATATACCCGGGGAGCGTTGTTCACTCCTAGGATAACGTATTGAGTACTCGTCATCTAGAACCGAGTATGGGTCTGATTGTCTACTAATATGTGGTCTAAGTAGCATCTGAGGAGATGAAACAGATTCTCCAGTAAATGTCATATTGTTTGAGCCTGAAGGCTCTGTTTGTGTTTGAGCGAGTTGTTCCAACCCCTCTGCTTGGAAGGACGAGTTATATCTAGTCCTTGGAGTTTGCGTTGACAACTGACTAGTTGAATAGTTGTCGCCCCACATTGAGAGTGAGGGTGATGACTGTCTATTCTGTTGGGCATAATATGCCTCAAGACCCAGGAGGGGTCTGCCATATGCATCGAATCCCGACATATTCGGGGTATATGAATACCCACAGAATAATGGGAAGGAGCGAAGGTGATTTGGATAAGATGAAACTTCTCAGAGAGAAGGTGAAGCAATTGTAAGTTTCACGTCGGGTTCACCAATTTTGTAATGAGTACGCAAGGTGAAACAGGTTGTTTGTTTCACGTCGGGTTCAAATTTTGTACGCGACAAAGCGACAAGCGTGAGAATCTACAAGTGACTCTTCCGCGTACCCGACCTCCCGAGGTCGTGCCGAGACAGCCGGTGGGGATGGAATACAGGTAGTATACGGATAGACTAGTTAGGCAATCTAATATCTTCGACACGCACTAATGGAATCTGCGAATCTAAGGCAAAGAAGGCCCTTCTAACCTGGACCGGTGTGATAGATCGATCAGCAAGGATGACTACTCGAAGGCTCCAATCAATATCGAGCTCTGGCGTGATTCGATCTATGGGTTGTGGAATGCGTGGGAAATGACCCGGGATGGTTTCGTGTATTTCTCCTGATAGGGTCATATGGTGAATATAGTCAACTCTATGGACGATTCTCTGGCCTAGTCCAGAATTCTCTAGCTTCGTTAGCTGTTATGTCCAGTAGGGATAACTGTTGGATGATGATAGGTGGAATTGGAGTAGACTGAAATACTAATGTGCGTAGACCGTGTCATATCGATTCTCTTATGGATTCGTTGGGGTGTGTGGGATTGTGGATCACAACCATAAACTCTCGGTTGTTGTGGTCTGTTATGGTCATACGCGAGATCAAGTTCTAATCCCTAGTATCCGATAATCGTATGCTTTCTCAAACGGCTTATGTTTAGAATCCAACGGTTGTGCGATTTTCTCGAATACCTCACGGGTGTTCTGACAACTTGGATTCTTAAGTGGTATCTATGTCTACGAGGGTGTCTCCAGCGTCATGGTTTGTGGAACTAAAGGATCACACCCGAATATTTGTTCTCTTTCGAGCCCTTCTACGATCATGTGGATACTTTCTAGGGTAATCTGTAGTTTGGTGACTTGACCAAAACGCATGTGCTTGGTCGTCTTCTATGTTTAATCCTCTTAGCGTGGTGATCGATTGTAAATGCATGGTTGTTTGGAATACTTGTATCCTGACGAGATTTTGGTCTATGTCAACTATTCTTTGTGACGATGTTTGGTTGAGGCACGATTGGCTCAAATATATATTCCACAGGCTCTTGAGGTCCGTGATTGTCATACGAAACAAAATGTAATCTAAGCGTAATGAAACAAATTCTAACTACGTGAAGTAAATCTAATTTGCATATATAACCTTTATTCTTCTATGAAATATTTAACAATTTAAGGAAGCAAACTATTTTAAACGTATCTAGAAATAATAACTAAACGATAATTAAAACAGACAAGATAACCGAGTGTAGTTATTTGCACATGCGAATTGATAGAATTCTAAATAGGTCTAATCTATCTACTGCAAGATTCTCGATCCTACCTCGAAGTGAGGAGTGAATCATAGTTTCTCGGAAACTATCAATCCCCACATGACTTCCACTGCAATATCGAGAATAGAATGAAATGAAATAAAGCGATTAACTACTCTATTTAATATGATTCTGACTAGAACTTTGAAATTTAAAACATGGATTCCACAGAACAGTGGCGAATCCGATGGTGTGTATGTGATCTCGTCCCCTCAGTATGGTCTCTTCGTTCTTTCGTGTTCACGTGGATCCGAGCGTGTGATGCTAGCACCGATAGGAGTAGATTTTGGGATAAGGACGGCTCGAAATGCGAGACCGAGAATGCGAGTAGGAGAGGGATAGCGCAAGAGTACAGAGCTTGGCTTATGCGATTCCTAGCGGGATTTTACTGCAAGTCATGCAACATGAAGCGACCAGAACTTCTAACTATCCTATACGAAGAGCAAAACCTGCAACTTTAATGGCTTCTAAGCTATTTTTTCCAAAATAAAGACACTTTGCTTGCTTGCACAAGTTGGATATGTGGCTTACCAACAACTGAATAAAGCTAACCAGGTATATAATGAATTGAACTAAGAACTCTAAGTCACAGTAAAACAAATCTACAAAAAAGAAATTGGAGGCAAGCTTAACTAACCGGATTGGATGGAAACAACAACCTTTGCTTGCACAAGATGGAGTGCATGTGGCTTACCAACAGTGAGCAATACTAACCAAGTAAAAATGAACTATCTTTATCAATCCTAAGCAAGTGATGAGCCAACCAAATCACTGAAAATCAGAAGACTCTAACAAAAAATGGTGGCCAAAACTCCAGCTCAAATTCTTCACACAAACTCAGCCCAAATTCAGACCATTTGCATGTACACAAACCATGCATTTATAGGAATTCAAACACCCAAGAATCAAAACCAAATTGAACTCCTAAACAATAAACAAAGGAAAAACACTATTCCAGGGGACCAAAAACATTAATGCATGCTCAAGTCGGCAAAGAAAAGCTGGTGAATCGTGATATTTCACGCGGGTGTCGCATCAAAAGGCGTTACGGAAAGTCGTGCGGGACCGCCCCTCGGGCGGCGCGGTTACAACCGCCGCCTGTTCGGGCGGCGGTTTCACATGAAGATCGGGCAAGAAGAGAGAGGAAAAAGGGGAAAACAAAGGACATGGAGACTAAAGCGGGGTATGCGGGATGTTAACACATATCCGAAGAGCTCTTTTACGGATCCCGAACACCTTGCGAGGAGACTGTATCATCATTGGTTTTATTACACTGTCCGCAGATCAAGACCTTACAATTTTTTGGGGCAAGCAAGAAACTAGTTCGAAATTCCATACACCATAAAAAATGATGGGAATTATGGTGGAAATTTGAGGACACGGGGGCCTAAGTGGGGTATGCGGGATGTCTACCAAATCAGTAAAGATCATGGAATTCATAAATCATCATATCATTTGTCGTTTTGGTGTTCCTCACCACCTTATCACTGACAATGGAAAATAGTTTAAAAATAAAACCCTATGAAAATTGTGTGACAAATTTGGCATTCAACTCAATTTCTCTTCACCCTATTACCCATAGACAAATTGCCAAGCCAAATCTTCCAACAAAACCCTCAATAAAATTCTTATGAAATTCATTGACGACACTGGTAAGGATTGGCACACACACATTCCTTTTTCCTTATGGGCTTATCATACTAGCATTTGTACCTCTACCAATTCCACACCTTTCTCTTTGGTCTATGGTACAAAGGTCATCCTACCTCTTGAAATACAAATTCCTTTTCTTTGTATATCACTCAAAGATATTCTCCCTGACAACAATTTCCACCAAGAACATTTGGCATAACTTGAGTTGTTATCTGCAAAATTGACAAGGGAAATTTGTAGGTAACTATACCAAAATTCTATTTTGACCCCTAAGGAAGTTTAACAACATTCGAAAAAACCCAAAACTCCCTTTCAAAAAATCAAGTTGTTTCAGGACTTAGCCATTTTTAGCTAATTTTACAAAGGGGAGAAATTGGTGTGTTGACATGCAGAAAATTGTGCCCTTTTACAAAGGGGAGAAATTGGTGTGTCGACATTGCTAAAGTTGCGCCATTTTACAAATGGGATAAATTGTCGTGTTGACATGCAGAAAGTTGCGCCATTTTATGAAGGGGAGAAATTGATGTGTCAACATGACAAAAAGTGCGCCATTTTCCTTTGGGGAGAAATTTTTGTGTTGACATGATGAAAAGTGTGCCATTTTCCTTTGGGGAGAAATTTCTGTGTTGACATCCTAAAAGTGCACCTTTTTCCTTTGGGGAGAAATTTCTATGTTGACACGGCAAAAAGTGCACCATTTTCCGTTGCGGAGAAATTGGTGTGTCGACATGCAAAAAAATGCACCCTTTTACAAAGGGGAGAAAATGGTGTCTTCTTTCTGGGATGTGTTGATCGTTTTTGTAAAATATTTTAAAAAATTTTGTTGGCATACACGATGACCTCATCCATGTTGCACCATGGGATGTTGCCATCCAAAAACTTGCCCAAGTCAACTGTTGACTTTTTAGATATTTTCTAGATCTTTTATAAATATCTTGTAAGATATTTTGTAAGTGGTGGGTTTGCTTTTGTCTTCTTTCCTCCTCTCCTTCTATAAATACTAGAATACTTGTTGTATTCTAGGTGAACATTTTTTGTATGAAAAGAGAAGTGAGGAGAGAAAGACTTTGTGTTTTCTTTGCAATGTGAAGAAATATTAACACACATAATTTGTGCTTAATGTGTGTGTTATTTACATCAGATCTTTCTTAAGTTAGATCTATGTTTTTATTATGTTAGATTCATTCCTACTATTGTCATTTTTTCATCAGTATTGCTTTAATTGTTTATGCAAGTAAGTTTGGCTTTGTTTAGTACCAGCCCAAAGCATAAAGCTTCCGACCTTTCCGTCTTGGAATTCATTTCTTTTCTTCCTTCGATCTACCCTTCTCCGTTTCTTCTCTCCTACCTTCTGCTTGCGTTTTGGAACTACCTCTACTGGGATGAGATCTCAAACCCCCTGAAGTTAGAATAGTGTAGATTTGCACAGATTCCTACTTGATAGATTAGCAATAAACCAGTTTCGCTTTGTTGTCTCAAGGAGGGGCTATGCCCTCGCACACTGCTTGGGCATGTTTCCCCATGACTTGCCTAACCGATAGATTTTCGGACCAACATTGTTTGGTGACTCCGTTGGGGACTAGACTAAGGAAATGACTAAAAAACTATAAAAATCACTACCAGATTGCAAATTTTAACCCTTTGTTGAAAATCAAAATTTTTGCATAAGTGATCAAAACTAAAAATTTCTTTAAGAAAATCCATAGATCTAGACCAGATAGAGACTTTTAGTTCGCTGAGTTTTTACAAAAACTTGTATATTTTAGTAGATCTGAGATTCTGACATTTTATGTTATTTTCAAAACCTTGCAAAATTCAGGTCAAAGATCCGAAAATCAGCCTACTAAATTGACCCACTTTTATCCTTATTAATATTTGTTAGAAAACCACAATTGGTTGTTATTAAAAAGGGTAAAATTAAATATTGAAAAAAGTACATGCTGCTATTTTTTGCCAGAAAAATCAGAAAATCAACAAGTTTAAACAAAATATTGTTGTAAAAATCTGCTCTCCGATTATTACAGATCTAAACGGATATCTTTGGCGGGTGAACCATTTACTCGTAGCAAAAGAGCTCATGGAGAAGTTGATCCAATTTTTGATCTACTTCGAAGGAATAATTTCAGTATCACTCTAGCACGATTCACATCACTAAACTCAGCGGATCGATCAACAAAAAGTGCCTCACCTCCACGAAAGAGCCAAATTTCATAGGGTGCCTCGACATCAACTTGCAGTGCTCTTTTACTAAGTGGAACCACACTCCCTACTCGTGTTCTTTTTCCACTTTTCAAATGGCAAAAAATCTACCTGTACCATGGGGAAACGCCATGGGTCCTCTAGCACTGTATTGCATCGAGTCAACCCCCTCCTCACGAAAATTGCAAAAATTCCTACAATTTTATGGGAGTGGAAATCAAAGCATGAACGTGCATATAGCTATGTTTATTATTTCATGCATCATTCGGGCGTGACTCATGAGGATGTATCGGTGCGTCTCTTTCGGAGACCTTGCAAGGGCCTGCCATCGAGTGGTTCTAGCATTTACCAGCCGGATCCATCACCAGTTGGGCCACATTACGGACTACATTTGAAGACAGATACAAACCTTCAGAAGACGCATTTGCATTATTGTCACAAATCACTCACATGAAGAAGGAGACCAATGAAACCATGCGTAATTTTATCACCCGTTTCAATTCGCTGATCAACCAT
Organism: Taxus wallichiana var. yunnanensis; assembly: GCA_018340775.1. NCBI lineage: Eukaryota > Viridiplantae > Streptophyta > Pinopsida > Cupressales > Taxaceae > Taxus > Taxus wallichiana. Next base: position 396,744,275 of record CM031237.1, on the reverse strand, counting down.
GTGCCGCTTGCCATGATGCCAACATTAGAGAATCAAAAGTGTTTCTTCTTAAATGCCATGAGTTTGAAAGTAAGTTTCTTACTTTTACAGGAATAGATACCCACCTTGGCCCTTGCTCAAGCTATGGCCATTCGGATAGAAGACAACCTTCTTATATCCGGTGAGTTAAGACGAGAGCCATCAAAATCAAAGGCTTCAACTTCTTCTCAAGCTACCTCATCAGATCCAGCATTCCGAAGATGACGAATGACTTGCTCTCATTAAAGAAGCAATTGACTCAAACATCATCTACCACTCCGTATCGAGATATCCCACGAGAGGAACTTCACTCCCAATAATTCCCCCAAAGGTCAGTGTATCGCCTTTTGCTTCTCTAAGGTTAGCAATTGAATCCCCTCCAGTTAACTCTTTGGTTGAAATTGAAGAAGAATGATCCAAATTACGAAGAACCTTCGTTGCAAAGAAAAGATGATCAACATGTCGGTGAACCAACTAATGACTCTACTATTGGGTATATGAAATTTGAAGAGGAAGAATTTGATGAAGAAAAGGGTACCCAAGGGTATGTGAGCGGATAATCATACACAATTTTCACTCGCTTACAAGGAAAAGAAGTGGAGGTTGCTACTAAAAACAAAAGGAAAAGGCTGTAGTAAATCCACCTCCAATGATCGCTAAAAGAGGTAATCCCCTTCCTACTCAACCTCATGTTAAACCTTTTGTAAAGAAATCTTTTCCTCCCATTTCTCCTCTAATTTAGCCTTCCTCTAGTCCCATAAAGACCAGTAATCCTCCTCTACAAACGTGAAATGAAGGACCCATTCCTTCATTAGCACAACCCTTGGTCGCATTCGATATAATTGATCACGCCAAAAAGACCAAGATCCAGATGTCTGAAGCTGAGTACCTTCAATCTAACCTAGAGCAGCTTATAAGATTAACTAAGTATATCCAAATCCAGACTGCCATCCCTCCTACTATTTTCCCAAAAGGAATTCTTCCCATTCCTCCTACGTCTCATGTAAATGTTGCCTCGACTTCCGTGTCTAAGAAAATTGAACATTTTTACCTATCTCTCCTGATCAATGGTCATAAACTAAGTAATTGTATAATTGATTTTGGAGCTTCTGATAATGTTATGCCAGCAAAGGTCACCCATGCTTTGGGCCTCACACTTACTAAACCTTTTGGTAGATGCTACTCCATGGAAACCAAGCAGGTACCATTGATCGGTCAGATCAAGGATGCGCAGTTCGCATTCGCGACATTTCCTGAGAAAAGGGTAAAAATGACTATTATCGTAGTTGATATTCCAGAAGCATACAAGATATTGCTAGGGAGGAGATTTTGTAAATAATTTGGTGGGGAAATTCATATGGACTAGTCCAAAGCCAGGATTCCTGTCAAAGTGGTGATCCAAACATTGGAACCAAAGTCACAAAAGAAATATCCAGTCACCAACTCTGATGACCCTAAGGCTCAGATTCTTTTCGAATCATCGGGTATGGGGAACTAATTCTTGTCCACCAACTCAAATAGAATGGATGTTCTCGTCCAAAAATAAGATCTCAACAAAGTATGGACATTGCAATTTGATGGCAATAAGGCGCGATAAGTGGATGCGGTCTTTGGTGATGTTCTAATATCTCTGAAGAAGAGATTTTCCCTTTTTCTTTCAAGTTGCGCTTCTTTGATATGAATAATATTTTCGAGTATGAATCCTTGTTACTTGGCATGCAAGTTGCAAAAAATAAGGGAATCAAGAATTTAAGAGTGTAAGGTGATGTTGAGCTAATTGTCAATCAGGTAAAAGGGATATATCAAGTAAAAAATGACTGTAGCTCGAAACTACCGCAATGCCATATGGGATAGCATCAAAGAGTTTGATGCTTTCTCAATCAAAGCAGTTCCACAAGCCCAAAATGACATGACTAATTCATTAGTCGTCTCAGCTTCTCTCATGCTTCCTCACCCAGGGTTAAAAATGGATACATATACCATTGAGGTGGTTTTTCACCCAAGTGTACCAGATAATTCACAACACTGGAAAGTGTTCAATGATGACAACCAACTTATCACTTTTTGGAGAAATTTGAAAATTTCAAAGAACTTCATTTCGATGGATCAACTTCTACATGTCATGAGTCTCTCACTAGTCAACCACATGAATCTGAAAAAGATACAGTGATACAGCTCAAAGGAAATAAGATTCTGAAAGGTTTGGTTTCCTTAGAATGATTACTTGATAATCATGACTATTTTTTCAAAAAAAAAGCGACAGATGACCCTTGCTCTTCTCCGAAAACCGAATCCGTCAATCTAGGTACTGCGGAAGATCTTCATTCCGTGAATATCGGGAAGTGTTGTATGCCCGAGGAAAAGTGAAAATTCGTTAAGTTGCTAAAAAATTACATGGATGTGTTATCATGGTCTTATGTCGATCTGAAGTCTTTCAAGCCAAAGGACATTCGGCATGACATTCTGTTCAGGACGATGTCAAGCCTTTACGCCAAAAGCAAAGGCACTATAACCCGAAATCTAAGGTACCATCCAAGCTAAAATTCAGAAGATGTTGGATGCAAGAATTATTTTTCCAATTCATCACAGTACCTAGGTTACAAATATTGTGCCTGTGCGGAATAAGAATGGCAAGATACACATATGTGTGGACTTTCGCAACTTAAACCAGTCATCCTTAAAAGATAACTACCCACTACCGATAATGGAGCAAGTGCTATAGGTAATAACCAGTTCAGAAATTTTGTCTATGCTTGACGGTTTTTCATGTTACAATCAAATTGAAGTCACGCCTGAAGATCAGTTCAAAACAGCGTTCACCAATCCTTGGGGTACCTTCGCCTTTCAAACAGAATTCCGTTCGGTATGATCAATGCCGGTGCCACCTTCCAACAAGCAATGGACTTATGTTGATCCCACATGCCAAGATTGGCCACTATCCCTCTAACCACGTCCATGCGATTCTTTACATATAGGAAAGAGTCCTTATGTTGATCCTACATGCCAATTGGCTAATACAAAACCTTACCATGTGGATTGAATATTGTGACGTATTTTAGCTCCTTCTACTAGAAATGATGACACCTTTTATAAGACTATCTTACAGTCTATTCAAGATTTACACCATGATTTTCAAGATAAAATTTAAACTATGAATACCAAGATCACATCTCTCAAGTGTGAGATACGCATCTAAAGGATTATTCCAATGCCCATCTCCATCATATCTCTACACATCATGATCAATCTAGTTCTAAGCTCATTAAGAATAAATGTTATACACACCATGAATGATACATGTTACCATAAACATGAATCCAAAATCATAAAACAAAAAACAAAACTTCCATTTACAAAGCATGCTCGGAAAAAATATTCTATCTGAGCTACTCAATAATCAGTTAATCACTTTTTTACCTACTCATTACTACCCTCACTATAGTATTACAAAAATCGAGCTTAACCATATTTCAATTATCATAGAATTAATGGACATCGTGACAATGATTGTTATGATTTATAATGAAAAATCCAATAACTTGAGCATAAGGGCTTTATTTCATTTTCTACACAACATTATACTACACATTCATCTCAAGTTTACAAATATCAATGAGTTCTTAAAGTTATTTCATCTATGTCCAAAGGAACGTAATGCAATATTGAGTAGTGTAACATTTACAATAATAAAATAACCACTTATTCAATAAGATAATAAGAATGAAATACCTCCTTTGGAAGAACCAACCTAGATAACATAATTACATCCTATTATTTTACACACTATGATGAAATTATTACCAATCAAGAATGTATAATTGCACACCACATCAAAACATATAAAGCATGCACAAACATAATCAAGGGAGGACACACCAATGGGTTTTGTATATCTCTATACTTTTCAACAAAAATTGGAGCCAATCACCAAGTTACTAAGTTACTATTTAAGCTTCATATTGACCATGTAGATGGCCCAAATTTTGGGATTATGATAGTAGTGATGATGAAAAATTTGATATACCAAGTTAGCCTACAATGGATATCTCTACTTCTCCATAACAAGCTATGATAGATTATAATGCCACTATCAGTATTAATTTCAATAACAATACAAATGAGTCTACACTAGTTATTAGCACAGTTGAATCTATTATATATTCTTACAATACAAGTATCAATGATGATGATGATGATGATATGTGGATATCTATAGGAATAGGAAAATACAAACTAAATCATAATTTTTCCTCTAAAAAGTATTTTGGGGGAAGCATGTAGAATAATCATATGGATAGCATTGATTAATAACTACTACTCAAATTTTGACGATAGAGATGAATTTGATCCTACTTACTATTTTGATGACTATAAACACCCCAATAATAACTTTCCAAGTATTGAGCATATTAGTGAAGAATATGACACTATTTTAATATAAGCATTACATATTTCTCAATGTCTTGTTGTTAAGACTAAAGCTTCCTAAATGGCCAATTATATCATCCCAGGTGAATCCAAATCCTCATTCACTTGATAAATACATTTGGTAGAACCCGTGTATTTTTATTCTACACATCCAACATAACAACCATCCATGTCATAAAACATTACATTATCACTCATGACACGATATTGTTTAGTAATCATACCAATTTTTATTATATATTCGATCTTCATCCACATACACCACTGTATGATACCTTCTCCAATACTCAAGGACATATCTACATCTCTTTTTTATTTTCCAAGAATAGGTTTCCTTTCATGCCCCTCGTGTACTTTGGTAAAGGTCATATTTCCAATAAGTTTGATAATCATATTAATCATATCCTTAGTCATCACATGCTATGTCATATCTCTTCTATCATCATGGTTTTCATATATAAACTAACATTAATATCAACGAATTGCAATATCTTACAAACACAACATCCTAATCACAAATATCAATCCAAAATATTTTATTTCATACACTATTCTTAGATCTATGTCACCTAATTATTTTTCTCAAGTCTTCTTAGGCACATATTACCACTACCATTTGATCATAATTTAGGCTTAAGCCTCCATCTTCCCTAGTAGATGCTCACCCTATTTAGAGGTTCTTATTGGATAATTTTCATGCACTTTGTATCTTTTGTACATAGAATTGCATTGTGATAATAAAAAATTCAAATATAAGAAAAACTACAAAATCAAGACTCGTGCATTTTTATTGAGTTGTTAGTGCTTTACATTATAAATTTTGTTTTTCACTTTGTTTTGATAGATAACATACTTTATTTTTTTACACACATGTGTTCCATGGGTATATTAAGCTAAATGAAGGAGACAAATATCGATACATTCTTATACAATAACTATTAATTACTTGCATTCTCGTCATTGGCAGTGGAATGATACCACATTCTTTAGGTTTTATTATTATATTATAGTCCCTTTGTACTTAATCATTTATTTTCAATTATATGCATTGTGTACTAGCTTATGTTTAGATTAATTGGACTAAGACATGTGTCTTGTGTAGTTTTGACACATATTATTTACTATTGCTATTGTTATTTACCACATTTTGACACGCATGTTGTTATACATGATTAATATTTGTTTGGGTTACTAGTTTTTGTTTCATTGATTGTGGTTCTAAGTGCCTTGATTGTCTTACGACACCATGGATGTCCCATGTTTTCATTTTATGCCTTTTTAATGCCCTTGATTGGTCTTGTTTATAAGCCTAAGTGAATTAATTTTATTTTGACATCATGGGTGTCCCATGTTTTCGTGATACAAGTTTTTGTAAGCTTTTACATGCCCTTTTTGCAGTTGGATGCATTGGTGTTGTTCTTGTTTACTCTTACATGTTTTTTTCCTCTTTGGTTACTCTAGTTTTGTACTATCGTTGATTGTTGCTCGATTTTTTTTTTTTGTGTTCCATGGTTACCAACATTCCCCAAAAAACATTTCCTTTTATAGTTATAGGTTCTCTAAGGTGTCCACGTCTTCAACACTCTACACATCTCGGAAAAAATGTCTCTTTCAAAGAAGACCCATCTATTTCATTTGAGCCACATGATTAACATGGTTTTCACACATACCTCAAAAGAGGGGACATCTATTTGGATTTATTCAAAATTTTCAATAAATACACATAAAGTTATGGGGAAACGTAAATATAGGGTAAAGGTACCCATAAATGCATTCAAACACAAAAATTGTTAAAATCAACATAAGTTCAAAATTGTACACTTTCATTAGAATTCTACTAAGATACGGTCTTAATCCCCCACATGTTTCATTGTGGGGTAGATTTAGATTTGTCTATATATTTTCATCTATGAATACATTTTTATATAAAAAAATATTAGCTAGAATACGCAGTTCAAATTAGTATAAAGGGGCATGAAAGTGTTAATTCCTTCTTCACATCGAACTTATCTTCGTGGATCGTTTAAAGAATCTTGGGGGCATGAATCTCTTTCTTAGTTAAGAGTTGTTAGAACATTTTCATCATATTCCAACACTTATTTAGCTCATACTCAATTATGTGGCATATGGAGTGAGTTTGTTGGTACCTATTATATTTTTTACTATGTGTCCTTATTTATAAAATTAGGTCTATATTTGTTTGTAGTGGTGTGATTTGTGGGGTTATGGAAGGTAGTGAAGTAGTTAAGGGCTTCATGGGTAGGATTT